>OY728161.1:779554836-780804836 GCA_963277665.1 Viscum album
TTGATCCATGGTGCATAATACTATTTCCCTTTTCAACAAAGTATTGAAATATTTTTCATCGTATTTTTTATAAATATTTCATTTATTGATGTAACACGATCGAATCCTTAACCCTACCACAAAAACCATATGCATACATTTATCCAACTAAACCCAATTAAATATGTATTTTAAATTAAA
Source organism: Viscum album (assembly GCA_963277665.1). Lineage (NCBI taxonomy): Eukaryota > Viridiplantae > Streptophyta > Magnoliopsida > Santalales > Viscaceae > Viscum > Viscum album. Next base: position 779,555,017 of record OY728161.1, read on the forward strand.
CACCCATATTGGAGATTTATCCTTGTTAAAGAGAATACCAAGAAGTATAAATCCGTTGTATAAATGTGAAGATGAGTGAATAGGTGCCAGGAAATGGAGATATTATCTTCCTGGTATATTTCATATATGGGTGAAGGAATGAAACTCACCACTTTGGTCACCTCTTTTAGTAGTATATGTCCAGTTATGTGCACAAATATTTATAAAGGGACTCCCAATAAATTATGATTTAATAGCTGTTTCTGAAGAGGCAAACCACCACATCTGGACCCCCCTCCAAAATATTGTGGATAATATTATAATTTAATAGAGTAATGATGTTTGAAATATCATTGATGAGCATGCCCATAATTAAGAAATCAAAGGATAAATCAGGGTCGCACACTCCATGATCACCCTGATCAAAGATTTTGAGGTTCCAAATCAATGAATCAATCCACATAGTAACTATTAGTACTAACATCTTCAGGGTTCCATTGGAGGAAATTATTTTCAAGTTCAACATGGTGTTGAATGTCCCACAATCTACCCTTTTAACCCTCTATCAAAACTCAGCCAGGGAGGTAACAGAAGAAATGTCCACCATGAGAATAGGTTCTCATAACACCCCTGGTTTTAGGAACTTTAAACTGGTATCATTTATTTTCAAGTTATATTGTTATTGGGTTTAGATTTGGTATTCTAAATGGTTTTTGAGTGATTTGGAAGTGTTTATGGAAGTGCATGGTTTGAGCTCGGTTAGTAGAAATCATGCACTATCTCTTAGAAACTGTGCCCGGTCATGTTGGAAGTTATTGGGAAGAAATATAGTTGGAGCATGTTTTTTTCAAACCATGAACATGATAAGAGAAATCATGCTGCTAGTGAAAGTTTTAGAATCAGAGTTGGATCATGATTTGTCAGCCCATGTGATCCAACCATCAGAGGTGTTGGCCTTGAGACAGTTGCACCACACAGTAGGCACATGTTTTGTTAAACCATGGAACTTAACTACATGATTACCTAAGTGATTTTTTGTAGCATTCACATGGTTGTGACAATATTTGTTTAACTATGTAACCTAACAATTAGACATGCAATTAATGCTCAAAAAAATGAGTTTTAATTCAATTTAAAGCCCCAAAACCCCCATTTTTTCATATCCTTCATAGGTCATGAAATTTTTTTCTCCTAGGCTTCAAAGATAATTTCCTTCGATCTAGAAACATATTTTGGATGAATCAATGTGTGTTGGATATCTAGAATCATAGATAAGACCATGGTATTACTTGTTCTTCTTAGATCCTCTATTCTCCTCTCTCTTAAAACTATAGATCCAGTATGTTCTAGATAAATCTATGTGATATAGAATAAATCATGAGGATATCTTGTTGGATTTATTTAATGGAATATTTTTTTAGCCAGAATCTATATTTTTTGAGCATCGTTTTTCATTTTTTCCATTAGCTGAGAGGTTGAGGGACTCTCACTTATCTCCACTTGTTTCTAGAATTTGATTGATACGTTTAATTTAATAGTTTTTCTTGTATTTTCACTGGAAATTTTCTGTGATATCTAGAAGGAATATAATTTAGTTAATGTTATAGAATTATTGAAATTGGATAGATTTTAGGGAATCCACTCATCTTATAAATTTAAAATTATGGTTTTAAAATTATGATTTAGTTGGGACACAAGAAAAATGTTTCTAGGGAATAATATTTTTACTGTAAAAAGAAATATAAACATAAATATAAATTCATTGAAATAAAAATATTTATAAACCCATATAAATACACATATACTGATATATATAAATACACTCACATAGATAAATAGACACATATAAATATAGAAATAGATATGTTTTTATGTGTCTCTGTGTGTGAACATTTTTTAAATAAATATATATTAATAAATATATATAATTATATATATATAAATTTGTATATATATATATAGATGAATATATATATATAAGTATATAAATATATATAAATATATTAATACATTAATATATAACAAAAAGTGAAACTCATTTTAATTATACAATTTATTTTCCACAAGGTGTTGTGTTGGGGTAAAATCATTCTAGAGTCAATATAATCTATATTATTAGTGGTTTCTCATTAGTTCATGTGTAAGGTTGCTAGGTATTGTAGTAGAGAGAAACTACATTCATGCATGGGTTGCCTAAGATATGAGTTGTGTTCCAGAGGGGAGAATATTATTTAAAATATTTTTGAAATAATTTATCAATGATAGTAATAAGAATTTATAAAATTTAGACTTTAACCGCACTAAACAATAACCGATAAAGTTAAGAGTTTATCTTTGATAAAAAATGTTGACAAAACATTCCTTTATCTATGGTAACATAGTGATGATAAACATCATTGGACTTTATCATTTTTAACATCATCAACACTCAACACTTTTTTTAGAATTGTAAAAATGTTTTTAGTGCTTTTAATGACCATTTTTTGTATTAGTCTTTGATACACCTTGTTTAAAATAAAACCCATTCATATATAGATTTTTTTGACTTTTCATTCATTGTTTACAACAGCCTTTTTATTTACTTCATTTTCATATTGGAATATAGTCATGTTCAATTTTCATTTTATACTTAAATTCAATATTTTAGAAAACATGTATATACATTTGACTGTATTATTGATTTCAATGATTTATGTGAACATAAAAAACACACAATAAATCAAATTATTATATAAAATTTAAAATAAAGTTTTTATACATTTGGGTTTTATTCGTTTAATAAAATAACATTTACTATAACTATTTATTATATGGGTTTATGGAATAAATTGTTTTATGTTTTTTAATTGTTTAAATTATTTCATATTTTTTACATCTATTCGTTTTCATCATTTGTTATTAAGAAATAAACTTTAAAGAATTTGTGAAATTAAATAAAAAATAAAAAAATTTATGTGTTACAATTTTTGCAATCTTCAGTGATTAAATATATTAATTACAAATCTTTAATTCTTATGTTTAGTAATTATATAGTTATGTTTTTTCTATGTTTTATAAAAACTATGTTTTCCACATCATTCATATATATAAATTTAAATATAATTAATATATATATATATATGTATATATATTATATATATATATTTTAGTTTATATTTCCCAATAATCATAATATAATTAATTAATATATTTATATATATTGAAATCATTATTCATATTATAAAGTTTATTACAATGAAATTTTTATATATATATTTTTTATAAATAGAAAATCATTATATATATATAATTTATATATTAATGTCTCTAATTTTTTTATATAAGTACATATATAGTACCAATATATTACATAAAATTACGTCAATAAATTATATTTAAATTTCCAATGGAAATTGAAAATAAATGAAATTGTTTCTCATAAAATTGTCTGTAAAATTTTCATTTCAAATTTATATTGGAAATTTATGTTCAAAATTATTCATGTATACATACATTGAAACTTTTCAATTGAAATATATAATCGATTATTTTCAATGAATTTGTATTCTAAAAATTTATACAATAAATTTGATTATGATAATTCAAAAATAAATATATGTTTAATTTTTTTGTACAAATATACAAATACACAAATAAAAAATGCAATTTTTCAATAACATAAATGAGTTTTAATTTTCATTAGGAACTTTTACAGAATATTTCCATTAAAAATATTTAGTGCTAATGTTTACATATATTTCAAGTGTATATTTACACATAATTTTTATTATAATTAAACTAATAATTTGATTATCAAAATTATAAAATAAATGAATTATTAAATTTTTAGTTCAAATATATTATCACATAAATAGATAAATAGGTTTTTCATAGAAAATTTTAACCAGAAATTTCTTAGGGAAAATTTTAGGGAAAAATTCCATTAGAAATTTCTAGTGTAAACCACCACTGAAAATTTATATTGTAGACATCCCATGGAAATTTTCAGTGCAAACATCCCCTGAAAATTTTCTGTTAAATCTTCCTCTAGAAATTTCCGTTGAAAACTATTAATAGAAAATTCTAGTTTGAATTTACACATTAAATTTCAATGAAGACATGTTAATACATAAATAAAAAATTTAAACCTCCACTAGAAATTTTCAATTGAAATTTATACTAAAACACATTATTTCAAATTTCCATTAAAGTCTTATAGTGAAAATTTACATTCAATTTTCAACGATAAATTTTTATGTACATTTTCCACTTGATATTTTCATTTTAAATTATAAGTGAAAATTTTCAATAAAAATTTAATATAAAATTTCAATGTGTGATGAAGATTTTCAATGAAAAATAAAAAAACAAAAAACACACATAAACACACAAATATACATGATAATATTACGTTATAAATTTCATGTGCAAATTATACATTAGAAAATTTAAATATGTGTATACAGACATCCATGTAAAGTTATATCGGAATTATTTGTTTCACATTTACACTTAAATCTCTACAGATATAAATCAATACTAAATTTTTATAATGAAAATTCACAATACATAATTTGAATTCATGAATATGTATATAAATTCAAATATGTACATATACAAATATAAATATGCAATATAATTTTCAAGTGTAAATTTTCACTATAATGTCACAAAATTTCAATGAAAATTTCCAATGAAAATTCATAGATATTAGTGTGATGTATGTCAGTTTGGGTAAGAGAATTCTTAGTACGATCTATTTTCAGTGTTCTTTATTATTCATTTTATTTTCATTCTATCATAGAAGGAATTGTAATATATTTAGATCCTATTTCAATACTTTTGATCATACGATCTACCCCTAATTATCATAAAATACATTTTGGAATTTCTAGTGCTAGTATATAAAAATAAATAATCAAAATTTGAAATGAATATTTTCATTAAAACATTTCAATTCAAATTTATACTTAAATTACAGGTGAAAATAAATTTATACATAAATAAATAAATCAAATTTGTACTGGAAAATTACGGAGAAAACATGTTTTGAAAATTTTCATATAAAATTTTGAGTTTGAATTTACACTAAAATTAGAAATCAGAGTATATTAATATAGAAATAAAAAATGAAAAATTCTAGTGCAAATTCTCATTGTTTATTTTCACTATAAATTTCCTTTGAAAACATTTACTAGAAATTTATGGTGTTTATTTCATACACATTATATGATTACTATTATAAATGTAAATACTATTTTTTTTAATGAGAATTTATAATAAAAATAATCAGTGTATTAATACATAATATATTAATATAGAAAAACAATGTAAATTTTCACCCCACATTTCTAGATCAAATTTTCTCTCACAAATATCAATATGTATTTCTACTAGAATATTTCATTTGAAATTTCCACATAAATTTTCAAATAAAATTTTCAATACATATTTTTCAAAAACCATATATTTCTTAATATAAATATACAATTTATTTTTTGGATGATAATTAAAACTATAAATTTCCAATAAATTAAAAAAATGTATGAAAAATTTGATTATCAAAAAAGTAATATTTCACTCAATATTTTCATTGAAAAAATATACGTATATGTAAATGAATGTATAGATAATTTATATATAACTATTTATAAAAATTATTACTAATTATTATATACCTATTTTATAGGGAATAAATATTATATGTGTATATTTAAAAATTATTAGTACTTCTTATATATTAATAAATTATAACTAATTAAAACTAATTATTAATTATTGTTATATGTTTAGTTTTATTACTATAATTATATATTTATTATTTTTGTCTTCTATTTTCACTTATCTTTATTTGTAGTGATTTTTTATTATATATTTTGTTTTTTATTTAATGTTTATGCGTTTGAGTTTTTTTAATCACATTACAGGTGAAGAAAACGATATTTCAATACAACACATTCAAATAAGTCAATTTTATTTTAAAAAAGAATCAACTATAAAATTTCAATAATCGGGAACATCATTTTTTTACAAGAGGCAAGCATCATGTGGTGGAGAGGATGATAAAGTCACTGCACCAAACATAAGATGTTATTTTCACAGCCTTAGTGATGAATATTCTTTAAAAAAACAAACAAGTGGAAGAAAAGGAAAAATGAGTTATCTATCTATGCTAATAGAATATTAGGTATATAAATGATGGAGTCAAGGAACCCTCTTACCTCTAAAATGAGGAGGCTACTCCAGTTGTGTAGGGGAGTTATTGGAGTCGATGAACGCTAGAGGATTTAGGGAGAACTTCTGTAGAAGATGAAAACATTGAGAAGGGAGGATAAGGTAGACCCACTACCTCCAATGTTCTAGCTACCTATAGCCTCTCATCCACTTTTTATTTTTTATTATTTTCATTAATTATTCTACTTATTCTTCTACAATTATCCCCATTTAATGGATTGGTGGATCTTTGTGGTTGTGTGAAGGGAAGGTGACCATTGTGATTATTGTTCTTTATTTTAATAAAATTCATGAATATATTTATACAACTTTAATGGTTTTCAATTTTCAATTTTATAATTCAAATTTAATATTATTTTATTTGTTTTATTTATTAATTATTAATTTGTCTAGATTAGGAAATTTTTCCCCCTCTTATTTGTTTTTTATGACACTAATTTATTGGTCGGAAGTGAAGGGGTGGAAGTGTTTAGTAATAACTAAAGACTTTAGGATGGAACAATGGACTAACTTTCTTCTTTTGGAATTTCAATACTAAATTAGGTAATAAAAAATAATTCAAGGTAGACCTATTATGACTTTTACACATTGGAAGGAGAATAACCCAACCAAGAAAATTGTTTGAGATTATTCTCATCATCATCTAGCTTGATTAAGGGTGAAAATAAGTAGAAATTACTATTAATCCAATCATTTAACAAATCATTAAATACAATATAATCATTTCAGAAGGACCATAATTATATTACAAAAGGGACGAAAACAATAAACCATATAACTTGTATCTCATCTAAAATTAATAATACAAGTTTCTTTTATTCCAAGTCATAAAACTTTTATTCTTCTATTTACTTTTTCACTCATGAAAGTAGATTAAACACTTCTCCCTAGAGAAAACATTGTTCACTAATACTACTACACCCTTAGTGGGGAAATTAATAGCTTTTTTCTACACCCCAAAAAACGTGTACATCACACATATATGAGTTTTGGTATTTTTGATGAGAAATGATTTGAAATTCTATACAATACCTAGAATTTATCGATGTATATTTTTTAAGGTACTTAATAAGAAATCGGGCCACCCCTTAGAAATCCAAGGACTACCTCAACTACATATGGGACCTAGATGATCAAACACGAAGGCATCAGTCAACTTTTCCACCTCCAAAAGATAAGTGAGGATTCATAGGGCCTATTTCATGGGATATTTAATCTCAAGACAATGAAAATCTATTATTATTTTTCATACAGAATATTTTATGGACACATCTAAGTGGTTGAGTATTTTTTATGAGAATTTAATTGACATTCGATTCTATAATTATAATTTTTCTAATTATATTTATGATGAAACTTAATAATAAATTAGTCCATCACTAGGAAAAACAAGGACCACCTCAACCACATATGGGATCTAGGTGGTAATACACGTGGGATGAAATCAACATGGCCAGACCCAAATGGAAAGTGAGGATACATAAGGCCTATTGCATTGGAGATTTAATTTGGAGTCCATGAAAAATGTATTCTTATTTTTTATACATAATATATGGTGAGAACATATAATTGGATTGGTATTTTTGGTGAGAAATTACATGACATTCCATTCTATACAATAAATTTATCTAATTATATTTCAGACAGTCCTTAACAAATAATTGGTCTAGTGGGAGAGGTTTACACGTTGTGTAAATGGTTCATTTCATTTGATAATAAATATTGGGTTTTTAATAAAAAGTAAATGGGGTTTTCTGCGTATATGAGCATCACAAAATACATGACGTGTAATGTGATCAAATTCTATGTAATAGTCATCAATTGGGATTTTACAGTGTTGAAAGACTAGTTTATTATTTTTCTATTGATGTATTACATGATCTTGACCTAAAGGCACTTACAAGAAGATTTTGGGAGACTCCTCACATTCTGGATCACTTCGTTCTGTGTTTGATCACAATTTTGTTTAGGTTTCTTCTCTCCAAGTATGTAATACTTGTGGTTCTTATTTGTTTTTTATGACTTTTTTCATATGGTTGTGTTCATATTTTTGATCATATAGTGTTTTTAATAAGTCATTTTCAATTTCTTAGCATGCCTTGTCTATTGAAGGCCATTCCTTTAGTTTCTGATCACTATTGTCGAAGGAAGCTGAGTTTATACCTTTTTGAGGTAGGTGTTTCTATGATATTAGGTTAATTTGATGAATTAAATTTTTTTCTTGATAAATTCATTTGTTTTATTAATTTATTATAAGTGATATGTGATTTCAAATGATTTCTTGGAAAAGATAATGTTCTTTAAAAAGGATGTTTTTCTTTGAAAATAAATTTTCGTGATTTAGAAATGGGTTTTCAAACTCTGAAGTGGATTATATTAGCATTGAAAATATTTTATAAAATCATTATCATGGTTTTGATAATGTATTTATACAATTAAACATTGGGGTCCTTACTTTCATCATGAAATAGATACTTGTAGCCTTCGTGTGCATCTTACCACTAGGAGGTATAGTTTTTTGATATCCATAGGAAAAAAATTATATTTGTTGGATCCAAAATATGGCTGTTTAGGATTATTAGTGTCTAGTATTTAGTTTACCATAGGATATATCCCAATACATTAGGTTCTTTTTCATTTATGGTATTTTATCACATGATTAGTTTCATCATGAATTGTTTTGCGCTGTTTTTTACATGATGTTGTATCATATATATTCCCATTATAGGTTGTTTCAAGGATATGTGTTTACCTATTTACTTCTTAATGCATGGATATGATTTCCATTTTTTAAAATAAATTCTATATGTAATATTTTTTCTTTTAGAATATGAAATCCTTTTATTAAAACCAAAGGAGATAAAGGGTAAATGATTTACAATTTGATTTAATTTCTATAAAATCATCGTAAAACTATTTTGTTATCAAATCTATAATTGTGCCATTATTGATATTAAAAATTGTATATAAACTATGGTAGTATACTTCTAGTATTTGTATCACATCCTTCTTGTGAATTTTGTAATTTTTAGATATTGAATTATAGGATTCATGTAGAGGAAATAGCATCTTGTAGAATGAGGGATTCTCTGGTTGCTACTGATTTTGGTTCGGGTTGGTCTAAAGTTGAATATTGGATACATTGGTTCTTGATATATTTTTTGGTTTAAAATTTTTTGAATTGTATTTAATGTTTTTTTGGTATCTTTTATATTTACACTTTGTACTCTAGTTTTATATCTACATTTACTTATATTGAAGACTGATTTATGTTATCTTGATTTACCTATGTTTCATGATGAGATGGTTCAGTAGGATTTTCTAGTTGATTAGTGTAGGTTCATTTCAATTTGGAATCAAAGAGAAGATCATCCTGAAGTTTATTAAGAATTCCTAATTTTGGAAATGTGTTAAGACTAAACATGATTTAAGACCCACAATATTTAGATACTAGGTCCTGCAAAGGGGCTTGGCTAGCTCACTTTTGTTACTGAAACTGAGTTACCATGGGTGGTTAGGGACTTTTACCAGTATTGAGACTAAGAGTTCATGGTTATTTAATGAAATATATAGGAAGCGAATTTAAATTGATCTATTCATTTTTTAAAGTAAGTCCTTTTTTAGTTTCTTTAAATTCTTAATTTTTTAAATCTGTGTTATAAATACTTGAAGTTGGTCCTATGAATTTTCAATTTTCAAATGATTGATCGGTTTTTTGTATTTTTTTGGACAATGCCTCTGAGAAGAGATATTAAAAATCCTAGAGAGAAATCTATGAGAATGTTTTCATAGATGAATCCTCCAGTTTACCCTACATTAGTAGAAGCTACATCCCCACTGTTCAGACACAAGGTCAAGAGAGTATTCGGAACCCATGGTGTGTGGTGTATCATGGTTCTAAATTTACTATGCTGCATTCACCCATCTTTCATGGGAAAAAAAGACCCAATAAATCTAAGGATTGGTTTGAGGGAATATAGAGGATCTTTAAATTCCAAAACAATCTAGAAGACTCTACGGTGGGTTTCTTCACGTATATGCTTGAGGGATCAGAAAGGAGATGGTGTGAGTCAATTGTGAAATATATGTTGCACAAGGATCTTACCGATGCGTCATTCGAGAAAATATTTAAATAGAAGTTTTACCCTGGGACATTTTAGGGGTTTAAGACTCAAGAGTTTTTGACTATAGATTAGGAGGAATAATATTTTAGAGTGTTCCTGCCATTTTTCTAAGTTGGTACATATGATACTAGATCTTATCACTAATTAGTACCTTTTTTATCAGAGGTTTGAGTTAGTATTGAGGCTTTACATTAAGTACATGTTGACACTCATGTGCCTTCTAAAATTTTTAGGGGTAGTTTATAAGGATGTTTTGTTAGAGGTGGACATATATAGAAATATATGTTTGGGTAGAGCTTCAGTTTGATTAGTAGGTATCCATGGTGTATATTTTGGACCGAAAAGGATGAAAACGAGTAATATCCCAATTTTTTAAGGTACATCCCTCTTTGTGTTTTTCATTTTAACCATGGTGGATGAGTCTTGTTTAGATATGGATCTATTTTTTTGGAAAAATGACATAATTTTCAAGTATATATGGTTGTTTGAATTAATGTTGTTTTGGTATAAAAGTGAAAAATGGGTTTATGAGTGTTTCCCATTATTAGGACGGATTTGGGAGTGTTTCAGATAGTTTTGGAGGATTCTAGACTGAAATCTATCTGTTGGGGATTTACACGCCATATAAAGTTGTTACCCAATGTGGGAATTCATCTAAACAGAAGTCATAAAACTAGTATAGGGTGTGAAATATTTACACATTGTGTAAACCATTCACATCAAGTAATAATCAATTGAGATAAATATTAACCCATGGTAATGTTCTTCTAATGTATCTATCTAAAAAACATAATGTGTAAATGAGTCAAATGAAATGTAATATCATAATCAGTCCTTTTAATGGTTTTATTTGACTGATTTTTCATTCCATCTAATGCATCCTTCCACCTCATGACCCTATGGAATCTCCCAATAAATTTTAGAGTGACATCATCTATTCAAAATGTCCCGTTTTTTTATCAATTATTGGTAAGTCTTTGGATTTGGTTTTCCCTTCCTCTTAAATTATTCTTCATTATGGTGGTAGAACCCTTGGACTGTGTTTGGGTTTGTTGTTAATGTTGATATTATTTGATCTAGGTTTCATCACATGATATTTTTCACCTTCATTTCTATCATTGTTACCCATTGGAGTTGTATCGTTGATCACTGGTTAAAGGTGTGGGCTCTAAACATTAACCCTATGGTCTGTTTAATTACAAGAATGTTCAATATGGTAATTTCACAAACGTATTGTGTGCCTAAATTAATTAAATGATGAATTAGATATACTCCTTGTAATTCCTTTGAATTCAACTATTTTTTACTTAGATTATGACTACTATTTGGGTGAGATAACCCTTGTTTATAAATGAGATGACTAATGACTAAGTATTTTTAGCATGATATGTGTTTTCGATGATTCTTTGATATAGATTCACCTAGGATTGGACTGATTATTGAAATGACTATAATTTTAATACATTATAACCAAATTATAAACAAAATTTTTAATTAAAAGATAAATGGTAATTTTAATAACTAACCATTGTGTCTTATGATGTGATATTGTGAAATCCTTGATGTTATGATTAGTTATATGTCTTGTAATTCTTATATAATAGGTCTAACTTTGATTTATTGATAGATTTATTTTATGCTGAGCATGGCCCTAAAACATGCTGAAATGATTTTAAACCTATCTTGGCCCTAATTTATTTCTAAGATTCTTATATAGAGATTTTGACCTAGATTTTTGTGATTTATACCATGGATATATGGTTATGGTTTTCATGGTTGTGAGACATTCTTAGAGAAATTATGAAATGGAACTGAGGAAGGTTATATTTTACAAATTTTATATGTTTGTGGTTGGCATGGTTGTGATACATGTTTATAGATATTCCAGCATGGCGCTAATGTATGTTAATGTGGTATTAATTGAAATGTTTAATTTATTAACACATGTGTTTATTGTATTATTGAAAACACAAAATATCTGACTAGTTATGCATGGAAATGGTGGTGCCGACCTACTAATTTATAATCACACCCTATTCAGTCCACCATTTGGTACCTGAGAAGATTATATGGATGCAGGATTTGACAAGCTCAAGGGAACATGTTGTTGATTATAATTAATGGACATGATGATGTTTGGAGATTGGGCCAACATGGGTCTTGGGATCGATGAATTTTGAGTCTTTATTTGAGTCTGTTAGTCTTTTATTTGAATTAATTATTTCATGAAATTTAGTTACATTTCATCCTATCATTTCATTATTCCTTTATTATTTATTGGATTATTCAGTTGTCTTTTATTGTTGGGTTGTTCCACTACATTGTATTATTTATATTATTTCTGCTACTCTGATATTTATTGTTATATGATTATTCCTCCAGGTTGTAACTCTTTGACTAGGGTGTATAGTCTCCCAACTATACTTATCACACCCCTACTACAAATTAGTATCATTGGGAATATGGGGAGGTACACTTGAGTACTGATAACCAACCATTTTATCCCAATGAGAGAGTGCCATATAGGGGGAGATTATAAAGTGATATTAGAGAACATTGGGTTTCATTCCTATTTGGTAAATTTATAAAGTATTCTAGGATTTTTTGGGACTTGGTAATGATACTTTAAAATTGAGTAGATAACTTGTGTAGGGAAGAAAATTATATTTCCTAGGGATGAGAATTCTGTTTATTCTCTTCTCTTGTAACAGTTGAAGTTAATTCACCTAGGGTGATTCATATGTGGTGTGAGGTTATTTTTTAGTGATGTTATTAGTTCTTTATATTTCTACTCATGGACAGGTATGTAATGAGATAATCATGCATGCATAAATATTAGCACATGGAGATATATATTGACAGACATTATTCGTGATAGGGATATATTTGTAGCATGTGATATGTAATTTCATCTATAAGCTATTATATTAGATAAATATTATGTATTCTTAATGAAATTAAATAAATGAACTATTATTTCCTTCTAAATATTTTTGAATCAATGTTTAGTGACACCTAGAGTAGTTGTTATCTATTTTTGTCACTTGTTGAGGCTGCCCATACTGTTATAACCAGTGTTTTGAGGAGTGTAGTTGTCTTGTAGAGAAAACACATCATCATCATATTTAAGTAGAGCACAAGAGAGTGGTAATAAGTACACTCCTAATGTAGTTGATATGGATCTTCATGTATCCTCTATGGGCCAGATAGATTTTTAGCTTTGTGATAGCTTCTTCAGGGTCATGCTATCCTTTGAAGGAGAACAAGTTAGACCCATGAATTCAATGTCTATGTTAATGAGAGAGTTCCAGTTGCATTATACGCCTACATTCATTAGAGATGGAGGCCCCTAGGAAACAATGTTCAAGATCGAGTCAGTCCAATTGGACATTAAGAAACTTGAGAAACCCATAGATAGTAGAGGGACTCTTGGTGCTTATATGATTTGTGGACTAGCCATGTGTTTGTGGGACATTTTAGAGTAGGGTTAGAAGAAAGTGTATTTATCTTAAAATTACATAGTGATAAAGTTACTAGTCCATTCCTATCCTAATACTTTATGGGATTAGAAGGCTTGGGAGTTCCTACACCTTACATAAGAGGACATTTTTGTGAGGGACAACACTGAATGTTTCACCGACCTGTAGCGCTTTGTTCCATCCTTGGGAGATGATGAGATCTCTAGGGTGAGATGTTTTCAAGATGGTCTTCATTGTCTGATGAGATCAAAGGTGAACATGTTTCATCTGAGCAATTTTACAGATGCGATGAATCTTGCACTCATCATAGAAGGGGGTCATAGAGATGACCTGAGTAGCGTCCATGATGTTTTAGATGGAATAATTATGAACTATTTTTCTAGTGGAAAGAATCATCAACATAATAGTTTTTTATAAGGAAATATCGTTCAGAGAGGTCAGGGTATTGGAACACCGTCTCAGGATCATGTTATGTTATAGTGCTATTAGTGTGGAATGATGATCCACAAATGATCTAAGTGTCTATACCATGATTTGGAGTGTTGTGATTATAGAAGAATGGGACTCCTATGGAGTTTTTTTGGGGGAATACAGTAGTATAGTAGTGGTGAGGGATTAGGATAGGTATCAGAGTCTGGTAAGGACTCATATAGAGTGACACTAGAACAGATTCATGTGTTTGAAGTTTATTTGGATGATATAGAAACTATGGATTTCATACAACCTATTACAGCTCCTTAGAGTTCTCCATATCTCTTCACCAAAAAGGATGATGGGATTTTGTGATTATATGATGAGTATCGAAGGACGAACCAGATGATAATGAAGAAATGATATCACATTATGCTCATTTATGGTATCTTCAATCATTTGAGAGGTGATATGATCTTCTATAAGATGTATTTGTTATTAGGATACCATCATCTGAGGATGATACCATCAGACATACCTCAGACGAATTTTAAGAGGATGTATGTCTTGTATGAGTTCATAGTGATATTGTCTGGTTTGACTAATGAACTGGCAGTATTCATGTCCATGATGAATTAGATCATTCATATTTTTTGGACTAGTTTGTGGTGGTTTTTGGCAATGAAATGTTAGTATACTATCAGTCAGAAAATGATTATGTAAAATATATTGACATCATCTTGGGTATATTTATTGGGCATCAAAATTATACTAAGCTAACCAAATGTAGTTTTTAGATTGATAAAGGTAACTTATTGGTCCATTTAATCCCATATTTTGGATTGTCAGTGGACTCATAGAAGGTACAAACTATGGTATCGTGGTAAAAACCTATGAATTTATTAGTAATTATAAGCTTTATACATTTATTAGGTTATTAAAAGTTCTTTATCCATGACTTATGCCACTTGATAGCACCAATTTCTAGGTTGAACAAGAATGTAGTGAGGTTTTTTTGGTCATATTCTTGCGAGATGGATTTTTAGGATCTAAAAGGTTGGATGACCTCAACACCTATACTCACTTTTCCTATGCTGGGTAAATTAAATACCACGTACCATGATGAATCTAGGGTGAGATTTTTTCAATATGGTCTTCTCTATGAGATCATATCATAGGTGAATGTGTTCCACCTGAGTAGTTTTTCTGTAGCAATGAATCTTGACCTCACCATAGAAGGGAGTCTAAGGGAGGACCTAAGCAGTGTCCTTGTTTTTTTGGTAGGTATAATTATAAACTCTTCTTAAATTTGAAATAAACATCAATATGACCCTTTTTTCTAAGGAAATAGTGGTTAAAAAAGTTAGTGTAGAAAAAAACCATCTCATGATCATGTTCTGTTACAGTGATCAGTGCGGAAAGGTGAGCCAAAAATTATATTAGTGTCTATATCCCACTTTGGAGTGTTGTTCTTATAGAAGAATGGGACACCTATAGAGGTTTTTAGGGAACTTCAGTAGTAGAGTAGTGGAGAGGGATTAGGATAGGTACCTGAGTCTGGTAAGGACTCAACTACTCCTTAGTAGATATGTAGATGTAGCTCTATAATATGTTTTGATCAAGGAAAGGGACATTTTAACCCAATATAATAATGAAAATACCAGATAAAGGGAATATCACAAGGGAGTTAGATTGGATCCTGAGTAGTAGGGATGGTCAACTACATAGTGTGTAGACTAATACATCTATTGTGGATATAGGAGCTTCTACCGTCATAGGTACCATTCTTATGTCATCTACCCTTGTTTTCATTTTTTCTGATAAAGGAGTGTTAAATTAATTTTTATCATTTATTTTTGTAAATGGTTTGGGTTTTTATGTGGAAATATGATATGTTGTTTTTTCCATTGACTCACCATTTGGAGTGTGGTCAAAGAATATAAAATGCTTCAACATGTGTTCTCTAGAGATTAGTAGTTACCATTTCTTTTGGGAACTATTTGTACTGTAAATGATAGGTTTTGATTTGATTCATTGGATGGATTTTCATGTTCTATACTAAGCACATATCTACTCTTACCAGAGGGGGTTACCTATCCATCTTCAGAAGTCAGTAGCTATTCTCAATAATGTGATTGAGATCTGCAGGCTGGTCATGCAGGACCAATTCAGTTCTGATTGGACTGTCTCAAAACTCAGATATCTGGTCCTTCTATAGACAATTGTGGAATGTAGTAGGATTATTTTCCTCTATTGGTAGAGTATTTTCAGGATGTTTTTTCTGATGAGTTCTATGAATTACTACCTGAGTGAGAGATTTATTTTATGATCAAGTTGATGTCAGGAGAAGAGATAGTTTCTATCCCTCCATATCAACACCACTAGAGATTAAGGAGGTTGAAGTTTAGTTAGATGATATAGAAACTATGATTTCCATATAGCCTATTACATCTCCTTAGGGTTATCCTTTTCTCTTCACCATGAAGGTTGATGGGATTTTGTGCTTATGTGTGGATTATCCAAGATGGAAGCAGATGATAATGAGGAACTGATATCCTCTTCCACACACTAATGATATCTTCAACTAGTAAAGAGGTGATGAGATCTTCTCTAAGATATATTTGATATCAGGATACCATCAATTGACAGTGATACTATTGGACATACCTCAGTCTACTTTTAGGAGTAGATATGGCTTGTATGAGTTTATAGTGATGTTATCTGGTTTGATTAATGAACTAGAAGTATTCTTGTCCCTAATTAATTAGATATTTCATCCTTTTTAGACCATTTTTGGTGGTTTTTTTCAATGAAATGTTAGTTTACTCTCATTTAGAAAATGATTTTGTCTAATATCTTGACATATTATTGGGAATATTGAGAGGTAATTAACTTTATACTTTGCAAACCAAATACAGTTTCTATATTGATAAAGTTCACTTCTTGGTCCATGTCATCCCATATTCTGGATTTTCAATGGACTCAGAGAAAGTTAAAACAATGGTATCCTCAGTGAAACAACATAATGTCTTCGAAATTATATTCTTTATAGGATTAGTAGGTTATTATGAATACTTTATCCAAGACATCTCCAATTATAAAGCACCTATTTCTAGTCATACCAAGAAAGGGGTGATGTTTTTTTGTCAAATTCTTGCGAGAAATATTTTTAGGAGCTAATTGGTAGGCTAACATCGACACATATCCTCATGTTACCTATTCTGGGTAAATAATATATCATGTACCCTGATGAATATGCAGTTGTACTTAGAGTAGTTCTGATGTAGGGGAATTGATTGGATGATTCTAGAACCAACGAGTTAAGGAAACATGAGAGGAATTACTCTACTCATGATTTGGTGTTAGCAGGAGTGGTACATGACCTTATATTCTAAGGGAATTATCTCATGAGTTAGAGGTTTGTGGTATAAATGGACCACAAAATCCTTAGGGACATATTTTATTAGTAGGACCTATAACATTTTCTAAGGATGTGGGTCATGTATCTGTAGTCTTTCGACATCATGTTAGATCATACATCGAGTATGGTTAATGTTGTTGCTGATTCATTCATCTAGAACACACACAAAAAGGTTTCACAAGAGTCTTGTGATAAGTTTTGGAATATGTAACTCTTTATATAATTACTTCTATATGTCCTAGAATCATAGGGTTGAGAAACTCTAACATTGACATCTGTTATACCCATACTTTTGTACTAGGTCAAGACTGAGAAGTTATCTGATCCAATGATCATAGTTATAAGATAAAACTTATATGGTGGGTAGAAACCCTCAATATTTGCTTTTTAGTACGGGTAATTATTTTTTTGTGGCTGAGTATGGATTCTTATGGGTTTGTTTAAGGAGTTGATGAGAGAGTTTCATGATTCTACATGGGCGGTAAATCTTGGTTTGACAAATATGTGTCACAGTCTCTATAGTTAGTACTGGTGGTCAGAAATAAAGAAGGGAGTAGTAGGCTTTGTGATGAGATGTTTCACTAATCACTAGGTAAAATCAAATCATCGGAGGCCAGTTCTGATTTTGCAGCATTTGCTCATTCTTATATTAAAATGGGATGATCTCACTATGGATTTTGTGATAGGATTACACAAAACAACCCATAAAAATGATGTTGTATGGGTAATTTTGGATTGAATGGTGAAGGTATCATGTTTATTTCCTATAAGGGAGACATTCATAGTTGATTAATGTAGTCTTTACATAAATGAGGTAGTTTATATGGATGGAATTCTAAGGAGTATCATTTCAGAAAGATATCATCCATTCACTACATGATTCTAGAAGTGTCTTCAGAATGCTTTGGGATCATAGGTTATTCTAATAATGTCCTACCATACTTAGAATGATGGTCAATCAAAACAAACTATTTATGTTTTGTAGGATATGTTAAGAGCATATGTTTTTGGATTTTGGTGGTTAGTGGGAGAATTATATAGAACTTGTGGTGTTTTCATATAATAACAGCTTCCAAGAACCCATAAAAGTTTTGACTTTTGAGGCTATATATGGGATTTCATTCCATTCACCTCTTTGTTGGTTGGAGGTAGGTGAGTTTGCGCCTGTTGGGCCTAGTCTCATGCAGGATACATTTGAGTATGTTTAGTTGATCAGGAGGTGGTTAGTGACCATGTAGAGATAGAAGAATTTTTATGTTGTAAATTATTGATGACCTATTTGGATCAAGTATAGTCATCATGTTTTCCTTCGAGTGTCTCATAGGTCTGGAAAATACTAAATCAATATAAAAATAAGGATAGAGGTTTGGTTTGTTGGGCCATTTGTGATATTGTATAGGGTCGAACCAATGGTGTACCAATTATCCCTTCCACAATGTTATATCTCCATGAATGATGTATTTTACATGTCATAACATAAAAGATATTATCTAGACCCTTATCATGTGATATAAAGAGAAGACATTGAGATTAATACTGATGTGTCCTTTATGGAGAATCTGATATTGATTGTGGACCATAGTGAGGAGTATCTCTGGGGTAGGACTATACCTCTAGTTTGAGTGTACTGGGAAAATGGGTGAGTTCAAGAGGAGACCTAGGAGAGGGAGTCTGATATGTGATTACTATGGATGAAAGTGTTCTCCAATACCCCACATTGATGCTTTGAGTAGCTCAGGTATGAACTTGTATATGGTGGGGAGTCTTTAATATCCAATATTTTCCCAGGTACGTCCCTCATTGAGTTTTTCATTTGAGCTGTGGTGGATGAGTATTGTTCAAAGGTGGAGAACATTTTTTTGGGAAATTGACCTAAATTTTAGGGATATATGGTTTTTCGAATTAATGGAGTCTGAATATAATCTTTTTAAATTGGTTTACAAGTGTTTCTCATGCTTTGGATGGCATTGGCGGTGTTTCTGATCCTTTTGTAGGAAACAAAACTGAATGATATTTGTATGGGATTTACATGCCGATTAAAGGTGTTACATAATGTGTATATTCTTCTAGAAACATTTAATGAAACCATACAAGGCATGAAATGTTTACAGATTATGTAAACTATTCACATCATGTAACATTTTATCATTCTACTTATTAAACTAGGGTGATAGGTTTTTCAGCATAGCCCTATAAAAATTAGTACACAACATGTAAATGAGTTACATACCATGTAATATCTCAAGAAGTTTTTAAAGGTACTATGTGGATGATTTTTCATTCCATCCACTGCTTCCTTCCCCCCACAAACTTAGGAAATCACCCATACAATTTTAGATTTCTATCCTTTATTCCAAATGTCCCATTTGTGTGATATATACGTGGTAAGTATTTGGATTTGGTTTTCCCTTCATCTTCCATTGTTCTTCAATATGGTGGTGGAATATTTGAACCATTTTGGGGATGATGTTAATAGTGGTATGATTTTAAATTGGCTTCATCTCATGATCTTTTTCCCCTTTGTTTCCATTGGTGTTACCCATTGTGTTTTTTCTTTTATTTCCAGTTAAAGGTATGGGGTCTAAACCTTAACCCTATGGCTTGTTAAATTGGAAAAATGTACAATATTGTAATTACTTTGAAAGAGTGTGCTTATAAATTAATTAAATTATTCATTGGATTTATTCCTTGGAAACTCTTTGGATTCAATTATTTTACCTGGATTATGGATACCATTTATGTGAGATAACCCTTGTTTATAAATGAGTTAACTAATGGATTCAATATGATTATCATGACATGTTTTTTTTCCAGATTTCCTGATATAGATTCATCTTGGCTTGGCCTGATTATTCGAATGGCAAGAATATTATTATTTTATGACCAAATGATAAAAACATGTGTACTTGAAATATAAATGGTAATTTTAATAATTAACTATTTATCCTTATAATATCATATTATGATATTCTTAAGGATATTCCTAGTAATATATGTTATAATGCTTATATACCGGGCATGGCCCTGATTTATTTATGAAATGAGTATATACTAGGATTGTCCATGAAACATGATGAAATGATTATACACTAGGTTTGGCCCTAATTTATTAATGAAATATTTATATATTGGGTTTGGCCTAGATTTTTGTGATTTATAAAATGGATATATGGTTATGATTGGAATGGTTATGAGACATGCTTAGAGACATTATGACATGGCAATGAGGTAGGTTATGTTTTTCCAAGGTTATATGGTTATATATGGAATGATCATGATACATTCTCAGCTATATTCCAGTATAGAGCCAATATAGTATTAATTCATATATTTAATTAATTAATACAGCAATTTATTGAATTATTGTAGGAACATATTATCATAATGTTACGTTTAGATATGGTGGAGTCAACCTACTGATTTATACTCACAACCTATTAGATCCTCCATTAGGTTTCCAGGTAGAGTACTGGGATGCATGATTGGACAAGGGAAATAGACCTTGTTGTTGATTATTCTTACAGGATAGGATGGACTTTGGACATGGGACCAACATGGGGCTCGAGACTAGAGATTTGTTGTTCTTTATTTGAGTATGTTATTATTTTATTTTAATTACTTATATAATGAAATTTATGTACATTTTATTTTGTTATTACATTATCCTTTTATTATTTATTACATTATTCAGTCATATTTTATTGTTTGGTTATTCCACTATGTTGAGTTGTTTCTATTATTTCCACTACTCTGATATTTATTTTTATATTATTATTGATATGTGTTGTAAATATATATCCCTGGGTTAAAGTCTCCCCAATATACTAATCACACCCCTTATACTAGTAAAAAGTCACTAGAATACGAGAATTCACACTTGAGGTCACGTAACCAACATATTTCGGCCATGTGAGAGAGTGCTAACTCGGGGAATGTTATAGTAAGAGTGGTTAGTTTCCTTCAGGACCTATTTTAGGGTGTTTTATAGGAAAAAAAACATTTTTTCTTCTAATAGTGTGGAAGGAGAGCTCATAATAAACCTAAATATATAGAGCCTCCTAGGACTTTTCATCTTTATGAATGAACTACCATCAACAACATTTTTTGGAAAATATATCTTAGGGAAGTGGGTAAGTATCCACTCTCACTAAGGGTTCAAAGGTTTATGTATAACCTTCCATGGGTGGTGGGTCAAATCCTCATGATAACGGATATGTTTATGTGGATATGATTGAATGACTTTATGTAGTAGACTATACAACAGAGGAATTTGAAGTAGGGACATCTTCTATTAGAGATATAGTATTAATACCATATTCTATGTTTATATATTTTTATGATATAGGCGATCATTATTTTATATAATAAGAGTTAGTTAATGTATTGGGTTTGTATTTGGAACATATTCCATTTTTTGGATCATTCCATGCCTTCGGGAAAGAGGTTTGAACAAGGTTTTATATCTCCTATGTGTCAGGTTATGATAACTGACTACGATATGGTGTGGGAATTCTTGGAGATTGATCATGACATATTTTAAATGATTATCAGAATTTATTAAATGATTATTGTTAAAGCTCATATATACTTTTACCACCATTGAGGTTAGTTCTTATCTACTCATGGGATAACTCATGTTTTCTAGTGTGAGGTGGACTTTAGATCAGGAAGGGAAGGATCTGATGTTGCTTATGATGGGATAATCTCGTGTTAGTTGCTAGAGGTTTTTCTTGATGTCATTGAACCTTATTTTGGTGGTCAACCTCAAGAATATTTGTGTGCATACCTTGTGGACTTTTTGAATTATTTTTATAGTTTACCACAATAGAGATATGTTGAGTTTTCTATAGACATGTTCCCATATAAAATTCCCATTTATATGTCCTCTTACCATGTATCACCAATTGAGTTAGTGGAACTAAATTTCTATCTTTAGAACCTAAATCCTAAAGGTTATATTCATCCTAGTGTGTCACCATGGGCTTCACCTATCATCTTTTATAATAATTAAGATGGGATAATCAATTTTTTATTGATTATTTAATGTTCAATCATGTAACCATTAAAAAAATATCATTTTTCAAGGATTTATGATCTCTTTGATTAGTATATAGGGGCTCAATTTTTTTCATAGTTTGAACTTTGGTCACCATACCACCAATTAAGATATGAAGAAGAGAAGAATCACGTAGACCATTTGGAAAATATTCTTCAAAAAATAAAGCAATATCATTTGTATGGTAAGGTTTCTATGTGTGAATTTTAGATCCAAGTAGCGAAATGTTTGTGGCATGTGATATATGAGTGGGTTGTATCAATAGGTCCTAAAAAGGTACATACCTCTATGTCCTAGGAGCATCCTAGAATTATTTTTTAGATATAGAGATTCTTGGGTTTGGATGGCTACATAAATGGTTTGTTAAGGATCCCTTCAAGCCTGCATATTTGAGGACAACTTTAACCTGTGAGGGTGTAATGTTTGAATGGAAAGAAAAGTGTTAGAGATCTTTTGAGAAGCTAAATATTGGGTTGACTTCAACACCATATTTTATTCTACTCAAACCAAGATTGGGTTATGTTGTTTGTTTCAATGGCTTTGGGATGTGTATTGATGTAGGGGAAGCAAGTAGTGGCTTATGGCTCTCTCCAATTACACACTCGTGAGAAAAATTACCCTACCCATGATCATGAGTTGGTAGTGGTAAAGCATGCACTCAAAACATCGTGCAACTGTAACACCCTGATATTTTATGAGAAATATATTTTCCTTATACGCAAAATCAAAGGAATCTTTCACTACACACAACACTAGCTTGGCTTTCATTATACGCAAGATCATCCTTCCTCAATAACGTGTGTTGTACACAATATCGAGTTTCACTAAACAACGATATATTGTTATAATATTATTATGGACTAGCCGTTATGAATATTATTAACTACATTTTGAATTTTATAACATTATTATTCATCTTACACATTTTTTAAAACATGGTATGTGAGCAAAATAAATTTTTCTGGTAAAATAACTATTTTTAAAAAAATGCAGTTTTGCCACCCTTGGATGACATGCCAACCTTAAATATAGTTGTTGACATGTTTATAAGTTCAATTTGACAAAATAAAGTTCTTATTTGGAATCAAGATATAAAAAATTACTTTGGATAATTTTTTTATATTATTCTGATAACTTCCATATTTTCATGAATAGTAAAAACACACTCTATTTTAAATAAAAACATATTTTTTCATCGCAATAATTTATATGGTTAAATTATAATATTTAATGGGTTTAAAATATAAATAGAATATATTTTTACCATTTAATATAATTTATGTCATTACCATTAATTTTACTTTGAATTCATATGTAAAAACATTTCAATCTTTGCCAATGTTTTAACTTTTAAAACCCGTTTTTTTAACAATGAGATTAATTTTAAATTAATTACTAAAAATTTTGTGTTTTTAATTTAAAAAAAATGGATTCCATATTTGGATTCAGTGGGTCCAAATTATGTTCATAGTATACTTTTAATTTTTTGATATTATGAAAATTTACTATGGTAATTTTTATTTACTGCAGTTAAAGGTAAATCAGGTAATTAAGGGTAAAAATAAGATTATAAAATTACCCTAACACCTGAAAAAATAATATTGGATGACTCAAAGTCGACCCTTATCACCTAAGGGTCAGAATAAAGTCATTTTATGGACTTTTGACCATTAAAATAATTTAATTATTATTAAAACCAAAGAAAGTGACAACATGTCACTCTCTTAAATCTTATAAGTATAATAATTATAATTTAGTGATAAACATCATGAAACGTCGAACATGAATAGTATCCGGAAAGATAATACAATTATCTACATCATGTAAATTTATTTATAATTTTTAGGGATTAAATTATTATCATTAATTATGACACAATAGTGATGTTGAAATTATTTTAATGAATGAATTATCAAATAAATGATTTTAAAATTATTAAAACAAATATTTTATGAACTATTTACTGTGGTCCACTAATTACCTAAATACATATGACATGTTATGAATCTATTAAATCTTTTATTTGGAACATATCTCTGTTTATATTTTATTTAAATTCAAATAAATGAATAGTGTCAATATTGACATAATTGTAATTTTATAAAAATTACATATTATAAAATTGTTTAAATACCACAAAAATATTCAAAAATTATAAAATAAAATTTATATGTTCTAAAATGAAATAAAGTATATAATTATGGACAAATCACAACATATAAGTAAATATTTATAATGATTTTAAATTTAGAATATTATTACAACAAATAAAATTAAATAGATTATATAAGGATAAATAAAGTTGATAAAGTTTTAAATAAATTCCCAACATGTCTAAATTTTATTTTTTGATGATATTAAAACCCTAACTCATCTATGTTTCGGAGTTTAGTCATTTTTGGAGGTTGTTAAGTGGTTATGAAATTTATTATAAATTAATATTTCTTATAATTCCAAAGGTGCCCGTCTCCTCCCTTATAAAAGGGAACCTCCTCCCTCTCCTCCTCACAGAACTTTGAGCCTTCACGCTCGAAAAAACCCTGAAAATTTATCTTTTCCTCTTCCCTAGATTCATACTAGAGGTCCTGGTCTTCTTCAAATACCAACTTTATTGCCCTAAGAAGAGGTTAAGTAGATGCACGTCAAAGAAGAGGTAATACCCTTTACCGATTCTTTCCATTTTATTTCTTCTTCTAATTCATCTTATTTAGTTGTTTCATTATGAAGTAATAACATCAGTATCACTAATATACAGATATGTTATTATAAATATGAAACAACCATATTTCACCATCTATCCATCCTACAGAAAACGAAATCACTGCGAGTGCGTACATACGGAATACCGTCTCCATGCTGTGGTGTAATCTGTTTTGCACCACCTCCTTCCTTGGATGGGTATAATGGTGTTAAGAATAACTATATAAGATTATTTTAAATTGATCTTTATTCTGAAATAGTATACATACACTTCAATACAATTCCACAATTATGGTAATGATATCATCGCTTGTGCATACGTACGACCAACCGTCTCCACGATGAGATGCGATTTTTTCTACATGATCTTCATTGAATAATGATTATATAAATGAATTGAATGAATAAATATGATATATATTACACTAATACCATTATGTAAATAATTAATCTATAACCTAAAAAGAGGAATAAGAATTTATTCGACCAGACATGTATAAGAACATAAAATAATACACACTCGAATAACAAGTAGAAATGAAATATTACTAATAAGAAGATTAGAATACGACCATATATGACATCATAACAATGAATATGATTTTTTAATAAGTCAATGACATTATTTAAATCATTATACTGGAGGTTCAGATATGTACAAAGTAAATCGGACCTAAGGTAAGGAAAAATATCACAATCTCATTTTTGTCCGAGATTGTTTAGATGTCAGAATTTACCGTGGGGATATTTATCATACACATCCATGTTTCCTTAATACATAATATTATTTCTATGCTCCAACAATTGTTTAAATACAATTTTACCCATTAGAGTCTTTTTAGTAAAAGATATGAAAGGAATCTTTTGTCATTTTTAGTAAGAGATACTTTTTGAGTTTTTCCACCTAAGTACAAGAAGAATGTTTTTTTAACTTATATGAAATGAATGGATTTTTATGATTTCATATAACATTATTTCCATGAAGCTTATTTACAAGTTTTCAAGTTTATTTTAAATCAACTTCTTTTAGTTTAAAATAGAAAGACATGTTAAGGAAAGAAAAATGTTTTATTTGATATAGAAAGGATATTTTCTTCAAGAATGGAGTTCAAGTGTTTTATCGAAATTATTTTCCATCTAAGATAATATAGGGTTCTATTTATATCACTATTTTAAAATTTATTTGATTATGTTATGATGGAATTAATTTTATGATGTTCTTTTATCTTATAAGGATTATGTTATGATGGAATGATGTTTAAGAATCAAATTTTTATTACATGGGTTATGCTATTATTTATGAATTTGTGGAACACATAATAATATTTTCAATATGATATGGGTGAGACCAATATCTTCCTCCAATACATTGGGTAAAGATTTATATCTCATGAGATAGACATGCCTGGAACAAAAAGTTAATCCAGTTCAGTAATACAAGACCGGAACGAGGAGTGAACTCGGTTTAGTAATGGACTTTGTCCGCTATGGTAGTCTTGGAAATGAGTCTTGACTAAAATGACATGATTTTATATGATTATGTGTGTATTCCACAAAGATTCATGTTTTATGTTATGATTATTGGGATTACATTTCACCACTATGATTTATCCCATGTTATGATATTGTGATTTCTTTTGTAGGTTAAGATGTTCAAAATGTTATGTTCTTATGAATATGATATTATTGATATTTGTTTTTATACCCTTACTCATCATTTGAGATCACCCTTTTGTATGTTTTCATTTCCCCAGGTCAGGAAGAAGGGTATTAAGTAGGATATCCCAAAAAGGGACTCTAGATATGATGAAATAATCGGGAGACAATGTAAATGTTTTATAAACCAGTTGTTTATGTTTCCTAGTTTCTAAACACACTATACATATATGGTCATATTAGGGTTTTGTTATATGTTGAAATAATTATGCTTCAATTTTGAAGTAATAATAATAATCTATGTAATGTAAGGGTAATTATAGTTGGTATTAGAATAAAGGTATAGTCAATCATTGGAAACGAGGAAGTGAAAGAATTAGTAAGAACCCTAAGGATATGTCTAAGAATAGAACACAATAATAGATTTTTAAAAATGTCCATGAATAACCTATGATATGACCTTAATTGTAAAATTTTATTCTTGATTATGTGGTTTTCCTGTTATGATTAATGTTCCTCACACTAGGCTTATTGGTTTTAGTTAATGGATGGAACCCAAAGGATCTATGTTAATGATTAATGTGATGGGAATGCAATAATTGTCCCCCTGTGCAACCAAAGGTTATGGGAGTTGGAATGAAAATTTTTGTATCCATCCTCACATAACTTTTTCAAGATATGAATCATTCAAGACTTCCAAATGTGGAAAAGAAGGGGAAACATTCTGTTGAATCCTTCATGAGGTAGCATCCACCATTATTCAGTGGGTCTTCTAATCTATTAGTGGCCGAAGAAAAGATTAGTACCACTGAAAAGATATTTTTAGTTCTACAATGTTCTGAACATGACAATGTCATCTTAACAGTGTATCGTTTTGAAGGTGACGCTGATCAATGGTGGAATCTTATCAAGAATACGAGGCAAAGAGATGAAATTGAGTCCATGGAATGGGACGAGTTCAAGAACATATTTTTCAATAATTACTTCCCTCGTATTCTTCAAACAAAGATGGAGAAATAGTTTCTTGGATTGGAACAAAAGGTTAATGAATCGATTGGAACCTATGAAGAAAAATTTACAAGACTTGCAAGGTACGCTACCCGAATTATTATCCAACCTGAGAGTAAAATCGATCGATTCTTTAGTGGCTTAAAACCAAGTCTTCGAAGGGAGTTTTCCATAAAGGACTTCAGTATCTACGAAGAAATCTTTCGATGTGCTCTCAAGGTTTATATGGATATTGGAGTAACCCATCAATCATATGGGTTAGATTAGAAGAGGAAAATGGAATTCAAAGGAAAATCTAAAGACCACACTGAAAAGAAGATGAGTTTTCATTTATGCTCAAATTGTGGAAGGAAACATGGAGGGAATTTCCTTAAAGGGACAATCAAATGTTTTAAGTTTGGAAATGAAGGTCATCATGTGATTGAATGTCGAAAAAATGGGATGAAGATGTCTAATGATGCGAACAAAAAAAGGGATACACAGAATGCACCTCCAACACTTCAATGTTTCAAGTGCAAAGAGATGGGGAATTATGCCAATCAATGCCCAAATCCAAGGGTTGTTGATGATGATTGACATCAACAAACTCTTAAGTCCAATGAAAAAGGAAAGTAACATGCAATTACTATTGGCAATGTGGAGTACGATAATGAAGTGGTGAAAGGTACACCTACCATCCACTCTAAAGTAGGAAAAGTTTTATTTGATTCTAAATGCACCCACTCATTTATTTCTGAATAATTTTCTAAGGGTATTGTCATATTACCTTAATAATTAGATGTTGAGTTAGCTGTGACAACTTGTAAAGGCACAACAGTCGCATCAAAAGTTTACAATTCTTTTATAATTGATTTTTGTGGGAAAGTGCTACCTGAAAATCTTGTGATCCTTCCTATAGTGGAATTTAATGTGATTACTGTCATGGATTGGATTTCCTTATATAGAGCTCGTATCGATTTCCAAATAAGGGAACTCACATTTCGTATTACTGATAAGTCTATGATCATCTATCGATGCAAGTATGAACATAACCTTCTAGTGGAAATTTATTCCATATTATGGGTATTGATTCCAATAAATGAAGGTTATTTATCTCAAATGGTTGTAGAGAAACTCATGATTACAAATATGTCCATTGTACGGGAGTTTGATGATGACTTTCCAGGTGAATTTCCAGTTCTTCCACCAAATCGTGATGTTGAGTTTTTAATAGAACTCATACCGGGTGTTATGCCTATTTCAAAGACACCTTATAGAATGGCCCCAATTGTGTTGTAGGAATTCAAGAAGAAACTCCAAGAGAATCTTGATAAAGGATTCATACTCCCTAGTACTTCCCCTTGCGGAGTACCTATTCTATTTGTTAAGAAGAAAGATGGATCAATGAGAAATTTCATTTATTATCGAGAACTTAACAAGATCACTATCAAGAACAAATATCTTCTCCCACGCATTGATGACTTATTTGACCAACTACGCGGAGCTCAATACTTTTTCAAGATTGATCTTCATTTAGGGTATCATTAATTAAGGGTAAAAAGGAGGATATACCAATGATGAAATTTCATACATGGTATGGACACTATGAATTTATAGTGATTCCATTTGGTCTTACTAATTCCCCTGCTATCTTCATGGATCCAATGAATAGTGTCTTTAGAGACTATCTTGATTAGTTTTTGGTAGTATTTATAGATGATATTCTTATCTATTCAAATAGTAAGGAATAACATGAAGATCATTTTATAATTGTATTAAAGACCCTATGAAAGGAGAATAATTATGACAAATTTACCAAATGTGAATTTTGGCTTCAAAAAGTTTCATTTTTCGATCACATAATCTCAAAGGAGGGGATATCTGTGGATCCAGCAAAAATAGAGGTTATAGAAAGATGGTCGAGACTAACAACAGTAACTGAGATCCGAAGTTTTCTTGGTCTGTCTGGATATTATCGACATTTTGTGAGAGATTTTTCAACGTTATCTAATCCACTAACTAGGTTGACTCAAAAAGGAGTTATGTTCGTGTGGATGGAGGAGTGTGAAGAGAATTTCAAAGAGTTAAAATGAAGGTAATTTAGTGCACATGTGCTCACACTATCGTGTAGTGGAGAATGGTTTGTGATCTACAGTGATGCATCCAAGAAGGTATTGGGGTGTGTTCTCATGCAAAATGATATGGTGATAGCTTATGCCTCACGATAGTTAAAAATCCATGAAAAAATTATCCAACACATTATTTGGAGTTAGCCGCGGTAATCTTTGCAATATAAATATAGAGGCATTATATTTTTGGTGAAAGGTGTGATATTAATACTAATAATAAGAGTTTAAAGTATATTTTCACACAAAAGGAGCTGAATATGCACCACGGAAAATGGTTGGAGTCTATTAAGGACTACGACTACTCAATTCATTTTCACCCTGGGAAAGCAAACAAGGTGGCAGACGCATTAAGTCAACAAGACCATTCTAGATTATCCATTATGAGGATCACAAAAGATCCAATATTTATGGATTTACAAAGGGTGGATCTTGGAATTATAATGGATGGGGGAAAATCTCATCTTTCTCAAATGAATGTTCAACAATATATACATGTGAAGATTAAAGTGGCACTCCAAGAAGATGTAGAGTTACAAAAGAAGGTGAGAAATGTTCCTGAATTCAACCTTGATTGTGATGGTATAATAAGTTTCAGGAATCGAGTATGTGTTCCTCCCTTCCTAGAATTAATGAAGGAGATGCTGGATGAGGCTCATAGTTCATCATTCTCTATTTATCCTAGAAGCTTGAATATGTATAGGGACCTGAAAGAGTACTTCTGGTGGGATAGCCTGAAAAGAGATGTCACTGAATATGCCTCCCGATGCTTGTTTTTTCAGCAAGTTAAAGCTGAGAGACAGAAGTCTAAGGGGATGTTACAACCATTACTCATACCCTAATTGAAATGGGAAAACATCACTATGTACTTTGTCATCAGACATCCTAAAACATCTAAAGGCAATAATGCTATCTGGGTCATAGCTGATCGTCTTATGAAGTCAGCACACTTCATTTCTATTATAGAATATTTCACTCTAGATCATCTTTCCAGGATATATGTAAAGGAAGTGCTAAGATTACATGGAGTACCACATTCCAATATAATTGATCGGGATCCGAGGTTTACCTTAATGTTCTGGAGAATTCCTTAGCATACTCTAGATACAGAGTTGAGATTCAGCACTGCTTATCAGCCTCAGACTGATGGTCAGTCTGAGAGAACAATTCAAACTCTAGAAGATATTTTAAGAGAATTCTCTATGGGTTTCAATGGTGGTTGGCATCAACACCTACCTTTGGTGTAATTTTCTTATAATAATAGCTTTCACTCTTGTATTCAGATGGATCCTTATGAAGCTCTCTATGGAAAGAAATGCAGGACTCCAACTTTTTGGGATGATGTTGGGGAAAGAAATCTATTAGGACCTTATCTTATTGATGAGATGGTAGAAAAGGTCAGATATATTCTACAAAACATTAAAGCAGCTCAGTGTCGACAAAAAAGTTATCCCGACAACCGATGAAAAGACCTCGAGTTTGAAGTGGGTGATAAAGTGTTCTTACGAATATCTCCTTGGAAGAGAGTAATGAGATTTGGAAAGAAGGGAAAGTTGATACCTAGGTATATCAGTCCTTTTGAAATAATGGATCATGTAGGGAAGGTATCTTACCGATTTGTGCTTCCACCGAATCACTCTCAAGTTCATTATGTTTTCCATGTATCTCTCCTGATAATGTACATACCTGATCCTTCACATGTACTAATCTCAGATGTTGTACCACTGGAGAAAGATCTTCCTTATGAAGAATAGCCGATAGAGAATCTGGATCATAGAAAAAATGTTCTACGGAACAAGACCACTCTCTTAGTGAATTTTTTATGGAGGAACCACCAATTATAAGAAGCTACATGGGAGCTTGAGGATATGATGAGGGAGATGTATCCTTATCTTTTTGTTACGAAGTGATGAATTTAAAGGGAGAAATTCATTTTAAGGGGGTAGAATGTAACACCCTGATATTTTATGAGAAATATATTTTTTTATATGCAACATCAAAGGAATCATTCACTACTCACAACATTAGCTTGGCTTGTGTTATACGCAAGAGCAACCTTCCTTGATAGCATGTGTTGTACGCAATATCGAGTTTCACTAAACAATGATATAGTGTTATAATATTATTATGGACTAGCCATTATGAATAGTATTAACTAAATTTTTAATTTTATAACATTATTATTCATCTTACACATTTTCTAAAACATGGTATCTGAACAAAATAATTGTTTCGGGTAAAATAAGTATTTTTCAAAAAATGTAGTTTTGCGCCTTTTGATGGCACACCAACATTAAATCTAGTTTTTGACATGTTTATAAGTTCAATATGACAAAATAAAATTCTTCTTTAGAATCTGGATATAAAAATTTACTTTGAATAATTTTTTCATATTATTCTGATAACTTCAATATTTTAATGAATAGTAAAAACACACTATATTTTAATTAAAAACATCTTTTTTCATCGCAATAATTTATATGGATAAATTATAATATTGGATGGTTTTAAATTATAAATATAATATATTTTATCCATTTAATATAATTTCTGTCATTACCATTAATTTTACTTTGAATTCTTAGGTAAAAACATTTCAATCTTTGGGAATGTCTTTACTTTTAAAAACTGTATTCTTAACAACGAGATTAATTTTTAATTAATTACTACAACTTCTGTGTTTTGAATTTTTAAAAATTTATTTCATATTTGGATTCAGGGGGTCCAAATTATGTTAATATGTTACTATTGTTTTTTTTGATATTATGAATAGTAACTACGGTAATTTTTTTTTACTGCAGTTAAAGGTAAATCGGGTAATTAAGGGTAAAAATAAGAATAAAAAATTACCCTAACACCTACCTAAATTATATTGGATGACTAAAAGTCAACCCGTATCACCTAAGGGTCTGAATAAATACATTTTATGGAATTTTTACCATTAAAATAGTTAAATTATTATTAAAACCAAAGAAAGTGACAACATGTCACTCTCTTAAATCTTATAAGTATAATAATTTTAATTTGTGATAAACATCATGAAACGTCAAACATGAGTAGTCTCTAGAAATATAATTAAATTATATACATCATGTGAATTTATTTATACTTTTTAGATATTAAATAATTATCATTAATTATGTCACAATAGTGATGTTGAAATTATTTTATTGATTGAATTATCAAATAAATGATTTTAAAAGTAATAAAATAAATATTATATAAACTGTTTAATGTGCCCCACTAATTTTATTGATAAATATGACATGTTATGAATCTATTAAATCTTTAGTTTGAACATATACTCTGTGTATATTTTATTTAAATTCAAATAATGAATAGTATCAAAATTGACACTATTGTTATTTTATAAAAACTACATATTATAAAATTGTTTAAAAATCAGAAAAATATTTAAAAATTATAAGTTAAAATTTATATGTTTTAAAATGTAATAATGTATACAATTATGTACAATTTATAACATATTAGTAATTATTTATAATGATTTAAAATTTAGAATATTATTACCACAACTAAAATTAAATAGATTATATAAGGATAAATCAAGTTGGTAATGTTTGAAATAAATTCCCAACTTGTCTAAATTTTTTGGTTAATGATATTTCAACCCTATATCATCTAATATTTGTATTTGAGTCATTTTTTAAGGTTTTTAAGTGGGTTTGGAATTTATTATAAATTAATATTTCTTATAATTCCAAAGGTGCCCCTCTTCTCCCTTATAAAAGGGCACCTCCTCCCTCTCCTCCTCACACCACTTTAAGCCTTCAAGCTCGGTCAAAACCTGCCACATTATCTTCTCCACATCCCTATAAGAATTATAGAGGTCCTTGTCTTTTTCAATGACTAACTTTAGTGCCATAAGAGGAGGTTAAGAAGAGGCACATCAATAAAGAGGTAATATCCTTTACTGATTCTTTCCATTTTATTTCTTCTTCTAATTCCTCTTATTTAGTTGTTTCATTATGAATTAATAACATCAGTATCACTAATATACTTATATTTTATTATAAATATGAAACAAACATTTTTCACCTTCTATCCATCCTACGGAAAACGAAATCACCACGTATGCGTACGTACGGAATACCGTATCCACGATGTGGTGTACTATATTTTCCACCACCACCATACTCGGATCGGTATAATGGTGTAAAGAATAACTATATAAGATTATTTTAAAGTGATATTGATTATTAAATAGTATACATACACTTCAATACTATTCCACGATCATGGGAATGGTATCATTGCTTGTTCGTACGTACGACCTACCGTCTCCACGATGTGATGCGACTCATTCTACATGTTCTTCATTGAATAATGATTATATAAATGAATTTAATGAATAAATATGATATATATTACACTAATACCATTCTTTAAATAATTTATCTATAACCTAAAAACAGGAATAAGAATTTATTCGATAAGACATGCATAAGAACATAAAGCAATAAACACCCAAATAACAAGTAGCAATGAAATATTACTAATAAGAAGACAATAATATGATTATATATGATTTCATAACAATTAATATGAGTATTTAGTAAGTCCATGACATTATTTAAATCATTATACAGGAGGTTCGGATACGTACGAATCAAATCGGACCTAAGGTAAGGGAAAATCTTGCAATATCATTTTTATCCGAGATTGTTTACACTTCAGAATTTACTGGGGGATATTTATCATTTACATCCATGTTTCCACAATTTTTAATATTATTTCTATCCTCCTACAATTTTTTAAATCCAATTTTACCCTTGGGTGAGTTTTTAGTAAAATATATAAAAGGAATATTTTGTCGTTTTTAGTACGAGATACTTTTTGACTTTTCAAGCCAAAGTACGAGAAGAATGTTTTTTAACATATATGACATTAATGGATTTTTATGATTTCATATAACATTATTTACATGAATCTTCCTTTACATGTTTTCAAGTTTATTTTTAATCTACTTTTTTTAGTTTAAAATTGTATGACATGTTAAGGATGGAAAAAAAATTGAAGTAAAATGGATTTCTTTCCTCAAGAATGGATTTCAAGTGTTTTATAAAAATTATTTTCCATCTAAGATAATATAGGGTTCTGTTTCTATCAATATTTTTAAATTTATTTGATTATGTTATGATGGAATTAATTTTATGATTTCCTTTTATCTTATATGGATTATGTTATGATGGCATGATGTTTAAGAATCCCATTTTTATTACATGGGTTATGCTATGATTTATGAATTTGTGGCACACATAAGAATGGTTTTACTATGAGATGGTTGGGACCTATATATCCCTCCAATTAATTGGGTAATGATTTATATCTCATGAGAGAGACATGGATGGAACAAAATGTTAATCTGGTTCAGTGATACAGGACTGCAACGAGGAGTGAACTCGGTTCAGTAATGGATTTTATCCGCTATGATAGTATAGGCAATGTGTCTAGACTAAAATGAAATTATTTTCTGTGATTATGTGTGTATTCCACAAAGTTTCAAGTTTTATGTTATGATTATTGGGATTACATTTCACCACTATGATTTATCCCATGTTATGACATTATAATCTCTTTTGCAGGTTAAGCTATTCAAAATGTTATGTTCTTATCAATATGATATGATTGATATTTATTTTGTTTACCCTTACTGAGCATTTTATCTCACCCCTTTTTTATGTTTTATTTTCCACAGGTCAGGAAGAAGGTTATTAAGTAGGATGTTCCAAAAAGAGACTCGAGATATGATGAAATAAATGGGAGACAATGTATATGTTTTATGAACCAGTTGTTTATGTTTCCTAGTTTCTAAAGACATTATACCTATACGGTCCTATCAGGGTTTTTTTATATGTTTTAATAATTATGATTCTATTTTAATGTAATAATAATAACTTTATGTAATGTACGATACATTATAGTAAATATCTTCTTGTAGAGTGGTTTATGGTATATTTTTATCATAAGATCATGAAATATATTTTTACATAGAGTGACCTGAATTTTCAATATTGATTCTGGGTAGAATATCTTCATATATTTGATTTTGAAATTTATTATACACCTGGGAAAGGGAATATGGTTTTTGAGTTGTTGAGTAGAATGTTACCAACACAAGATGTGAAGGAATCAGTTGAGTAGTGGTCTTTGATGAGTTTGTTTGTTGAGACGAGTTTAGAAGCAGTATAGGTTGGTGGAAAGGTAGTTTCAGCTTTGATGAAGGATAAATTTTCTTTTTATGAGAGTTTTTTTCTTGATCAGGTGATAGATACCACGGTACAATGATTTTGTGAAAAACATTATGGTGGGGAGACCACAGGTGAGTGGTCTCGGTCTCTCAGAGGCGCTTTGTGATTTCTTAGTATATTGGATATTCCATTTTCCCTGATTCCAACGTTGTTGGATTTTGGAAACCATTCTTGTTGGTCTGTACACCCTGGGGATAACAGAATGTATAATGACATGAGTCATTGTTATTGGTGGCATGAGATGAGATGGTATATTGTGGATTTTTTATCATGGTGCCTTACTTTTTCGAGAATTAAGGTGGAGCACCAAATACATATGGGGTATTTATAGACCGTACCCATTCTGGTATGGAAGTGGGATGATATTTCCATGGACTTTGTCACTGGTTTTCCATTGACTCCTAGTGATAAGGATTTGATTTGAG
Organism: Viscum album; assembly: GCA_963277665.1. NCBI lineage: Eukaryota > Viridiplantae > Streptophyta > Magnoliopsida > Santalales > Viscaceae > Viscum > Viscum album. The sequence continues at coordinate 779,591,866 of OY728161.1, forward strand.
TTATCATTGATCAACTAATGAAATCCGCACATTTCCTACCTATCACTGAAATGAAGAATGTGTAAAAAATAAAGGAATTTGTTTTCAAGAGATTATGAGAATTCATGGGGTTACCTATGCAGTTGTGTATAAAAGGGACCTGAGGTCCACATCCAAGTTTAGGAATGTCTTATAGGACGAAATGGGGTTATAGATTATAATGAGAATGACTTATCATCTACAGATGGATGGGTGAATAGAGAGGGCTTTGTAGCTTATGAGGATATGATCATGGATTGTCTGCATGATTTTGGAGTATATTTTCAAAATCATTATCCTTTGGTAAAATTTTCCTATAAATATACCTATCAGACTTTGATAAATATGTCACCCATTGGGCCATTGTATGGGTGACCATGTATATATCCATTGTGCTTGGTAGAGTTGGGAGGGTGGTCCTTGGTTGGGACAAGTATTGTTCAGGATATGACAGATATGGTATAGTTGATCAAAATGTATTTTATGATGACACGGAGTCATCATAAATATTATGCAGACTATCGGTGTCAGCCACTAGAGTTTGAGGTTGGTGACAAAGTCTTTACTAGAGTTTTACCTTTCATGGGACATCATTGGTTGTTATGTAGGGTATGTTGGCACTAATTTTTCTTTCCCATTTGATATTGTTGTATGACTAGGGAGGGTGGCCTATCAGTGGGACATTCCATCTAGTTTGACAACTATCCATGACATGTTTCATGATTCCTATTTTAAGAAGTATATACTAGATCCTTCCCATTAGATTAGATGTGAGGATATTGATATTTATCCTAACAAAACTTTTGTTAAGAAACTATTTCATATTATGGATCACTAGGATAAGGTACCAAGAGATAAAATGATCCCCCCCGTGTATGGGTATTGTGGTAGTTTGGACAAGATAGCTACAAGAAGTGGGAGTAGAAGACATTGATGAGGTAGCAGCATATTTCACTTTTTAAAGCTCTAGGATCTTGATGGATTTCTGGGGGAAAAGCATTTATGATGGGGAGATTTTAATTCAGAATTACATCACTATTATATGTGTTTTAACCTTTTATTTTGGATTCCCTTTTTTATTTGATGAATGATAAGAATGAAATTGGGAGGATACCTATAAGGGTGAAGTTAGAGATTTTTTATATATTTTTATGTTAAACTTATAGTTTTTTAAATACAATGGATGATTACACACCATTTAATATGATTACTTTTCAAGTAATGGAAGTCAAGAAGAAGATGTGAATTAGAAACACATCACGAGAGTTTTACAGGCTGTGAAAATGGTTTATGTCTTGTAATGTAAAATATAGAGTTTTTAATAAAAAGGTTATGGGATTTTCAAAATATATGAGATTCATGAATACACGGCAAGTAAAGTGATTACATCCCATTTAATATTCATTATTTGGGCTTTTAGGGTGATGCATAAGTGGTTTCTTATTTCATTCATTGAATTCTTCTCCACTCTTTACCTAGAGGCTCTTCCTAGGAGATTTTGGGTGACTCTTTCCCTTATGTATTTCTTCGTTCTGTGATTGATTACCATTGTGGTTAGGCTACATCTCTCCAAGTAAGTATACCTTTTGGTTATTCTTTATTTTTGCTTATAACTATGGTTTTTGTAACATCCTGAACCCAAATTAAACTCAACAATGCCACAATCTTCGTTGGATACATGGCCTCAAGAATCTCTCTCCAAACACTAGAGGCTTTAGACTAGCAGTGAGGACCTAGGGTGTATCTATGGAGAGACAACTACATCATTAATATAGAGTAACACAATGTAAAACAATAATAGTCAATAGCATAAGTAAAAAAAACGTTCAGACGGATGATGAATAAACAATACATGAATATATAAACAAATCCATATGTAACCTCATATACAATAGATGATGATACATGACTCTAAAAATCATACAAAATAGGTATACCTGGAATCTGTACAATACATATGTCAAAACACCAAAAAACACCAAAATCACTATCTCTAAATAGATTCATGAGCCTCACGTCGATCTTATGCTCCCTTCCTCCTAAGAATGGTACAAAGTCAAGCATCGAACTGTGGAAACTTTTCTTGGTCCCTACTTGCATCAATATAGACTTTCTGAGTACCCATCGACATCAAGAACATGTTGTGACATACAAACCCAATAGGCTATCACTCAATAGTCTATAACAATTCCTAGTTGTGCAATATAAAAAACTAAAGAAAATTTTATAGTAAAATAGGAATGACACTAATACAAGTAAGAGCCCAAGGAAAAAGTAAGAAACAAATGATACTATTCATCCATGCATGGATTCCTGTAAAAAAAGTGTCAAGAACCTATAACTAGGAAGCAACAATTAAAAAAAGTAACTAACCTGGCCTCACTCTATATCCATACATAACATGTCATTCACATCTATTCCATTCAACCAATGTATCAAACAATCATCCCCTTACCATATATCTAGAAGTTTCACATTTACCAAGGCCATGTTGTACAACCATTCATATCTCATTTACCACGGTTGTACTATATAATAAATAATGTCAAACCCTTGGGGTCTAATCCATGTTACAGTGGGCCAAGTCATCCTCATCAAACCCCAATATCATCTTGATGGAAACCCAGTTAGGCTTGAGTTGGGTTCCAATGACCATGTCTTTCAACCATGTTCTCTAAAATCCCACGATAAACCATATCCAAGGGGTCCATGGAATAAGAATTGAATGATTATACAGGTCCAAGGCATTCTCTAACATTCCAATGATCCATGTTCTAGCACACCCATGGAATTATATTTGATAATTCATCAATTTACATTCAATTCCCATGAGTATACCCACTCAAATCATAATTCACATTCAGATTTATCATATTAGTATACCCACTCATATACCAATTCATTATCAATTACATTAAATGAGTTTACCCACATATTTACACAATTTCTAATAAATTTAGTCAATAAATTAAATCAATATCATCATTTAATCACATTGAGAAACAGGAAAAACATCTCCTAAACATTTGATCCAATTAAATTCATTCATTATCAGGCTTCTTCTAACTAGGAAAGCACAATAACACACCCGATGGGCGGTATAGTAAAGGGAAAGTTAAAGGCTCTCCAATGGGTGACCTTGGTTAAGGAAACAACATCCAACATGACTTCAAGAAACTAAATGGAATCCCTATCATGTTCCATTTTATTTAATTCAATTAAAAAAATTAAATTTTAAGGCCACTCTAGAAATTTCCGGGCGCCAAACAATTAAAACTAGCTTAATAAAGCACCAAAGCAAATGAGAAAAGTATAGACCACTTATTTTAGGTTTGTAGAAGAATGATCTTCTAGTATAAAATTATAATTTTACATAGATTATAAGAAAAACAAATAATGGATGAAGAACTTAAAAATAGTAAATATTAGATTGCATTTAAGTAACTTCATTGATCTAATGTTAAATGATTAATGACAAAAAAGGAATTAATTACTCACCAATGTGAATCTAATAAGACTGATAATGCTCGATTTTGAGTTCAGAAGAAGGTACAAGTTCAAAATCTACCCAAAATGATCAAAAGAGATCTCAATCACCTTGGATTCCAATAGAGGACAAGGATAAAGAAAAATATGTTGAAATAATGGAATAATTAGGGTAATTTTCATAAATTCACCAAAAATACTAGGTTGTAGGGTTTGGTAACATGGTTGTACAAACTGTGTGCCAACTGCACACCTACTAATATATGAAGGGGATCCTCACATGGTTATCCTGCATGGTTTAGAAAATCATGGGAAAACCATGTCTCAGCCCACATTCAAAAACATTATATATAACTTCACGGGTGTGAACCTCCTTCTGTATGATATGAAAAATCACGCGGGATCCTCCAAGCTCCAATCTAGGTCTCACATGTTTAGTCAGACTGTGTGGAATATCCCATATGGTCTCTATTAACCATTTGGATTACCTTTTTGGCCCCAAAATTTAGGTTTTGGGCTCCGAACAATCCCCATATACTCCCAATACCCCCATAACTTGAAAGGGTATTCATATTAGATTTATTTAATCATTTAAACTGAAAATAAAAGGATTCATACTTCATATGAAATCATGGGATCTTACAGTCTTCCCCCTTAAATAAATTCATCCCTGAATAAACCTCTCAATGGGGGTCAAGAACTGTCAAAGAATAACATTGGACCATAATCATGTACATCACCCCCCTACTCCCAAGTCTCGTCCTCTGAATGACTGTGCCGCCATAACACCTATACCAGAAGAAATTACTAGCCTTAGAGAACCTTGATGCTCTTGTCAGTGATATGAATCAAATACTCCCCAATGTATGCATCTTCCAATAAATCAACCTTCTTGGGATGAAAATCATGTGATGTGTCCCAATGATAGAGATGTATCTAAGATACATGGATGATGTTGTGCATGGAACAATTCCTTTGAGGTAACTGCAACCGACAGGCTAACGGCCCGACTCTCTCCTCAATCTCAAATGGCCCAACATACCACTGTGAAATCATACCCTGTCTCCTAATCCATTGGTTTCCCATCCTTGGTGATATAAAAAAAGACTTGATCTTTGACCTCAAACTCTATAAGTCATATGTGGCAATCAACAAAATATTTCTATCGAGATTATGTGGTATCCCTTCACTTCTGAATCAACTAGACCTGATTATAAGTCTCCTTCATGATATGTGGTCCCAGTAAGGCAACATCAATTACCTTTTACCAGCACATGGGTGATTGACATGTCCTACCATACAAATCCTTATAAGGCTACATCTATATAGTCACCTAAAAACTAGTATTATATGAGAACTCAATCAAGGGAATATGCCTCCCCCAAGGGCCCTTATAATCTATGATGTATTCTCATAGCATGTCCTTAAACACTTGTATCGTATGATTTGACTGGACATGATTCTAAGGGTGGTATTCTATACTCAAAAGCACATGTGTACCTAATGTACTCTACAAACTCTTCAATAAATGAGACATAAACCAGGAATCCCTATCAGAAATGACATAATGAGGGAGCCAATGATGGTGTACTATCTCATAGATATACAACCTCCAATGATCATCTGCATGGAAGGTCTCCTTGATCAGTAAAAAATGAGAAACCTTTATGAGACATTCCACAAAAACTCACACAACATCGATACCTAGGAGAAACCTCCGAAAATTGGTCAAAAAACCATCATGAAATCACCCCATTTCCACATAGAAATAGTTAATTACTATAAAATATCAACTATTAAATGATTTTTTTACCTTTACCTACTAACAGGTGGAACATATCATAATAAAACCAGTTACCTCTTGTTTTATCCCAGGACACCAGTTCTAACGGTACATGTCACAGTAAATTTTGGTGATGCTAGGATGCATTTCCCAAACTGAGGTAAGAAACTCCCACATCAGCTCCTCATCTATATCCACTGGAACCTAAACACGACCATGGATATTCTAGATATCATCATCACTGATAGTCCAACCAGGAGGTGGGTCCTCACTTACTTTAATCTCACATTTAAATAGGCCCTCTGAATTTGATATTTTCCTCATACTCACACTATCCTATATGGTATAATTCACAGATAAGGATGAAAGATATGTTTTACCCTAACTTTCCCTCACCTCCTAGTACATCATGGAAACGAAATCTATAATCTTCCCCTCACTACTAGAACACTGAATTTACTATATCATAGTCCTCTTACTAAGTGTATAGACCACTACATTTCCCTTCCTAGGCATATAGGCAAGCTCGAAGTTGAATGACTCTTGGTACTCAACCGACCTTCACTTCCTCAAATTCATATCATGCTATGTAAATATATAATTTATGATTTAGGGGTCTTTGTACACCACAAAATTCTCTCCAACTAAATAGTGCCTCTAACAACACACTACAAGAACAACTATAGCCAACTCAATATCATTCATAGAGTATTTCTTCTCATATGGACTCAACTTTCAAGACCCATATTCCATGAATATACCCCGTGCATAAGAACCACTCCTTTCTAATTACCTGATGCATCATAGTAAATAGTGTAACTTATACATATCTCTATTAGTTTCAGGATCAGTGCTAAATTCAATCTCCCTTTCATATCTTGAAAGGTTGTCTCTTAGGTAACCGACCATACAAACTCCACAAACTTTTTATTAAAGGCCATAAAAGGAACTTCTAATCATGGGACGTTAGGTATGAAACACTAGTAATATATTTCTAACCCCCAATAAAATTCATATTTAAAATATTTTCATGGGATGCTCCTAGGAAAATACAACTATCACCTTCTCTAGGTCAATTGATACTTCTATATCTAAGATGATATGACCCAAAAGTGAATCTGATCCTTCTGGAAGTGAAGCTTTGTGAGCATATCATATTTTTTATGTTGTCTCAGTGTATCAAAAACAATATTAAGTTGTTTATCATGGTCATTTCAATTGTGAGAATACACTAAGATAGCATCCATGAAAACCAGCAAAATTGAATCCAGATAAGGCTAGAAAAATTTGTTCATTGGTGCCATGAAAAAATCTGGTGCATTCATGATACTGAATGAAATAACCATATAATCATATAGAATATACCTCCTAAAATATATATATGAGTTTTTCTTGTATGTCGAGTGCACACATGATGATATCCATACCTCAAATCATTTTTTGAGAAAACCCAATATCTTTGATGATAATAAAAAAGATCATTTTTCCATGGAAATGTATACCTTTTTTAACCATCATATGGTTCAATGTTGAACAATCCATGAATATCATAAGGGTACTATGTGAATTTTTTCAAAAAGGACTGGTGTACCCCATAGATAAGTACTGGGTTAGATAAACCCCTTAACCTCAAAATCCAATAACTTCCAATTCAGTCCCTTCAACTCCATCATAGCCATCTTATAAGGAGGAAGGGTTACTGGGGAACCTCATATTACAAGATATACGAAGTTATCAACCTATCTCTTTGTGTTTAAACTAGAAAAAAATTTGGGAAAACATCCCTAAAATGATCAACCAATGGAGGAAGGTATGACTGACACAGTCCCTAATCATCCATATACAAACTAGCAACTTTGGTTGTACTCCCACCAAACCCATGATGTTGTGGTATATATCAACATTCCTATACATCCAATTCACCATTGTGAATATAAAATATTTCCTCTAGTGTAATTAATGTATCCCTCAAGTGATAATAACCAATGAAGGCTCAAAAATCACTAGCACATCCATTCCAAGTAAGACATCAAACATTATCTTGATAAGGATAAAAAGATCCATATGAATTGACACCCACCAATATCAAGGGGGAACTCCTTGTACCAATGTATTATTATTTTTATAATCTCCAATTAAGTGTCAAGTGTCATGATGCCCTCAGAAAACTGAATCACGAGCCCAAGGATCTCCACAACAGGCACAAATATAAAACTATGTGATGAACATTTGTCAAAAATAAGAGATACAAAATTATAGGATACTAAGATCATACCTATAATTATAGATGGTATAAAACCCTGCTCCATAGGTGTAGGATGTACAAAATACATATGTCATGAACCACAACCCTGTGAAACAACCTCACTACTTGGAGTAAGCCTGCTATGTTGTCTCGAAAAAACTGGTGTTTGGCTGCCTCATCCATGACCACCAACTCCTCATCCAGATTGATTTTTACTTCTCTAGATCCCTTCTTGATTAAAAGCTAAGAAAACTACTCCTAAACATCATGTTAGAGCTAACCCTCGACTACTCACTATTTGAGGGAAGGACATGATGAAACGTTTAACATGGCCCATCCTGCTGTAAGGTTGACACTCAACTGGGATGTGATAACACTTATTCCTCATGTGTCCCCATCTTCCACACAAATGACATAAAACCAAGCTACCAATGATCATATACTGACATGTATTCATCTGACATGAAGCCTTAAAACATCCTTCCTACCACTAAAAGTTTAACCATCAGGTCAAGATACAACAATACCTTACTCTGCACCCACTACTTCTCTTGGGTTCTACTCCATAATTAGTGAATATTTACAATCTCTATAATCATCTTCATCATGAAAATGTTGGTCTAAGAAAAAATAGTATGTTAGAGACCTTCCTCAAAGTGCCTCTATCTTTAAATATCATCGGATAGTTATATCAAAGAAAAACACTGAAGCTCTATAAAGTATTCCTAATACTCCATAACTATCATAGTGACCTAATCCAGAGGCATGAACACACTATCCCAATATGTTTTGAGAGACTGGAGGAAAATTTTGTTATATATTTTTTTTGGAAATCATTTCAAACCATATCTCACATCCTATCAGCATGGTTCAAAACATCCCACTTATTCTTAGCTTCTCTATATATCATATATTCCATGATATTCACTCTCCTATTAAGAGGTTCCTCCATATGATTGAAGAACACTAGGGTGGTACTAATCCATAGCTCAATACCCTATAGACTGTCATCCATATAAAACATGGGTTGATTCTACTACCGGAACACATGTGTCAGCTCATCCATATATAAGTAAAGATGTGGTGATCCCTGAAAAGTTTGAATGAAGCAATAAAACCCATTAAAGATATATGAGTCAAAACCTGTGTTTGAAAATAAAGCTGGTTCTTTAGCTGTTACTAAAGGGGGATCCACTGGCAGTCCATGGCCCACTTCCTCTAAATCATGGTCATCACCACCCTCCTACCATACAATTGGAGGTTGTTGCTGTGTAATTTCTCTATGATGATAATAACACAGCTCATAAAAACATAATGATATCAAATTTCACATCTCAAACGAATTGTATAGGTAAAAAACTCCCTAAAAATGGGTCATACCGCAATGTATACTCCAATATATAGTACTGGTAAAAAGAAACAATTGAAAAAATCACCAAAAACACTACCTATTTCCAACTCAAAAATCTGGTCTAGGTTGGATTCTCTATTTATCATTTCAATTGTTTTTTAATTATCATTCATTTAAAATTTTATTTTAATGTTAAAACCAAATGGTGCATAAATTTTTAATCCCTAAGGGCCCATACTCCTAATGATCTGAATTATAAAGTCCACCTAGTTCAAACTGTAACATGCTTCAGTTCATGCAACTTGTGGTCCATGAATCAATGTGACACAATTGGCTTCTTAGGGTGTATGTTGTATCCAAATGAGGGAAAAATTATTTATGTTACAACAGACACTCCAAGTACTAACCATGTTTTTCAATTCCCTGCATAAAATATCAATCACAACAATGGGTATAACTATCAGGACATGTATCACAATATTATTCAAACAGACGATGCATCCTATATAGAGTGGCATAATGCATGGCATGTGAATCCAGTAAAGTGCATCAAATGATAAATGATATAGAGTAACCTCATCTCATAGGGTATAAAAAATATAACCCATAATAATATCAATAATAACAACACATCAAAAGTGCATCACCCAACTATGGAATCAAATCAATTGTAATTTCCAAAATCCATAAACCAGTAATTTCATTCACTACTACAAAACATGGTTTTATCAACACTAGAAACCACTTTTAATAGTTCTAGAAAATCGCAATTAATCGTACGAAAGATAGGGGGTCCCCTTTATGAGCGCTAAAAAAAGTTCCAATAAAGGTACCCGTAACCAACGCTTTTTTTAGCACTAATAATAGAAAAAAATTAAAAAAACGTTAAAAAGAATATTCAATTTGGGGATATTTTAACAACACATGACAACTGATTTTATCAGAAATTTACTCCCTTTTATCAGTGCTAGGTGGAGTCCCCTCCCTCTCACCACATGTTGTAGTTTCCCGTGCAATGCCCTCCTTTTAACAACACTATCCCTCGATGCACTTGCTAGCACACAACCCTACTTTCCCTAGAACTCGAACCCCAGACCGCCCCCCTTGCATGCCAGCACCTTTACCACTAATCCATTTGTTTTTTTCAATTTAAAGATATATATATTTATTTTTATATATAGTTATATTTATTATTGTGTTAATATAGACTCATAATAATATAAATACATTTAGTTATATTAATATATATATTTATTCATATATTAATATATATATTTATTTATTTATTTATTCATATATTAATATATATATATTTTTAGTTATAATTTTGTATCGGTATATTTAATAGCATATTAATATATATTAATAATTTTAGTTTTAAATACATTTATAAAATATGTTTTCTTATGTACGTTTACAAATAAATAAATACATTCAAACATACATATATACATATATACAACACACACACATATATATATATATATATATACGAATAAATACATATATATGTGTATCTGAAAATCCATTGAATGTTAAAACAATCATAACTTCTGTTTCAACTCTACAACCTGCAAAATCAAATAATATAAAATTATGTTTAATATGATATGTGGTATAGGCCTAATGGAAACCCATATCAGATGTTATAGTTGTTTGAATGTTAAAAAATCAGGGTATCCCAACTAAAAAACTCAGTTTTGGAGGCGTTCTATGCCTTTTTTGGCCTCCACAAATGTGAAAATGGGTTCCCTTGGGACACTAGTGCCTAGAGCTCATTGCGTTATTCAATTTGATATGCTATAAATCTCAAACAGACATCTGGATCAAAAGTTAAGGTTGTTTGATGTTTGAGTGGCATTTTAAACATATTTTTGATCTTTTATTTATTTATTTTTATTTTTTTTATATTCAAACTATTATGAAATGACTATTACTAAATAAAAATTACAAATTTATTAATTAAAAATATTTCTAAAATTATTTTATAATCCTATTTTACAAAATATCTTAAACATTAATTTTATATTTCCATTTATCCTTATCTAAAACATATTTAAAAAATATATATTATATTTATATCAATGTAAAATAGATTTATATATTTATATATTAATATATTATTTTTAATGTTTGTTTGTATTAAATTTACACTTTATCAGCACTTTTATAAAAGTGATGATAATGGGGGTGACCTTTAACAGTGCTAGTAAAAAAGTGTTGTTAAAGGGGTACCTTTATCCGCGCTAAAAAAAGTGCTGATAAAGGGTCACTTTTATTAGGACTTTTTAGCACCGATAAATTTACCCCTTTTATCAGCGCTTTTTAACTAGCGTTGTTAAAAGGGTATTAATTCCCTTTCCCCCTTTTTTGGTAGTGATTCAATACAATTTTTCATTTTCCAACATGTGGGTTAGCTACACCCCGACACAAATCAATAAAAAATTACAATACCTTCCAATCCCAATATATTTTTTTCAAATAATAAAGAAAACTATAAAATACTCTTCTCTTATACCACTGTGTAAAATCCCATATCCAAATACCACTCAACATTTCCCGGAGCCCAGTTAGCTTAATGGCCTCAAGTGTATCTCCCCAAATGCCAGAGGCTATTGAATAGAAATGAGTGAATATGACGTGTTTATGTGGAAATTATACCCTCATCACCAGAGGGTAACACATAAGAATTAAAATAATTGTCAATATCAGGAGAAGTAAAAAATTCATAAAAGAGATTTACAGACAAGATAAGAATATATAAAAAAATCTATAAGTAATCTCATATACAAAATATGATGAAACATGTCTCTGTAAAGAATCAAAAACAATTATACATGAAATTTATACAATAAAAATATCAAAATACCAAAAATACCAAAAGTGATATCTCCAAATATCACCATGAGCCTTAGTTTGGACTTCTGATCCCCTTCTCTTAAGCACGGAACAAATTCAAGCATCAAACTATGGGTGATTTACCCAATCCCAACCTGCATCCATATAGTTTTTTCAAGTACCTAACTAAAACCAACAGGGGGTGTTAGATACAATCCTAGTAGGCTACCACCCAAAGGCCTATAATAAGTCCTAGATGTAAAAAATAACAAGCTAAATTAAATATCATAGTAAAACAAGAATATAAGTAATAAAAGTATGGTCCAAAAAAAAAGTAAACCAATGATACTATATTACTTTACATTGATATCTAAAAAACAAATTTCAAGCTCCAATAAAAATTTAACTATATGAAATAAAAATGTAAGAAACATGTCCTCACCATACATCCATACATACCATGTCATAAAAACTATGTATTAAACAATTACATATTTTCTGTATATCAAAAAATATCAAATTCACCATATCCAAGGTGTAAAAATATTCATATCACACTTACCATGATTCTTCCATATAAAAAATAATGTCAGACCCCTTAGGGCCGGATCCAAGTTATAGTGGACCAAGGCATCCTCTTCGAGTCCTAGGACCATCTTGATGGAAACACTGTTATGCTTGAGTTGGTGTCTAAGGATCATTTCTTCTGACCATGTCCACTACGAGCCAATGGAAAACAAAATCCAATGGTATGAAAGGCCCAAGGCATCCCATGGAATTAAAATCCAATGAACATATTGGTCCAATGAATTATCTACCATTTCATTGACCTATGGTGTAGCACAGCCATGGCATCCTATGTAATCATTCATCAATTTACATTCATGATCCTTGTGTATATCCACTCATAACACAATTCAAATTATAATTTATCCAATGAGTATACCCACTCATATATAAATTCAAATTCAATTACATTACATGAGTTTAACCACTCATTTACACAATTTATTATAAACCCATTCAAGAAATTAAATCAATATCAACATGTTATCACATGGAAAAAGTGGAAAACATATCCTAAACATTCAATTCAATTCAATTCAATTATTATCAGGCTTACTCAAACTAGGAATGCACAATCACACACCCCATGGGTGGTATAACATAGGAAAAGTCAAAGGATCGCTCCATTGTCGACCTTGGTTCGTTATATAACCTCCAATGTGTATCGAGGGAACTAAATGAAATCTCTATCATGTTTTATTTCAATTAATTTAATTAAAAAATTCAATTCTGGCGATGAAATGGAAATTCTGGAGGGGTGTCACAACTAAAACTAGCTTAGTAAATTACCAAATAAAATAGAAAAAGTATAAACCACCCACCGTATGTCAGTAGTAGACTTATCATCCAGTATCAACATTTTATTTAACTTAAATCATAAGAAAAATTAAGATGATGAATGAAACAAAAGGAATTGAGTAATCATATTTGAGAATCCAAGGAGACCTAAGTCAATTGATTCTAAGTTCATCTTGAGGAATGAGATGCAAAGCTATACAAAAGGCTCAAAGGATCTCTCAATCCCCATGGATTCCAATATAAAATAAGGATATAAAAATAAGTTGAAATAATGGATTAATTAGGGTAAATTTTTAAAATTAACTCAAAAAACTTTACCTCATGATTTTTCTGCATGGTGTAAAAAATTGTGTGCCAATCATGTGCCTTATGCTATGAAAAGTGGATCCTTGCATTGTTATCCCACATAGTTTAACAAATTATACACAAAGAGTGTGTCAGACCACTACAAAAAAATGCAGATGTACCCAAATAGGGGTAGGGATCCTTCCACACTATTTGAAAAACCATGCAGGATCCTTCAGTCCCTTATCTAGGTCTTAAACAGTTAGTCAGACCATGTGGCTTATCCCACATGATTTCTACTAATCATATGACTTGCCTTTTTGTCCCAAAAAAATGAGTTATAGGCTATGTACAAGCCCCAGACACCCCTGATTCCCCCATAACCTCAAAGGGTATTCACATTAGTCCATATTTAAGCATTTAAACTGAAAAAATGATCTATAAATTGTATAAAAACTCAAGATCTTATAGTTTTTCCTATGGTTGTGTTTCGATTTTTGATCAGATTGTTTTTTATATTGATCCTTTTTATTTTCTTGGCATGCCTTGTCATTTGAAATCCATTCTCTTTGTTTCCAGTCACCATTGTCAAAGGTATATAGGTTTCTACCATTTTGAAGTAGATGTTCCTATAAAATGGATTAATTTTATGAATTTATTTTCATTTTATATAAATTCATTTGGGTTTTTCATTGATTAAAAGTGATATATTCTTTCAATAGAATTCTTAGAGAATCTTTTTATTTCAAAAGTGGTGTTTTTTCATCGAAAACAAATTTTCTTGATATGAAAATATTTTTTCAAACTCTAAAGAGGATTGTCTTAGCTTTTATTATTTTTATAAAATTTGATCAAGGATTTAAAATTTTATTTGGACAGTTGCACATTGGGAACCATGGGTGCATCAGGAAGAAGACACTGGTATCATTTGGGTGTGTTGTACTATTAGGAGGTAAAATTATATAATATTGACTGAAAAGACTCAATATCTTTCAGATGCAACATATTCCTATTTAGGCTTGTGAGTGTTTAGTATGTAGTTTTCCATAGCCGAGATCCCAATATGTGAGGTTCTTTTTCATTTATAGTTATTTATCAGATAAATTTTTTTTATCATGGATTGTTTCTCATAGGTTTTTATATGAGTTTTTATTACTTATCTTCACATGATTGGTTTTTTCATGGATATGTATTCACTTATTTAACTCATAATGCATTGATATGATTTAGTATTTTATATCAATTATACTTGTCATATTTATAGTTTAAGAATATGAAAGGATTTTATGAAAACTAAAGCAGAAAATGGGGAAATGATTTACAAAAAAAATTAATTTCAGAAAATGATTTTTAAAAATTTTTTGTTTCAAAAAATAAAATTGCTTCATTATTGATTTTAGACCACAGATAGTAACTATATTGGAATCCTACTAGGTTATTTCTCACACCCTACATTTTCCATTGTGTTTTTGTAAATGTTGTATTGCTAGATTTAGGTAAAGGGATGTGCATCTAGTAGTATATCAGCGTCTCTTGTTGCTGCTGCTTTTAATTCGGGTTGGCCTAAAGGTAACTATTGGTTATGTGAGTTCTTGATATACTTCTTGGTTTGACCTATTTTGAATTGGATTTTTTTGGTGCCTCATCTATTTCCACTTTGTACACTGGTTGTATGTATTGTCTTTATTTTAATAATGAATGGTTTTTGTTATCCTATTTTACCTATATTATGCAACGTGCTAGTTCAGGTGACTTGTTTAGTTGACCCATGTTGGTTCATTACATATCCCATGGATGGATGAGGACTAGATCATGCACATAAGGGACTATGATGGGAAATGAGGATGCATAGGGTCTGTTGAGGTAGGTGTTGAATGTGGGTTCCCTAGACCCAACTTGTTTCGTACTTTGATTACTGCTACATGTATTTAGTTTGTTATAATACATGTGTTTATCTTCTCATAATAGTGTAGATACTTCTGCATCCACTTTGTTTATGGAAATGTCCTAACATTACCTATCACATCAAAGGGTTATAGTAGATCCTAAACTATAATAAAAACCCTGAGATGACATGACAGTAATCTTAAAGTAACGTCCTATGGTCCAGTAACATCATTCTGAAAGGACACAGATGATGTGTGACCATCAGGTGTTGGTGGCTCATAATCATTGAGACTTCTTCTCATGAAGTTTGCACTTTATGATCCCTAGTAGTTGAGTTCAGGAGGACAAACCTGCATAATAGGAACACCATATGTTTTAGGTTTCATTGGTCGTTCCTATCTATGGAAATGTGTAATGGTCTTTAGACTTGATATCATTGTCAATGTATGTCATTTAATTATGTACACATGATGCAAGGTGAAAACCACAGAGACAAATTCTTGGTTAGGTAGTTTGTATCAGGTACGTAATTAATTGCATGGGATTGACTGAATGATCGAGAAAGGATTTGTCGCTTCTGAGTTTAGGAAAAGATATCTTAGGACAGGTTGATTAGGATGGTTGCACCTTTATTAAATCCATGGACGTGGTAGTGGTAGGTAAGCCCATCCAGACAAATGAAAAAATAAAATAACGAAAAATAATGAATGATGACACTAGTATGCATTCTTCTTTATTAAGAGATTGATGATGAAGAGATTATATTAAACAGACTGTGTTCGTAGGAAGGATTTCTTTGCTTTGACTTTTCCTTATCTCTATAGGGTCATCGATGGGTTGCTTGACCCCACTCTAGGTAAGTGGATATTATTCACTGAAATTGAGGTAAGGGCCTAGATGGTCACACACAATAGTGCCTGGAGAATCTGGCCTATTCAGGGAAAAGGTATATAGAACTTGGTGGGGCCCACCAAAGGGTCCTGGTACTATCCATGTTCTATAGATCACCTAAGAATAAATAAATTCATTAATTATTCTTGTTTATAATAATTCGTTGAATTAATTTATAACATGTATTTTCAAGTTATATAGTAAATACAAGTATTAATATTATTCGAATGGATTTTAATATCCTAGGTTCGTTTAATATTAGTAGGATGTGTGAGTCAAGTTAAAGACTCAAATTTATCACGTAATATATTTATATATTACATGTAAGTTATAAATAATAAATATTTTTTATGGAATAATTTTAATTGTCATAAATTTTTTTTCTATCACTTATATAGAAGATGTATATTACATGGGGGTCGATAATCCATATCACGTGTTTTAAACACTCCCTATATAAGTGAGAGAGAGTCTCTCCCATGTTATCTATTCATGTGTTAATATTGAGAGCTTCTCTCTCCTCCTAGAATATAGATATAGAGTCACTCATGCGAAGGAAGATATTCAAGTTCATCCATCTCGGATTGAAGCATCTTCCTTTGCGGTGATCGTCACTATTCTGAAGTGAGCATCAAAGATCCACGCTAGCACTCAGATCTTGTAAAATGGTGCACGAGAAGATTCATGAGGTGTGTTTGGATGATCTAGAGGTCTTCGATGTCAGAGTCTTCGACCAATGATCGCCGGCGTCCTACGGCAGACTTGCACATGTCTATTATAAACAAGGTACATGTTCAGTTTAATTTTTGTGATTTTTTTAAACCTTGTGAGGTCCTCAGACGAAAACGGGACAAGATCACTAGAGTTGACATGGTTATGTCACTCTGGTGATGCATAAAATTTTAAATTCCTAGTCCATTGGCTTCTGATGCGTCGTCCCAATACCCAACAATGCTATCCGAGGGACCGCGAGGTTTTTCTGAGTCAACTAAATTATGATGCATTAAATTTATGTGTGGGGTGTTAAAACGGTTCATTAGGATCCAACCGCGCATCATTTCATTTTTAAATGATAAAGCTACGATCATTTAAAAAAATTTAATTGGATAGACGTCGTGGTTTATTTTTCATTCATTTGATGTTAATCTCAATCATAATTGAGGTAAAATTAAATTCAATATTTTATTATTATAAAATATAATATAATATTTTATTATAAAATATTTTATTATAAAATATTTTCCACAAAGGTGTGTGGTAAATATTTTTTATAATAAAAAAGGTAATGGGGAGGGAGACCAAGACCCCAAATGGGGTCTTCTTGCTTTTAAAAAAACTAGGGAAGACCAAGACCCCAAAATCGGGTCTTCTTCATTTTATTTAAAAAAAACCAAGGGGATGGATTTTTTGTCTAAGGAAAAAAATTAGAAAAAAAGGAAAAAGGGAGACCCGAGTGGGTCTTCCCTTCTCTCATGTGGCACAAAAGGGACCCCTTTGAGAGAGAAACCATTTTTACCTCCCGTTTGTCCTCCCCTCTACACGTCGGACCGCCGCCCCACTGGGCTACCTGCTCGTGTTGCCTCACGTTGGTGCCCTTCATCCCGGACCGCCGCATCCCACCTGAACTCCTCCCTGAGCCACACCGCTCCCACCTAGACCGCGATGTGCCACCTCGGACCACCGCCCATAGGACCGCCACCTCACCCCACTCCGGCCACTTCATGAAACTACTAAAACCCTGAGCCCACAAGACATCCTCTCCCTGAGCCCGCTGGACAGCGGTGCCGCGCTACCTTGGACCGCCGCCCCTAGCGAGAGTCAGGGACCATGGTCGCACTGCGACGCCCCTGGACGGACCTCCATCTCGCACAGGCCAAGAACCACACTAGCCACACTGGTCCAGGCTGTGCCGGACCAGGCTACTGGCTCACCGGAGCAGCGGGCTGCCTGCCAATTCGGCAGGCCGGTTTGCTTCCCGGCCTCCTCCCGCTTCCTTCGGACCTCATCAGAAGTTGATGCCGATGTGAGAGTTGTTAGACTGAGCTCTCTGTCACGACCCGAACCAACGGGGCTCGAGTCGCGACTCCCCAAGCCCGCCTCCAATAGGCCAGGGGCTGGCGACTAGCGCCGAGTAGGCTATCACACACATGGGAGGCATTAGCCTAAGGTACCAATACACACGCACCCACAAACACCCCCATGCAACAGTGCAGAGATAAAGAAACTGGAAACTAAATGCATGCATACACTATCCCATAACCAGAGAGCAACAGCAAAAGAACAAGGGAAAAACAGGTCCCACCAAAAGAAAACTACAAAGCACATCCAACCTGCTCTGATGAAGGGGGAACGCTGCCACAAACACCCGTCGGGAAGCTCTCTCGGCACAGCTCCGGTAAACACCCCGGTCAACTCGCTCACTAAGCTCTGCCTGCTCCGGGTCCTCCTGGGACTCCGTCAAAAGGCATGTGGTCTACACAAGACACAAACATGTGTGGGCAAAACCCATGAAGGGGTGAGTATAAACATACTCAGTAGGCACCCCAAAACCCAAGGGAGAAACTGAAAGACAACAGTCTTCTCAACCCAGCTAGAGAGAACCCAGACGAGAGAGAAACTTCATCTCGTGACCATCCTCAGATAAACACAACTAGTCATCTCAGCTCAGCTCAGGTCTATGCCCATATATACACCTTGAACAATCCAGATATACGCAGCTCACGCCACAAGCCACAAGAGGTACCGACCTCATCACCAGCAACTGTCCACAACAAGGAGAGTACACCCCATGATCACTGTCATACCAGATGAAACTCATCCGAGAGATACACTCCATCGGGTCCCAAACAAACATCTCAGACGCTCACCCGAGAGACCACGCTCGTCAGATAACATCACTGAGGAAACATCGCTGAAACACCATAACCACCCAACTCCTCGGATAGGGGATCGCCACTAGGGTCCGCTAGGGGATACCAAGACCCACTCGGTATACGTAGCTCATAGATAGGGGATCACTCCGAGGGTTTGCTGGAGGATACCACGACCCGATCTGGCATACGTAGTTCTCACAGATAGGGGATCACACCAAAGATCCGTTGGGGGATACCACAACCCGATCTGGCGTTCGACAGAAACTCCACACTCAGATAGAGGATCATCGTCCATATAATAATGGTCACCACGATACAGGAACCCTATCTGGTATAACTCGCGATGTAGGGGATCGAACCGACGATGCCGCAACCCTACCGAAACCACGCGCTGATTAGGGGATCACATAACAAACGATACCGTAACCCTACTATCAACCACATGCTGAGTAGGGGATCGTAAACCCGATGATGCCACAACCCTACTGTGCACGACCCACTGCGTAGGGGATCATATTACTGATGATGCCACAAACCCTACGGGGTTAACCTGCTAGATAGGGGATCGCCGCCCGTAAATAAGCGGTCACAGCGATACCAAGAACCCGGTTTAGGGTAAAGATGCTAGAGGATCCACTCCAGGCCCACCGGAGGGATACCACAACTCTAACAGTTTAAAAATCCCATCGAGAGAATCACAAACCCATACGAAGGTTGTGATACCACACAAACCCTCGTAGGAACGAACCAAGGGTGAACCCTCAACCACTGCTGGTCCAAACGTCGCTAACCTGAGAGACCCACCTCAACGCCACACTGCGCACCTCCTAGGCCAAAACCGAGGCCACCTTCGTGTTCCACGCTAAAAACATGCAGGATAGGCTGTTTACTAGCCCGAAACAGAGCACCGGTGAAAAAGGCACTATTCACCGTAGCTATCTCGTGCGGGGCCCACACAACGATCCCGAAACCCATCGAGTGGATCACAACATGGCGATCCCCTCGGAAAAACAAGCGGAATCGACAACTCGCTCGTCGAAAACGGACACCCGGTGAAAAAGGTACTATTCACCGAAGGCCAGCTCGGGTGGGGCCCACGCCTGGATTCCGAAACTCATCAAACGGATCGCATCACTACGATTCTCTCAGAAAAACACACAGGATCGACTATTTATCCGCCAAAATCAGACTCCTGGTGCAAAAGTTGTGTTTCTCCGCAAACGCCAAAACCCGGCCTCGTGGGGCCCGCACCCTTTCTCAGTCCCAACACCCAGAAACCATCTCAAAATGTCTGTCGTACCGTCAGGGTCTCAACGCCACTGACGGCACGTCAATCGGACGCTCCGGATAGAAGTTACAACGGCCCGAAGTCGTAAAATAATAAAATAATAATATTTTATATGACTTTTCTAGCTCCCAGGCCACGATCTCGAATTCTTAAACCCTCAAAGTGAGTTCAAAAGATCCGTCTCAACGCAAGGAGCTCGTCGCCGCAAACGTCTCGCAAATCGGAGTTACGGTTTGCGAGTTACGGGGGTTTAAAGAACCCCCGGAAAATCCTGGCCGAACCACCGCCAGCTTCGCTGGAAACCACCGCGCCGCTGCTGGATCCGCCGCCGCGCCGCCGCCGTCGCCGGAAACCGCCGCGCCGCCGCCGCGCCGCCGCCCTGCCTCGCCGGATTCCGCCATGGCCGCCACCGGAATCCGGGATTTCAGCCGGAAAACTTCCAGGGACCCCCGGGAGCACCCCGGTGCTCCAAAATCAGATCCGAAACAAGTTTCGAAAACCTCGGGACCCAAACTATACAACCCTTATAACTATTTGAAGAAAAAAACAAATAAACGGGGTCCGGGATTTCAAAACTCAAACCGCCTACCTCGCGGGCGAAACGCCGACGTTCTGCCTCAGATCCGCGCTCCAGAGCTTCCGCTGCGCGCTCCTGGAACGTCCGACGTCGAATTCTGAGCTCGTGGGCGCTTCTTTTGCTCGATTCGGCGGAGCGGCGGCGAAGAACGACGAACAAAAGTAAGGTCACCCCTAGGGTAAACGCGTCTTTCTGAACGCAATGGCGGCCTCGGAATCGCACGCCGTCTTCGCGCCTAGCTCTGGAATTATTCCTAGAAATATTCCACAGTCTGACAGGGCCAAAAACATGAGTTGCTACATCCTCCCCCCTTAGAACTTTTCGTCCCCGAAAAGCCCTAAACACAAGGAAATCGACTGGACTCTCAACTGGGTCTCACACACCAGCGAGCTCACCAACAAACACCCACACAGGGTCTTACCAACGCCCTGAACAAAACTCGAGCAACCAACAAAAGGAAAGAGTGCCGCTAGACAGTGTCTGACAAACTACTGCAGTAAGTAGAAAGGACAAAAGGTGTACCTCTATCCATCTGCGGTGCCTCTGGGTCGACTACCTCCAGGGCATGCAGTTGTCCTCACCCTCGGAAACCAGCTCCCTGAGCTTGGCGTGGACCACCTGGGGGTGGGGGTGGTGGAAACTGGTACTGCCAACCACCGCCTCCTACTGCACCCGCTCCGCCGCCACGTCCGCCACCCTGTGGACCACCTTGCTTGAGACGCTGCCTCTGCCAAGGCGGTCCATCGACCGGCTCCCTCTCAACAGCACGTCGGGTCGGACAATCACTAGCATGATGTCCCCGACCGTCGCAAGCATAACACCGCCTCTCCTCCGACTGACCAAAACTGGCATGCGAGCCCTGTGATCCCTGAGGCTCAGATCCTCCATCCTGGGGTCGCCTCCTGAAACGTCAACCACGTCCTGACCCCTGAGTCTATCGTCGGCTAACGGATGCCGATCCGACTGACGAAGTCTCATCTCTCACTTGCCCAGCACTAACAGGTGAGATCTGCTCGGCCAGAAATCTCTCCACCACCAACGCTCGCTACAGCACTCCAGCATATGTGGGCAGGCACAAGGAAACCACACCTGCTTGGATGTCCCTACGTAAGCCCTGCTCGAAGGTCCGAGCCCTAAAGAACGGGTCTCGAACCATATCCAGGGAGTAGCGCGACAGGTCTGTAAACCTCGTTGAGTACTCCGACACAGTCATGCTCTCCTGTCGAAGATGCAGAAGCTCCTGGATCCGCACTGACCTCAGTGTCACCGGATAGAACTCCTTCCTGAAGAGCCGCTCAAACTCTGCCCACATGAGCGTCTCCTCGTCATGGGACTGCGTCACCAAACTCCACCATCACCCGGCAGAACCATGTAGAAGGCTCGCCGCTAGGACCACCATCTGATCTGGAGGTGTCCTCACTTGGCGGAAAACTTGGGTGACTGCCTCAAGCCAGTCATCAGCTGCCTAGGGGTCTGGATCACCCCGGAACCATAGAGGTCGCTGCCTCTGGAACTCGTGCAGCGCACTCAGCCTGCGCGCAACCTCGTCCTGTACTTCCGGCACAACCAGCTGCTCGACAGGTGGCGGCTCAATTGGCAGACCACCTGGAAGTGCAACCTCAGAACCTGCACTCTGCTCCATAGCCTCTACACGGAGCGGGTCATCAGCACAATCCTGCTGTGGAACCCTCGTTGGCTGTCGTCGTGGAGGCATCCTGAAATAAATTCAAGACGCACCATGGTCATAGAGTATATCTGGAGAGCTGACTCAAGAAGGACACGGAAAACCAAAAACCCAGTCCTATATGATACATGTACCATTATGTCCCCGCAACCAGTGTACGAATATCCCGAGTCGAAAGGCAGGTTATCAGAGTCCTGGTGTATGGATACGTCGGCCGCCGCACCAACACTGAAGTCTCTAGCCTGAAAGCCGAACTCAAAACACCCTAACACTGCCGCTATGCAACCCAAACCAAACTCACAGCTAGACCAGCTACGCTCTGAGATCCCAAAGGTGGAACCTCCTTTGATACCACTTTGTCACGACCCAACCCAACGGGGCTCGAGCCGCGACTCCCCAAGCCTGCCTCCAATAGGCCAGGGGCTGACGACTAGTGCCGAGTAGGCTATCACACACATGGGAGGCATTAGCCTACGGTACCAGTACACACGCACCCACAAACACCTCCATGCAACAGTGCAGAAATAAAGAAACTGGAAAGTAAATGCATGCATACACTATCCGACAACCAGAGAGCAACAGCAAAAGAACAAGGGAAAAACAGGGCCCACCAAAAGAAAACTACAAAGAGCATCCAACCTGCTCTGAAGAAGGGGGAACGCTGCCACAAACACCCGCCGGGAAGCTCTCTCGGCACAGATCCGGTAAACACCCCGGTTAACTCGCTCACTAAGCTCCACCTACTCCGGGTCCTCCTAGGACTCCGTCAAAAGGTTTGTGGTCTGCACAAGACACAATAATGTGCGGGCAAACCCGTGCAGGGGTGAGTATGAACATACTCAGTAGGCACCCCAAAACCTCAAAACCCAAGGGAGCAACTGAAAGACAACAGTCCGCTCAACCCAGCCAGAGGGAACCCAGACGAGAGAGAAAATCCATCTCGTGACCATCCTCAGCTAAACACAACTAGTCATCTCAGCTCAGCTCAGGTGTATGCCCAAACATACACCTTGAACAATCCAGATATACGCAGCTCACGCCACAAGCCACAAGAGGTACCGACCTCATCACCAGCAACTGTCCACAACAAGGAGAGTACACCCCATGATCACTGTCATACCAGATGAAACTCATCCGAGAGATACACTTCATCGGGTCCCAAACAAACATCTCAGACGCTCACCCGAGAGACCACGCTCGTCGGATAACATCACTGAGGAATCATCGCTGAAACACCATAACCACCCAACTCCTCGGATAGGGGATCGCCACTAGGGTCCGCTAGGGGATACCAAGACCCACTCGGTAAATGTAGCTCACAGATAGGGGATCACTCCCAGGGTCCGCTGGGGGATACCACGACCCAATCTGGCATACGTAGTTCTCACAGATAGGGGATCACACCCAAGATCCGTTGGGGGATACCACAACCCAATCTGGCGTTCGACAGAAACTCCACACTCAGATAGAGGATCATCTTCCATATAAAGATGTTCACGATGATACCGGAACCCTATCTGGTATAACTCGCGATGTAGGGGATCGAACCGACGATGACGCACCCCTACCGAAACCACGTGCTGAGTAGGGGATCACATAACCAACGATACCGTAACTCTACTATCAACCACATTCTGAGTAGGGGATCGTAAACCCGATGATGTGAAAACCCTACTGTGCACGACCCACTGCGTAGGGGATCATATTCATGATGATTCCACAAACCCTACGGAGTTAACCTGCTAGATAGGGGATCGTCGCCCGTAAATAAGCGGTCACAACGATACCAAGAACACAATCTAGGGTATGATGCTAAAGGATCCACTCCGGGCCCACCGGAGGGATACCACAACTCTAACAGTTTAAACATCCCATCGATAGGATCACAAACCCATACGAAGGTTGTGATACCACACGAACCCTCGTAGGAACGAACCAAGGGAGAACTCTCAACCACTGCTGGTCCAAACGTCGCTAACCCAAGCGACCTACCTCAACGCCACATTGCGCACCTCCTAGGCCAAAACCGAGGCCACCACCGCGTTCCACGCGGAAAAACACACAGGATAGGATGTTTACTCGCCCGAAACAGAGCACCGGTGAAAAAGGCACTATTCACCATAGCTAGCTCGTGCGGGGCCCACACAACGATCCCGAAACCCATCGAGCGGATCACACCACGGCGATCCCTTCGAAAAAACAAGCAGAATCGACTACTCGCTCGTCGAAAACAGACACCCGGTGAAAAAGGCACTATTTACTGAAGGCCAGCTCAGGTGGGGCCCACGCTTGGATTCTGAAACTCATCGAACGGATCGCACCACTGCGATCCTCTCGAAAAAACACACAGGATCGACTATTTATCCGCCAAAATCGGACTCCTGGTGCAAAAGCTGCGTTTCTCCGCAAACGCCAAAACCCGGCCTCGTGGGGCCCGCACCCCGTTCTCAGTCCCAACACCCGAAATCCATCTCAAAAAGTCCGTCGTACCCTCAGGGTCTCAACGCCACTGACGGCACGTCAATCGGACGCTCCGGGTAGAAGTTACAACGGCCCGAAGTCGTAAAATAATAAAATAATATTATTTTATACGACGTTTCTAGCTCCCGGGCCACAATCCCTAACCATTAAACCCTCAAAGTGAGTTCAAAAGTTCCGTCTCGACGCAAGGAGCGCGTCGCCGCAAACGGCTCGCAAATCGGAGTTACGGTTTGCGAGTTACAGGGGTTTAAAGAACCCCCGGAAAATCCTGGTCGGACCACCGCCAGCCTCGCCGGAAACCACCGCGCCGTCACCGGATTCCGCCGCCCCGCCGCCGCCGTTGCCGGAAACCGCCGCGCCGCCGCCGCGCCGCCACCCTGCCTCGCCGGATTCCGTCATGGCCGCCGCTGGAATCCGGGATATCAGCCGGAAAACTTCCGGGGACCCCCGGGAGCACCCCGGTGCTCCAAAATCAGATCTGAAACATGTTTCGGAAACCTCGGGACCCAAACTATACAACCCTTATAACGATTTGAAGAAAAACAACAAAGAAACGGGGTCCGGGATTTCAAAACTCAAACCGCCTACCTCGCGGGCGAAACGCCGACGTTCTGCCTCAGATCCGCGCTCCGGAGCTTCCGCTGCGCGCTCCTGGAACGTCCGCCGTCGAATTCTGAGCTTGTGGGAGCTTCGTTTGCTCGATTCGGCGGAGCGGCGGCGAAGAACGGCGAAGAACGGCGAAGAACACCAAGAGGAACAATAAAGGGGGGGGGGGGGGCGCTGATATTTATATCAGCCGCCCGCCGACGCCAAACCCGCCTCGGACCCGACGCCCGATGCGAACAAAAGTAAGGTCACCCCTAGGGTAAACGTGTCATTCTGAACGCAACGGCGGACTCAAATTTTCCATCCGAGACTCCGTTCAGATGTTATTTGAGCCGACGCTCGCCCACTAACTTCGCCACTTATTTACGAAAACGCCCCTGGTGAAGTTTCTCACCGCAGGCCCGCGCCCGCAAAGTTTAAACCTCGCCTAGGGTAAACGGCACGTTCTGGACGCAACCATGCCCTCAGATTCCAGTTCTGAGCTACCGTTTAGGAGATATCACACCCCCGCCACGTGCATAGTATAAAAGTACTTAATATTTTTATAAAATTAATTCCGAGCACACCGGGCCTCGGAATCGCACGCCGTCTTCGCGCCTAGCTCTGAAATTATTCCTAGAAATATTCCAAAGTCTGACAGGGCCAAAAACCTGAGTCGCTACATCCTCCCCCCTTAGAAATTTTTGTCCCTGAAAAGCCCTAAGCACAAGGAAAGTGACTGGACTCTCAACTGGGTCCCACACACCAGCGAGCTCACCAACAAACACCCACATAGGGTCTTACGAACGCCCTGAACAAAACTCGAACAAGCAACAAAAGGAAAGAGTACCGCTAAACAGTGTCTGACAAACTACTACAGTAAGTAGAAAAGACACAAGGCGTACCTCTATCCATCCGCGGTGCCTCTGGGTCGACTGCCTCCAGGGCATGCAGCTGTCCTCGCCCTCGGACACCAGCTCCCTGAGCTTGGAGTGGACCACCTGGGGGTGGGGGTGGTGGAAACTGGTACTGCCAACCACCGCCTCCTACTGCACCCGCTTCGCCGCCATGTCCGCCGCCCTGCGGACCACCTTGCTCGAGATGCTGCCTCTGCCAAGGCGGTCCATCGACCGGCTCCCTCTCAGCAGCACGTCGGGTCGGAAAATCTCTAGCAAGATGTCCCCGACCGTCGCAAGCGTAACACCGCCTCTCCTGCGGCTGACCAAAACTGGAATGCGAGCCCTGTGATCCCTGAGGCTCAGATCCTCCATCCTGGGGTCGCCTCCTGAAACGTCGACCACGTCCTAACCCCTAAGCCTGTCATCAGCTACCGGATGCCGATCCGACTGACGAAGTCTCATCTCTCACTTGCCCAGCACTAACAGGTGAGATCTTCTCGGCCAGAAAGCTCTGCACCACCAACGCTCGCTCCAGCACTCCAGCATATGTGGGCAGGCACAAGGAAACCACACCTGCTCGGATGTCCCTACGTAAGCCCTGCTCGAAGGTCTGAGCCCTAAAGAACGGGTCTCGAACCATATCCATGGAGTAGCGCAACAGGTCTATAAACCTCGCTGAGTACTCCGACACAGTCATGCTCTCCTGTCGAAACTGCAAAAGCTTCTGGATCCGCACTGACCTCAGTGTCACCGGATAGAACTCCTTCCTGAAGAGCGGCTCAAACTCTGCCCACGTGAGCATCTCATCATCATGGGACTGCGTCACCAAACTCCACCATCACCCGACAGAACCATGTAGAAGGCTCGCCGCTAGGACCACCATCTGATCTGGAGGTGTCCTCACTAGGCAGAAAACTCGGGTGACTGCCTCAAGCCAGTCATCAGCTGCCTGGGGGTCTGGATCACCCCAGAACCTCAGAGGACGCTGCCTCTGGAACTCGTGCAGCACACTCAACCTGCGCGCAACCTCGTCCTGTACTTTCGGCACAACCAGCTGCTCGACAGGTGGCGGCTCAATTGGCAGACCACCTGGTGGTGCAACCTCAGAACCTGCACTCTGCTCCACAGCCTCTACACGGGGCGGGTCATCAGCACAATCCTGCTGTGGAACCCTCACTGGCTGTCGTCATGGAGGAATCCTGAAATACATTCAAGACGCACCACGGTCAAAGAGTATATCTGGAGAGCTGACTGAAGAAGGACACCGAAAACCCAAAAACCCAGTCCTATATGATGCATGTACCATTATGTCCCCGCAACCAGTGTACGAATATCCCGAGTCAAAAGGCAGGTTATCAGAGTCCTGGTGTGTGGATACGTCGGCCGCCGCACCAACACTGGAGTCTCTGGCCTGAAAGTTGAACTCAAAACACCCTAACACTGCCTCTATACAACCCAAACCAAACTCACTGCTAGACCAGCTACGCTCTGAGATCCCAAAGGTGGAACCTCCTTTGATACCACTCTATCACGACCCGACCCAACGGGGCTCGAGCCGCGACTCCCCAAGACCGCCTCCAATAGGCCAGGGGCTGACGACTAGCGCCGAGTAGGCTATTACACACATGGGAGGCATTAGACTAATGTAACAGTACACACGCACCCACAAACACCTCCATGGAACAGTGCAGAGATAAAGAAACTGGAAAGTAAATGCATGCATGCACTATCCCACAACCAGAGAGCAACAACAAAAGAACAATGGAAAAACAGGGCCCACCAAAAGAAAACTACAAAGCACATCCAACCTGCTCTAAAGAAGGGGGAACAATGCCACAAACACCCGCCGGGAAGCTCTCTCGGCACAGCTCCGGTAAACACCCCGGTCAACTCGCTCACTAAGCTCCGCCTGCTCCGGGTCCTCCTGGGACTCCATCAAAAGGCCTGTGGTCGGCACAAGACACAAACATGTGCGGGCAAATCCCGTGCAGGGGTGAGTATAAACATACTCAGTAGGCACCCCAAAACCCCAAAACCCAAGGGAGCAACTGAAAGACAACAGTCCGCTCAACCCAGCCAGAGGGAACCCAGATGAGAGAGAAACTCCATCTCGTGACCATCCTCGGCTAAACACAACTACTCATCTCAGCTCGGCTCAGGTGTATGCCCATACATACACCTTGAACAATCCAGATATACGCAGCTCACGCCACAAGCCACAAGAGGTACCGACCTCATCACCAGCAACTATCCACAACAAGGAGAGTACACCCCATGATCACTGGCATACCAGATGAAACTCATCTGAGAGATACACTCCATCGGGTCCCAAAAAAACATCTCAGACGCTCACCCGAGAGACCACGCTCGTCGGATAACATCACTGAGGAAACATCGCTGAAACACCATAACCACCCAACTCCTCGGATAGGGGATCGCCACTAGGGTCCGCTAGAGGATACCAAGACCCACTCGGTATACGTAGCTCACAGATAGGGGATCACTCCCAGGGTCCGCTGGGGGATACTACGACCCGATCTGGCATACGTAGTTCTCATAGATAGGGGATCAGACCCAAGATCCGTTGGGGGATACCACAACCCAATCTGGCGTTCGATAGAAACTCCACACTCAGATAAAGGATCATCGTCCATATAAATATGGTCACGACGATACCAGAATCCTATCTGGTATAACTCGCGATGTAGGGGATCGAACAGACGATGACGCAACCCTACTGAAACCATGTGCTGAGTAGGGGATCGCATAACCAACGATACCGTAACTCTACTATCAACCACATGCTGAGTAGGGGATCGTAAACCCGACGATGCCAAAACCCTACTGTGCACGACCCACTGCGTAGGGGATCATATTCCTGATGATGCCACAAACCCTACGGGGTTAACCTGCTAGATAGGGGATCACCGCCCGTAAATAAGCGGTCACAGCGATACCAAGAACCCGATCTAGGGTAAAAATGCTAGAGGATCCACTCCGGGCCCACCGGAGGGATACCATAACTCTAACAGTTTAAACATCCCATCGAGAGGATCACAAACCCATACGAAGGCTGTGATACCACACGAACCCTCGTAGGAACGAACCAAGGGAGAACCCTCAACCACTGCTGGTCCGAATGTCGCTAACCCAAGAGACCTTCCTCAACGCCACACTGCGCACCTCCTAGGCCAAAACCGAGGCCACCATCGCGTTTCACGCGGAAAAACATGCAAGATAGGCTGTTTACTCGCCCGAAACAGAGCACCGGTGAAAAAGGAACTATTCACCGTAGCTGGCTCGTGCGGGGCCCACACAACGATCCCGAAACTCATCGAGCGGATCACACCACGGGGATCCCCTCGGAAAAACAAGCGGAATCGACTACTCGCTCATCGAAAACAGACACCCGGTGAAAAAGGTACTATTCACCGAAGGCCAGCTCAGTTGGGGCCCACGCCTGGATTCTGAAACTCATCGAATGGATTGCACCACTGCGATCCTCTCGGAAAAACACACAGGATCGACTATTTATCCGCCAAAATCGGACTCCTGGTGCAAAAGATGCGTTTCTCCGCAAACGCCAAAACCCGGCCTTGTGGGGCCCGCACCCCGTTCTCAGTCCCAACACCCGGAAACCATCTCAAAAAGTCCGTTGTACAATCAGGGTCTCAACGCCACTGACGGCACGTCAATCGGATGACCCGGGTAGAAGTTACAACGGCCCGAAGTCGTAAAATAATAAAATAATATTATTTTATACGACGTTTCTAGCTTCCGGGCCACAATCCTGAACCATGAAACCGTCAAAGTGAGTTCAAAAGGTCCGTCTCGACATAAGGAGCGCATCGCCGCAAACGGCTCGCAAATCTGAGTTACGGATTGCGAGTTACGGGGGTTTAAAGAACCCCTGGAAAATCCTGGCCGGACCACCGCCAGCCTCGCCGGAAACCACCGCGCC
This sequence comes from Viscum album, assembly GCA_963277665.1. Taxonomy (NCBI): domain Eukaryota; kingdom Viridiplantae; phylum Streptophyta; class Magnoliopsida; order Santalales; family Viscaceae; genus Viscum; species Viscum album. Next base: position 779,622,363 of record OY728161.1, read on the forward strand.
GCCGCCGGATTCCACCGCCCCGCTGCTACCGTAGCTGGAAACCGCCGCACCGCCACCGCGCTGCCGCCCTGCCTTGCCGGATTCCACCATTGCTGCTGCCGGAATCCGGGATATCAGCCGGAAAACTTCCGGGGACCCCCTGGAGCACCCCGGTGCTCCAAAATCAGATCTGAAACATGTTTCGGAAACCTCGGGACCCAAACTATACAACCCTTATAACGATTTGAAGAAAAACAACAAATAAACGGGGTCCGGGATTTCAAAACTCAAACCGCCTACCTCACGGGCGAAACGCCGACGTTCTGCCTCAGATCCGCGCTCCAGAGCTTCCGCTGAGCGCTCCTGGAACGTCCGTCGTCGAATTCTGAGCTCGTGGGCGCTTCGTTTGCTCGATTCGGTGGAGTGGCGGCGAAAAATGGCGAAGAACACCGAGAGGAACGATAAGGGGGGGGGGGGGGGGCGCTGATATTTATATCAGCCGCCCGCCGACGCCAAAACCGCCTCGGACCCGAAAATGCACCTTGTGGGGTTTCTCACCGCAGGCCCGCGCCCGCAAAGTTTACACCTCGCCTAGGGTAAACGGCACGTTCCGGACGCAACCGTGCCCTCAGATTCCGGTTATGAGCTACCGTTTAGGAGATATCACACCCCCTCCACGTGCATAGTATAAAAATACTTAATATTTTTATAAAATTAATTCCGGGCACACCGGGCCTCGGAATCGCACGCCGTCTTCGCGCCTAGCTCTGGAATTATTCCTAGAAATATTCCAAAGTCTGACAGGGCCAAAAACCCAGTCGCTACATGTCACAACGTGGTCATGTTGTGGTCACGCTACGGTCACGCTGCGATCACGCCGTGGTCACGCTGCAGTCACGCCACAGTTACCACGCGGTCACGCTGTTGCCATACCTCGGTCATGCCGCGATAATTCCGTAATTGGCCCTACTCCAGAACGACACCCCCCGACGGTTCGCTATCATGCCGAACTCCTCCCCAGCAAGAGGTAACCCTGCTTTAAATTAATTTTAATTAATTTAATTTTTTAAATTAAATAAATTAGAAATAATTTGGGGTTTAAATTATTTTAATATGAAATATTATTCAAATTTTATTTTATAATTAAATTAAGGGTTTAATTTAATATTTAGAAATACAATTAAATTTAAAAAATGGAACTGATAAAATAAATTATTTTAATTTATTCAAATTCATTTAATTTATTAGAACACCCTCTCAATATTTAAATTTATTGAATTTTATTTTCTTGTGCATATTTTATCCCCAATGGTCTTGAGCAAGCGACCTACTATGCATGTCTAGTATTTATTTATTTATTTATTTATTTATTCAATGCGTGCAATGATTGTAATAATTAATTAGATAAATGATGGTATATGAATTTTCTCTTTTAATTCAAATATGTATAAGGGCCTACATGTCTAATGCGCGAGATGTATTTTGTACCCCTAGACCCCCTCACCTACATGTGAGTACATTTGTAATTAAATAATGATGATCCGAGACGTAGACCCACCAAGACGAGGCGGTAAACCAGACAGAAGCTGAGCTCATTGCACTGAGAAAGGTGTGATGTGAGTCATGTCAACACTCAGGAATGGATGCCCCTAGGTCAAGACCGATCCGATATGGATCGATCATTATAGAATGCTCAAGACCATTCAGATTTCATGATTTATATTATGCATAATTTATTATTTTATGTGTTTTCATGATTATTGTGTGATCACATATAATAGTAAACAAGATAAAATGGATAAATATGTAACGAATTATATTCTATGGTGTGTTCATATGTGAGCACGACAACCCAGTGTGAACATAATAAATAGAAAAGGATTATATTCGTCAATAATTATAAAAATCCCTCAAAGATATATTATGTCTAAAAACCATCCATTTCTCACATATAAACAGAACCAGCTCTTTGGGTGCTCGTCAGCCATAGATGAGAGTGCATCTTACTACCGGGGAGTTTTCATGAGAGAAATGGGTCGATGTAACTAAAGTGAGTATTCAAGGATTAGCCTTAACTAACTTGATATCACTTTAGAGGAAAGATGATGAGGGAATCAAGTTCAGGTTCCAAAAGCTGGGAATTTCCTCAACAACACAAGGAACCAGAAGAATAACTGGTTGGCTAGTCTAGTGCCTACCTTGAAACCCTCCAAGTAGTGATGTAGCCCTAGCTTGTAGACTACGAGGGAGGTTTCGAGGATCCTTGCCACTAGAATACTCAAGCGATAGAGTATTCTGAATCTAATAATGAGGGATATTGAGTCTCACCAAAATAGTGGGAGACATTAAATTGTTAAAATAATTTATTAATCATTAATGTCAAAATGTAATCAGGACCATATACTAACTGCTAAATGCTTATCTGATGTAGATTCAATATGGAAATCACCTATACCACAACTACTTTATCACCATGATCGATCTTGGATAATGAAAATATCCTTACCGGAAATAACTTCCAAGAGTGGTACAGGCACTTGCGCATAGTACTACGCCAAGAAAAGAAGTTATATGTGTTGGAATCCCCAATTCATGTTGAGCCTCCTCAGAGAGAAAGAAAGGAGGAAAAAGATAAATGGATAAAGCATGTAGATAATGAACTTGATTTATAATGCATCATATTGTTATCCATGTCCAACCAATTGCAAAAAAATGCATAAGGATGAGGATTCCTACAAGATTCTTTCACATATCCATGAACTTTATGAGGAGAGGGCCAGGCAAAATGGTATGAGATATCAAATGTGCTCTATAAGTGCAGGATAGCAGAAGGCCACCAATCCGTTCCTCACGTACTCAAGATGATTGGGTATATTGAGAGGCTTGAAGCCCTTGGGTTCAAACAGAACCAAGAACTAGCAGTGGATCTCATTATTGACACTTTACCATCATGCTTCTATACTTTTATTGTCAATCCTGATATGAATGATATGAGAAATTCTCTCTTGAACCTTTTGGATTTTGTTCACCAAGGTGATAATAACATGAAAAATACCAATTCATCTGTCCTTATGGTGAAAAAAACAAGGGCAAGGAAAAGGTGTCTAAGGCCAAGTCAGGGCAAAAGACACCAATGCATCATCCTATAAAGAAGCCAAATATTTCGAGGCAATGTAATGAGTAGGAAGTTGTCTGCATTGGATGTGGCAGGAAAGGCCACTGGAAGAAGAATTGCAGAGCTAGGAAGAAGAAGCAAGATGACGCTTCTACTTCAGGTATTTTTTTCATTGAATGAAATATGTATTTATATAAAATATGGGTATTAGATACATCATGTGGATCACACATTTATATTCATATACAGTAACCATGTATGTTCATGAATATTGAAAAAGGTCAAGTGGATATCCGAGCTACAAATGGTGCAAGTCTGGCAGCCTTGGAAGTGGGAGACTATCACTTAACCTTGCCAATAGGTTTGGTTCTAGTTTTAAACAATTTCTATTATGTACCTTCTATTACCAGAAACATTATCTCTGTGTCGAGTCTAGACACTATGGTTTTTTATTTAAATTTTAGAAATAAATTTTTTCTCTTTTATATAGATAACATATGTTATGGTATGGAACATCTTAACAATGGTTTATAAATGCTGGAACTAGAAAACTCAGTAATGGAAATCAATGAAAAAAATAGACAACATGACTCAAATAACACCCGCCTATGGGACTTCAGGCTTGGTCTTGTAAACGAGAAGTTATTATGAAGATTACATCAAGAAGGGTATCTAGACTCAATATAGTTAGAACCCTTAGATGTATTTAAATATTGTTTACAAGGAAAGATGACCAAAGAACCTTTCTCAGGAAAGGGAGAAAGAGCCTATACAGTGCTGGAAGTAATACATACTGATGTATGTGGTTCATTTCTAGTAGAGGCAAGGGATGGTTTTCTATACTTCATTACTTTTACTGACGACTATAGTAGGTACGGCTATATCAACTTAATGTGGTATAAGTCAGATTACTTTCAGATATTTAAGGAATACCAAACTAAAGTATAAAACCAACATGGTAAGAAGATAAAAGAACTTCACTCAAATCGAGGTGGAGAATATCTTAACCATGCTTTCATTCATCATTTGAAGGATTGTGGGATATTATCCCAACTCACTCCTCCTTATAAACCACAATTGAATGGTGTTAGTGAAATGAGGAATACGACCTTGCTTTACATCGTCATATCAATGATGAGTCATGAAACCCATCAATTATCCTTTTGGGGATACGCCTTGCAGACAGCAGCATATACACTTAATCGAGTACCAGAAAAAGCTACAGATGAGATTCCATATCAGTTATGGTATGGAAAGAAACCTAACCAAACACACATGCGTGGATGGGGGTGTGAGAAATTTTTTAAGTCTTTACCAAGTGAAAAATTAGCATCCAGAAGCACTAAGTCCATCTTTATAGGTTATCTTATGGAAACTAGAGGATATTACCTATATAAACCTTTAAATAGAAAAGTCATTTTGGAATGATATTCCACATTTCTAGAAAGGGAAAACATTTCTATTGTAAATAGTGGGATAATGATTTAATTCGATGAAGTTAATGATTCAGATGCACACGAGTTGGTAGAGGAACAATCTCTACAAGAACAAGTTGATGAAGAAGTTGTGCATGAGACATAGATACTGCGTAGGTCTACTCGAGAGGTTAGAGAACCAGAGAATTATGGTTTTCTTTTCACCGAGTCAGGTGACACATTAGTCCATCAGGATGATATACCTCTAACCTATAAAGAAGTAGTAGAAGGAAAAGAAGATGCTAAATGGAAAGAATCCATGAATTCTGAGATGGGGTCCATGTACCAAAATCATGTTTTGATTTTGGTAGACCCTCTAACTGATGTAAAACCCATTGGATGAAAATGGGTATTCATGAAGAAGCTGGACATGGATGGTGAGGTTAATACCTTTCAAGCAATACTGGTTTCAAAGGGTTTCAGTCAATGTCATGGCAATGACTATGATGAAACCTTATCACCCGTAGCAATGCTTAAATCTATCAGAATATTGATTTCAATAGCATCCTTTCAATATTATGAAATTTGTAAAATGGGTGTCAAAACTACTTTTCTAAATGGGAAGTTGGTTGAAGACATCTATATGACTCAACCCGAAGGGTTTTTCAAGTCAAAGAATTCCAATAAAGTTTTCAAGCTACATAGATCCATTTATTGATTGAATAAGATATAAAGATCATGGAATATTCATTTTGATGAGGCCATAATAGATTTCTGTTTTATCAATAATGAATGTGAGCCTTGTGTCTATAAAAATCATGAAGGGAATGCCATCGTTTTCCTTGTATTATATGTTGAGGACATATTAATTATAGTAAATGAGGTACAAGTCTTACAATCAGTTAAGACATGGTTAAATTAATGCTTCTCCATGAAAGGAATAGGTGAAGTACCCTACATTCTAGTGATCAAGATCTATCGAGATAGATCTCAAAGGATTCTTGGGCTAATTAAAAGTACATATATTGACAAGGTACTCGAAAGGTACAATATGGAACAATCCAAGATAGGATTGTTACCTCTGTCACATGGTGTAAATCTCTCCAAGAAAATGTTTCCACAAACATAGGAGGAGATTGAAATAATGAGTAGAGTCCCTTATTCTTCATAATTGGGTTCTATCATGTATGCCATGATATGTACTAGTTTTTATGTCACCTTTGCTTTAAGCATGATGGGTAGATATCAAGACAATCCAAGAGTTCTTCATTGCAAAGCTGTTAAAACTATCCTGAAGTACTTGAGGCATACTGAGGATATGTTCCTAGTGTATGGAGGAGATGAGGAAGTAGTTTTGAGGGGATACACTGATGCTAGTTTCCAGACAGATCATGATGATATGAAATCACAGTCAGGCTACATCTTTTGCCTGAATGGTGGTGCAGTGAGTTGGATATGCTCGAAGCCTGTTGTGGTTGCTGATTCTACAACAGAGTCCGAATATAGTGGAGCTTCCGATGCAGTAAATGAATCAATCTAGATACGTAGATTTATCTCAGACATTGGTGTTGTACCTAGCAGTGCAGACCCGATACCAGTATATTGTAAGAATACTACTACAGTGGTGCTTTCTAAGGATCTCAGGTCTCACCAAAGTAAAAATCATATTCTTCAGAAGTTTCATCTCTTGATGTATTTTACTCAAAGAGGTGATGTGACCGTTAGCAGAGTAGCCATAGAGGACAAAGTAGAAGACCCCCTAACTAAATCCATTTCTCAGTAGAAGCATTATACACATATGAGATCTAGCAGATTGAAACATGTTAACAGTTGGATCTAGAGTAAGTGGGATTGTTGAAAGTGGGTTCCCTAGACCCAAATTGTTTTGTACTTTGAATACCGCTAATTGTATTTGGTTTTTTATAATAAATGTGTTTATCTTCACTTAATATTGTAGGAACTTTAGCATCCACTTTTTTTATGGAAATGTTCTTAGATTACCTTTTGCATCAAAGGCTTATAGTATATCTCAGACTATAATGGGAACCCTGAGATGCCATGACAGTAATAATAAAGTAACATCCTATGGTCTAATTTCATCATTTTCAAAGGATACATATTATAAGTGACCTTTAGGTTCTGGGGGATCATATGTATTGAGACTTTTTCTCATGAAGTTTGCACATGATGATCTCTAGTAGTAGAGATCATGAAGACAGACCTGCATAATAGGAACACGACATGTTTTAGGTTTCATTGGTCGTTTCTATCAATGGATATGTGTAATGGTCTTTATACATGAGATCATTGTCAATGAATGTCATTTAATTATGTACACTTGATGAAATTCAAAAACCATGGTGACAAAGTTGTGGCGAGGTAGTTTGAATCGGGTACGTCATTAATGGCATGGAATTGATTGAATGATCGAGAAAGGATTTTTCGCTTCCGAGTTAAGGAAGAGATATCTTATTCCTGGTTGATTAGGATGGTTGCACCTTCATTAAAAACATGGCCATGGTAGTGGAAGGTATGACCGTCTGAACAAATCAAAAATTAAAATAAAGAAAAATAAGGAATGATGACACTAGTATGCATTCTGCTTTATTGAGATATCGATGACGAAGAGATTATATTACACAGACCATGTTCGTAGGAAGGTAGTAATTGATTTTAATTTTACATATCTCTATAGGGGCATCTATGGGTTTCTAGACGCCTCTCTAGGATGGTGGATATTATTCACTACTATTGAGGTAAGGGCCTAGAGGGTCACACACAATAGAGCCTTGAGAATCTGCCCTATTCTGGGAATAATAATATAGAACTTGGTGGGCCCTGCCAAAGGGTCCCAGTACTATCCAAGTTCTATAGATCACCAAAAAATAAATAAATTTATTAATTATTCAAGTTGATAACAATTTTTTGAATTTATTTATAACATGTATTTACAAGTTATATAGTAAATACATGTATTAATATTATTCAAATTGATTTTAATATCCTAATTTCGTTTAATAATAGCAGGAGGTGTGAGTTGAGTTAAATATTTAAATTTATCACGTAATATATTTATATATTACATGAAAGTGAATTATTATAAATATTATTTATGGAATAATTTTTTTTTCAAAATTTTTTTTAACACTCATATAAAAGATGTCTATTACACGGGGGTCAGGAATTCTTATCGCGTATTTTAAAAACTCCCTATATAAGTGAGAGAGAGGATCTCCCATATTAACTATTCATGTGTTATGATTGAGAGATTCTCTATCCTCTTGGAATCTAGAGAGAGAGAGATTCTCTCATGTGAAGGAAGAACATCAAGTTCATCCATCTAGGATTGAAGCTTTTTCCTTTGTGGTGATCGTCGCTGCGCTGAAGTGAGCATCGATGAACCGTGCTAGCACTCAGATCTTGAAGAATAGCGCATGTTCAGATTCATGACGTGTTTGTGGAAGAACAATGGGAATTAGATGTCCAAGTCTTTGAGGAAAGATCATCGGCATCCTGCGGTAGACTTGCACACGTCAATTCCGAATAAGGTACATGTTCAGTTTAATTTTTTTGCTCGGTTTAAATCTTGCGAGATCCTCAGATCAAACCGGGACAAGATCACCATATTTGAGGGTTATTTTACTCCGATGATGGAGAAAATTTTAAATTCCCGGCCCACTGGATTCTACTGCGTCGTCCTGGTACCCAACATTAGGGAGGCATGTGCGCATTATAGTGCAATGGTGAAGACCGATCACATAACATTGGTCGAATGTTTGGATGATTAGGTCCTATTTCATGATAGATTTAATGTGGAGACTATGAAAAATGTATTCTTATTTTTCATATGGAATGTTTTTTAAACATATGTAAGTGGTTGTGGTTTAGTATGTTTTATAATTTTAATGAGAAATTAATTTATCTAAGTATATTGCTGATGGTCCTTAATCATAAAAATTGAGACATCCCCTAGCCAAATGAGGACAACCACAACCATAAAATAGATTTAGATGTGTCTACCACATGGTAAGAAATATATATATCCAAACATGTGTGGAAAATGAGGATGTATGGTAGTTATGTTTGGGGAAAAGTGCAGAATGGGCGAACATAAGTGCATATCATCGTAAATGGTGTGCTTGGGTGGGGAGAATCAGGGATTGTAGTTCAGCCCGCCTGATAAAAGTTGTGTTTATCATTCTCAGGTACCGACCTAAGTGTTGAATCAAATATATAATGAAATAAAGTGGATTTTAAGGAATCTATAAATAAAGTTCAAGTTTGATGTGGGACTGAATTTTGTGTTACTATTCATCCATCTAAAATAGATACAAGAATATCATCATCATCTGATTTAAGACGATCGATGATCATCAAGTCGCCACATCTTGATCATCAACCTTGCTCATCCTCTTAGTATTCAGTCTCCCCAAACCCACAGTTGGATGCCACAAACTCACCCAATGTCCATCCATCATCAGTGTGGCACATGACAATACCCATTTTACCCCCAAATAGATTGCTATTGGGATCTTTCCTTGAGTGATAACATCACCCCAAACATATGTATATGACTAGGGATAAAATCAAAGAATCCTCTGTAACATCTCATAAAATTAGTGTATTTTTTAATTATATGTAATTATTCTTAAACCACACACCCTAACGGCATGTGATTCTGATTCCTAGTGATCATAGAGCGTAATTCTGATCTTTTTTTAGGTACGTTCAGTAAACGTGTGAGAAAGTTTTTATAACTTTTGAATCGGTGCTCGGATCAAAAATCAAGGGGCACTATTAAAATCCAAATGCCATGATTCTCCTAGAATTGATGTAAATCTATCTAGAAAGGGCCGAGTATAAAAGTTATTTTTTGGACTTTTCAAGAAAAATAATAAAATAATTTAAAAGGATTATGTTATTTCTTTTCTCACCAATGAGTGGCGAACAATGACGCGATGGTGCAATGACGAGGCGGTGATGAGGAGAATTAATGGAGGGTCAATAATGTATCATTTGTAACCAATTTGTTGTTATATTAATAGCTCATTAAATATAGCTCATTTAATGAGCATAATTAATGGGAAGAATGTCGATGGGAATTTTTTCTTTTAATATTCAAATGTGTTGGAGTTTGGTAATTATCAAATGTGGGGAATCTCTGATGATCCACTAGGTTAATCCCTCTCTGACTAATAATGGATATCGATGCATCGACTGATCATCACTGACATAGACACACCAAAAAGAACAGAGCTGGAATCGACGAGTGATGTCGACATCTTGAAACCTTGAGGAAAAACCACTACAACATTGAATGTAAAAGAGGTAGGGGTTGTTTTATTTTGATGTTCTTCCCATATCATTTCTAGAAACAACGAATTTGGATCATCCCAAAAAATTTTGATCCATGATATGTGCTTTTTTGTGGGAGGGTATCATTATTTGGTTATTTCTCAATCTGAAATTAAAACATTACTTGATAGGATTGAACAAAAATATGCAAGCCTCCCCTGTTTTAAAACTCTAACGTGGAGGGTGTGGTTTGATATGAGAAATCCCTGAGCACCTCTTCCATGTGTTTTCTTTGTGTCAGTACCCTCAAAATGGATGAAAAATGATTTCACGACCTTCACGGTGAATAGGACACTCCATGGAGACCATAGCTGTAGGCGGTGTGAAGAATAAACCAATGGAGCGCGTTCGGTGGTCTTCTAAAGGTTATGTCGGTGACGGCGCCAGCAGTGGCACATGACTGCATCGACCACGTATCGGATAGCAGAAAAGGAGACCCATGACTGGTAGGAGTAGCACGCCGCTGTGGCAGGAGAACGTGGAAGAGGAAGGTGTAGTGCCATGTGGACACCGTGTGGAGGGACGACCTGCATCTGGGTCCTCTGAGCAGCGGGAAAGCCATAGTTCGTTGACCAGAGGAGTAGGTGATGCCTCACATCCGCATGGCTCATTGGGGACATACGTGGAAACCTGTCGTGTCCTGGCTATAGGTCACACCACCATCCGTACCGAGATGTCGAGAATCAGGTTTGCGGGTTTTCCCCCATCCAGAAGGATGGACCCCCATTGGTGGGCTGGACCCATGGCCCAGTGGTTTGGTCCCATCCCCAGTAAGCTCGACCCACTCCATTTAGTTAGGGTCGGACTAGACCGAGTCTTCAGGAGACCCAACGGGCTGGACACACGGCCAAACCAGGTCGGGACCTGTGAGGGCCATTGGGTCTGACTCACTATCCAGACCAGACTGGACTGACCCAGACCCAAACTAAGTCAGGTCGAGTCGGTCAATTTTAAACTGAGGTATGTGGGACCCCTGAGCTGGGTTGGTCGGGTCAGTCCGACCAGGTCAAACCAGACCGAGACACAACCAACCCATGTTTTCTAAAATTCTAATAACTTGAAAAATAGGCTTCATATTAACGAGCCATTAATGGTGTTAGAACCCTCTTGTCGAGGAAGATCTTCTGGAATGATCTAAGGAGACCTTCAAGGATGTTGAGATGCGACGAATGGATTGAGGATCAGTTCTTCCAGGCACACTACATACATAACCTTGTAGTTGGATGAGACCTGAAGATTTCTGACTTTCGACTCTATATGAATCGAACATGGCCTAGTGGGAAGCCCTTCTTTATGATTTTTCAGGCCCATGGCGGGAATAACTACTCAGTGACATTGTAGGCCCATGGTATGTGATGACGAGGAGTACCTCAGTTGGACAAGATTATTGGGAATAACTTCTCTATGACTTTGCAGGCCCATGATACGTGGTGGTGAGGGGTACCTAAGTAGTCCAAGGTTAGTGGGAAGCACTTCTTCATGACTTGGAATGCCCACTGTACTCAATAGAGGAATATTTCTCCTACAATTGAGATGTTTGATGTTGTGACTTATGTTTCCACTATCACTACCCTAAATTCATACCTGGTGTGAGAAATATTGTGCTTCATGATTTACTTTGAGGATTGAGGTGTGGTCATTCCATTTTATTTGGGTCTCTACTAAGTACTTTGTTACTCACCCCTACACGGGATTCACCTGCACATGTTGTTTCTAGTGTAGATGATCGACGTTTCGATAGATACTTTGGTGGACCAGTACCTAGAGGTTCTCAGGGAGACGGGACGGACAGAATCTATAATGGTGAACTTTGTGGCATAGGACCAGCAAGGATCAAGTAGGATTGGGTGTACATGACATTATATTTTGGCTTCCAGTAGCTACACTACTCTCCTGATCAGGTGGAGTTTTTCACGGATGGCCATTAGAGTATATTTTTTTGTACTTTTCTATTTTCAGATATTTTGTTGTGTTTGTATTCTAGCCCACATATATTATTTGTACTTATTGAGATTTTATTTAGTGATACTTTTTCCTTTCTAGTGTGTGGGTTTTGTTTGGGAAAGTGTGTGTGTACAGGTACTCATGAAAATGCATCCCACTTGAAATTTGACTCCATCAGTGCTAGTATCCATCCCCTGTCCTTTAGGAGGCAGGCTTGGCCTAGTCACGACATGAGCCATGGGGGACAGGTCATGAAAAAGTGGTATCCATGGGAGGTTAGTCTTACCACAAATATCGGGAGTCTGTGTTTGGTTTTGGGGCAATAATGTAAAGTGTTTCGAGTCCGATTTCATGATTTGAGGAGTCCAGTGTTTGTGTGGTTTCCAACGTACCCATACACCTGGACCGTGAATTCTTCTTTTCATCTCTATACATGAAAAAACTGGTCTCATGTGTGTCTCTTTATGTTATTTTGAATAAAATTCAACTCACCATGTATAACCTCCAAATTGTGGTACATCTTGATCTATTTCAAGATGCCTCCATGTAGATGACTAGTTTGGATCATGATATGAGGTTGTGAGGGAAACCCACCTAGAGACGAAGCATCCGTTCAGGGACCAATTCTAGATATGTCCACAGTGGGTGATTCAAAAGTGCTACCACCACCCGATGGTCATCATCTACTGCGAGTGGTTCCAGCAGAGGGCTTGAACAGACTCAGTGCCCTGCACGAGTTTCATAGATAGATACCTCCCAGGTTTTGGGAAGAGACATATCCTCAGGTCACTGAGGATTGGCCGGAGGCAGTGACATGGGTCTTCCGCTTATTAAGGACACCACATTACCAAATTGTGGTCTTGGATGTGAGTGGTCTATTGGGATCAATAGGGATATGGTGGAGCATGACCCCCTAGATTCACGATGAGGTGACCCTCATATGGGTAGACTTAGAGAAGATTTTCCCGGAGGATATTTCTCCCACAAACATTCTCTTTGTGCGCATTCAGGAGATGCTACACCTACTGCAGGGTAGCATGATGGTCGCTAAGTACTCATCGAGGTTCACTGATCTTTCTGGATACTCAATAGATAGGGTACGATACCCTTTATTCCAGGATCAAGCCTTTGAGAATGGACTTGGGTGGGAGATCACGGTGTCAATGTTTTCTCTCAACATCCCTATTTAGGCTTGCGTGCTGGAGCGAGCCCTTCGGGTAGAGAGGTTCTTGGCGGAGTAGGCTCCCTTAACTAGAGATACCAGCTGACCCGAGGAAGAGGAGTCTTCAGTAGGTAACATATACTAGAGGTGAGGAACCAAGAATACCATGTCTTTCTGAGGACAACCCCATGTCTCAGGGTCTGCAGTGCGGGGAACCCAATCCAGAGGGTGTCAGTTGGGGACCAGGTTTTCTACTTGTGTGGCAGGCCATGACACATGGAACGTGACTGTCTGAACCACTTTATAAATGACCAGAAGACTGTCAAAGGGCCACAGAGGTAGAGGAAGAGGTTTGAGTGTGGAGGTCTTCAGGGCGTCAGATGTGGTAGGGAAGCAGGTCGAGCAGGAGGCGGTGGTCGACTGTTTGAGTTGTTTCCACAACCACCCACAAGTGGTCCACCCTAAAAATAATTAACATGTGGATAGGGGTGATAAAAACATCAATTAGGGGAGTCTTATGGCCACGGTTCTCCATAGATGATTCAAGGTACGATCTGTGTCTTTTACAATATAGGTACAGTTTTATAGAAAAAGGTGCTAGTCACTCATTCCTTACCAAGACTCTCGTTCAGAGCTCAGAGATTCTAGTAGACTCATTCGCTCGATCATTATGGCTAGATACTTCTACGGGAGGGGATTTAATTATTACACATTGGTTCTTGACGTGTGATCTTACTCTAGGAGGTGAGAGCTTCAGCTGGGATCTCCAAGTAGTAGTGTTGAGGCATTATGATGTCATCTTGTGTATGGACTGGTTATCCACAGACCATGATCAGATCAATTATTTTAGGCGTACAATTCTGTGTGCCTGTGGATATGGGACTTGGTTTTCCTTCACCAGTGAGAAGGAAACCCTTGCATCATATGATCAATTTTCTCAAAGGAGGGTGCATCTGATTACTCACCAGTTGCCTAGCCCCACCCTCGGTGCAGTGGATGAGAGGAGTCCAAACTTTCCTATAATGGTGGAAGAGTAAGAAGGTGTTTTTCCTGAGGATGTTCTGGGACTACCTTCTCGCTGGTAGGTAGACATCTGCATCAGCTTGCACCCTAGGATGGCACCGATATCCACAATGGAATATCGGATGGCTCTCGTAGAGATTCATGAACTGAGGGTCGAATTGTAGGACTTTCAGGATAAGGGGTTCATAAGGCCCTTCATTTCACCATGGGCAGTCACAGTGCTTTTTTCCAAGAATCCGGACAGGAGTTTGAGGTTGTGTGTGGACTTCCAGCACCTGAACCAGGTGACCATGAAGAACAAGTATCCATTTCAAAGGATCGATAACCTCTTCGAATAGCTGAAGGGAGTAACATGGTTATAAAATATAGGCCTTATTTTGAGATATCACAAGCTTCAGGTATGGGATGAGGAAGTACCGAAGACAATATTCAGGTTCCGTTACAGCCACTATGAGTTCCTGGTGATGCCTTTCGGCATGTCCAATTCCCCAGTAGTGTTCACGGGACTCATGAATAAGATCTTCTGGCTTTACCATTACTAGTTTTCTATTCTCTTTGTTGTTGACTTCTTGGTGAACATGGCATTAGAGGAGGAGCATGCTACACAACTGTAGATAGTCATGAACACACTCTGAGAGCACCAGCATTATGGTATGCTCTCAAAGTGTTAGTTTTGGATACAAGAGGTCTAATTCATAGGAAATTTCATCTCGGAGGCTAGTTTTTTATTTTATTCAGTGAAGATATAGGTGGTGCTTTATTAGTAGCTTCCCAAGAGTATGAATGAGGTGAAAGTGTTTCTTAGGGTTGGCTGGTTGCTATTAGCGGTTCGTTCCTGACTTTTCCAGACTAGTAGAATACTTATAGGCTTTGACGTGTAAGGTAACTCCCTTCGTGTGGACGGAGAAATGTCATCACAATTTCTATGATATAAGGCATAAACTGACTAGTGCCCCCATCTAGAGACTACCAGAGGAAGTCATTGGGTATTTAGTTTACTGTGATGCATCATGGAATGGAATGGGTTGTCACTTGATGTAGGAGTATGCAGTGATCACCTATATCTCATGACAATTGAGACAACATGATAAAAAATACGCGACCCATGACCAGGATTTAGTAGGAGTAGTATTTTCCTTGAAGATTTGGCAGCACTACTTAATGGGTGAAAGGTTTAAGGTTTACTCCGACCACACAAGTCTTAGGTATATATTCTCCCAGAAGGACATGAACCTGAGACAAAAACACCGGCTGCAGTTCCTCTAGGACTATGACTTTGATATAGTCTATAATCCTGGGAATGGGAACGTTGTGGAAAACACGCTCAGCAAGATGATTGGATTTCAGCTACTATGTGAGGCAATGAATCAGTTGGTTGCGATGAAAATATCCTTTCTGGATGATTGTGAAGCTACTTACCTTTAGTCAATGACTATAAATCCCCCACTCTCACAGTGAGTTAGGGAGGCATAAAAGGTGGATCTTGAATTCAAGGCCCAATGTGCTCAGTTATCCTCTAAAAGAGCTCCTGAAGTATTTTTGATAGGTGGGGATCACACTAGCCTTTTCAGAGGACACACAATAGTGTCAGTGACATTATGGGAGGAGGTTTTGAGGTAGTTCTCTACATCACCCATGGAATTACATCCTAGAGTGGAAAAGATGTACTGGGACCTCCGATGTATGTACTAGTGGCCAGGTATGAAGAAAGTGGTGGAAGATTTTCTTTCACGATGCCTTACTTGTCAACAAGTGAAGGTTGGCCATTAGGTTCCATCAGGCCTGGCCTAGACACTCGAGGTACCAGAGTGAAAATGTGAAAATATCTCGATAGACTTTGTGACAGGGTTACCACATGCGTCTAGTGGCCATGACTCTATCTGGGTGATCTTTGACTGACTAACCATGTCTGCTCACTTCTGACCCATATGGGATCAGGGACCGTTAGAGGTCTTGAGACACCTCTACTTCTAGGAGATAGTGCAGCTTCACGGGGTGTCATTGATAATCATCTCAGATTGTGACACTCAACTTACAACCCGACTGTGGAGGGGATTACATGAGGTGTTTATGATGTAGATGTGCTTGAGCATAGCTTTTCATCCCCATACGAATGGTCAGAAGGAATGGGGAAAACAGATCGTGTAGGACATGCAACATGTTTGCATTCTAGATTTTGGTCGTAGTCGGGGGGACCACCTACCACTAGTGATGTTTTCAAACAACAATAGTTATCATTCCACCATTGACATGGAACCATTTGAGGCCTTGTATGAGTGGCTGTGAAGATCACCCCTATGCAGGATAGACCCAGGGTAGTCGGCACTAATGGGTATGGAGTTGGTATGAGCTACCACCAAGAAGGTGTAGATCATCCAGGAGAAGATGAAGACTGCAGAAAGAATGAAGAAATCTTATGCTGATAAAAGATGGATACCCATGGAGTTTGAGGAGGGCGATCATTTTTTCCTTCCAATCTCACCCTGATGAGGATTGGAAAGATTTGGTCGGGCCAGCAAGCTATCTCCATGGTTCATCAAACCCTTTAAGATTCTGAGAAGATTTAGAAAGGTGATGTACTACTTACCTCTTCTCCCACAGATGCACTAGGTGCACGATGTTTTCTATGGGTCACAACTGAGGGGGTACATGCATAATCCATCACACATCATCGATTGGGGTGAGTTGGAAATTGACGATGGGGTGATGTTTTTGGAGTTATAGGTAGAGACAGAGGATCTGTTGGAGAAATTACTATGTGGGAAGTCAATTCCCCTAGTGCACATTTAGTGGTAGCATTTGAATCTTCAAGAGAGCACATGGGACTGCAAGGATCAGATTCATGCTACGTAACCCGTTATTTTTATTTAGATTATTTTTAGATTTTGGGGATATAAAGACCTATGATGAGGAGAATTTAATGACTCAAAAAGCCTGTGTAATTTGTTTAGTTGTATGGAATTATTCTGAAACCACAAGTCTTGAAGACATGTTATTTCAAGGTCTGGTGAGCCTAGAGAGGAATTTTGAACTTTTCGTAAGGTATGTTCAGTAAACATGCAAGCTGGTTTTTCTAACTTTTGAACCAATGATCAGATTGAAAATTTGAGGGAACCATTGAACTTGAAATGCTAGTATTAGCCCAGAAATGTCTTTACTTTAGCCAAAAAGTGCCTACCAAAAAAGTTATTTTTTATAAATTTCAAGAAAAATAATAAAATAATTTAAAAGGATTATTTTTTTTCTTTTCTCACGGTTAATTGGAAGACAGTGACACTATGGTGCAGCGACGAGTCAGTGACGAGGCACATTAATGGAGGGTCAATAATGGGTTTTTTATAACCATGGCGCTGTTATATTAATGTCTCATTAAATGTGGATCATTTAATGTGCATCATTAATGGGAGCAACGTTGGTGCCCGTTTTGTTCTATTAATATTCGAAGTTATTGGAGTTTAGGAATTAATAAATGCGGGGAATCTTTGAAGAACCACCGGAGGAATCCCTCTCCAATGAATAATGATGAATGATGCACCGAAGGATCATCACCGACTTCATCAGACCTTGAATAACGAAGCCGGAAGCGATGAACGATGTCGATATCTTGGACCCTCGAGGAAGAACCACCACAAATTTTAATGTTAAAGAGGTAGGGTTGTTTTATTTTAATTTTATTTCATATTATTTTCTAGAAATGATGAACGTAGATCAACACACAAATAGTTTGATCTGTGATTCGTGCATTTATGCTGGAGGGTGACCTTATTTGTAGATTTCTCTATCCAGGATTCCAACATTACATAATATGATTGAACAACAATCCCCCATCCTCCCCCTATTTTAATCCTCTAATGTAGAGGGCACGGGCTAACACAAATATGGCCCAAGATCCTCCTCCATGTGCGTTCTTTGTGGATGTAGCATGAAAATAGAGGAAATATGATTTTTTGAAATTCGTGGTGAAGAGCACAGTCCCCAAAGAGTATAGGTGTAGGCGATGAAACAAACGGACCATCCGAGTGCATTCGGTGGCCCATAAATGGTTCTGCTGTAGATGGTAGCAGTGGAAATGGTGGCACGTGACAACAAAAGCACGCGGTTGCACCAGCCACATGTAGGATGGAGGAACATAAGGCTTCCATCGATGCCAACGGCTGAGAGCAGTGGCATGCATGTCGGTGCACCTTGGTGCTAGGAGGGTACTGCGTGGAGGGACAACCCATGTCCAGGCAGATGGAGATCCCATGTCTATGTCCACAGGGTTATCAGGGGATAGATGTTGCAACCTACCGCATCCTGGCTGGATAGTGAACCAACAGCCACACCGAGCGGCCAAGATTTGGGCTTGTGGGCCGCGCCACCAACTAGTGGGCCGAACCCGCACTGGTGGGCCAGACCCATGGCCTAGAAGGCATGTCCCGCCCCCAGTAGGCTGGACCTGCCCCCAGTGGGATGGACCCATGTCCTTCTGGCCGGGACAGACTAGACTGGCATGCCAAGCGACCCGGGGGGCTAGACCCTCGACTAAATTGGTTCAGTCCAGTGAGTCCCATTGGGTCTAACCCACTGGACAGACCAGACAAGACTGACGTAGAACCAACCATATTAGGTTGAAACGATCAATTTTAAACCGAGGAATGTGGGACCCCTAGGCTGGGTTGGTTGGGTCAGTCTGATTGGGTCAGACCAGTTCCAGGTGCAACCGGCCCTTTTTACTAAAACGCTAATAACATGAAAATCAGGAATCTGATTAATGATCTATTTGTAGCGTTGGTACCCTCTTGATGAGACAGATATTTTGGAAATCTCTATGGTGACCTTCATGGAAGTTGAGATGTAAATAATGTCTTGAGGAGCGGTTCTCCTAGGCGCACTGCATACAGAACCCTACTGTTGGATGAGACCTGAGGAATGCAGACTTTCGACTCTATATGACTCGACTATGGCCCAGTGGGATGTAATTATCTATGAAGTTTCAAGACCATAGTGGGAATCACTTCTATGTGACTTTTTAGGACCACGAAACGCAACGAGGAGGAGTACCTCAGCTGGCCAAGATTAGTGGGAAGAACTTCTCTGTTACTTTGTAGGCCCATGATACACAGTGGGGAGGTTTACCTATGTAGTCCAAGGTTAGTGGGAAACACATATTTGTGACTTTGAAGGCCCACTGTACATGATAGAGGATGATTTCTCCAGCATTCGAGGTGTTTGATGATGTGACTAATGTTTCTACTATCACTACCCTGAATTCATACCTAGTGTGAGTTGTCTTGTGATTATTGATTTACTTTGATGATTGCAGTGTGATATTTCCTTTTTCGGGGTCCCTACTGAGTACATTGTTACTCACACATGCACGGGCTTCGCCCACACATGTTGTTTCTGGTGAAGACGATCGATGTTTCGATAGAAACATTATTGTACCAGGACCTAGAGGTTCTTAGGGAGATGGGATAGATGAACGCTATAGTGGTGTAATTGTGGCCTAGGACAAGGTGGGGCCTAATAGGCTTGGGTGGACATGACGTTCTACTTCAGCTTCCAATAACTACACTACTCTCATGATAAGGTGGGGTTTTCCGTGGATGGCCTTCAAAGTTTCATTTTATTGTACTTTGTTGTTTTCAGTTCTATTTTTGGGTTTGTATTTTTTACCACATTTATTTGTTGTACTTGATATTAGCTTTGTTTTAGTGATACTTGTTCCTTTTTAGTTTTTGGGTTTTGGTTGGGTATGCATGTGCATACGTGTACTCAGAAAAATTCCTCCCACTTGTAGGTTGATGCCTTCAGTGCTAGTTTCCAGCCCCTGGCCTTTGGGAGGAGGGCTTGGGGTAGTCAAGGCACATTCCCTAAGGGAAGGTTCATTAAATCCTCCCTTGGGGGGAATTTCTATGCTATTATGGTTGATAACACAATAAGAGTGTAAAACTATGTGCATGTTGCTGCAATTCTAGAAGTAGGCATAGGTCCTTTAAGTTATGATAAAGGGGCCTTTGGGTCATAAAATGGAGGGCCATCAAGATTTATAATTGTAATGGGTAACCTATGAAGTGAC
The DNA here is from genome assembly GCA_963277665.1 of Viscum album. Taxonomy (NCBI): domain Eukaryota; kingdom Viridiplantae; phylum Streptophyta; class Magnoliopsida; order Santalales; family Viscaceae; genus Viscum; species Viscum album. The sequence goes on from OY728161.1 coordinate 779,642,417, forward strand.
TCAACCCTTAGAGTGGGGTTTTATCTATATTTTCTGACCTAGGTGTTTGTGTGTTGTTTTGTTTCTTATAAAACCCAAGACCTTGAACAAATTATATGTGTGTGAAAAAAATATGTGTATTCGTATGTGTGTGTGTTTAATTATATATATGTATGTTTTTATATTTTCTTATTAAAATATATGTCTGTATTTGTATATATATGTATTTATATATGTGTGTGTATTTATGTTTATATATGTATATGTGCCTGTGAGTGTGAGTGTATACATGTATTTATATGTGTGTGTGAATATTTATATCTATGTATTTATGTGAATGTATTTATATTTTTGGGTATTTATCAATGTTTTTATTTTTTTATATCTGTATATTTGGATTACATAACATAAAAACAATCAAAAATTGAGTAACCTATACAACCTATTGAAATAAAAATTCATAATTGTAAAGAATGAAAAATAATAGAACATACCAAAATAAATAATACCCCTGAAGCCTAAGATGAATGTTCTTTCCCACCTCAGTAGACTGTATACAACATAAGAATTAGGAAAAAAACCCTAAAGCATGTTTATTCCCACACTTTATCTATAAAATAATAGGTAACCGAATAGTTCTATTCCATCAGCCTATGTGTTTGAAAATGAAATTAATTTAACTAACTGATAATGATGGAATAATTATTATAATGTATGTTATTCAAGAAACTCATCCCACATCATGAAAAAATGAGTAACAATGATGTATTTTATCAACATGAATGACATATGAGATGGTGAAATAATCTTATTAGGTTTGAACTCACCGACATACAGTGAAAAAATGTCTCACATGTTTTCCACCATACAAATCAATACAGGAATAATAACTACAACAATCCATGTAATTGGGGTCTGATACTGGGATAATTCAAGAAAATTTAAAACAAAAATATAAATATAAATCAAAGGAAATTCATAATATAATATGAATGGAATTTCATGTACGAACATATGTTAAATAAAATTCATGTGGGAAGTATAACTATAATATCATGCATTTCTTTATATGATATATTTTATGTAATATAGTATAACTATAATTTCTGTATCATTCATAATGATCAAATAATCACAACATATTTTATAGAAAGCTTTCATGAAATGTAACATACTTCAAATTCTAGGAGAATAACTAAAAAGCAAAAATCAAAGGATTTTTAGGATAAATTGTGGATAATATAGGTGATGTGACACAATAGTAAGATAATTGAATGGATGAATAGTTACCAATTGGTGGTTAATATAGGTTACAATGTAATAAAATTAAAATAAATGGAATAATAATTAACTAATTGATGGAAAGAGTGAACTTGTGAAGCGAACAAAAAACCTATTATGTAAAAAAGGGAAAGCTGGGTGAGTGAATATTTAAAGGAAAGGAATAAATGTGAAGTAAAAAATGGATGAATGAAGAGGTACATAAATCCTTAGAGAACTATAAGGATGTAAATCAATCCTTTTCATCTGTGGTGGATTACCCCAACAGAAAATCAAAGAAACTTAGATTTTTTATCTATTAATAATTGTTAATGGAAACAATATAACCATGAAAATGGTGTTAACATACAAACTATAACTAGTCAATATCAACCCAAAAAATATAAATGAAACATAAATTTTTGTGTATTTAACCATTGATGGTTATGAAAAATCCACGGTACTGGTGAAAAGACAAGCATGTGGAAGAAGGTGTTGTAACATACTAATATGAATTAAAAAGAAAGTTGATAATTTTAGAAGATAGGAAATAGGAGAATATAACGAATTTTAAAATAAGAAGATGTTTTCAATGATTATAAGAGATATAAAATGATGTACATAAAGATCCAAGGAGTATGTATAACATAATGTGGCCTAGAATTTATGAAAATACATGCATCTCAATTTTATCTTGAGAATAATTAATGATATATAAAATTAGATAATAAAATGAGAATTAAAATAATTAGGTGAAAAAAATTAGCCTAAATAAAATATAATTAGCATGAATATGGAATACTAAATGTTAATTTACATAGGTAAGTGAGGTTTATTAAAATTTCTCTAGTGTTATGTTGGGACCTTGATTCATAAAAAAATTAAAGGAATACTATGAATTAGATTGAGATAAAATTCAAAAAAATACCATGGAGTTATACTAAAGAAACATGGGGTGATTTTTAGTTATCCTATTTAATAGAACACTAAAAAGCAACAAATAAATTAAAAATTAAATGAAACTTTGTAGAAAGTTTCAAATAAACATGATGTTTGTGATAGGGTTTCTGCTTCAGGTGTTTTAGATTTGTTAAAGAAGTAACTAAACCCCATCAGTGGTAGACTGAATGCTTCCATAATGTTAATCATTGTAGGAGAATAGAGATAACCATAGGGTTTCAAAAACCCACTTATGTGGGTATTATGAAAATATATGGATAATAAATTAAAAATAAAAAAAATTTAAATGATTAACAAAGACAAATATACAATATGAAAACACATTTTTGAAAAAAATTATGCACAATGAAAAAAAATTAGAGAAACCTAAAAAACAATGCAAATGATAAAAACAATCCATATTGATATATGAAAATATATCAGACTACATAAAATATGGAAATTAATATTGTAGATTTTGAAAAAAAATATTTAAACAGGAATATATTACTGGAATTGGAAAAAATTAATTCAGAATTGTAGAATATAATAAAAAAAGACATTGGAACAAATATAATGAATATTATAAAATTGTGAATCAAATATTATAATATAGAATATTCAAAAAAGGATCGTGATTAAAGAATAAAAAAATAATGCAGAGATTATATTCTATAATACAAATATTATAGGACATGATGAACCAATGCAGTGGTATTATGATGAAATACTCAGAGGATGAAGAAACTATGTTTGAGGTTTCAAAATCAACTATGTGGGTGTCATAAATGAATTAATAGAAATATATTAATGTTCAGCCAAGTTCTTATTAAATAGATATTGTGGGAGGAGAGGAAAAGAAACTTAGGGTCTCACAAAATGAGGGGCACTGATGACACAAAAACCCAAATAAAATCAAACTAAAAGCTTAAAATTGTGAAATTCATTACCAAAAGTGGTGGCTAGGGGTGACATGGTGGTGGTAGGAATGTGGAATTGGTGGTAGGGAGGTATATGCAAGATCATGTGGGTGAGGAGGAAGAGATGAGGATCTAGGGGTCCAAGATTTGGAAGGATGCATTGGGAGTCTGAGGTCGAGGTAGAGAGGAGGGGAGGTGGAGAGGAGAATGCAATGAGAGAGGGAGATCAGGAGACTGTGATAAGGTATCAGGTACAACCTATATGGACGTAAATCCATCTTCTTTATAATAACTAGTACTTTGGATATGAAAAATTACATTCCTATTCATCACTTTGTTTAATATATGGTGAGGGGTTCTTATTACATTCAATGATTTTAAAACTTATTTCATAAATATTGACTTGAACAGAGCATTCATGAGAAAAAAGTTCAAATATGGGAGTGATTTCTAATTTGAGGGTGTCATTCATATAAAAAATAAAATTATTTGAGGAAATATTATATAGAGTAGTGAGATATCATTCAGCAACATACCTAGGAGACTTGCATAAGATTACATAATTGAAAATAACTTTAATATTATGCATTGAATGTAGGCGTAGTTGATGATATTTATTACATATTTAGTAAATTATATTGCATGTATATGTCAAAACAAAATGCGTGTTAAAAAAATGAAATTTCATGAATATTGAGTATAAACATTACTTTTGGTATATGTTAATGAATACGAAAGTAAATTGACTTCAACATATGGAAACAACTTGTATATTAATATAAATTAAAAAATATACTACTTTGTAAAAGTAAGGTAATTGAAATTTTATTATATAATAATGTATTATAAACATCAATATAAACTAAAATTAAAATTATTATTTAAATGCAAATGTAAATAGGAATGTAAACATCAATAAAATAATAGTATAAAATGTAATATAAAGTGAAATATAAACTATAGTTTCAGTTCATGATAATGCATACATAAGGAAATTGTGTTCTATACCCTGAAACAAATTGTATATTAAAATAAATTGTAATATAAAATATATATATAGGATGTAGTTAATGATAATGAAAAAATAACAGGAATATTAAGTTATTGAAATTGTATGGATAATGATTATAAATTGAAATTTCTTGTAGAAACTGCATGTATATGTAGAAAATGAGACTCCATAAATATTAATTGAATGAAATTGCATGATTATTCAATATAAACTACAATTTTAGCACACTATACTATATACAGAAGGAAACTATTTTATAGATCATGAAGTGGAACTATTTTAAGAAGAAACAATAGGTATTTGAGTAAAATGAGACTGCATGAATTTGGAGAAACTCATATATATTGTGGAAATGAAATTGCATTCATATTGAAAATAAAAAGTATTTTCAATACATGATACTAAATAAAAAGTCACAAGATGAAATGATTCATTTTGCAAGAATATTTAGTCCATTAATTGAATATTATTTAGTGCATTATTATATCCATGGTTAATGGATTCAAAATCTTTTGCATAATCAATTATAATTTTTGTACATAGGTATATTACATGTAGAAACATATTTTTTTATATTAATTAAATATAATAATTTTAAATATCAATTTTCATGTCAATGCATTAATGATATTCATTATTGAAAATGTGTGAATGATATTCATTATTGACATTTTTGTAGGTTATCTAAGAATAAATTAGTAATACGTTTTATAATGAAAACGTTTAGGAGTAATTCTTTCACATAATAATAAAAATATTAGAAATATAATAATAATGAAATAACAATGTACATGGATTGAACAGATTAAAAATCATAAATGTTTGTTTCTTAAAATGAAATCACGGTATGTAATTAAAATAAGGGAGAAGGGTTCCATTATTTATAATTATAAATATAATATTGTCATCCTAATGAAAACATAATTCATACCATTGGTGCATGTCAAACCATGGATGTGGCCATTTGATATTAGATGTATAGAAACTGAAATTTCATTAAACTAAAATTTCATTAATCATGTATAAAAACCGGAAGTTCAATAAATTTAAAGTTCATTAAATTGAATGTTATGTTTATTGAAATTGAATTGTATATTTATATAAAATTAGTATACTTAAAGAAATTTGTGATTTCTAAAAAACATATGAAAAAATTTCTATACATATTCATGGAATAGGAACTTAAAGTCGGGTAACGAATTGTTGTTGGAGGGAGTTTGCAAATTTCATTCAAAATTGGAGCGTGGGATTGAAAATAGAAGATTACCAATTAGCAATTGAAAACACATTCCATCATAACGAGATATAGATTTGAAAAACAACCCGTGGTAAATGACAAAAAAGGTATTATTATAGTGGAAAATGAAATAAACAATATGTAGATACAGAATAAGAAGTTAGATATAAAGTAATAAAAATGAATATATTCAGGTAAAAAATCATTAAAAATAAAGGGTATTATAAATTTAGTGAAACATAGTATATATAAATAATAGATACAATATGGTAAAAAAAAATATTAAACCTATATTATATTTTTATTAAATGAAATTGCATTATATTAAACATGTAATAAATTTAATGTGCATTATACATGTATAGATATTGAAAGACCATTACATTTTGAGTTCATTACACATGTATAAATTGAAATCGCATTATTGGAATTTATAAATTTAAAGAGCATTACAGTCAAAGTGAATTTTACATGTATAAACTGAAAGTAAAATAATGTATGTAAAAAATGTCATCCCTTATTTTCAACACATGTTGAAAAGAAGTTTAAATTTTGAATTTCCATCAATTCAAAGATTTGGTTGTAAAAAAAATTAACGAAAACAAATAATATTAATGGAATTATGAATGCCATGTGCAAGAAGTGAAACAATTTTTCAATGTTTTTATAATGTTACAAAAAATAAACTACTCAAATCAAATAAAAATTCGTCCAAAAGTATAAAATATAACATGAAATATAATTTTTCCAGAGGACTAGTAACCTCATATTAACAAATGGATCAACTGGTATTTTATTTTTACATTTTTATGAAGTATCATTTCTTCAGTATGAGCCCAAATATCATAGAATAAAAAGTATATAAATTTTACTATCCAAATATTGAACCTAAAGGATAAAAAATAAAAAACATAGCAATAATTATGGATCTTCTATATTTCTTATTTCATTAAAAATATCAAATAAAAATTTAAACAGATTTTTATTGATTATGTTTCTGTGGGAAAAGAAGTTTTCTTTTACATCCTTACTAATATTTAATTATACCATGCTTATATAAAAGTTGATTTGGATTGGAAATTTAAATATGAAATCTTTGTAACATATTCATAAGGTTCCCAATATAATCACATTATGCAACAATATTAACAATGGTAGAAACATTGGAAATTCATTTTATTTAATCAATGAATATAGTAATGAGTTATATAAAATGAAAACGAAGTGAGAGAAATATACATGGAATGAAAAATTTAGAAAATTTTAGTGAATATAGAATCATAATTAGGATAACAATTTTCTATAGTCACATAAAATATAGATATACCTACTATTCAGGAGGCAATAAAAACATGAAGGGTTTAGAGAAATTATTGGAGTTTTGAAGGTTGGGTTTATATAAATACCATCTATTTAAGTTGAAATATGACCAATCCGCAATGAGTAAAATTGGAGAGCCATGAGGTATTGGGTTTATGGATATTATAGTAAAATGGGAAAGGTAGTAATTGAACCATTCTGAAGTGGAAGGTTAAGAACTCAGAGGGAATTAATGTTTTTGTTTTGGAGTTTTTCCTGCTGAGAGATAACAATATTAGTAATGAGGAATTTATTCATAATGAAGGTCTCCTATTGAAGAGAATGACATACATAGTATAGAAAATGGGAGGAATATGTGAGGGATTTAGGTCATATCGTGACATAAATTTCAATCCAACAAAAATTATAATGTTGTTAGAAGGTTTTTGAATCACAAATATGGAATCTGAGGTTTTTTAGTTCAAATTTGGAGTTGATAAGGTAAGGATGATAGGTTCAAAAAAACCTTACTCGAATGGAGAGATCAGAATAGTGACCAAGGGGAGGAGGAGGTAGAGGTAGAGGCAGAGGCAGAGGAAGAGGCAGAGGAACTTTTAAACCTAGTTTAATGGTGAGAAGTAGGCAGGGAGAAAGGCGAATCGGTAGGGTGAGATGGGAGGGGAATTCTGGAAGGCATAGAGAATGGGAATATGAGAGTAAAGGAAGACATGAATTATGGAAAAAAATAATAAAGGGATGATAGGAATGAAGGTGGAAACAAGAAGTGGAGATTAAAATGTTTTAAGAACCATGTATTTATTGGATAAGACTCTACATGCATCAAATTTTTGGAAGCCTCTACCTTAATAATTTAATGAATAAAATTATTATTTTAAAAATATTTTAAAATTAAATTCATGTGGTCATTACTGATGAGATGGATCTTGTTGGAGTTTGTTCCATAGAACTAACTTCTATGTATTTTTTGATAAACTTATATTCATGGTTTTTAATATTAATAACTTTCTTATCACATCTTGAATTTTCTTCTCGTGACATAGCATTTGATAATGTTCCATGAGTATCTATATCACTAAAAGGTCAGAGTAGTTCCCCGATATGATGAGAACCTGGAAGTTATATGACACAATTCTTAAATAAATCTTATATGGATGGATGATATAATTTTATGGGAAAAATGATAGACTATCAGGGGTGGAGACTAATAGGACTTTGAGTCACATTCTCATGGTGTGTTCCCTTGGTGATATCTTGTATGATATTATGAGAACGAGACCCGATAATAGGAAATCCACATTTATAAGTGTCATTGGATTTTCCTATCTACATATGTCTGTATTGGTCCTTAGACTTTATGATTATTATTAATGGATATTATGAGTCACATAATTTGATGTATTGATGAAACCCATGATGAAAAATGTTTATGATGAGGTAGGTTATGTTGGGTAGGTCATGAGTAATATTTCATTAATGAATAATGTGAGAAAGAATTTATCCCATCTATTCATTAACTGATGTTAACTTCTTAGGTTGTTTTATGGAAATGAAATATCCTAAATAAATCCATTCCCATAGTATCTTCCCAACATCTTCTATTTCTGAAAATTCAATGAATGAGATATCGAGCATATAGGTTGATGATACTGTTATGGAACCTACTCGATTGAGATATTTTGATAAAGGGATCATATTACATGGTAATTGTTCATTTCAGGTGACATGTCATTGTATAATTAACTTCTTTCTCTGTGGGTGCCTTAGTGTGTTACTAGATGCTAACTTTGGACTTTACAAAGGTTCACCTAGTACCACTAATAAAGGTAATTAGAGGCTCACACACAAAGTTTATCCATAATCTTAGTTAAATAATTTATTATTTAACAAGTTAAATAAATATTATTCTCAGTTGTGGTTTAATAATTATTCATGTATGCCTGATCGAATTTATTCCATCACAAGTTATTCAGGAAAATATATTATTGGTGGAATATTTAATAAATATTTATTTTCTATTTTCAATAAATATAACAATTATTTATTTTTCAATGGATAATACAGTGATATTTATTTAATAAATAAGTGGTCATTATTCATGTCCTGATAAATATTGAGAAGCATTTGGTGACAGATTATAATGGTCTAGTGTGAAATAATAATATTAAATTTTACTTTACTAAATAATATTTAATTATAACTTATAGGTTAAGAACATGTCAAGAAATAATGACAATGTTGTCGTTTTTAGAAACAGGGTTTCACTTGGATTAATAAAATAAATAAATGCACTTTGGAAAATTATTTATTATTACATAGTAAATTAAATGCCTGGTTATATTATTATTCTATCATTAGCCTAGGGGAAGATAACACTAGCCAATTAGTGTTTTGAACAACATTCTTGGGGAAACCTGTCATGCCTAGAGATTTTTTCCCTCCCCAAAAATATTCTCAATAATGAGAGAGGCAATCCTCCACCGAATCAAGGAGAAAACATTGGACGTGGTTCTCAAGGCAATCAAAGGCGAACAACGCAAGTGTAAGGATCTTTCATGATAGTACCTAGATACTCCTTTGGCGATGTCCAAATATTCATAGAACATGTGGGGATCATCACTAGAGGAATCCTAACCTTGTTTTCTATGACGAAATGATAGTGCACCGCAGATCAGTGGTGAAACACATCAACGAAGAAAGAATCCCCTTATAGTTATTTCTTTAATTTAATTAAATAAATTATAAACAAAATATGTTGATCTTATCTTAGGGGTTTTTATTCTTCTTCCTCTTTTTCTAAACCCTTTATTAAATTCCGTGGATACTAGCGTTCATCATCATATTGATCCTGGGTTGATCATCCATTACAGGAAAAGAAAAGTTGGGCACCAGACCCTCTTGCGATTCTGTTGTTCCTGAAACCTACTAGTTGTATCAAAGTAGGAATATTATTTTTTATAATTATTAAAATAATTCATTGATGATTTATGCATTTATAATTTTTTTTTAATTCAATTTTAATCATTCTTTTTAATATGAATAATCAGATCTATTCTTTTATTATCATTTCTCACAGATATAATAGAAATGATTAATTTTATGGTTAAAATAAAATCAAGGATCTCATTCAGAGGTTCCAAGGATTCTATTTAGGTAACACAACCTTACATTTCAAGTAATCGGAATTGCACGTCATGTAATCGTACTTTCACACTATGTAGTTGTGTTTAATGCATCAAGAGTAGTTCAGAAATTACTCAAACTATGTACATTAGTGACACATAATGTAGTTAATTATTTCACCCCATGTAGATTTTGATAGATAGTAACATGGTTACCAACTACATGCCATGTGGCCAACCAGATACGACATGTATTCCCTTTCAGGCCAAGTCCAAACCGTGTATCTCATACACAACTCAGCCTACTAGGGACTGTGTAACCCGAAGACAACCTGGTTTGTGGACCACTGGAAATGTCGTCTACTTTGAGATTTCTGAAGTACACCTCACATGCTAAGTCCCTTGGTGTGTACTTTGGATAAATGGTGAAGGTAGTAAATGCCATGTCGTTGGAATAACACACCATGTACTATTACCAAATTACACGAATTAAAACATTAATATTTGTGTAATGTTTAGAACTAGATATCATATATAAATAATATTATAGGTCATTACTCTATGAATTGAAGTATAAAACACGGATGAATAAGTTATTTGATTCGTGTAATCACTAGTGATGTACACATTGTGATATTAGGCATTAAATTGTTTATTCCATATGTCACAAGAGTAAAACAGTATGTGAATATAATACATGTTTGGTATATTCACATGGGTATTCACCATGTTACCTCCAAGGTACATTTATGTACAGTATTAATTTTAAATTTATTTAATTTTTTTAAATTATAATGGATGAGAATATCACGGAAATGTAGAAATTTGATTAATATAAAAGGATTGATTATGTAAAGATAATAATTAATCAATTCGAGCGTGATTTATCTTAAATAAGAATGATTAATGAATTGAATGATAGTTTTATTAAATTCATAAATTTGTTGCATGTATGTGTATGATCTTGATCGAGACCAGACATTTCTATGTGTTTGGTTTTATTTTATTTTATTATTAAATTAAATTGTGGGATTGCATGCCTTCCCTCCTCAACAATGTGTAGGGCTTGTGTGTCCATGGTTTCTTTTATGTAAACCTCCGTTTACCCCTCACATGCATGTGAGTAAAATCATATCTAATGGATGGATCTCCCAATCTAGTAATGGAGATTCACGTTAGGATACAAGGAGAATCCAATCCAATGAGATACAAAGGTTGGTAGGTGGAAATCTATTAACATGAATATTAAACGAATCATGTTTTTCTCCCCCAGGTCAGTGGTTAGTTTTTCGATCGCTAGATAAACTAACCATTAGAAAATATCATGGTCATACCCTTTATTTTTATCTGTAAGTAATATGGTTATTCATTATTTATAAATTTTGATGATGAAATAATTAATGAATTAACAAGCACGAAAGATGGAACTAAAATAAAAATATCTTATTCTTAGATATTATCAAGATATAGTTAATAACTAAAGTATATCCCAATAAATATTAACAAGAATGTAAAAAAATTATAATTTTCAATTTATGCATAAAGGATAAAATCCCTCAATAAAATATTAAGTCGGTATATCCTTACATTAATTTGGTTAGAATCAAACCATAGTTCAATGTTCTTGATCATCCAAAGTTGGGGTGATTTAAATTATCAGGGAATTATAATTTTAGGTTTTGGGTAGACTTAACAAGGTTGATATCAAGGGTTGACTGCCAATGATGGACTTGGTGTGACTAAGGGTCAAAGGTTGAGGAAATAAAAATTAATGATTTCAGGATTGGGGAGTCCACTGAACCAATCAAGTAACTAAGAGTTAATGTTGTTTGTATTTGGAATGCCCACCTAAAACCATTTGAGTTTCATAACCATCCAATGTTAGGGTGATGATAATGGAATATATATCCTTTCCATTAGAATATCCAAGAAAGAATATATTATGAAACCAATGGTGAGGGATGTTGGGTTTTAATAAAATAATGGGAGACTAATAAATATTTATTTATTTATTCATATAAATTTTTTCAAAAAAAAGTACTAAAATTCTGATCATATTATTTGTAGAGACAAAATAAAAAATGAAATAGAACATATTGTTGTGATCCATAATTGAGAGAGAAAACCTTCTCACCAGAAATAATATCCAGGAGTGGAAGAGGAACCTACAGATCATCCTTCACCATGAAAAGAAAGTATATGTGTTGGATGAACCTTTAACTGTTGCACCTGGAAATGAGGTGAGTGATGAAGAATTCTCATTGTATGAGAAACATCTAAATGAAGATACAAATGTTCAATGCTTCATTCGATCATCCACGTAAAGAGAGATCTTGAAGAAAAATGAGGAAATGGATGCTTATAGAATAATGTATCTACTTAGGGATATCTATCAATAAAAGGTTAGGAAGGCGAGGCATGAGATACCCGACATTTTGATCATTACTAAGCTTAGAGAGTCTATGCCAGCTAGGCCTCATTTATTCATGCATATTAGATACATTGAGAATTTGATCATCTTAGTGATTAAATTGTATGATGAGTTGCATACAGATCTCAGTCTTTCATCACATCCCAAGTCCTTCTCTAATTTTATTATGAATTATAATATGAAAAATAATGAGAAGATTCTATCCAAACTTCTGACCCTAATTCTCTAAGTTGATAAGGACATGGGGCCTAAAAAACTTGAAATTATTATAGTGAATTGGAAGAGGAAGGACAAGGAAAAGGGACATAATACCTATAAACAATCTAAATTCCCCGGTCACTATCCAACCTAGAAAAAGAAGATCCAAATATAGGGAAAGGAAAAGGTGGTGGTGTGTTTTCTAAACAGAAAGTTAGGCCGTAGGAAGAGGAACGACACCCAGAGTCAAGGTGAAGCTAAATGTGTTTTCATTATCATGTGAAATATTTTCATTTCTACACATTGGTTATTAGATACAACTTCTGATTCTCACACATGTACTAAAATATAGGAACCAAGTAGATATCAAAAAATTTCCAGAAGAGAGGTGCCAATGAGCCTATACCTGAGTGGTATGGGCTCCTTCTAGACATCTAAGAGACCCAGGTTTGATATCGAGTGGAGGAGAATTTCAGGGCTACAGTAGTAGTAATATAGTAGTAAGAACTATTCAACTGAATTGGGCATTTGGGCAATCAGTTTGGGTATACATGTATCAGGGATCTCAAGCCTTCAAAGGCCATTGGGCCATCAAAGTCTGTCAGGAAAAAGGTTCTTTAGGCTATATAGACCTTGGAGTAGCATAGTTTACATAGATCATGCCCCCAGAAGAGGATTCAAAGTATAGAGTAGTAGTCACCATAGAAAAGCTAACTGGATAGGTAGAACAATAGAGTATGGAAACCACCATTTGGACCAAACACCGTACAAATTTGCATGGGGAAGTGCTAGCCAATTAAAAATGCAATGTAGGGATCTAGGTGTTCAATGATGCAGATTCTGGGGAGGGGCAGTGGTAGTTGGTTGGGCCTATGGGTCATTTATAGGGAATAGTAAGCCATTGGGACTTTGGGTCATGTAATTGTCCTTTAGGTTATGTTTGGCCCTTAGATATTGGGATTATTGGACATGTAAGTGTTCCCCTTTAACCCTCTGAAAAGGGGATTATCCAAAAATAAATAAAAAGAAGTATTTTAGGCCATTCAGGTTGGGCTAGAGGAGAGGTGGATCTGCAAGCTGCCAATGGTGCGAGGTTGGCTGCTCTTTCCATTGATGACTACAACCTTTCATTGCTAACGGGGATGATTTTTGTTTTATGTGACTGTTATTATGTACCAATTGTTACTAAGAATATAATTTCTATATAATTATTAGATATAGATGGGTTTTTTTCATGTTTAGAAATAAACATTATTTCTCTTATAAGGATAACTTATATTGTAGTATGGAACATTTATATAATGGACTATATGTATAAAATAAAAAAATTGTTGGAAATTGATAAAGAATCACGTTCACATGACTTATATAACATCCAGTTGTTGCATCACCATCTGGGTCATGTAAAAGATAAGTTCTTGACAAAGCTCTATCAAGGTGGTTATTTAGGTTCTTCTGAGCTAAATACAATTTATAGATGTCACACTTGTTTACAAGGGAAAATAACCAAACCACCATTTGGTGGAAAGGGTGAAAGTTCCACAAAGCTTCTAGGATTAGTACACACTAATGTGTGTGAACCATTTCTAGTAGAATCTATAGGTGGATATTCTTACTTCATATCTTTTACTGATGACATGAGTTGATATGGCTATGTCAATGAGGTATAAGTCTAATTATATTGATAAATTAAAATAATTCAAAAATAAAGTTGAGAATTAACTTGGTATGAATATAAAGAAGGTTCTATCGGTTCGAGGTAGAGAATATCTTAACCCAGAGTTCGTTGACATTCTATGGTAGTTTGGGATTCTATCTAAACTCACTCCACCTTATTCACTATAGTAGAACGGTATTAGTGAATGGAAGAATATTTCCTTTATGGAAATGGTATGCTTGATGATGAGTCATGAAGATATTTTGTTATCCATTTTGGGATATGCATTATAATCTATGGAATACAAATTAAACTCAGAACCATCTATGTTATTAAATTTGATTCCCTTCGATTTTTTGAGTGTAATGAATATTTTTTTTGTTGCGTACATGTGTATGGGATTGAAAGGAATTTTTTAACGCTTACTGAGGAAAAAAATAGAACCCCGAAGCATGATGTGTATCTTCATAAGATATCCCAAGGAATCAAAGGGATACTACCTATACAACCCCTCAAATAATAAAGTGATTGTTCCTAGAGAATCCATATTTCTTGAGAGGGATCAAATCATAAAAAAAATAATAGTTGTAGCAATATTGACTTCGATAAAGTTGATGATCAATATACATAGGAGTTGGTATAGGAAAATGTTGAAGAGGTCCATGTGGAAGATGTAGTTCCTAAAACACAAGTATTATGTATGATTGTAAGAGAGGTAAGAGAACCAGTGAGATATGGTTTTCTTATCACCAAGGATGGTGACACATTATTTTTAGAAAATGATGAACCTTTATCCTACAAGGAGGTAGTAGAGAGATCAAAAGCTACATATGGATAGAAGCTATGAATTATGAGATGGATCCCATGTATGATAACAAATTTTGGGTTCGAGTTGATGCACCAGTTGATGTAAAGCCTATGTGATGAAAATGGTTCTTCAAGAAGAAACTGGACATGGAAGGTAAATTAAGTACCTATAAAGAAATTATACTTGCTAATGGTTTTACAAATAATCAAGTAATTGAATATGATGAAACCTTTTCACAATTTTCCATGTTTAAATACATCAAAATCATACTTTACAAAGCAGATTACCATGACTATGAGATTTGGTAGATGGATGTAAAAATTTCATTCCTTAATGGGAAACTTAAAGAAGATATCTATATGACTCAACCAATAGAGTTTGTGACACCATGTGATTCCAAAATGATTTTCAATTTGTAGACATCTATTTATGGATTGATGAAAGTATCAAGGTCATGGAACATTTGGTTTGATAAATCCATAAGGGAATTTGGTTTCATTAAAAATTAATGTGATATGTTTCTTTAAAAAAGGTTTAATTGAAATGTGGTAATTACCCTAGTATTATATTTTGATGACATATTACTTATTAGGATTGACATACCAGCCTTAGAGTCTTTTAAGGACTGGTTGAATTGGTGCACCATTATTAAGGACTTAAGCAAATCATCCTATATTCTATAGATCAAGATCACTAATGATAGCTCCAAGAGGCTGCTTGGACTAAGTTATAGTACATACATTGACCAGATACTAAGGATATTTACTATAGAACAATCTATGAGGGGATTGTTCCAGTGTCACATGGAATACATATTTCTAGGAAAATGTATCCCCAGACACAATATGAGAAAAATAGAATGAGTAAGATCCCATATTATTTAGTGATAGAATCAATCATGTATACCATTATATGTAATAGACTTGATGTTTCCTATTCACTAATCCTGGTAGGAAGATATCAAGAATATCCAGCAACACTGCATTGTACTACTATTAAGGTTATTCGTACGTATCTGAGATTAACTAAGGATATGTTATTAGTGTATGGATGAGACGAGAATCTTGACATCAGAGGGTATGATAATATTGGTTTTTAGATGGAACAAAATGATTTTATGTTGCAATCGGGATATGTTTTTGGTCTCAACATAGGAGCTATGATTTGGAAAAGTTCAATGAAACTAGTTGTCACTGATTCTATAATGGATTCTAAGTATATAATGGAAACTTATGTATCCAATGAAGCCATATTGATTCATAACATTGTATAGGATATTGATGTGTTATCTAGTATTAGATACCCCATCACATTTTATTTTGATAATACAGCAGTGGTGGCTCATGCAAAAGAGATGAAGTCACATCAACAGAAAAAGAACATACTCAGGAAGTATCACCTCTTGAAGAATTTTCAAAAGAGGGGTAAAGTTGTAGTGAGAAGAGTGTCCACAGAAGAGAACGTGGTCGACCCCTTGACTAAAGTATTATCTTAGCAGAAGCATGAGTATTGTGTGAGAACTAGAAGAATGATGGTTGTAAGTAGTTGCATCTAGTTCAAGTGAAATTCTGTTGGATTTGGTTCCCTAAAATAAACATTTATGTACTTTTTCATAAACTTATATTCATTGTTTTTAATATTAATAAATTCATTATCTCATCATGATTGTTCTTTTTCAGGACGTATCATGTGATAATGTCCCAAGAGTAGCTATTTCACTAAATGGTCATACGAGTTCCCCACTATGATGAGAACCCAGAAGTGCTACGAAACTATTCTTAAATAAATTTTCTATGGCCATATGATATAATTTGTAAGGACACATATGATACATGTTATCAGGGGTGGATACTCATAGGACTTTGTGTCACCTTCTCATGGTGTATGCCCTTGGTGATATCTAGTAGGTTATTATGTGAACGAGACCTCACAATAGAAAATCCAAACTTATAATTGTCCTTGGATTTTCCTATCTACAGACATTTGTATTGGTCCTTAGGATTTAATATTATTATTAATGGACATTACAAGATTCATACTTTGATTTATTGACGATAACCATGATGCCATATTTTCATGGAGAGGTATGATACGATGGGTATGCCATGAGTAATATTTCATTAATGAATAATGCGAGAATGGATTTATCCCTTCTATTCATTAAGGGAAGTTAATATCTCAATCACTTTGATTTAAATGATATAGCCAAAATTAATCCATGGTCATGGTGTTCTCTTGGAATGTTCTATTTCTAGAAAGTCAATGAAAGAGATATTGAGCATATAGTTTGATGACTCTGGCATGAAACCTAAACGATTGGAGATATTATGATAAAGGGATTAAATTACATGATAAGAATTTTTATAAAGTGATATGTCATTGTGGTATTGACTTTATTCTCTATGGATTCCTTAGCGTGTTTCTAGATGCTAGCCTTGGACTTTAGGTAGGTTTGCTTAATGCCACTAAGAAATAGGCCTAGAGGGTCACACAATAAGTGTATCCGAAATCTCAGTTAAATAATTTTTAATTTATCAATTTGAATAAATATTTTTCCCTATTGTGGTTTAATAAGTATTCATGTAGGTCAGGTCACATTTATTCCATCACTAGTTTTTTAGAGAATATACTATGAGTGGAATATTTAATAAATATTTATTTTCACTTTTTGGTAAATATAATATTTTATTTATTTATCAGCAAATAATGCAGGGATATTTATTTATTAAATAAATAGTCATTATTTAAGGCCTGATAAATATTGAGGAGGATTGGCGGACCTAGATTAAGGGTATAGTGATAAATAATAATATTAAATATTATTTGATTAATTAATATTTAGTTATAACTTGTAGGTTAAGAACATGTCAATAAATAATGACAATGCTGTTATTATTTGACAAAGGGTTTCAGTTGGATTAATAATATAAATAAGGGAACTTGTGAAAATTATTTATTATTACCTATGGAATTAAATGTCAGGATATATTATTATTCTCTCACTAGACTAAGGTAATATAATGCTAGAAAATTGGGGTTGTGAACAACATTATTGGAAAAACCTCTCAATCCTAGAGAGTTATTTTCTCTCCAAGAATGTTCTAAAGAATGAGAATGGTGATCCTCCATCAGATCAAGGAGAACTTTTTGGATGAGGTTCTCAATGTGATCGAAGGTAGATGATGCAAGTGTAAGAGTATTCCATGCTAGAACTCTAAGACTCCTTTGGAAACATCTAAAGATTCATGAAACATGTGTAGATCACCACTATGGAAACATACACTTGGGTTCTGTGACACAATGCCGATTCACTGCAAATTAGTGGCCAAACACAACAATGAAGAAATAGTCACCATGAAGGTATTTAATTAATTTAATTAAATTAATTTAAACAAAATATCTTTATCCTCTCTTCTAGGTTCCGTGCCTTCTTCCTCTTTGTCTAAATACTTGATTAAATTCCATGGATACTAGTGTTCGTCATTTTATTGATCCCAAGTTGATCATAAATTATAGAAAAAGAAATGTTTGGAACCATAGCCTCTTGTGCTTCCACTGCACCCGGAACCTATAATTCTATCCTCTCACTTTGTTGGTGCACATTGTAGTTGTTTTAACAATAGAAATTTTAATTAAAATATCAAAAATATAAGTATGCATGTTGCACATCATTCACTACTATAGATTTGGGTTTATTCAGAGATACCTATTATCAATGCTAAAAAAACACTTGTAATGGGGTACCTATATTAGAACTTTTATTAGAACTCATAAATGTATTCCTTTTTCAATAAAAAATCCACTTATTTTTATCCCGAATAAAATTTATATTTTAAAAAAATCATTAAAAATCACTTATTAATATATATATATATATATAAATATTAATATCTATATAATATATTTTATAAAATATGATTAATATAATACAATATATGTAATCAAATTTAATATATAATATATTTAATGAAAATAGTTAATAAGAATTAAAAAAATAAATATTAATTAAAAAACTTCTAATTATTATTTAGTAACTTTCATTCAATAATAATTTAATGATAAAAAATTCAATAAATTAATAAAATAATTAAAATAAGTAGAGAACATGACTTGAACTTCAAACAACCATAAGTTTTTATTCTGCTGTCTATTTGAGTTCCACCACATATCAAATCAGTGTTTTCATAATGATATATGATTTGGTGACAAGGAAAACCTTTAGTCAGTGGGTTTTAGGTCAAAACCGTCTAAAAGTCCTCAAAAACTGAGTCTTTTGTGGGGGTACTATAATTTTTGAACATTTGATAAATTTTCATCCTCATTTAAAGGGGTCTTCTTATATTTTTTCTATAATGTCCGGACCCGGCTGACCACTAATATGGTGGTCATACCTCTGGGATACATGAACTCAAACACATCTCCACGAACGCCAGACGATGCCGACTAGTAGTGAGGGCCTTTTTCATGTCCATGGGGGGACTATTCCCTCATAGGTAATATTTATTATCATAGCGGGAGTAACAACTATTAAATAATACATAGAGGAAGCATATAAATTAATAAACATTAGAAGAAGAAATATAAATAATCCAACATAATAATACATATGTGAGGAAGATCAGAAAATGATTCCATGCCATGATGTATGTCTAAAATGAAAGTACATAAAACATAACCCAAACATACTATTAATTAAAATTAAAAGGCACAAAGTGAGAGAAATGCATCATAAAAAAGGCTCGGTCCTATGCCCCAATCTCTATACTAATAAGAAACAAACAATGAAGCATTCGAAGCAACACACTTCCCTTTGTCAATACCTACAGACATATAATCTACTCAGGTTTCAACGATGCCCGAGCATTGTATGAGATAAAATCCCAGTAGGATGGCACACACAGTATTTAAACATTTACATTTCATGCAGTAATAAAATGTAGTGTGTCATTATCTAATAAATTCAGATAATGAACTAAGAGTAATAAAATAATTAACTCGGCCCGAGGTCCCAATGTCACCCATCCCTAACCACTTGATTCTGCTTAATCCAAAATTCTGAAGGAAGTACCTGTAAGCATAATGAACATATACATATAAATATAAATCTGAGAAAATCAAGGTAAAACAAGGAAGAAGTAAACCCCCAAGTTTGTGCTTTATCTTGGGGTCAAAGTCATGTGTCAACCATTTGTGCTTCAATATGCGAGAAAAATATCACAAATCTCAAGAGGATTAAGTGAAAATAATATAAACCATCATTGTATCATTATTAAGGTTAAAGATGAGACTTGGAGTCTGAACCCATCCAAAAGGTATCTCTATGGAACATCCTTCAATTTATCCAATACCACTGAGCCCGTCCGAAGCAATACTTAGAAAGACTATGTATCACTTGAGGCATGGCTTTAACCTAAGTCCGACCCGATCTTGCAAAATGGGGTCGAGAATCATCCAAGGACGGATTAGCCACATTGCTAATAGATCCATCCCTGATGGGCCCTTTTGGAACTGGTACCACTCATATGTATTGGAAATCCTGGGGAAGTCTCAGTCTGGAAAAGCTAAAGAAACTGCCCTCGGCGCATAGTGGTAACTAGTCTGGAATGGAGGGTCTAAGAGTGGCCATTAATACAGGACCCACCTTTTTTCCCCACCCTAAATATAAATAATGTTTTCACAGTAACAGATATGACATAATAAACATATGAAATTGCATCTTGGAAACTAAACAGATACACCCGTGCATCACAAGGTGAAAATAAAATTTTGGATCATAACAATCTTAACAAAGAATGATACCACATCAACAGAAGTAGATAAATAAACTTTTTAATAAATAAATAATTCAACACAAACAACTACCAAAGACCCAACAATTCAAATTTCATAATTAATCTAAATTAATTAATTAAATTAAACACAACAAAATAGGTTGTGCAACACATATAGTTAACTAAATCAAATTCTCGGGCATGAACATTTAAATAAATAAATAATTCAGCACAAAAAATACCAAAGATCTAACAATTAAAGGTTCATAATTATTATAAAATAATTATTTAAATTAAATGCCTCAAAAATAGGTTGCACAACACATGAATTTAAATGAATTAAATACCAAGGCTAACTGAATTTATACCGACCACGTCGACACACCCAAAGGGGTGTCTGACCATGTTGCAACAATTTAAAAAATTTAATTTATAATATATATGAATGCAAAAATTAAGGGGAATAATTAAATTAAAAATATTTTGTGAATTTACACAATGTCGGTAGGCACTAACGAACAACATAACCACGCATTTTATAAATCGCAACGAAATGGAGGGAAAGAGAGTAGACTTCCTACCTTATAGTTGCATATGATCCTATGATCCACAGTCGGTTTTGACTTGACCTAAAGTGGAAGAAAATGGTTGATTTTAAGAAAACCAAAAAATTGGGTAAATGCCTTCCGCGGTGAACTACGTAAAGGATAAAAAATGAGATCACACGATTCATGGTGTGTGGGATAATCCATAACAAGTCATTTGAAACACACCTGATAGTGTTGAAAATGGATGATGAACGTAGGCACGAGGGTCTTTCGAATAGATAAGGAGGTGGTGCGCACCACCTAAGGAGGAGGGGTGTGCCACACACAGGAGAGGATGAGGAGAGGAGAGAAAAGAAATAAATAAAAATCAAAGGAAAGAAATGAAAAAGGAAAAATAAATAAAAAATAAATAAATAAACTAATAAAAATAATATGTAGGAAGAAATAAAATAAATAATTAAAATGGGTTTCCCCAATTTTAATTATATTTAATTTCTCTTCAACTGTATCTATTTTATTATTTATTTTGATACCTCTTTAAATTCCATTAATTTCTATTAATTTTTTAATACTATTTTAACTCTTTTGTATTATATTTATCTCTAATGTAGTACTAGGGCGTGATGTTAAATTTTTACGAAAACACAAGAAAATTTTTAATTAATTTAATAGGTTCTTGGGACCCGCAAAAGGGTGTGCAAGCACGCGACCTAGGCCTCATTAAGAATTTAGTCAAAAAAACATAAATGGCCTCCACCTTAATTTAAGTTGAGATGTTAAAATAATTAAAATTGTTATTATTTAAAATAATTCATTAATCAAACCATTAATAATTTAAAACTACAACCATTTAAAAACCGATGGAACCTATTAAATTACTATTGATTTCACATTTGTATTTAGTTATTTCAATTAATATTATCACTTTTATTACATTGCTCAGTTATTATTTACACCATGACACAATTTATTAATTTCCAAAGAACATTTATATTTTTTATCTTCAATGAAAATAGTGATAATAATAATAAAATTATTATTATTATTTCTAACTCTCCAACAAAAATATTTATAACCCAAATAAATTTTATTCGAATATGATGTGACCAAAAATTCTGATGTTCACATGAGTTATACGCTATCTAGGGTAAACCCCACATCCCGAAACTATCGGTGGTCTCTTATTTCTCATATGACACACCATTTGAGATTTATTTCATTTTAGAAAAAACACAGACACACGTTTGAATAAAATAAATTTAATATTTTTATTCTATCAAGGCCAAGATTCTATGAGTCTCGGAACCCCGTGTTGACTCACTGTTTAACTCTGAAAATATTTCATAGAATATTACAATGTTTTATTAAGACTTTCAACCATAATTTAATTTGTTACTATTTTAATTTATATCTAATTTATTTAATAAAATTTATTTAAAAGGCATGTCACAGTGTCAACTATCAGAAATAAAAAGTTCTGACGGTCGATTTTAAAACCAGCTTTCCCAGTTAACGGAAAAATTTTAATTTCCATAATTTTTTAATTTAGTTCAAAACATGAAACATTACAATGTTCCCACCTTAGAACTTCTCATCCCCAAGAAGCTTTCGAGAACAATGTAATGCTCACCAAATCTACAGGGTCATGAAATCTCGCACAAAAGGTTGTATTACGTCTCTAAACACCCAAAAAACGTTCATTAATTGGTTAGAAAAACAACACAAAATCCATTAAGATATGATCCAACACTCATTCTCCAACTAAAACACAAATATGATATTTATCCAAGACCTTTTTTCTAGAAAAACGACCATGTCATCATCTCATTAACTTCTGGCCAAAGATACTTCCCACCATAGGTTTTAAAGTTAGAAAGGAGAAAATTATGAGCCATAGAACCTTCCACCATTAGAATTCTCTACAAGACACGCCCTTAAGAATTCATGTGACTCTTATTGCGTGATTTCGGAAAACGGATAAAACAGTCGATTCCCCGTCACCCATAAACCTCAATTCGAGCCATATTTTTATTAAATGTCCTAGTCGACACAAACCGCACTCGTCTCACATAATGATGTGACAGAAAAAGGTCCTTCATTGACAACATTATTGAACAAGAGAGAGAACTAGTCAATCCACTCTGGATGACCATTAAGAAAAAGATCATCTTAAAAGGCCAATGTTTTATGAACTGAACTATGATGTCTTCCTCAAAGGCATATCACATTTACGTTGAACACATCCACTGAAATTCATACCTAAACTCTGGTGACATTCTATTATTTTGGCATCACCAAGCCCGACAAAAAAACTGGGTAACCAAAGATTGTCACAACATGAGTGAAAGGAACCAATACAAGGTAGTCCACACTTCATGATTATGAGTAAGACGTTGGTACAAGAACACGATTCCCATATCAAAACATTGACCTAGCCTAGAGTCGCATCGGCCTGACGGTCAAGTTAGAAGAAATAGCTAGTGTACAAAAGTTCGTCCAATGAATTCCTACTCAAAAATCCATGGGTCACTCAAGACTAACGAAATCCTTGATAAGAACGACGCATAATTGTTCAACATTGATAAAACCACCCAAAATAAGACCAAAAAAAAATTAAAGCTTTAGCATGGAATAATACTGATGCTCTCTTAGTGAATCAAGAATTAAGGCATGATTGGGGACATGTTCTTCACTTAAGGAAGAGTACACTTAGAATCTTTAGATATTACCATAAGTATAACGACCCATACTTTACATACATTGTAAATACTTCGAAATTGAAGCACACATATTACAACATATGACAAAACCACAAAGGTCCGTATAGGTATAGTGTCTTTAGAAACTGGGAAACATAAACAACTGGTTCATAAATCTTCTACAGTGTCTCCCATTTATTTCATCATATCTAGGGTCCCTTTTAGCATATTCTACTTAATATCCATCTTCCTGACCTGGGGAAAAGAAAACATAAAAGGGTGAGCTCAAATGCTCAGCAAGGGCAAATAAAGGAAATAAAAATCATATCATATCTTTATGAAGATCAAAACCTGCAAAAGAGATCATAATATCTTAACATGGAATAAATCATAGAAGTGAAAATAAGATCCCCATAATCATAACATAAAACTTGAAACTTTGTGGCATGCACACATAATCATGGAAAATCATTTCTTGTTAGTCATGACTCATTGCCAAGACTATCTTAGTGGACAAAGTCCCTTTCTGAACCGAGTTCACTCCTCGTTTCAGTCCTGTATCACTGAACCGAAATAACCTTCCGTTCCAGCCATGTCTATCTCATGAGATATAAAATCTTTACCCAATGCATTGGAGGGATATATAGGTCCCACCCATCTTATAATGAATCCTTTCTTATGTGTCCCACATGATCATAAAACATACATCATCGCATAACACATATAACAAAAATGGGATTCTTCAAACATCATGACATCATAAATCAATTCATATATGATAAAGGAATTCATAAACATAATTCCATCACAACATAGTCAAACCAATGTAAAAATATGGATAGAAACATAACCCTTTATTATCTTAGATGGAAAATAATTTTGATAAAACACTTGTATTGAATTCTTGAGGAAAATATCCTTTCTTCTTCAAAAACATTTTTCCATTCATAACATGTCATACAACATTAAAATAAAAGAAGTTGATTAAAAATAAACTTTAAAACTTGTAAAGGAAGCTTCTTTGAAGTAATGTTTTAAAAATCCCTTCATGCCTTATAAGTTAAAAAAAACATTCTTCGTACTTTTGTCGGAAAAGTCAAAAAGTACCTCGTACGAAAAACGACAAAAGATTCCTTTCTTATTCTTTACTAAAAACTCACCGAAGGGTAAAATTGGATTTAAACTATTGTAGGTGGATGGAAATAATATTAAATATTGAGGAAACATGGATGTGGATGATAAAATACACCCTAGTAAATACTTACGAATAAACAATCTCGGATAAAAATGAGATTGTGATATTTCCATTACCTTAGGTCCAATTTGCCTTGTATGTGTCCGAAGCTCCTGTATAATGGTTTAAATAATGTTATTGACTTTTTCCAGAATCATACATATTGATATGATATCATATATGGTCATATTATTAGCTTCTTGTTAGTAATATTTCATTGTTACTTGTTACTCAGGTCTTTATAACTTTTTGTTCTTATGCGTGTTTTGTCGAATAAATTCTTATTCTTATCTTTAGGTTATAGATAATTCATTTACAGAATGGTATTAGTGTAGTATCTACCATATTCATTCATTCAATTCATTTATATAATCATTATGAAATGAAGATCATGTAGAACGAGTCGCATCACATCGTGGAGACGGTATTCCGTACGTACGCACGAGTGATGATATCGTTCCTATGATCGTGGAATTGTATTGGAGTATATATATATTATTTCAGTATTAATATTACTTCATAATAATCATATATAGTTACTCATTACACCATTATTCCCATCCTTGTAAGGTGATGGTGGAAAATAGATTACACCACGGCGTGGAGACGGTATTCCGTACGTACGCACGCGCGGTGATTTCATTTTCCGTAGGATGGATAGAAGGTGAATTAGGGTTGTTTCATATTTATAATAACATATCAGTATGTAAGTAATACTGATGGTATTACTTTGTCATGAAACAACTAAATAAGAAGAAGTTGAAGATGAAAGAAATTGAAAAGATCGGTAATGGATATTACCTCTTCTTTGGAACGCCTCTTTAAATCCTCCACTTAGGGAACTAAGATTGGTCTTTGAAGAAGACCAGGACCTCTAGGATTATTCTAGGGAAGTGGGGAGGAGAAAATGGCAGGGGTTGGCCGAGCTTGAGTGCTCAAATTGGTGTGAGGAGGAGGGGGAGAAGGTGTCCTTTTATAAGGGAGGAGAGGGGCACCTTAGGAATATCTCAATGTATTATTTTATTATAATGTCAAGTTCGGTTTTAATTAGCTCCAAATTGATTTATTTCGAGGCTAAAGTGGGGATGGGTCGAAATCCTCTCATCCAATAGAATTTAGACAAGTTTAGGTTCCTATTGTAACCTTATAATTTAGATTTAACATTAAGTTAAATAATTTTACTTTCAGCGTGTCTTCTTGTGTTCTTATACTATAAGGTTAATAAACATACTATATCAAGCCAAACGAACCCCAAATTGTTTTTTATTAATACATATATCCTTATCTAAGTCATTTGGCCGAACCTTAGATTTTTAGGAATAAAATAACAATTAATAATATAATATTTGATTTAAAAACTATTTTGTGTCAATTTTGACACTATTTGATATATGATTTTTGTGAAAGTCATAACAGAATTATATGTTCTAACCAAGTTGATTAAATCAACACTAATATATCATAGTAACCTAGAAAATTAGTGGAATTCATAAAAAGTCTTAAATTACATTTATTGTTGTATTTATATTATCAATTTTGTCAATATTTCATTAATAAGATAATTATTGCATCATCTTTGTGTCATAAATAAATTAAATTATTTGATGTCTAAAAATTACAAATAAAATACCATCATGTAGGAAATCTTTTTAGATTTCTAATGAATATTTACAATCTAATTTATCTTATGTATAACCCCATATTAAAAATGATTTACTTATTAAACTTTGATTTTAACTATTTTAACCCTTCTTTAAATAAATTAATAATAAATGTCCTAATCTAATCCATGTGGGCCTAAATGGTCTTATTTTATTCCTAAGTTTGTTTTTGGTCGAATTACACTTGTCCAATAGAATTAGGAAATGTGTTAGGGTAATATTAATATCATATTTACCCTTAGTTACCCTATTTACTATTAACCGCGGTAAAAAAATAAAAAGTTACTATTCACCAAAAAATTATTTTCATCTCATTGAACCACATTTTACTTACTGATATCAACTGTGTCTGTCGGATTTTTGAAATTCCATTCACAGAAGCGTTAAAATTAAGTTTTATGCAAAATTCAGTTTTTAACCTACCACTTAGTGGTTTCACTATTCATCAAAAATTGAAAGTTTTCAGAAAAATACCAAAATTTCACCCTAGGCTAATTTTGATATTCTGAGTCCAAAAATGAAGTCCATTTTGAAAAATAAAATTTATAAAATTTCAAAAAGTGGTTATTACTATTCATAATGACTAGTTTTAATAGCATATTGTTGTTTAGTGAAACTCGGTATTGCGTACGACGCAAGCTATCGAGGAAGGTCACGATTGAGTGTAAAGCAAGCCAAGCAAGTGTTGTGTAAAAAAAGATTCCTTTGATGATTTATATAACATAAAAGTCTCGGGTGTTACATTCTACCCCCCTTAAAAAGAATTTCTCCCTCGAAATTCGTCACTTTGTAACAAACAAATGAGGATACTTCTCCCTCATCATATCCTCAAGCTCCCATGTAGCTTCTTCAAGTTGGTGGTTTCTCCATAAAACTTTCACCAAGCGAGTGGTCTTGTTTCGTAGGACTTTTTCGCTACGATCCAAAATCTCTATCGGCTGTTCTTCATAAGAAAGATCTTGCTCCAGCGGTACAACTTCTGAGCTGAGTACATGTGAAGGATCTGGTATGTACTTTCTCAGGAGAGATACGTGGAACACATCGTGAACTTGAGAGAGATTCAGTGGAAGCGCCAATCGGTAAGCTACCTTCCCAACACGATCCAGTATTTCAAAAGGACCGATATATCTAAGGCTCAACTTCCCCTTCTTTCCAAATCTCATAACCCTCTTCCAGGGAGATATTCGTAAGAACACTTTATCGCCCACTTCAAACTCTAGGTCTTTTCTTCGGTTGTCGGCATAACTTTTCTGTCGACTCTGAGCTGCTCTTATGTGTTGTTTAATAGATCTAACCTTTTCTGCCATTTCATCAACGAGATCAGGTCCTAATAGCTTTCTTTCCCCAACTTCATCCCAGCAAGTTGGAGTCCTGCATTTCTTTCCATAGAGAGCTTCATAAGGAGCCATCTGAATACTGGAGTGAAAGCTATTATTATAAGAAAATTCCACCAAAGGTAGGTGTTGATCCCAACCTCCTTTGAAATCCATAGAGCAAGCTCTCAACATATCTTCTAGGGTTTGAATTGTTCTCTCAGACTGACCGTCTGTCTGGGGATGATAAGCAGTGCTAAAACTCAACTCTGTATCCAGAGTATGCTGAAGACTTCGCCAGAACTTCGAGGTAAATCTCGGATCTCGATCAGATATAATAGAAAGTGGTACTCCATTCAATCTTACCACTTCCTTTACATATATCCTGGCAAACTGATCTAGAGAGAAATCCTCTCTAATAGCAATGAAGTGTGCAGACTTTGTAAGACGATCAACTATGACCCAGATAGCATTATTGCCTTTGGATGTTTTAGGAAGTCCTGTGACAAAGTCCATAGTGATGTTTTCCCATTTCCATTCGGGTATGGGTAATGGTTGTAACATCCCCTTAGACTTCTGTCTCTCAGCTTTAACTTGTTGACAAACCAAGCATCGAGAGACATATTCAGCAACATCTCTTTTCATGCCATCCCACCAGAAGTACTCTTTCAGGTCCCTATACATCTTCGTGCTTCCAGGATGAATAGAGAATGAAGAACTATGAGCCTCATCTAGCAGCTCTTTCTTTAATTCGGGGATGGGAGGAACGCAAACCCGATTCCTGAACTTTATTATCCCATCACAATCAAGGTTGAATTCAGGAACATTTCTCATCTTCTTTCTGTGCCTCTTTAATCTTCACATGTATAGATGGTTGAAAATTCATTTGAGAAAGATAAGATTTTTCCCCTTCCATTATAATTCCAAGATCCATCCTTTGTAAATCCATAAATATTGGATCTTTTGTGATCCTCATCATGGATAAACTAGCATGGTCTTGTCGACTTAATGCATCTGCCACCTTGTTTGCTTTCCCAGGGTGGTAATGGATTGAGCAGTCATAATCCTTAATCAGCTCCAACCATCTTCTTTGACTCATATTCAACTCCTTTTGTGTGAAAATATACTTTAAAATTTTATGATCAGTATAAATATCACACCTTTCACCATAAAGGTAATGCCTCCAAATCTTTAATGCAAAGATTACCGCAGCCAACTCCAAATCATGTGTTGGGTAATTTTGCTCATGGATTTTCAACTGTCGTGAGGCATAAGCTATCACCATATCATTTTGCATAAGAACACACCCCAATCCCTTCATGGATGCATCACTGTAGATCACAAACCGTTCTCCACTACAAGGCAGTGTGAGCACAGGTGCACTGGATAACCTTCTTTTCAACTCCTTGAAATTCTCTTCACATTCCTCTGTCCAGACAAACTTAACTCCTTTCCGAGTCAACTTGGTGAGTGGATTAGATAATCGTGAAAAATATTTTACAAAACGTCGATAATATCCAGCCAAACCAAGAAAACTTCGGATCTCAGTTACTGTTGTTGGTCTTGACCATCTTTCGATAACCTCTGTTTTTGCTGGATCCACAGATATCCCGTCTTTTGAGATTATATGACCCAAAAATGCAACTTTTTGAAGCCAAAATTCACACTTGGTAAATTTGGCATAAAGCTTCTCCTTTCTCAGGGTCTTCAATATAATTCTCAAGTGATCTTCATGTTCTTCCTTGCTCTTTGAATAGACAAGAATATCGTCTATAAAGACTACCACAAATTGATCAAGATAGTCTCTAAAGACTCTATTCATTAGATCCATGAAGATAGCAGGGGCATTAGTAAGACCAAATGGAATCACTATAAATTCATAGTGTCCATACCTTGTACGGAAAGCCATCTTTGGTATATCCTCCCTTTTGACCCTTAATTGATGATACCCTGAACGAAGATCAATCTTGGAAAAGTACTGAGCTCCGCGTAGTTGGTCAAATAAGTCATCAATGCGTGGGAGATGATATTTGTTCTTGATAGTGATCTTGTTAAGTTCTCGATAATCAATGCAGAGTCTCATTCATCCATCTTTCTTCTTAACAAATAGAACAGGTGCTCCCCAAGGTGACGCACTAGGGCGTATGAATCCCTTATCAAGATTCTCTTGGAGTTGCTTCTTCAATTCCTGCAACTCAATTGGGGCCATTCTATAAGGTGTCTTTGAAATAGGCAAAGCACCCGGTACGAGTTCTATTGAAAACTCAACTTCACGATTTGGTGGAAGACCCGGTAATTCCTCCGGAAAGACATCATCAAACTCCCGTACAATGGGCATATTCTTAATCGTGAGTTTCTCACCAACCATTTGAGATAAATAACCTTCATTTAGTGGAATCAATACCCATAAGATGGAAGAAATTTCCACTGGAAGGTTATGTTCATCCTTGCATTGATAGACGATCGTAGATTGATCTGGAATATGAAATGTGACTTCCCTTCTTTGGCAATTGATATGAGCTCCATGTAGAGAAAGCCAATCCATGCCAAGAATCACATCAAATTCCACTAAAGGAAGGATCACAAGATTTGCAGGAAGCACTTTCCCACAAACTTCGATCGGAGAAGAATTATAAACTTTTTATGCGATTGATGTGCCATTAGGTGTTGTCACAGCTAACTCAACATCTAATTGTTGAGGTAATACGGTAATACCCTTAGAAAATTTTTCAGAAATAAAAGAGTGGGTGGATCCAAAATCAAATAAAACATTTGCTACTTTAGAGTGGACGGTAAGTGTACCTTTCACCACATCGTTATCGTACTCCACATCGCTGATAGAAATTACATGTGACTTTCCTTTGTCTTTCGCCTTAAGATTTTTTTGACGTCGACCATCATCATCAACCCTTGGATTTGGGCATTGATTGGCATAATGCCCCATCTCCTTACACTTGAAACATTGAAGTGTAGTAGGTTCATTCTGTGTATCCCTTCCTTTGTTTGCGTCATTAGACATCTTCTTCCCATTATCAAGGCATTCAAATGCCCGATGACCTTCCTTTCCACATTTAAAACATTTACTTGTCCCTTTAAGACAACTCCCTCCATGTTTCTTTCCACACTTTGAGCATAAGGGAAAGTTCATCTTCTTTTCCGTGTGCTCTTTAGATTTTTCTTTGAATTCCATCTTCCTCTTCTTATCCAACCCATGTGACTGATGGGTTACTCCAATCTCCATCTCGACTTTGAGAGCACATCGAACGATTTCCTCGTAGCTATTGAAGTCCCTTATGGCTAACGCCCTTCGAATACTTGGTTTTAAGCCACTAAAGAATCGATCGATCTTACTCTCAGGTTGGATAATAATACCAGAAGCGTACCTTGCAAGTCTTGTAAAATTTGCTTCATAGGTACTAACAGATTCATCATCCCTTTGCTTTAGTTCAAGGAACTCTTTCTCCATCTTTGTTCGGAGAATACGAGGGAAGTACTTATTGAAAAATAATTTCTTGAACTCGTCCCATTCCATAGACTCAATTTCATCCCTTTGCCTCATATTCTTAACAAGATTCCACCATTGATCCGCATCATCTTCCAAACGATACACTGCTAGGATGACTTTATCATGCTAAGAACATTGAAGAACTGAAAATATCTTTTCAGTAGTACTAATCCATTGTTCAGCAACTAATGGATCAGTAGACCCGCTGAAAGATGGTGGACGTTGCCTCATGAAGGATTCAACAGAATGTTTCTCCCTCCTTTGTTCGTTTGGAAATCCTGCATGATTCATAGCTTGAGAAAGTTGTGTGAGCATGGCTACAAGATTTTGCATTCCAGCTCCCATATCGTTTGGTTGCTCAGGGGGACAATCATTGCATTGCCCATCGCATTCCGCATTAACACGGTTCCTTCGAGTTCCAGCCATTGACTAAAACCAAGAAGAATAGTGTGAGCAACACTAATTATAATAGGAAACCACATAATTCAAAAAAAAATTCATACTTATGGTCCTATCCTAGGTTATTCATGGCCATTTCTAAGATTGTGTTCTATGCTTAGACTTATCCTTAGGGTTCTTACTAAGGCTTTCACATCCTAGTTTCCAAAGGTTGACTATACCTTTCCTCTGATACCAACTATAACGACCCATAATTTACAAACATTGTTAATACTTCGTAATTGAAGCACACTTATTACAACATATGACAAAACCACAAAGGACTGTATAGGTATAGTGTCTTTAGAAACTGGGAATCATAAACAACTGGTTCATAAATCTTCTACAGTGTCTCCCATTTATTTCATCATATCTAGGGTCCCTTTTAGCATATTCTACTTAATATCCATCTTCCTGACCTAGGGAAAAGAAAACATAAAAGGGTGAGCTCAAATGCTCAGCAAGGGCAAATAAAGGAAATAAAAATCATATCATATCTTTATGAAGATCAAAACCTGCAAAAGAGATCATAATATCTTAACATGGAATAAATCATAGAAGTGAAAATAAGATCCCCATAATCATAACATAAAACTTGAAACTTTGTGGCATGCACACATAATCATGGAAAATCATTTCTTGTTAGTCATGACTCATTGCCAAGACTATCTTAGTGGACAAAGTCCCTTTCTAAACCGAGTTCACTCCTCGTTTCAGTCCTGTATCACTGAACCGAAATAACCTTCCGTTCCAGCCATGTCTATCTCATGAGATATAAAATCTTTACCCAATGCATTGGAGGGAGATATAGGTCCCACCCATCTTATAATGAATCCTTTCTTATGTGTGCCACATGATCATAAAACATACATCATCGCATAACACATATAACAAAAATGGGATTCTTGAAACATCATGACATCATAAATCAATTCATATATGATAAAGGAATTCATAAACATAATTCCATCACAACATAGTCAAACCAATGTAAAAATATGGATAGAAACAGAACCCTTTATTATCTTAGATGGAAAATAATTTTGATAAAACACTTGTATTGAATTCTTGAGGAAAATATCCTTTCTTCTTCAAAAACATTTTTCCTTTCATAACATGTCATACAACTTTAAAATAAAAGAAGTTGATTAAAAATAAACTTGAAAACTTGTAAAGGAAGCTTCTTTGAAGTAATGTTTTAAAAATCCATTCATGCCTTATAAGTTAAAAAAACATTCTTCGTACTTTTGTCGGAAAAGTCAAAAAGTACCTCGTACGAAAAACGACAAAAGATTCCTTTCTTATTCGTTACTAAAAACTCACCGAAGGGTAAAATTGGATTTAAACTATTGTAGGTGGATGTAAATAATATTACATATTGAGGAAACATGGATGTGGATGATAACATACACCCCTGTAAATACTTACGAATAAACAATCTCGGATAAAAATGAGATTGTGATATTTCCCTTACCTTAGGTCCAATTTGCCTTGTATGTGTCCGACGCTCCTGTATAATGGTTTAAATAATGTTATTGACTTATTCCAGAATCATACATATTGATATGATATCATATATGGTCATATTATTAGCTTCTTGTTAGTAATATTTCAGTGTTACTTGTTACTCGGGTCTTTATAACTTTTTGTTCTTATGTGTGTTTTGTCGAATAAATTCTTATTCTTATCTTTAGGTTATAGATAATTCATTTACAGAATGGTATTAGTGTAGTATCTACCATATTCATTCATTCAATTCATTTATATAATCATTATGAAATGAAGATCATGTAGAACGAGTCGCATCACATCGTGGAGACGGTATTCCGTACGTACGCACGAGTGATGATATCGTTCCTATGATCGTGGAATTGTATTGGAGTATATATATATTATTTCAGTATTAATATTACTTCATAATAATCATATATAGTTACTCATTACATCATTATACCCATCCTTGTAAGGTGATGGTGGAAAATAGATTACACCACGGCGTGGAGACGGTATTCCGTACGTACGCACGCGCGGTGATTTCATTTTTCCGTAGGATGGATAGAAGGTGAATTAGGGTTGTTTCATATTTATAATAACATATAAGTATGTATGTAATACTGATGTTATTACTTTGTCATGAAACAACTAAATAAGAAGAAGTTGAAGACGAAAGAAATTGAAAAGATCGGTAATGGATATTACCTCTTCTTTGGAACGCCTCTTTAAATCCTCCACTTAGGGAACTAAGATTGGTCTTTGAAGAAGACCAGGACCTCTAGGATTATTCTAGGGAAGTGGGGAGGAGAAAATGGCAGGGTTTGGCCGATCTTGAGTGCTAAATTGGTGTGAGGATGAGGGGGAGGAGGTGTCCTTTTATAAGGGAGGAGAGGGGCACCTTAGGAATATCTCAAAGTATTATTTTATTATAATGTCAAGTTCGGTTTTAATTAGCTCCAAATTGATTTATTTCGAGGCTAAAGTGGGGATGGGTCTAAATCCTCTCATCCAATTGAATTTAGACAAGTTTAGGTTCCTATTTTAACCTTATCATTTAGATTTAACATTAAGTTAAATAATTTTACTTTCACCGTGTCTTCTTGTGTTCTTATACTATAAGGTTAATAAACATACTATATCAAGCCAAAAGAACCCCAAATTGTTTATTATTAATACATATATCCTTATCTAAGTCATTTGGCCGAACCTTAGATTTTTAGGAATAAAATAAAAAATAATAATATAATATTTGATTTAAAAACTATTTTGTGTCAATTTTGACACTATTTGATATATGATTTTTGTGAAAGTCATAACAGAATTATATGTTCGAACCAAGTTGATTAAATCAACACTAATATATCATAGTAACCTAGAAAATTAGTGGAATTCATAAAAAGTCTTAAATTACATTTATTTTTGTATTTATATTATCAATTTTGTCAATATTTCATTAATAAGATAATTACTGCATCATCTTTGTGTCATAAATAAATTAAATTATTTGATGTCTAAAAATTACAAATAAAATACCATCATGTAGGAAATATTTTTAGCTTTCTAATTAATATTTACAATAGAATTTATCTTATGTATAACCCCATATTAAAAATGATTTACTTATTAAACTTTGATTTTAACTATTTTAACCCTTCTTTAAATAAATTAATAATAAATGTCCTAATCTAATCCAAGTGGGCCTAAATGGTCATATTTTATTCCTAAGTTTGTTTTTGGTCGAATTACACTTGTCCAATAGAATTAGGACATGTGTTAGGGTAATATTAATATCATATTTACCCTTAGTTACCCTATTTACTATTAACCGCGGTAAAAAAGTAAAAAGTTACTATTCACCAAAAAATTATTTTCATCTCATTGAACCACATTTTACTTACTGATATCAACTGTGTCTGTCGGATTTTCAAAATTCCATTCACAGAAGCGGTAAAATTAAGTTTTATGCAAAATTCAGTTTTTAACCTACCACTTAGTGGTTTCACTATTCATCAAAAATTGAATGTTTTCAGGAAAATACCAAAATTTCACCCTAGGCTAATTTCGATATTCTGAGTCCAAAAATGAAGTCCATTTTGAAAAATAAAATTTATAAAATTTCAAAAAGTGGTTATTACTATTCATAACGGCTAGTTTTAATAGCATATTGTTGTTTAGTGAAACTCGGTATTGCGTACGACGCAAGCTATCGAGGAAGGTCATGATTGCCTGTAAAGCAAGCCAAGCAAGTGTTGTGTAAAAAAAGATTCCTTTGATGATTTATATAACATAAAAGTCTCGGGTGTTACAATAAGGAAAACATTTAAACAATTCGTATGAAATCCCAACCAAACCGGATGGGGTGTCAAAACACCCGAGCCTCTGGAAGTCATCCTAAGCATTGTGACAAACTTGATTCCATTATCATAGAAGTCATTATACTACGGAGATGACCCAAAATGTATTTAACAGTGAAAGATTTTATGATTACAATGAACTCATCGATTTTTCACAACGTTAAGAACATGATGATACTGTGTACATGAATGCATACTACTCCAAGGTGATACAGATGTAAGATGACTTTTAAGTCAGAGGACGACATACTAAATCATCCGACCCTATGGATAAGAGACAGTCGAACGACCTATGAAGAAAATGATCATTTATAAGCCCTGCCTATCCTGATGGATATGAGAATTACTCAATGCTCAAGCCCGAAATGAAAGTCATGGAAAACATGACCACCCATCCAAACAAGGGTGTCATTTTATGCAAGGGGCTCCGAATAGGGAAAATGAAATGTGAAAGATTTTTTCCAAAACAACTCAAGGAGAAACTCAAACTACCTTTATACTAGGGTCTTAAATAGAGGACATTGCTACATATTCCAAATCCAGGGGCTTTATATTTAATCACATTTAATCTTTAATCATCAAAAGATTTCATCAAAAAATCAAGTACCATTTTTCAAAACAAAACACGAGGTACTTGATCTTAACCAATGCATTGAGGGTAAAATAGGAATGTTTTATAAAACATCATTTTAAAACATTTACATTAATTGAAATCTTGTCCTTAATTAGGAAATTTATCACATAAATTTCCTTTTAAGCAGATAAGGTTAACTAAAAGGATACCACTAAGCCGAATTGGGTTCATTAAAATGCAACCCAAAAATAGTTGTTTAATTATTAAGAGTCACATCACCCATACTGGGTTATCTCGTAAGGAACATGCACCAACTCTCCTACATGGTCCTAGTTTTTCCTTTACGTAGTTAACCAATTCATTTGAAAATATAACATTCTCAAAAACATATCAGCCTTGATATATGGGTGGCTATCGACCTATAAATTGACTATACACATTAAAGTTTTTGGAACTTGGCTCCTATTCAAAGGCAGACAACAACGTTTTTGGAAAAATAAACCAATTACATAACAAACAAGCAAGAATGTCACTACAAGAAGCTAATAGAGAGACATGTTGTAATCATAGAAGCATACCATTTTAATCAGAGAGGCATGGTAATAGGAACAAAAGCATGATTCATGGAAAACATGGTATTAAAAAGGTAGAATGGAAACAGGTAGCATGCTAAATTTATCACCCAAACATGGTGTCGAAAAAGGCATGATAAATAATTACAAGACAAGGAATACATTCAATTAACACAATTTGAATCCATAGGCAGCCTAAGATGCAAATACATGGCATGGAACTATGCATAGAATGTGAATTCCTTTGTTTATATTATGATGCATGCAATGATTCGTCATTACCTTAACAGGAAAAGGGTAAAATATCATAAATTTCATAAATTCATAAGCAGTAAAAATTACACCAATCACTCAAGGTGAAATCATATCAATTGTAACATCAAAAATCATGACCAACAATCCCAACCCTGGCCACTTTGTCATTTCCAATACATGGTTTGATCAGACCGAGGCACGAATATTAACCAAGCACCGACACATTTCTAGTCTCCTGTCTACCAAACCAAAATAGTAAGACAATGGAAAAAATATACCTGTTCTAATACCACATTGTAACATCCTGACACATATCACCTCTAAGACGGTGGCCGGACTGGGGGGTTACATGACCTCAAGCACATATCCCTGAATGCTAGAGGATTCCGACTATAAGCAAGGTCATTTTCGTGTCCATGTGGGAGAATATGAATTCATTTGTAATATGTAATATCACAATGGAAGTAACATCAATTAAATAATAAATAGCGGAAGCATATAAGTGAATAAGCTACTGCAGAATCAATATAAAAAATCCAACTAAATAATACTCAAGTGTAGATGCTCCCAAAATGATGTCATGCCATGATGTATGACTAAACTGAATGTATGGAAAATAGAACCCAAGTATACAATCAACTAAAAAGAAAAGGCACAAAGTGAGACAACTGCATCACAATCAAGGCTCGGTCCTCTACCCAAGTCTTCATCCTAAGAAGAAACAAACAATCAAGCATCGGAAGCGACATTCTTCCCTTTGTAAATACCTACAAGCATATAATCTACTCAGGTGTCAACAATGCCCGAGCAGGGTGTGAGAAAAAATCCCAGTAGGCTGGAACCCACAGTGTCAAAACCATTCCATTTCATGGAGTAATAAAACGCAGTGTGACATTATATAATAAATGCAGATATTAAACTAAGACCAATAAAATAACTAAAATGGACTATGTTCCCAACATAACCCAAACCTAATCACCTTCTTCGACCTAATATAGAAGTCTGAAGGAATTACTTTTAGAAAAATGCACATATACATATATATAAAGCCTAGAAAAGTAAGGTAAAACAAGGAAGAAGCATACCCCCAAGCTTGTGCTTTAACTTGGGGTCTAAGTCATATGTCAATAAGGTGTACTTTCATATGCCATAAAAATATCATAAATATTAAGAGGATCAAGTGGCATTAATATAAACCTTTGCTGCATCATTATTAAGGTTCAAAATGAGAGTTGGAGTCTAAGACCATCCCGACGGTATCACTATAGAACATCCTTCAATTTATCCAATACCATTGATCCCTTCCAAGGCAATCTTTCAAATGACCAAGTATCGCTCGAGGCATGGATTTACCCTAAGTTTGTACTGATATCGTAAAAATGGTTCGACCATCATCCGAGGCTCGCATAGCCACATTTCCAATGGGTCCATCCCCGATGGGCCCTTTTGGAACTGGTATCACTCATAATTATTCGAAAGCCCGGGGAAGTCTCGATCTGTAAAATCCAAAGACAACCCCCCATGCGAAGTGTTAACCAGTCCAGAACTGAGGGTTTAAGCGTGGCACTTAATATGGGACCCACCTTTTTCCTCTACCCAGAATTTAATTAATGTTTTCATAACAGTAGATATGACAGAATTATCATATGAAATTACTGCTTAAAAAATAAACAGATACACCCGTGAATCACAAGTTATAAATTAAATTTTATATCATAAATATCATAACAAGGAATGATATTGCATCAACATAATAAGATAAATAGACTCTTTAATAAATAAATAATTTTTCACAAGCAACTACCAAATATCAAAGAATTCAAAGTTCATATTTAATCTTAATTAATTATTTAAATTAAACACAACAAAATATGATGCACTATACATGCAGTTTATTAAATTAAATGATCAGGCATGAAAATTTAAATAAATAAATAAATCATCACAAAAAACTACCAAAGATAGAACATTTCATGGTTCATAATTATTCTAAAATAATTATATAAATTAATAACAATAAATAGGTTGTGCAACACATGTTGTTAAATGAATTATACACCCAGGCTAAATAAATTTATACAGACCACATCGGGACACCCAAAGGGGTTTCCAACCATGTTGCAACAATTTAAACAAGTTAATTTATAATAAATAAGGCAGAAACAATTAAGATGAATAAATAAATTGAAATGATTTGGAAAATTTACACAACGTCCGTAGGCACCGACGAACGACACAACCATGCATTTTATAAATCACAAAAAACTGAGGGAAAGAGAGTATATTCCATACCTTATAGTCACAGGTGATCCTATGATCTGTGTTATAATTTTATTTGACCAAAAACGGATGAAATCATATGATTTTAGAAAAACCCCAAAATAGGATAAATTACTTCCGTGACGAACTGCGCAAAGGATGGAGCATGAGATCGCGCGATTCTTGGTCTAAGGGATTAGCCTTACCAAGAGGTTTATAGTGCACCTAACAGCTTTGAAAATAGACGAATAATAGGGGTGTGACAATCTTATGAAGAGAGAAGGTGGTGGTCCGCACCACCTACGGAGGAGGGGTGCACCACACACAAGAGAGGAGGAGGAGAGGAGGAGAGGAAAGAATGAAATAAAAAGTAAAGGAAAGAAAAGAAAAATGGAAAATAAATAAAATAGAAATAAAGAAAACAATAAAAATAAAATGGTGTATGAAATGAAATAAATAAATAAAATGCGTTTACCCCATTTTAATTATTTTTAATTTCTCTCAAACTGTATCTATTTTATTATTTATTTTTATCCCTCTTTAAATTTAATTATTTTCATTTAAACTTTGTTATTCTCTTTCAACTCTTTTAAAATTATATTTCACCTGAACACAGCACTAGGGCACAATGTAAAATTTTTACATAAAACATGACGAATTATTTAATTAATTTAATTGCTTCTTGGGACCCACAACAGGGTGGTCAAGTGCGCACCTTGGGTCATATTATGAATTTAGACAACGAAACATAAATTTTCTTCACATTGATTTACGTTGATACATTAAAATAATTAAAATTAATATTATTAAATATAACACATTAATGAAACCATTAATAATTTAAAACAACAACCATTTAGAAACTGATAGCACCTATTAAATTAATATTGATTGCACATTTGTATTTAATTAGAACAATTAATATATTCACATTTATTAGATTACTCAGTTATTATTTAGACCACGACACAATTTGTTCATTTTGAAAGAACATTTTTATTTTTTATCATTAACACAAATAATAACATTAATAATAAAATTATTATTATTCTTTCTAGCTATCCCACAAAAATATTTGTAACCCAGATAAATTATCATTGGGTACGATCTGACCAAATTGTATGATGTTCGCATGAGTTATACCGTGCCAACGGTAAACCCCATGTCCCAGAACTATCAATGGTCTTATATTTATCATACGATTCACTGTCTGAAAGTTATTTCATTTTTTTGAAAAAAAAAACATGCACACGTTTGAATAAAATAAATTTAATATTTTTATTCTATCAACGGCGAGAGTCTTTGAGTCTCGGAACCCCGTCCTGACTCATTTTTTAACTCTAAAAAGAGTTCATAAAATATTTAAATGTTTTATTAATACTTTTACCCTTCATTTAATATGTTTTTATTTTAATTTTAATCTAATTAATTTAATAAAGTTTATTTAAAAGGCACATTACAGTGCCAACTATCGAAAATAAAATGTTCTGGTGCTTAGTTTTAAAATCGGCCTTCCCAGTTAAAAGAATAATTTTAATTTTCTTTTCATTTTCATTTAGTTCAAAACATGTAACATGACATTTTCGAGGGAGGCTCAATTTATTATTAGGGATTACACTGATATAGATATTTTGGCACTATTATTTTATCATTTTTCATATTGTAGTGTCATTTATAATGAAATATATATAAATATACACATATATACATTTTTGTGTATTTTTAAACAAAAAAATTAAGCTGCACTAAATAAATTCTCACCCTTAAAATATTCAGGTAACATTGCTTCTAAAAGAAAACAATGAACTCTTTCCAATAAATTTATTTTCATCCGATAAACTACACCATTTAGCAAAGGTGTATTAGGAGGCATCTTGTGATGCTTAATACCTTCCTGTATATTATACTGATCAAACATACCACAATACACACACTCGTTATCACTGCAAATACATTTCAATTTCATACCATATTCGGTCCCAGTAAAAACCTGAAATTTCATAAAAACACTTAGTACCTGATTTTTGGTATTAAAAACGTAAAAAAATCTTATGGGAGTATTCATCAATAAATTTCATAAAATAAATGATACAACTAAGGTGTTATATTTCAGAGTACCACAAACATCTGAATGTAATAATTCAAGTACATATGACTTCTTATGTAAAGGATGACTATTGAAACTCCCTTTACTATGTTTTTCATCCATACAGTGATCACATGTATCCATTTTTACACTCTTCTAAAATGGAAGAATATTTTTCTTGGTCAGACAACCCAGATCTTTCTCAATAATGTGTTTGGGCCTCTTATGACAGAACTTGGATGAAACACTCCACTCAATAACACAAGTATTATCACAAGAAATTGAATCTCTTTTCTAGCACAAACCTTGTGTATTATTCCATTGATCCACAATCAAAGAGACCTTATATATATTCCATTATTAATAACCAAATGTACTAATAAACCCTTCATCATCATGAATGCTTGTAAATATAAAATTCAGTAAAACCTCAGACACATGTCAAACATTCTTCAAAATCATCTTACTTCCATTACTACTCTAAAAAAATCTTAATACCTACAACATCAGTATGACCATCATTACCCATATTTAAAATCACAAAATTACCAGTGTTGTAATATGTAAAGAGATATTTTATCGATTTCATGTGAAAATAGGCACCCCTATCAACAAACCAACTATAATCATCCTAAAAAATATTAATGGATTCATAAAAAATAACAAGATCACACCTATAGAGGTGGTGAAATTATCATTCCATCACCATTTACTCCTATTGATTTTCCTTCATTCTATTTTCCATTTTCAACAGATAAAAATACTATTCAACATGACATTTCTTATCACAATGATGACATTCAAATAATCTCTGCTTAAACCTGGAATTTCCTGTGCCTTTGCTCTTATCTTGACTGCTTGGTCGATGATTCTTTTAATGGATTCTTCCCCTGGTCTCTGTGACTAAAATATCAAAATAACATTTCTTCTGACTAAATCTCCTGACCTCTTCAATTAAAACAAAAAATTTAACAAAACGGAATGTCACCACACCACTAGTAAAAGAAATAGTTAGAGTATCAAATAAATTCTCCCAAGAATCAGGTAAAGTGATTAGAAACAAAAGAGATAAATCCTCATCATCAATGTTAGTACTCATACTAGAAAATTGATCAAAATATCCCTGATATTCTCTCAAATATTCATAAATAGATATAACTTCTTTGTACCACAAATTCATCATTTGTTTGAGAAGAAAAAATTTATTGATTCTTGTCTTAGAAGCATAGGTATTCTCAAGATTCTATAAAAATGATATGGAATTAGAAATGTTGAAAATACGATTCATCATGTTGTTTTAAACCCACTGGCCAATGAAACCACAAACCATCTCATGCTCAAACACCAATTATGAATATAACATTCTTTTTTGGATTCTATGTTCTAAACACTGGAAGATTCATTAACTTGATAAAAAGAAGATCCTTCATTTTTAATCCCCACATATGGTAGTTTGTAACATTAAAAAAAATCTAGATGTAATTTCATTCCATAATATATATGAAATAAAAACCAAACCCATTGATACTGGATTCTAGGAAAGATTACAAAAAATGAATGTGCAATCGATAGAAAAGTGAACATGCAGTGGAAATAAATTTTCATTCCCTTCAAACAGGCCTTCAAAACTATGGTGGATGCCCAGTGAGAAAATAATATGTGCACGAAAAATAAATGTTGACACCATAAATTTATAACATGGAAGACACCAATGAATAAAAATACCACAAAACCTTATCAAGAAAGTAGATCCACCATAATCAAAAAGTACATTGTAGAAACACCAAAAAAGAAAGGGGTCTCAAAAGTATAACACTCTAATTTCATAGAAGAAAGTATCAGATAACAAGAGAGGTAGAAAAAAGATCTGAAAAATAACATCATCTAAGAAAGAAGTGAAAACAATAAATCTGATAGTATGAATATTAAAATAATCTACTAAATAACCGTGTGCTAAATAATCACCAAGATCAGATGAAAACTGATTGTTGATCAAAATCGATCAAAAAATTGAATTTTCTCTCCATATGAAAATATCTCTCAAAACCATTCCATTCCCTCCTTTTAATGGAAAAATCTACATAGAAAAATGTAATCCAAAACATGCACTACTGTAGATCATCCCTTTAACAGTGCTCAAAAAGGGATTTAACGGCGCTAAAAATCATTGTTGTCCTCACTGTTGTTAAAAGGGGGTCCCTTATATCCATGATAAAAAAATCGCTGATAAAGTCCCCTTTTATCAGTGCTAAAAAGGTGCTGATAAAACTGGTCTTTTACCAGTGATTTTTTAACACTGATAAAAGTCCAAAAAAATCTTTTTAAAATTAAATCTGCAAATCGGAGGGTGGAACACCCCCACCCCCCTTATCGGTGCTCAATCCCCCCTTTTATCAATTCTCATCTATCATTACCACCCCTTTAATAGTGCTAGGTAGACCCTCCCCCCTTTAACAGCTCTATGCCCCAACTTCAACTGCCGCCACGTGCGCTTTCCTTTGTAGGGTTTCAATCCTCAGGGACCTCCCCCTCATACGTCAGTGACTTTTCGACTCCACTATATTGTGTTGTTCTAAATTTTATGTTATATCTATATATTTATATATATTTCAATTCATTATTTATCCATATATTTATAGATTTATTTAAAAATATATATATTTAAATACATATAAAAATTATGTTTTTTATGTGTGTGTGTATGTTTATAAATACATACATACATATATTTATATATGTTTGTGCATCAATAAATATAATTTTACATATTTATAGTTATTTACAT
This sequence comes from Viscum album, assembly GCA_963277665.1. NCBI lineage: Eukaryota > Viridiplantae > Streptophyta > Magnoliopsida > Santalales > Viscaceae > Viscum > Viscum album. The sequence continues at coordinate 779,686,845 of OY728161.1, forward strand.
ATATTATATATTACAATTTATATACATATATTAGAATATATAGATAAATGTATAAATTTTCGTCCATAACCACGTGTGAATATATTTTTATATATAAACATTATATATTAATTAAATATATATATATATATATAAATATTCATACATTTTTATTTTAAATAAAATGGATATTATTTTTGAATTAGATATGTTTTAAATTTTTATAAAGATATTTTATATGTAAATATGATTACATATATATTTATAATATTAAATTTGTATCTGCAAATATATACAAAATTTGTATATATTTTTATATATTTGATTATAAATAACAGTACAATATGAAAAAGGATAAAATTTCGAAACCATAATATCAATATCAATGTAAATAATGAGTATAAATTCAGTCCCAACATAAAACGGATAAAATGACCCCCTTAAATGTAAATGTATATTTAGACATATTTAAAATATATTTTAAAATATGTATTTTATATTTATATCAATATAAATATATTAATATATTAATATATTAATTTTAATAATTTTTTTTGAAATATACCATTTATTATCATTGGTAAAAAAGAGACGGTAAATGGATTCTCTGCTAAAAAAAGTGCTCATAAAGGGTGTACATTTATCAACACTAAAAAAGTGCTGATAAATGGGTGATATTAACAGTACTTTTTTAGCGGTGTTAAAATTACCCTTTATCTACACTTTTTTAGCACTATTAAAGGGTGGTGGTGCATAAAGTCATTTTTGTGGTTATGACGTCTCTGCAATTTACCTTTTTAAAATTGTACCGTTTACCCATGTTGTCTTCCAATTGAGGAGGCACCCAACACATCATTCATCATTGATAAAGCCCCAGCCACTAGATGAACAATGCCTCACCACCAGCATATCAAGTCATCAGTGGAACCTGAAAGTATTAGATCCACATTGCCACTAGGCTCTCACATAAAGTAACCCATCAGCCATCATCAAGTCGCTGATGGAGCCTGAGGGGATTTTATCACCTGCATCATCAAATACACCACCAAAATTGGTTTGAGGTCGTGCCTATAACATTGTGTGAACATGTGGAAGTTACAATGATATCATCTTCTCCCCTCAGAAAGTTTGGCGCCCAACAATGGTCCAGATATTGAATTGAGGGATTCTCTCCATAGACCGAGAAATCTCCATCTACAATTAAAAATTATTTATTTAATGGGGTTAGAGGGTATATACATGGGTTATGTGTGGCAGTAGAGTTTTGTACTAGGTTGCTACAATATATATATATATGTCATGATATATTTCCATTTAAAATGTAATCATCATCCAACACTATAAATCGATTCATGCATTGACACAATGTGACTAAAATATATCATAAATATTTTCTTATTATAAGTATAATTTTTATTACATGGATAACATTACTATATAATCACGTAAATTATTATAAAAATATTTTTATATTAATTAGAAATATAAATATAGTTATTTTTTTTATAGAAATACATATTTTATTTTATTTTTATTTATTATGATTTTGATAAATATGTATATTTAAATTACATTGTATTAATAATTTATTATTAGAAAAATATAATTATATAATATAATTATATTTTTATCAATATACTCATATGCATAAATATAAATTTATATTTATAAATATAATTTTATTTTAAGATAATAAATATAATAAATAAAATTATATATATAGAAAATGTGAATAATTTTATATAATATATTATTTATTTAATAATAAGATATAAATGTAATACAATTTGAAATATTAATATATTTGAAATAATAATAAGTGAAAATATATTTATATTTATATTTATATAATTATAAATAAATTATATTTTAATATAAAAACTATAACAATTTTATTTATAGGAAATATAATTATTTTTATGTAAATAAAATTGTATCGAATAATATGAAAGTGGGGCTTTGGTTAAAAACCGAATCACAATTTATTAGAGTCTAAAAGATGGTATTTGATTACAATCATTCACATGAAGGGGGAGGAAGTTATTAGTGAGATCCTCCAACCAATTTAATTCCCAACTCACTTCTTTTTGGGAAAGACCATCAGCAACTATGTTCGCTTCATGATAGGTATGCGTTGTAATATGGTTGATGTCTTGGACTGAACAAAGACATTCCATACAACGTGTAGTAATCGCTCAGACTTGATGTGCCACACCATTAAAAATTGCTTGGACAATGGTGGTTGAGTCACTTTCAATCCATATGTTGTTCCAACCTTGTTGCTTGACAAAGGAGATAGCATGAATGACACTCATAATTTTAGCTTCCAAGGAAGAGGCAGTACGACATCCTCGAAGGAGGCATCTGTGGATCTAACCATTATGATTCCCGAAGATGGTGTTATATCCCGAGGGTCCCTGGTTGCCTTTATAATCTCTTTCAACATTGATCTTAATCCAACAAGGAGGTGACGTTTTCCAAAAAATTTCATACGTGTGCCATTTTTAGTGAAAAATTCCATCAACCTGAAGTTTTTGCATCACCCTAAAGTCCTTCACGGTGTTGTTTCAATATCCCTTATGAATCAAGGAAGCTCCACAAATAGCGATCAAGATCCCCATCTGATCTGCATTAACGTGGAGTGGACAATTATTGTGTATGATTTCATTTCTACAATAATAATCACATGAAGAAGCTCTGCAATAGTATCACGAAAATGGTTTTTAATTTTTGGGAGCTATCCACATCCACAAAACGCTTTAAGTGATCATTGATATAGTCAAGAAAAATCCATCTTCCATAAAAGTTTTCAACAATATATCTCCAAAGATCCATGGTCATGGAACATGAAATAAATAAATTACTAGCATGCTCTCTATATTGATTAAATAAGCAACATTTGGAAGAAATGTGGATTCCAAAATATTGGAGACAAATATCTGCTAGAACCTTGTTGAGGGAAATTCACCAAATAGGAGTAAGGCATGATGGTTTTATCCAAGGATTATCAACAATTTTGATCCAAATAAAGATAGTTTCATTATTATGAAATTAGTGTTTGTAAAAAAAATTGGAATCAAGAAAACAATTCATATAAGGTTCCCATATAAGAAAATCATATGTGCTCGTAAAATTATAGTAGTTAATAGTATGCACAACATTATTAGTGAGGCTATAAAGATGGGAATTAATGACATCTTTAATAGAAATATTAATATTTTTAGGGGCTTGGTTAGGTATCAACATAATAAAAGGATAACCAATCTAGTTATCTTTTCAGAATTTCATAGAGGAGTTCTTGGAGACCAACCATCTAGAATTCTATACAAGGTGATCATACATTTTTTATGGAAGACCAGATAGAGGATTTTAGGATGTTCATGTTAAATTTCATCTATTTTTCATGAAATATATTTTTGATAAATGAAATATAAGGAGAATAATTATTTATCAGGTTTCAGGTATGTCCGGCTTGAAGAGAATCATTAAACAAAGTCATGTTTTTACTGCCAAGACCAACCTTATCCAAGGGTTTGCAATGATTAGGCCATGGAATATTTACTAATTTTCTATCCAATGTGCTTCCATTCTAAAAAAATTATGTAGACATTCATTTTTTTTAAATGGCTAACATACCATTTATAAACCTTCATAGATTAAACCAATTTGGAATGATAACTGATTTCACAAGGAAAATTATTCATGGAATAGAATGAGTTGTACCATTCCATGAGCAGAGTTGGTTAAGTATTTGATCAACAATTTTAGTGAAATATCTTGATTTAGGCTTTCCCCATAAAATGGGAACCCCAGGGTAAGTGAATGGGAAAGATCCTTCCTTATTTCCCAAGTCATTGATAATATTGTTTTTTCTTTTAGTCAGAATGTTTATTCCAAAGAAGAAGGGTGATTTATTGCAGTTGATTACCTGACCCGAAACATCCTCATAGTTAGTTAGTACACTCACCCAAGGACTCTTAATTGTAGAGTTCTAATGGGATCTTTTGCATTAATGCAGGTGTTATCACACCCTTTATTGAATAATAAATTATGAATAAAATATTATTATACATATTATTACGTTTGAAATTATAATACAATATATATATATATCTATTTATTTATAAAAATGGGAATAATTATATATCATGATCGTAATTATTAATATATTTTTTCTTGGTCCAGGATGTGAAATTGTGTTTCCCATTTCAAAAAAGGTTGAAAATATTTTGCATCTGATTTTTTATAAATATTTCATTTATAGATGCACCACAATCCAATCTCTAACCCTACCCAAGTCAAAAAACTTAAATAAATATTTTAAAATGAAAAACATATAATGAATTTATACACCTTTGTGTAATTATTATTTAGTCCAAATAGATTTCTAATTTTTAATATTCTTCAAATATATTAATTTAATACTCGGATCCATGTTGACCATAGAAAATTTAAAATTGGGGAGTCCTCCAAAAAGTGTGGGGGATTTATTTTAAAAGGAAATCACTATATTTTTCATAAATTTTATGCTCATTTTTAATTAATTAAATTTAACATTTTTTAGAAGTTTAACTATTTTTTTAAATTTTAGTTAATTATATATTAATATTAGATATTATCATTATTAGTAAAATAGAATGTAAAAATGTAACATAGAGAACAAAATTAATATTTTACATTGAAATGAAAATTAATTTGAAACAAAATAAAGGACAATGTGTTTGTTGGTCAATAAGTTATAATGTAGAAAACTAATTTAGAGATCTCAATGCATTGAACGTTATGCCTTACTAGAATACATACACACTATATTGAAAAATTTATTCTAATCATATGTGTAATATTTATTGTACTTTATATCATACTAATATATATTCTACTCATATGGATTATAATCATAATGGATTTTTCTCAAATGCACTATATGTATGGAATTAATAAACATGGAGTGTGTTGAGACAGATGATGAATTCGTATGCATTGAAAATAACATAAACTAAAGTTTATTACAATGAACATAATAAAAATATAAATTAATAGAATGTGATATAATCATAAATAACATGAAATGTTTCATCAATATTATTTTTTTTGTGTAGAAATTTCATTACAATAAAATGTAAAAGAATATAAATTATATTATGATCTATTTGATTCAAAGTCCACTTATCATGTTTTCATTAAAGTACCAACAAATTCTTTTCTATTCAGTTTAATCCACTAGGTATTTTCATAAGTACCTTCCACAGTTATCTACATAACTAGGAATAAATAAGTCGAGCTTTTTTCCTTGTATATATACCTTCACAACTATTTTGATCTTGTAAAAAAAATGAACTTCCTTTAAACAAAAACGAACTCCTAATATATTAATATTAAAATAAAAATTTGGAAAATCAATATATCGTTCAAAATATGAATTTTGAAATAAAAATTTGTGAAATGAATACTGTTGTAGTATCATTTAAAAATAAGATGTGGTATTACATAAATTCATAAAATATGCTACCTAAATCAAACTATTTCTAAGTTTAGTTGCAATTTTTGTTATAAATTTCATCGCATTCTTATGGAATAGAAGAATCTAAATTGTCTCATTGGAATCCATGACCACCAATTTCTCCTTGAATATATAATCAATAAATAACAAAAAACTGATTATCTCATACAACCTATTGAAATAAAAATTCATAAATGTACATAATGATAAAAAATAGAACATTCCCCAATAAATAATATCCTTGAATCCTAATATTACAATTTTTTCTTCTTAGTAGATAGTATACAACATAAGCATTATGAAAAAAACCCTAAAGCAGGTTCACTCCCACACATTACTTATAAAATTATAGGAAATCTAATAGTTCTATTTAAATAGCTTATGTATTTTAAAATGAAATTAATTTAACTAATTGATAATGATTTAATTATTATTGTAATGTAATTTATTCAAGAAAATCATCCCACTTCATGAATCCAAGAGTAACATTGAAGTATTGTATCAATATTATTAACATATGAGAAGGTAAAATGATCTTATTAGGGTTGAAATCACCTACAATGAGTCAAAAAATGTGTCACCTGTTTTCCACCATACAAATCCATTTGATAAGAATAAATACTATAATCCATGTAATTGGGGTCTGAGACCTAGGATAAGTCAAGAAAATGTAAAACAAAAATCTAAATATGATACAAAGGAAATTCATGATATAATATGAATGGCATTTCATGTAGGAACATATGTTAAATCAAATGAATGTGGAAAGCATAACTATAATATTAGGCATTTATTTATATGATATATTTTCTCTAATATAGTATAACTCAAATTTTTATAATCATTCACAATGATCATATAATCACAATATATGTTATATAAAACTTTCATGGAATGTAACATACTACAAATGTTAGAAAAATAACAAAAAAACATAAATATATAGAGTTTCAGGATAAATTGGGGAGAATATATGTGATATGACACAATTGGAAGATGATTGAACGGTTTAATAGTTACCAATTGGTGGTTAATAGAGGTTATAATGTAATAAAATTAATTGAAATGGAACACAACATTAATTATTTTATGGAAGGAGTGAACCTGTGAAGGGAAAAACATACCTCTTAAGTGAAAAATGGAATGTGAGTAGAGGGAATATTTAAAGGAAAGAAAAAAATGTGATGTAATAAAGGAAAGAAGGAAGTGGGACATCAAACCTTAGAGGCCAATGAAGTGATAAATCAAACCTTTGAGTATATGGTAGATTACCCTAATAGAAAATCATAGAACCATGGATTTTTTATCTCTCAATAATAATTATTAGAAAAAATATAACCATGTAAAAGGTGTTTAATTATAAACTATAATGAATATATATCAAAACACTAATTATAAACCAAACATAAAGGTGTGTGTAGTTACCCATTGGCGATTAAGAAAAATCCAAGGTACTTTTGAAAATACATGCATCTGGAAGAAGGTGTTGTAACATACCAGTATGAAATAAAAATGAAGGTGATAATTTTTATAGACAATATATAGTAATTGATAACTAATTTTAAAAAAAGAAGATATTTTAAATGAGTAGAATAGATTTATAATGATGTACATAAAGATCCAAGGAGTATGTTGAACATAACCTGACCAGGTATTTATGATAAGACATGCATCTCAATTTTACCTTTAGAATAATTAATGATCTATAAATCTAAGATAATAAAATTGGAATTAAAATAATTAGGGGATCAAATTTTGCCTAATTAAAAAATAATTGGCATGAATATAGAATACTAAATGTAAATTTACACTGCAAAGTGAAGCTTATTATAATTTATTGAGTGTTATGTTGTGACCTTGATTCATAAAAAATAGGATTTCTATGAATAATATTGTGAAAATTTTAAAATTCATACCTTCGAGTTATGATAAAGAAAATCAGGGTGCATTTTAGGGATCCTATTTCACATAACACTAAAAAGAACTGAATCAATGAAAAATGAAATGTGACTTTGTAGAAAATTTCAAAGTAACACAATATTTTTGATAGGGTTTGTAATTCAGTTGTTCTATATTGTTTGAATAATTAACTAATACCAACCAGTGATAGACTGAATGCTTTCTTAATGAAAATCATTATAGGAGAATAAGGATAACCCTAGTGTTTCAAAAAACCATCTATGTTAGGATCCTGAAAATATGTAGATAATAAATAAAAAATAAAAAAATGTTTTTCAACTAATTAGTGAAGATAAATATACAAAAAGATTATAAAACTTCGAAAAAAAATATCCTCAATGACAATATATTATGGAAAACAAAAAAACAAAGCAGATGAAACAGAAATATTCGTTTTGATATACAGAAAGAGATTAGACTACATGATTTATAAAAATTAATAATATATATTTTGAAATAAATTAGGTAAAGAATAACAAATTACAAGAATTAGAAAATATTAATGTAGAGATTATAGGATATAATACAAAATGAAATTGAAACAAAGATAATGAATATTATGAAATTATGAATCAAAGATTATATTACAGAAGATTTAAAAAGGATCCTGATTATAGAATAAAAAAATAATGTAGATATTATATTCTATAACAAAAATATTATAGGATATGATGCACCAAAATAGTGGTCTTATGAGGAAATATTCGGAGGAAGACTAAACTATGTTTAGGTTTTCATAATCAAGTGTGTGGGTGTCGTAAAATAAGGAAGAGAAGTCTATAAATGTTAAAACAAGTTCTTATTAAACATATATTATGGGAGTATAGGGAAAGAAACATTGGGTCTCACAAAATGAGGGTCACTGATAACATGGAAAACCAAATAAAATCAAACTGAAAGCATAAAATTGTGAAATTCATTGACAAAATTGGAGGCTAGGGGTGACATGGTGGAGGTTGGAAGGTGGAAGTGATGGTAGGGAGGTAGATGTTGGAACGGGTGGGTGAGGAGGAAGACATGAGGATCCAAGGCTCGGAGATTGGGAAGGATGCATTGGAAGTGTGAGGCCGAGGCAGAGATGAGGGGAGGTGGAGAGGAGAAAAAAGTGAGGGAGGGAGAATTGGTAGATTGATAGAAGGTATCATGTACAACATGTATGGAGGGGAATCTAGAATCATTTTAATTACTAGTACTTTGGCTATGAAGAAGCACAATACTATTCACCACTCTGTTTAATAGATGGTGGGGGTTTATTATTACATCCAATGATTTTCAAACTTTTTTCATAAATATTAACATGAAGAGAGAATTCATGAGAAAAACATAGAAAAATTCAATTATGGGTGTGATTGCTAAGTTGAGAGCATCCATCCTATAGAAAGTAAAATAATGTATGGAAATTCTATATAGAGTAGTGGTAGATCATTCTGCAACATACCTCTGATAATTGAACAAGATTACATAATTGAAAATTACTTTAATATTATGCATTGAAATTAGGCATAGTTGATGATAATTCTTACATATTTATTAAAGGAGAATACATGTATCTCCAAAAACAACAAGTGTGTTAAGTAAATGAAATTTAATTCATACTAAATATAAAATTCACTTTTGGTATATGTTAATTCATATTGAAGGAAATTGACATTAACATAAGGAAACAACATGGGAATTAATATAAATTAAAAAATATACTATTATCTAAAAATTAAGGTAATTGAAATTTTAGTATATGATAATGAAATATAAATTGTAATCCAAAGAGTTATTTTAATGGAAATGTAACTATGAATGTAAACATAAATTTCATAATAGTATAAAATATAATATAGAGTGCAATATAAACTAGATTTTCAGTTCATGATAAATCATACATAAGGAAATTGTGTTCTATACCCCAAAACAACTTTTATATTAATATAAATTCCAATATGAAAAATATATATAGGATGTTGTTATTGATAACGGAAAACAAAAAGCATATTAATTGACTTAATTTTAATGAATAAATATTATAAATAGCAATTTCATGTAGAAACTTCATGTATATGCAGAAAATGAGAATCCATGCATATAAAATGAATGAAATTTCATGATTATTCAATATAAAATAAAATTTTAGTACAAGATACTATATACAGAAGGAAACTATTTTTTATACCATGAAAGGGAACTATTTAATGTAGAAATTGTAGGTATATGCAGAAACTGGGACTTCATGAATTTGGAGAAACATTATATATATTCAAGAAATGAAATTACATTAATATTGAATATAAAATTTATTTTCAGTACATGATTCTAAATAAAAAATCAAAATCTAAAATATTTCATGGTGCAAGAATATTTTGTCCATTAATTGAATAATATTTAGTGCATTATTATATACATGGTTAATGTATTCAAATTTTTATGCATAATCAATTATAATTGTTTTAGTTATGTATATTACATTTAGAAACATATTTTTTATGCTTTATATTAATTAAATATAAAAATATTACATATCAGTTTTCATGTCAATGCATGAATGATATTCATTATTGATATCTTTTTAGGTCTTCCAAGAACAAATTTGGAATATGTTTTATAGTCTAAACTTTTAGGAGTATTTTTTTTGAATAATAATACAAATATTGGAAGTATAACAGTAATGAAATAACAATGTACGTGAACGGATCACAATAAATTTCATAAATTTTTGTTCCTTAAAAGGAAATCAGGGTAAGTAGTTAAAATAACATAGAAGGGTTCCATTATTTATAATTATAAATCTAATATTGTTGTTCTAGTGAAAAAATAAGGCATACCTTTGGTTCCTGTCAAGCCATGTATGTGACCATTTTAAATTAGATGTATAGAAACTAAAAGTGAAATAAACTAAAAGTTCATTATACATTTATAGAAAAAAAAATTCATAAAATTGAATGTTCATTAAATTTAAAGGTTGTTTAATTGAAATACAATTTTGTATTTATCTAAACATAGTATACTGAATGAATGGTGTGATTTCTAAGGAAAATATGAATAATTTACTATTCATATTCATGGAAGGGGAAATTAATGCTGGGTAAAGAATTGCAGTTGGAGGGGGTTTTCAAATTTGTTTCAAAATTGAGGCTCGGAAAGGGGGAAAGAAGATTACTAGTTAACAATGGAAGACACATTCCGCAATAATGGGATAAGGATTTGAAAAATTAACCATGGTACATGACTGAAAAGATATTATAATAGTGGTAAATTAAATAAGAAATATATATTTGTATATATATAGAATAAAAAGTTAGATAGAAATGAATAAAAAATGAATATATGAATGTAAGAAATAATTAAAATTAACGTGAATTATACATGTATTTAAAAATAATATATATAATTAAAAAATATAATATGGTAATACAAATAAAAAATTATTAAACATACTTTTTTTTAAAATGTAAGATCATTAAATTAAACATTCCATAAACAGGAAATGAATTATATATGTATAGAATTTGAAATGACATTACATTCAAAGTTTATTATACATGTATAAACTGAAATTCCATTACTAGAATTTATAAATTTAAATATAATTAAAATTAAAGTGAGTGTTACATGTACAAACTGAATGTACAATAATGTATAGAAAAAATGGTCTCCCTTCTTCTGAACACATGTTAAAAAAAGGTTTCTTAATTGAATTGTATATCAATTGAAATGTTTAGTCATAAAAAAAAATTGACCAAAAAGAAAAAATATTAAAGGCATTTCAACTATTATGTGCAAGTAATGAAACTATTCATCCAAGTGTTTCCAATGTTATAAACAATAAACAGCTCAAATCAAACATGAAGGCAACAAAAAATAGAAAATCCAACTTATAAAATATTTGTTTCAAAAGAATGGTAACCTCATAGTAGCAAATGGATTGTCTAAAATTTTTTTTTACATTTTTAAGAAGTATCATTTCTTCACTAGGAGGTCAAATATCATAGAATAAAAGTAATAAAAATATCACTGTCCAAATATTGAACATAAAAGATAAAGTATAAAAAAAATATAACAATAATTATGGATCCTAAATATTATTTCATTTATTCAAAATATCAAATAAACGTTTGATCCAATGTTTTATGATTATATTTTAGAGGGAAAAGAAGTTTTCTTTTACATATTTACTAATATTATATGATACCTTACTTACCTAGAAGTTGATTTGGATTGAAAATTCAAATATTAAATCTTTGTATTATATTTTTAAAGATCCCAACATAATAACAATATGAAACAATATTTAAAAAGGTAAAAACATTTGAAATTTAGATTATTTAAACAATGAATATAACAATGAGTTATATGAATTGAAATCGATGTGAGATAAATACACATGGAAATTCATATTTAGAAGAGTTGAGTGAATTGGGGATCATAATTAGGATAATAATTTTTTATAGTCACATAAAATATAGATATACCTACTATTTAGGTTAAAACAGAAAATTGAAGCGTTCAGAGAAATTCTTAGAGTTTTAGAGGTTGGGTTTACATTTATACCTTCAATTGAAGTAGAAATATGACCCTACCACAATGAAGAAAAGTGTAGAACAACAATGTTTTGGGTTTATGGACATTATAGTAAAAGGAAAATGGTAGTAATCCAACCATCAAGAGGTGGAAGTTCAGGAATTTAGAGAGAAGCTATATCTAGGTTTTGGAGTTTGGTATTCAAAGAGATAACAATATTAGGATGGAGGAAAAGATTAATAATTAAGGGATCCTTTTAAATATGAAGACAAATAGATTATAAAAATAGGAAGGATTAGGTAAGGGATTCAGTTCATACCGTGACTTAAAATTTCATACCACCCTAAATTCTGCTTCTACAAGAACGTTTTTGAATCACCTATCGGGAAGTTGAAGAGCTCTGGTCCAAATTTGGAGTTGAGATGGTGTGGATCACAGGTAAAAAAACCTGAGTTCAATGGAGAGATCAAAATTGTGACTGAGGGGAGGAGGTGTATAGGTGGAGGCAGAGGTGGAGGAAGAGGCGGTGGAACATGAAACCCTAGTTTAATGGTGAGAAGGAGGTAGGGAGAAAGGGGTCTCTATAGGGTGAGAGGGGAGGTGAATTCTAGATGGTATAGAGAAATGGAATATGAGAGAAAATGAAAACATGAATTACGGAAATGAAATTAATAAATCGGTGACAGGAATGAAGGTGGAAACGATAAGTGGAGATGAAGGGGATTTAAGAAGGTATAGGGTAACCTATGTGGTAATGGAGAAGAGTCAAGGGGATCAATAAATACAGGTACTGAATCCATTTTAGAAACATAAGAGGATGATAATCATATTAATACCCACTTAATAAAAATCAAATAAAAATCTGAATCTAGAATTTAATATTCAATTAAAGCCACAATCTATTTAAATTCCCATTAAATATTTTTATTTCTTATTTTTAGTATAAACTAGTTTAAATTCCAAATTTAATTGAATGTTTTATAATTTTATAAATAATAATAATAATTTTTATATATTCTTCATTCCAAATTTAATATTTTATCTTCCATATCTATGGAATTTTTTATAGAATTTATTGATTGGAGAAGACTGTACAAGAATCAAATTTTGTGAAGCCTCCACATTAATACTTTAATGCATAAAATGAATATTTTAAAAATATTTGAGAATTTAATGCATGTGATCATGAAGGAAGAGTTTGAGTCATCCTCTCAGTATGATGGTGCACATTTTAGATATTTTAGCAATAGAATTGTTGATTGAAATCTCAAAAATATTTGTTTGCATGTTCCACATTAATCACTACTATAGATTTGAGTTTATTCAGTGATACACTTTATCAATGCTAAAAAAATTCTGATAACGGGGTACCTATATCAGCACTTTTATTAGTAGTGATAAACATATGTCTATTATCAGTTCTAAAAACCCTTTTTTATCGGTAATAAAAGTTATATTTTAAAAAAATCATAGAAAATCACAAATTAATATATAAATATATTAATATTTATATAAATATAATATATTTTTATAAAATACGATTTATATAATACTTTATATGTAATCAATCTGAATACATAAAATATTTAGTGAAAATAGTTTGAAAAATAATTAAAATTAAAATTAATTAACATTTTTTAATTATTATTTAGAAATATTAATTTAATAATGATTTAATGATAGAAAAATTTAATAATTTAATAAATGGTCTAAAATAAGTTGAAATATGACTTGAAATTCCAACATCTATAACTTTTGATTCATGTGTCTCTTTGAGCTCCACCTCTTATAAAATTGATATTTTAAAAAATATATATGATTTGGTGACTAGAAAGACCTTTAGTCAGTTGTTGTTGTAGTCAAATAGTTCAAAAAGTCCTCCGAACCCATTTATTTTGTGGTGGTACTAATTTTTTTGAATATATGATGAAATTTTATCCTCATTTAAGGGGGTCTTCTTATATTTTTTCAATTGAGGACCTATTTATTATCAGGGATTACAGTAATATGGATATTTTGGCATTATAATTTTATCATTTGTCACATTGTAGTGTTATTTATAATTAAATATATAAAATTATACACATATATACATAATTGTGTATATTTAATAAAAAAAATTAAGCCGCACTAAACAAAGCCTCACCCCAAAAATGTCCAGGAAGCATTGCTTCTGAAAGCAATCAACAAAATCATCCCAATAAAGTCATGTTCATCTACTCAACTACACCAATTTTCTAAGGTGTCCTAAGAGGCATCTTTTGATCGATAATACTTTCTTACCAGTAATACTGAATAAACAGACCAAAATACTCACCCTTATTGTTAGTGCAGATACATTTCAATTTCCTACCAGATTTCCTCTTAGTGGAAACCTGAAATTGCTTTAAAAAAATGAAAATCATAATTTTGGCAATCAAAACATAAATTGAAATTGTACATGACTATTCATCAAAAAATTTCATTAAATAAAGTCTCCCACTAATGGTATTAGATTTCAAAGGACCACAAGCATCAGAATGTACAAACTCAACTACATGTGACTTCCTGTGTAAAGGATGATAATTGAAACTCAATTTGCTATGTTTTCCATCCATATAGTGATCACACATATCTAATTTGACACTATTCAAATATGGAGGAATATTTTTCTTGGTTAAACAACCAATTCGTTTCTCACTAATGTGGTTGATCTTCTTATTCCATAACTGGGAGGAAATACTACACTCAAAAACACAAGTAGTTTCAAAATAAATAGATGCTCTAGTCCAGTAAAAACCTATAGAATTTTTCTTTAGACCCACAATCAAAGAACCCTTGGAAATCTTTAATTATCCATAATGAAAAGTACTGATAACCCCTTCATCGTCAAGAATGATGGAAAAAATAAGATTGAAGAAAACCTCAGGCACATATCAATAATTCTTTAAAATCATGTTACATCTAGTAAGGGTCTCTAAAAAACAAAAATGATACCTACAACATCAGTATGACCATCATTACCCTTTTTTAAAATCCCAAAATTACCTAGGTTGTAATATGTAAAGAGATAATTCCTCGACTTCATGTGGAAACAGGTACCAGTATCAACAATCTAGTAAGAATCATTATATGAAATATTAAAGGAGTCATAGAAAATAACAAGATCACCCCCTAAAGAGGTGGTGAAATGATCATCTCCATGACCATTTTTCTTCTACTAATTTTTATTTATTATATTTTCTCTTTTCAACTGATAAAAATGTTGTTTAACATTTCCTTTCTTATCATAATTATTACATTCAAATTATATCTACTTCTACTTGGAATTACTTTTTAATTTTATCTTACCTCAACCGCTTTGATCCTGATTTTATTCATGCCTTATCCCCGTGGTCTCTGTGACTGAAATATCTAAAGAAGATTTAACTTGAGTACATCTCCTAACCAATTCATTTTAAAAAACATACTCAACAAAACTAAATGTCACAGAACCATTTTGATTATAACTAGTAAGAGTGTCATGTAAATTCTCCCAAGAATCGGGTAAAGTGTTAAGAAAAAAAAGAGTTAAGACCACATATTAAAAATTAATACTCATACCAGAAAATTGATTAAAATTACCTTGATATTCTCTAAAATATTCGGAAATAGATGTAACTTATTTATACCTCAAATTCTTCATTTTTTAAGAAGAAAAAATTTACTGTATCATGTCTTAGAATCCTAGGCAGTCTTTATCTTCTACTACAAGGATATGGTGTGAGAAATGGTCAAAATATGATTCATCGCATTGTCCTCGACCCTCTTGGAAATGAAATCACAAACCATATCATGCTTAAATTCCAATTCTTCATCTGACATTTTTTGTGGGTTCTTATTACTAAACACTGGAAGATGTTTTCACTTGATAAAAAGAGTATCCATTATTTTTAATCACCACATATGGTTGTTTTTACCATTAAAAATCATAAATATGTATTTGGGTTCCATTATTTATATGAAATAAAAAACCAATCCCTTTGACACCAGATGCTGGGAAAGACAACAAGTGATGAACATGAAAACAATAGTAAAGCGAACAAGTAGTGGAAATAAATTTTCATTCCCTTCAAACAAGCCTAAAAAAATAAGGCATATGTGGAGTGAGAAAATAAAATGTGCATGAAAAATAAATGTTGGAACCATAAAATTTTAATGGGAAAAACCCAACGAAGGAAAAAACCATGGGACATAGTCCAGAAATCAGATCCACTTAAATCATTGAGTACATGGCAGAAACTCCAAAAAAGAAAGGGGTTGACAAATTTTAACACTCTAATGTAGTATAAGAAAGTATTAGTAGACTTGAGAGGCAGAAAGAATATATGAAAAAAGAACATTTTCTGAGAATGAAGTGAAAGCAATAAATTTGACCACATGAATATGAAGATTTTCTACTAGATAATAGAGTGCTGAAAATCTCCAAGATAAATAGTAAAATGATTTTCAATCAAAACCGATCAAAAAACTAAATTTTCACTCCTTATGGAAGAATCTCCCAAAAACATTGCATTTCCTCCATTTAATGGAAAAAATGTGTAGGAAAATGTAACAAAAAACATGCACTACTACTGATCAACCCTTTAATAGCGCTCAAAATGGGCTTTGAAATTTTTAAAAAACAGATGTTTTCCTCGTCAATGTTAATAGAATATTTCTTTTATCATCCATAAAAAGTGTCGATAAAGTCCCCTTTTATCATCACTAATAAAGTGATGTTTAAATGGGTATTTAATCAGTGTTTTTAGTACTGAAAAAAGTCCAAAATAAATTCCTCTCTAAAAAAATCTGCAAATGAGAGGGTGGACCACCACCTTTTTATTAGCGCTCTATCCCCCTATTAACCATGCTCATCTAGCATCCCCACCCCTTTAATAGTTCCAGGTAGCCCCTCCCCCTTTAACAACACTATGCACCTGCATCACCCCCCCCCCCCCCCCCCGCCTGTCTTTGTTGTCATTCAAACCTCAGAGACCTCCCCCTCATACTCCATCACCTTTTCCACTCCACTATATTTTTTTATTCAATATTTTATGATATATCTAGATATTTATATATAATTTATTACATTTTTATAGATATATATATATATATAAATACATATATAAAATATTTTTTGTATGTGTGTGTGTGTGTTTATACATACATACATACATAAATTTATATAAGTGTCTTCATCTATAAATATAATTATACATATATATATTTATTTAAATATATTATATATCAGTATTTATATTCATATATTATAATATATAGATAAATATATAACTTTTTGTCAATACACACAAACAAATATATTTATATATATAAACATTATATATACAATAATTGTATATGTATATAAATATTCTTATATATATTTTTTTAATAAAAAGGATACTATTTTTTATTTAGAAAAGGTTTATTTTTTTTAGAAAGTTATTTTAAATGTAAATTTTTTACATATATATTTATAAAAATAAATTTTCATGTGTTAATATATACAAAATATTTAAACATATTTATATATCTGATTATAAATAATAGTACAATATGAAAAATGATAAAATTTCAAAACCATAATATCATCATAAATGTAGACCATGAGTATAAATTTAGTCCCTACATAAACCAGGTAAAAATACCCCCTTAAACGAGCCTGAAATTCAATCGAATCTTAAAAAATTCGGGTACCCCAACTAAATACTCTATTTTGGAGGCCTTTTATGTCTTTTCTGGAAACAAAAAAATTGATACGGGGTTTCCCCTTTTCATTAGTGCATAGAGATCATTATAGTCTTCGATTTTATATGTGGTTGAGTCCAAACGAACACCCAGATCCAATGTTATTTTCGTTTGAAGTTCGAATTATGTTTTGAACTTATTATAGATCTCATATTAACTTTAGATTTTTTTATATTAAAATAGTTACTAAATGATTATTAAACGATAATAATTAGAAAATTATTAATTAAAAGGAATTTATTAATTAATAAGACAATTTCACTAATTATCTTATATTTTAATTATAAATGTCTATTTAACCTTATCTAAAATATATTTAAATATGTATATATATTATATTTATATCAATATAAATATATTTATATTTTAAAATATTATCTTTAATGAAATATAGTTTTTGAAATATACCCTTTATTATAAGTGGAAAAAATCATTGATAAAGGGATTCTCTACTAAAATAATTGTTGATGAAGGGGGTACATTTATCTACGCTAAAAAAATCACCGATAAATGTGTGATTTTAATAACACTTTTTTATGAGGCATTGCATTAATATGGTTATTTTAGAATTATAATTTTATTATTTTTCTTATAGTAGTTTTATTTATAATTATATATATATAATTACACATATATACATAGAGGTGTATATTTACTCAAAAAAATTAAAGCTACAATAAATAAAGCCTCACCCCAAAAATGTCTAGGTAACTTTGATTCTGAAAGCAAACAAAAAATATTTCCAATAATGTCATGTTTATCCTATCAACTAAATCATTTATCTAAGGATTCTTGGGATGCCTCTTTTGATTATTAATACCTTCCTTCCTGTAATACTGATCAAACAAACCAAAATTCTCAACCTCATTGTTAGTGTTAATACATTTCAATTTCATACCAGGTTCCCTCTCAGTATAAACCCGAAATTTATTAAAAACACCGAGTACAAGAATTTTGGAATTAAAAACGTAAATTAAAATATTACATGAGAATTCATTATTAAATTTTATAAAATAAATACAATCACTAAAGGTCTTATATTTCAAAGGAACACAAGCATTAGAATGTACTAACTCAAGTACATGTGACTTCCTTTGTAAAGGATGACTATTGAAACTCACTCTGCTATGTTTTTTAGAAATAAATTGATCACACATATATAATTTTACACTCTTAAAATATAGAAGAATATTTTTTTTCATCAAACAACTGGACCATTTCTCACTAATGAGGTAGAGTGTCTTATGGAATAACTTGGATGAAACATTCCACTCAAGAACACAAGTAGAATCACAAGAAATTGGCGCTCTAGTCCAGTACAAACTTGATGGATTATTCCCTGGATCCATAATCAAATAACCCTTGGAATGGTTCCATTTTCCATAACCAAAAGTAATGATAAAACCTTCATCATTAAGAATGATGGTAAAAATAAGATTCAAGCGAACCTCAGGCACATGTCGAACATTATTCAAAATTAGCTAACTTCTATTACTAGTCCCTAAAAAAATCCAGATACCTATAACATTAGTGTGACCATAATTACCTATATTTAAAATCCCAAAATTACATGGGTTGTAAAATGTAAAGAGCTCATTCCTCAATGTCATGTGAAAACTGGAACCACTATCAACAACCCAGAAATAATCATCATAGGCAATATTAATGGAGTCATAAACAATAACATGATCACACTCCGTAGCGGTGGTGATATGATCATCACCATCACCATTTTTCAACTACTGATTTTTCTTCCTTATATTTTCTCTTTTCATATGATAAAAATATTGTTTAACATGACCTTTATTATCGCAATGATGACATTTAAATTATCTCTCCATCGACCTAGAATTGGTTCTACATTTTATCTTAACTCGACTACTCTTTCACTAATTCTTTTCGTAGATTCTCCCCCTAGAATCTCTAACTAAAACATCTGAATAATATTTATCCTATGTGCATCTCTCGATCTCTTCATTTAAAACAACAAACTTAACAAAACTGAATGTCATGACACCATGAAGAGTAAAACTAGTTCGAGTATCACATAAATTCTCCCAATAATCGAGTAAAGTGTTAAGAAACAAAAAAACCAAAACCTCTTCTTAAAAATTAATACTCATACCATAAAATTGATCAAAACAACCCAGATATTCTCTCAAATATTCAGAAATATATGTAACTTAATTGTACCTCAAATTCATCATTTTTTTAGAAGAAACAACTTATTTTTTCCTGTATTAGATGAATTGGTAGTGTCTAGCTTATCCTACAAAGATCATGAATTATAAATGTTGACAACATGATTCATCATGTTTTCATTAACCCATAGTCCAATGAAACCATAATATTGAGCACCATACCCTCCCACGCTTCTGCTGCACCTAGAACCTATAGATTCATCATCTGACATTGTTGGTGCACATTATAGATATTTTGATAATAGAAATGTAAATTAAAATCTATAAAATATATGTCTGCACATGGAACATCAATCAATACTATATATTTGAATTTATTCAATGATGCCCTTTATCAATGCTACAAAAGCTGATAAAGTGTACCAATATCAACACTTTTTTTAGAACTAATAAATATATGTCTTTTATTAGTGCTAAAACCCCTTCTTTGTATCTCTACTGAAAGTTATATTTCAAAAAAATCAAGAAAATAAAATATTTATATATAAATATATAAATATTTTCATAAATATAGTATATTTTGGAAAATACGATTTATATAATATTATATATGTAATCACACTTAATATATAAGATATATAGTGAAAATGGTTTATAAAATAATTAAGAAATAATATTAATTAACAATTTTTTATTTATTAATTAGTAATAGTAATTTAATAATAATTTAATTATAAAAAAATCAATAAATTAATATGTGGTCTAAAATAATTTGAAAACATGACATGAACTTCAAACATCCATAACTTTTGATCTGGGTGTCTATTTTAGCTCCACCACATATCAAAATGATGTTTTCAAAAATTTGTATGATTTAATGACTGTGAAGAACTTTAGTTAGTGGATTTTGAGGTCAAACAATTCTAAAAGTCCACAAAAACCTATTTTTTCGTGGTACTATATTTTTGGAGCATCTGATGAAATTTCTGTCCCATTAAATGGGGTCTTCTTATATTTTTTCCATGGAGGGTCAATTTTTTATCAGGGATTACACTGATATGGTTAATTTTGAATTATAATATTATCATTTTTTATATTTTAGTGTTATTTATAATTAAATATATACATATTTTGGTTTATTTACTAAAAAAATTTAAGCAGTTGTTAGTAACGAATGACCCCAAAAATATCCAAGAAACTTTGCTTCTGATAGAAAACAACAAACTCTTTCCAATAAATTCATGTTCATCCTCTAAACTACACCATTTATATAAGGTTTCTTAGGAGGTTTCTTTTGATGCTAAATTCCTTCCTTCCTACAATACTGATAAAACATACCATAATACTCATCATCATTATTAGTGCGAAAACATTTCAATTTCTTATCAGATTCCCTGTCAGTAGACACCTGAAATTGCTTAAAAATAGTGAGTATCTGAATTTTGGCATTCAAGACATAAAATATAATCGTACGTGAGTATTGTTCAATAAATTTCATAAAATTATGATTGTCACTAAAGGTCTTAGATTTCAAAGGACCACAAACATCACAATGTACTAATTCAAGAACGTGTGAATTCTTGTGTATAGGATTACTATTGAAACTCACTCTATAATGCTTTTTATCCATACAGTTATCACATGTATCCAATTTTACACTCTTAAAATACAGAAGATGATTTTTCATGGTCAAACAACCAATCCCATTCTAACTAAGGTGGCTGAGCTCTTATGTGAAAACATTGACGAAAAACTACACTAAAAAACACAAGTAGTATCATATGAAATAGAATCTCTAGTCCAGTACAGACCAGACCGATTCTTCCCTCGAGCCACAATCAAAGAACCATTGGAAATCATCCATTGTTTATAACCAAAATTACTAATAAACCCTTCATCATAAAAAACGATGGTAAAAATAATATTCAATATAAAAACTGGCACATGTCAAACATTATTTAAAATCATCTTACTTCTAGTATTGGTCTCTAAAAAAACAATCTCGATACCTACAAAATCATTATGACCATCATTACCAATATTTAAAATCCCAAAATTACTTGGGTTGTAAGATGTAAAGAGATAATTACTCGATCTCATGTGAAAATAGAAACCATTGTAAACAACATAGTAATAATCATCATAAGTAATATTAATGGAGTCATAAACTATAACAATATCACCCCATGTAGAGGTAGTGAAATGATCATATCCATCGCCATTTTTCATCTACAGGTTTTTCTTCATTCTATTTTCCTTTTTCAACTGATAACAATATTGTATAACATTAACTTTCTTACTAAAATGATGACATTCAAATTATCTTTGCTTAGACATGGAATTACTTTTTCTTTTTCTCTTACCTCAACTACTCTGTCCCTAATTATTTTCATGGCTTATCCCCCTGGTCTTTGTGACTAAAAGATCTGAAGAATATTTCTCATAAGTACGTATCCCAACCTCTTCATTTAAAAAAACAAACTTAACAAAACATAATTTTATAATGCAATTAGGTGTAGAACTATTTATAGTATCACGTAAATTCTCCAAAGAATGAGGTAAAGTGTTAGGAAACCAAATATCTAAAACCTCATCTTATAAATTAATACCCCTACTAGAAAATTGATCAAAAATATCTATGATATTCTCTAAAATATTCTAGAAATAGATGTAACTTTTTTTTTCATCAAATTAGTCATTTTTTGAGAAGAAATGTTTTATTGTATCTTGTCATAAATATTAGGTAGTTTCTAACTTATCCTTCAAATATCTGGCATGAGAAATGTTGAAAATGTGATTCATCAAGTTATTTTCAACCCATTGGACAATGAAACCACAAACCATCTCATGCTCAAACACTCATTTTTCATCTGACATTATTTTTGGCTTCTGAGTACTAAACATCGGAAGATATTTCACTTGATAAAAATCAAATCCTTCATTTTTAATCGCCACATATAGTAGTTTTTACTATTCAAAAAAATCATCCGAATGTAATTGGATTTCATAATATATATGAAACTAAAACTAAACTCTTTGATACCAGATGCTGGGAAAGACAACACGCGATGAACGCACAAACAACATCTAAGCGAACATGCAGTGGAATTAAATTTTCTTTAACATTAAAAAATCCTACAAAAATAAGGAAGATGTGCATTGAGCAAATAATATGTGCATGAAAAATAAATTTTGGCACCATAAATTTTCTACGTGATACAATTTAATGATGAAAAAAAACAAGGGACATAGACGAGAAAGAAGGTCCACTATAATCACTGAGTACATGGTAGAAACACCCACAAATAATGGGGTCCCAAATGTATAACTCTCTTAATCAGTAGAAGAAAGTATTAGCATACATGAGAGGCCTGAAGTAGATATGACAAAAGAATATCTTATGAGAAATTAGTGACAAAAATTAATCTGACCATATGAATCTAATGATCTTATAGTAAATAACTTCGTGATGAAAAATCACCAAGATTAGAAGTAAACTATGTCGGTTCTAGGTACAACAGAAGTGCATTGGTGGGTGTCCCCAACTTTAATTCTCCATTAACAACAATCAATATGAGATCCATCATGATAATACAACACTAGATCTTCAGAATAGAAGGAAGAATGAATGAATATAAAGGGTGTACTAAAACCATAGATTGGATAATCATATCTTGGTTATAATTAATTTAATTAAAATACTAGAATTTCCATGATGGATTTCTCTATTTGTTGATGTTTCGTGTCAAGATCTGATATGATCCTTCATTGCATCATAGAATCAAAGTGTAGGATTCCTCTAGAGGTGATCCACACGTGCTCCACATATCTATAGATGTCGCCGAACGTATCTCTGTGTGCTATCATAGAATATCCTTCGATTGTGACATCCTCCTTCGATCACCTTGAGCAGGTGAAGGTGGATCTCTCTCTCTCGTAGCTTGAGAGTGTTCTTTGTGGAAAAGGAATTCTCTCATGAGTTTAGAGCTTTTCCAAATCCATTGGGCACACCCCCCCAAATGGCTAGGCTAATAGGAATTATATAATTGGGATTTTAATTATAAAGAATAATAAAATTAATTAATTACCCAAAAGCATTTATTCATTTCATTTAATTCTTAGAAATACCCTATGTCTAATAATAACAGTTTACTATTATTATTACCTAACATGTGCCCGACAGATTGCCCCAAATATTATTTAATAAATAATATTATTTCTTATAAATTCGCAAAAAATACAAGGCGTGTATATTTAATATACATGGTGTGTACTTTTGTTTTTTCATTTTTCTTTATTTCCTCCACCATATTTGTTAGACCTTAAATAGTGGCTATTTTTTCTCATATAAATATCACTGCATTACTCGCTAATAAATATATTATTTCGCCCTCAATATATTATCTCGAATAACTAGTGTCAAAATAAATGTGATCAAATATCCTTGAATAATTATTAAACCACAATCAGGAATATTCATTATTCCACTTGTAAAATAAATATTCAACAATTATACTTGGACACCCATAGAGTGTGACCCTCTAGGCCTCTCTCTCAGTGGAATTAGGTGGATCCTTACTAAATTCCAAGGCTAGCACCTAGAAACAGTCCAAGGCACCCATAGAGAAAGAATATAACCCCTCAATGACATGTCGCCTCATACAAATTCTTACCATGTAACATAATTCCTTTGTCTCGATATCTCAAATCAAGAGGGTTGCATGCTGGTGCCATCAACCCATGTGCTCAATTATTCTTTCTTTGAAATCCTGAAATTGAACTTTCCCATTACTTACCGTTGAAATGGTTTTATTTAGGCTATATCAATTCCATCAAAATTCCTGAGATATCTACATTCATTATGGAACAGAAGGGACAAATACTTTTTTTTCATTATCTATTAATGCAGTATTACTCAGGACACAACCAACATATCCTACCTCACTGTGAATAGTGTGTCATCACAATTTTAATCAATACATGTAAGTGTGAGAGTTGTAATGCCCATTAATAATAATCGTAAAGTCTGAAGACCAATACACACGTCCGCAGAAAGGAACATCCAATGACACTATGAAATGTGGATTTCCTACTCGCAAGTCTCGTTCCCATAATATCCTCCAGAATATTACCAAGGGTTCATACCATGAGAAGGTGCCTCAAATTTTTATGAGTCCTCACCTCTAATGTCCTCTATTATTTGTGTCCCTCAAAAAACATCATCCATCCATAGAACATATATTTATGAATAGTGTTATGGTATTTCTAGGTTCTCATCATAACAGGGATCCGCTATGACCCTTTAATGAAAGAGTTATCCTTAAGACATTATTACATGTATTATCATGAAGAAACACAATCAAGATGTGATAATGTATTTATTAATGAATAAAGTACTAATTAGTTGGTTCTAGGCCACCAACTCCAACAGACTCCCACTTGGACTAGAGCCAACTGCTAACAAAATTTAACCCGCTAGATCTCACATGATATTCATGCTTCTAATGAGATAGGACTTTAGTCATGGTGTCTACCATGTTCTTTTCTGTGGACACTCTTCTCACTACAAATTCACCCCTTTGATAGAAATCCTTTAAGAGGTGATACTTTCAGAGTATGATCATTGTCCGTTGATGTGACCTTGTTTCATTTGCAAGATCCAATGCTGGAGTATTATCACAATACAATGTTATAGGATCTTTACTGTTAGGAACTACATCAATCTCCTGGAAAATGTTCTGAATCCAGAAGGCTTCTTTGGCTGCATTAGAAGCCGCTATATATTCGGACTCCACTGTAGAATTGGCGACAACTGGTTTCTTTGAACTCTTCTTACTCACAACTCCTCCATTGAGGCAAAAAACATATCCAGATTTAGACGTCATATCATTCTGGTCTATTTGAAACCCATCATCAACATACCATCTATTGACAAGCTCCATGTCTCCTCCATACACCAGGAACATATCTTTAATTCTTATCAGATATTTAAGGATAGTATTAACAGCAGTCCATTGATGTTCTCCTGGATCTTCTTGATATATTTCTACCATGATCAGTGCATAAGAAACATCCAGCATGGTACATAACATGGCATACATGATGGATCCTATAGCCGAAGTGTATGTTATCTTACTCATTATACAGTTCTCATGTTGTGTTTGAGGGCACATTTTCTTAGAAAGATGTATGCCATGTGACACTAGAACCAATACCCTCTTGGATTGTTCCATACTAAATCTCTTTAGTATCTGGTTAATGTAAGTACCCTGACATAGTCCTTGAAGCCTCTTGGATCTGTCACGAATGATCTTGATCCCTAGAATGTAGGATTCTTCACCCTATTCTTACATGGAGAACCACTTCTTCAACATCTCCTTAACTAACTGTATGACTAGTACATAGGTTCCAATAAGCAATATGTCGTCAACATATACTACTATGAGGAAGACCACAGTCCCATTAAACATCTTATAAACACATGGCTCACATTATTTCTTAATGAAACCAAATTTCTTTATGGTTTTATCAAATCGAATGTTACATGACCTGGATGCTTGATTTAATCCATAAATGGATTTCTGCACTTTTCAAACCCGGTTGGCTTTACCTGGTGTAAAAAACCACTCTGGTTGTGTCATATAGACTTCTTACTAAAGGTTCACATTGATGAATTTTGTTTTGACATCCATTTTCCAAATCCCATAGTCATGGTAGGATTCTATGGAAATTATGATTCTTATGGATTTAAACGTGGAAATAGATGACAAGGTTTCATCATAGTCAATTCCTTGACGCTGTGTGAATCCTTTATCCACTAGCCTTACTTTATAGGTGCTAAATTGACCTTCCATATTCTGTTTTCTCTTGAATACCAATTTGCATCCAACATGCTTTACATCAACTGGCTCATAGAAAAGAAACCAAAATTGGTTCTGATATATGGAATCTATCTCAGAATTCATAGATTCTATCAATCTTTTAGTATATATGATTTCTACTTATTCCTTGTAGGAGATAGGTTCATAATTTTCCAACATTAATGATTAATTGTCCTCAGTGACTAGGAAACCAAATCTCTCGGGTTCCCTTACCTCTCTTGAGATCCCACATAGTACTTGAATTTCTAGAACCTCTTCCATGGGGAGCTGTGGAACCTGTTCTTGTACCAACTCTTTTGTATCTTGAGAATCAACTTCATCGAAGTCAATCTTGCTCCCACTATCCTTTTTGAGAATGTGCTCCCTCTCAAGAAAGATATCTTGTCTAGTGACATTCAATTTCTTTTCTAAAGGGTTATATAGGTAATATTGTTTCGTTTCCTAGGGATATCCTTTAAAGATACACCTCGGGCCACAAGGTTCTAGTTTGTTTCTTGAGAAGGACTTAGAAATTCCTCGCATCCCAATACATGTGTATGCGACCAAATGGGTTTCTTTCCATTCCATAACTCAGAGGGAATTCCATTTTCCACCTTATTTGGTACTCAATTTAATGTGTATGATGCAGTTTGTAATGCATATCCCCAAAAGGATAATTGAAGACCAGCATGACTCATCAAAGACCTCAGCATGTCCAACAAGGTGTGGTTCCTCCTTTCACTAACACCATTCAACTATGGTGTATAAGGGTGATTGAGCTGAGATAGAATCCCAGACTCTCGTTGAAGATCGATGAACTCTTGGTTTAGATATTCTCTACCTCGATTCGATCGAAGCTTCTTTATCTTATTACCAAGATGATTCTCTACTTCATTTTTGAATTCGTTAAATTTATCTAAGGACTATGAATTATACCTCATTAATTAGACATAGACATATCTACTCAAATAATTAGTAAGAGTAATGAAGTTTGAATATCCACCTTTATATTCTACTGGAAATGGTCCACATACATCTATGTGCAATAGTCCTAGAATCTCTGTGTCCCATTCACCATGTACACCGAAAGGCGGCTTGGTTATTTTACCTTGTAAATAAGCATGAAATATATCAAGTGGTTTGTTCTCAGTAGAGTATAAATAGCCATATTGGAAGATATTTGTCAAGTGCTTCTCATTTACATGACAGAGTCGGTGATGCCACAACTGGGTGATGTATGAGTCATGTGAGTTTGTTTCGTTATCAATTTCTAACACTTGTTTTTCATAATTTAATACTTACAAACAATTATTTAAATGTGTCATACCATTAAATATGTTTTTATTATAAAATAATAAACCCTTTTTCCCAAATTGAAAATAAATCCATCAATATATAAACATGATAAAAAAATTATGTTTTTGATAACACTAGGAACATAATTACAGTTATGTAAAACCAAAATCACCCCATTTGGAAATGAGAGGTGGTAATCACCAATGTATAATGTAGTCAAACTCACACCATGGGAATATTGAAGATCCACCTAGCCTCTATAAATCATTCTAAATCTAACTGTTTCCTACATTTGAATACATATGTGAGCCCCAAAATCTGTATCTAATAGACAATGTGTAGAAATGAAAAGATTAAACTCGATAATGAATGCACCTTTATTATCCCCATGCATCTGGGCATGGTTCCTCTTCAAGTGGCATTGCTTTCCACATGCGAAATATGCCACCTCTCGTTCCTTGCCATTCCTCTAGATCTTCCCATTCTTGGAGGGACGATGCTCGGGGGCTTCAGATCATTTATAAGTATTTGGACCTTTTTTCTTATCCTTCCTCTTCATATTCACCATAAGGACCACGGGTTTGTCACACCCCATTTCCATATATACCTAAAAAATTAAGGTCAGAAGATCCGATAGAATGTTCTCATTGTTTCTCATGTTGTAGTTGACAATAAAGCTAGATAAGGTCTTGGGCAGTGATGATAGGATGAGATCTGTATGAAACTCATCCAGGAACATAATCCCTAATATTTCTCGGTGTTCAATGTAGCAAATTAGCTTGAATACATGAGACCCAGCTAGCACAATCTCTCCAAGCATAGTTGTAAACAAAGCGTTGGAGATCACATATCTCTCTTGTCCCGCCTTCTCTTGATAGAGATCCTTAAGGTGGGACATCATTCTATATGCATCCATTTTTTCATGTTTCATCCAGAGATCATTAGATATATCTAATAGCATGAAACAATGAACATCTGTGGCATCATCCATATGTTTTATATAGAGAGATAATTCCTCATCACTGACCTCTTTTCTAGGTGCAACTAGAATAGGCTCTTCCAGCACATACAATTTCCTCTCGTGGCGAACGATGATGCATAAAAGCCTCTACCATTACTGAAAATTAGTGCGGTGAGAAGGTTTTTCTTATCGAGTATGGTTCACAATGATATGTTTGAAGTCATTTTCCTTGTCGTTTCTACAAATTAAGATGAGAAATGGTTTATTACTTTATCATGATAAAACTGAGACAAATAAATAAATTAATACTTATTGGTCTCCCACTATTTTATTTAAATCCAATAGGACTCACCATTTATTACAAAATATTTGTTTTTCGAAATATTCCAGTGGATAGGATCCATATTCCCCTTTGCATTACCCCTACTAGGGTTGGATAAGAAACTTGAATGGTTTTAGGTTGTAATTCCAAATGCCAACTGCATTAACTCGCAACTCCTTTGATCTACTGAGTGGAATCCCCAATCCTGAAATACTTTTATTTTTAATTTCCTCAACCTTTTCCTCTTGGTCACACCAACTCCTACTCTGGAAGTCAACCCTTGATGTGAACCAAGTCAATTCAACCCAAACCCTTGAATTAGAATTCCTTGATAATTGAAAGCACTCCAACTAGGGTTTGTCAAGCACTTTGAACTATGGTTCGATTCTAACCAAGATTATAAAAGGTTATACCGATTTAATATTTTCATTGAGGGATTTTATCCTTATACATAAAATTAAATTTTATTATCTTTGATTACATTCTTGTTAATATTAAGTGGGATATACTTAAGTGATTAACCATGTCAATGTCAATATTTACGCATAATCCATTCTTATTTTATTTCTATCTTTCATGCTTTGTTTATTTCAATAATTATGTGATTATGACAACACACCCACAATAAATAATCCATTAAACAAATAGAAATAAATAAAATGGTATGATCATGAGATTGTTTTATGGGTTATTTTACCTGGAGGATGATAAACTAACCAAAGACCTAGGGTAGAAACACCTATATCCTTTTGGGTTTGTGTTTAGAGCTTTCCACCTATCCAACTTTGTACCTCCTTGGATTGGTTTCTCCTTGTCTCATAACATGAGCTACCTCCACTATATTGGGTGCTCTATCCATTACATATTCTTTTATCTCACTCGTAGGTGAGGGGTAAAGCGGGGTTTTATATAAAAGAAACCTTGGGCGTTCAAGCCCTATATATTAATGAGGAGAATGCTCACGGGGCAACAAATTTAATTTAAATAAATTAATTAAAATAAACCATTCACATACAAAGGTCTTGTTCTAGCTCATAATCATCCATACATGCAACGATATTTATGCATAAATAAATATAGCATTCAATTCTTTAATCGTTGTTGTTTAAGATAGATCCTGCTCGAATCAATTAATTGTCTTTAATTAATCAATAGTTTTATCTTATACTATTTTATGAATTTACTTGAGATTATCATCTATAATAATTTTGAACAACTAAATTCATTCAAAATAATATTTTTACATAACTTTTACCTTGGAGGAAACCCGATGAATTCATGTTCATAACTACCCAATTAGTAGAAATGAACATTACGCAGATGTTAAAAAAATACAAATATATAAAACACATATCACATGTTGTGCCTCAGCTTTAGGCATGCACTATGGTACACATATCAAGGGTTTGTATAATTTAATAATAAATTTTAATAAATCTGCGTAATTTGGATGAGTACACGGTGTGTAGTTCTAACTACACGACATGTAATTTTGTTCAACATCCATCTGAAGTACATGCCTGGGGAAATGGCATTTAGATATACATCAGAAATATTCAGAATACCTGGTGTGTTTAGTGGGACACATTCCGTATAGTATCCGTGCTACACGGTTTCCAGCCGATCAAGCTGTGTATGGGGTACACGGTCCAACCCTAACCCGAAGGGACAACACGCCGTGTTCAATAGAAAACATGATGTGTTATCCGAAAACCATATTCCACAGGTTCTTGGTCAACACATGGTGTCATTTAAGATGTAGAAATACTCCAACAACCGTCCTGATTTGGAGGACCAGTCCAATGCATTGAACCTTGACTACAGGACATGTACTGCTAAATACACTCTGTGTATTTTGGTGTTGTATGGACAAGAACATTTGGCACCTCTGAATGAGATCCCCTATTTTATTTTAATCAAAATCAAAATCAAAATTTGTTTCATGTAAGGTGAACGAGAAATGAGAGAGGAGAAATAGATCTTGAGATTCATAATTATAGAATGATTAAATTGAATTGAAACAACTAAATTATTAAATGTGTAAATTACCAATAGAAAACTAAATAATTATAATCAATGATATGACTTCTCTGATACCACATATAGGTTCCGAGCATAGCGGATGCGGGTTGGTGGGTGTACCCATCTTTAATTTTCTGTTAACAACGATCAATCCGAGATCCTTCATGATAATAAAACACTGGATATTTGGAATAGAACAAAGTAAAAAAGAAAATAAAGGGAGACTAGAAACCATAGAGAAAATCATCATATGATGGTTATAATTAATTGGATTAAAAGACCAGAATTACCTTGATGGAATTATCTCTCTATTGATTTTTCTGGTCACGATCTGATGTGATCCGTCGTAGTGTCATAGAATTCAGGTGTAGGATTCCTCTTGCAGTGATCCACACATGCTCCACATATCTATGGATGTCTCTGAAGGGATCTCCAGGCGCTATCACTGAAAGGACTTCATTTGCGATGTCCCCCTTCGATCGTCTTGATCCGATGGAGGTGGATCTCTCTGTTGTAGCTTGAAAACATTCATGGTGGAAAAATAAATCTCTCTTGTCTTGAGAACTATTCCAAATTCGTTGTGCATAACTCCCCAACAAAACACTAGGCTAATGAGAATTATATAATATGGATTTTAATTGAATAGAATAAAAAATGAATTAATTATGTGAAAGAATTTATTCATTTCATTTAATTCTTAGTAATACCCAATGTATAATAATAACAGTTAACTATTATTATTAATTGATATATTCCCAACAAATTACACATAATATTATTTAATTTATAATATTATTTCTCATAAATTCCCAAAAAAATACACGGTGTGTACTATTGTTTTTTCATTTTTCTTTATTTCCTCCACAAAATTTATTAGACCCTGAATAATAGCTATTTATTTCTCAAGTAAATATTATTGAATTACTCTCTAATAAATATATTATTTTTCCCACAATATATTCTCTCGAATAACTAGTGTTGAATTAAACGCAATCAGGCATCCTTAAATAATTATTAAACCACAATCGGGAATAATCATTAATCAACTTGTTAAATAAATATTTAATTGAGATAATTGGACACACTTAGAGTGTGGGCCTCTAGGCCTCTTTCCCAGTGGCGTTAGGTGTAGCCTTCCTAAATTCCATGGATAGCATCTAGAAATAGGCCAAGCCACCCATAGAAAAAGAATTTAACACCACAATGATGTGTCACCTCCTACAAATGCTTACCATGTAATATAATCCCTTTGTCTCGATATCTAGAATCAAGCGGGTTGAATGCTGGTGACATCAACCCACGTTCTCGATTATTCATTCTTTGAATTCTCGGAATTGAACTCGACAATTTCTTACCATGTCCATTGATTTATTTATTATATATCTATTCCATCAAAGGGACTGAGATATCTACTTTCATTGTGGAATAGAAGGGAAAAATCCTTTATCGCATTTTCTATTATTGCAGTATTGCTCGTGACGCACCCAACATATCATACCTCACAACGAACAGTGTGTCAACACAGTTTTCGTTAATACATCTAAGTGCATGAGTTGTAATATACATTAATAAAAATATTAAAGCCTAAGGACCAATACACACGTCCGAAGATAGGAAAATCCAATGACACTATGAAATGTGGATTTCCTACCGGTGAAGAATATTTCTCTTGAGTACGTCTCCTGAACTCTTTATTTTAAACAACAGACTTACCAAAACAAAATGTCACGGAACAATTAGGAGTAGAACAAGTTAGAGAATCATGTAAATTCTCCCAAGAATAAGGTAAATTATTAAGCAACAAATGATCTAAAACCTAATCTTAAAAATTAATACTCCTACTAGAAAATCAATCAAAAAAGACATGATATTCTCTAAAATATACAGAAATAGATGTAACTTATTTATACCTTAAATTCGTTATTTGTTTGAGAATAAAAAATTTATTTTATCCCATATTAAAGCATAGGTAGTCTCTAACTTCTCTTACAATGATCTGGCATGAGAAATGTTGACAATATGATTCATCATGTTGTCTTCAACCCACAGTACAATGAAACCACAAACCATCTCATTCTCAAATTCCCATTCTTCATCTGAAATTCCTTCTGGATTCTGAGTACTAAACATCGAAAGATGAATTCACTAAATAAAAATAAAATCCTTTATTATTAATCACCACATATGGTTGTTGTTACCATTAAATAAAATCATCCAACTATAATTGGATTCCATAATATATATGAAATTGAAACCAAACCCATTGATAATAGATGTTGGGAAAGAAGACAAACAATGAACACAGAAAAAGTATCAAAGAGAACATGCAGTGGAAATAAATTTTCATTCCCTTCAAAAAATCCTACAAAACTAACGCATATGTGCAGTGAGAAAATAATATGTGCATGAAAAATAAATGTTGGCACCATAAATTTTTAACGTGAAAAAACATAGTGAAGGAAATAATAATGGGACCTATTCCAGTAAGCAGATCCACTATAATCAATGAATACATGGTTGAAACTCCCAAAAAGAATGGGGTCACAAATGTATAACTCTCTTATGTAGCAAAAGAATGTATTGTTATTTAGGAGTGGTAGAAAGTAGATATGACAAAATAATATCATTAGATAAATAAGTGAAAACAATTAATCTGATCTTACGAATCTGAAGATCGTCAACTGAATAACTGTGTGTTGAAAAAGCACCAAGATTAGAAGTAAACTGATTTTCGATCAAAACCGAAAAAAACTGAATTTGATCTCTGTACGGATGTATTGCTCATAACCATTCCATTGCTGCCTTTTAATGGATGAAATATGTGTAGCAAAACGTCACCCAAAACATGCACTACTACAGATCATCCCTTTAACAACACTCTAAAAGGGCTTTAACAGTGCAAAAAAAGTGTTGTTCTCCTCAATGCTAAATAAAGCACTGATAAAGGCCCCTTTTATCAGTGCTAGAAAAGCACTGATAAAAGTACAAAAAAACTATTTAAAAAAATCTTCAAATCAAAGGGTGGACCCCCCCCCCCTTTTAACAGTGCTCCTCTAGCGTCCCCACCCCTTTAACAATGCTAGGTAGCCCCTCCCCCTTTAACAATGTAGGGGTTGTCATGTTTGCGGTAACTGGTGCAAAGTGAAGACGGTTATTACGTCAACCATGGCATGTCAGTGGAGAAGATTGAAGGCATCAAATATGGCATGCGATGATGATAGTGCCATGTAACGAAAGTCCTCTCGGTGGCGGAGATCAAAAGGCGTGTCCCGATTGTAATTATTGGTTCTTCAACAAAAATGGTACATTCATGGGTGTTGGTGTGTTGGGAGATAAATCCATCGGGTGCATTGTAAAAAATCCCTTTGGGTGATGTTAAAAATACTTCAAGTTATGTAAAATTCCTTCGGGTTGAAATATACTTCGGGTGCTAGGTAAAATTCCTTCAGTTGATAAAAGACCTTCGGGTGAATTATGGGGTGTTTTGCAACTGCTTCTGTTGCGACGTCGGGTGCCGCCCCAATAACACCTGCTTCACCCACCCACGTGCGCCTACCATTGTAGTGCTTCGAACCTCAGAGACCCCCCCCCTCATACTCTAGCACCTTTTCCACTCCACTATATTGTTTTATTCCGTATTTTATGATATATCTATATATTTATATATATTCTGTTACATTTTTTATCAATATATATATATATACATATACAAAATATGTTTTATGTGTGTGTGTGTTCATACATACATACATACATATATTTTTATTTGTGTATGCTTCTATAAATAAAAGTATACATATTTATATTTATTTACATATATAATATATCAATTTTTATATTCATATATTAGAATATATAGATAAATATGTAATTGTCTGTCAATACACATGCACAAATATATTTATATATATAAACATTATATATACATTAATTGTATATGTATAAAAATATTCATACATTTTTATTTTAAATAACATGGATATTATTATTAATTTAGATAAGATTTGTAGTTTTAGAATGATATTTTATATGTAAATATTTTTACATATATATATATAAAATTAAATTTTTATGTGTTAATATATACATAATATATATATATTATTATATATCTGATTATAAATAACAGTACAAAAAGAAAAATGATAAAATTTCAAAACCATAATATCTATATGAACGTAAACACTGTGAATAAATTTAGCCCCCACATAAAACGGGTAAAGAGACCCCCTTAAACAAGGCTGAAATTCCATCGAATGTTAAAAAAATTGGGTACCCCGACTAAAAACTCAGTTTTGGAGGCCTTTATGCCTTTTTGGCCATGAAAAATGTGATAGGGGGTTTCCCCTTTTGTTAGGTCGTAGAGCTTATCACAGTCTTCGATTTGATATGCGGTAAAGTCCAAACGAACACCGAGATCAAAATGTAATCATCATAAAGCACCTCAAATGGATTCATGCATTGGCACAATGTGAATAAAAAAATATCCAAAATATTCAATCATTATATGTATAATTTTTTATACAAATAAAATTTTTATTGAATTTTTATTTATTATGATTTTAGTTAAAGTATATTTTAAATTACATGTATTAATAATTTATATTTATAAATATAATTTTTATATTTATAAATATATTTTTTATATTTATAAATATATTTTTTTAGTATAATAAATATAATAAATTAAATTATATATAGAGAAAATGTAATTACTTTTATATAATATATTTTTTATTTAATAATAAACTATAAATATAATATAATTTTAAATATTATTATATTTGAAATCATAATAAGTGAATGTATATTTATATTCATATTTATATTTATATAATTATAAATATATTATATTTTAATATAAAAAACTATAACAATTTGATTTATAAGAAATATAATGGTGTTTATATAATTATCTTTTTGTTGAATAATAAATTATGAGTTAAATATAATTGTTAATATTATTACATTTGCAATTATAATATATATATATATATATATAATTATAATTATAAAAACGGGACAAATTATATTCCTTTATCGTAATTATAAATATATTTTTCCCTGGTCCATGGTGTTGAATTGTGTTTCCCTTTTCAACCAAGGATTAAAATCCATTGAATTCGATTTTCTTTATAAATATTTCATTTATAGATTCACCACAGTCCAATCTCTAAACCTACCCAAGTCAACCCACATAAATAAATATTTTAAAATAAAAATCCATGAAATAAATTTTGATTAATCAATTATGAATAAATTGTAATTACTTTTGTATAATCAACTTTTTATTGAATAATCAATTACGAATAAATTGTAATTGTAACTATTGTTACATTTGAATATATATATATATATATATATATATATTTATAAAAACAGGACAAATTATATATCTTTATGGTAATTATAAATATATTTTGACTTGGTCCATGGTGTGCAATTGTGTTTCCCTTTTCAACAAAGGATGAAAATCTTTTGCAAACGATTTTTTTAAATATTTCATTTATAGATGCATGACAATCCAATCTCCAACCCGACCCAATTCAACCCACATAAATAAATATTTTAAAATTAAAATCCTTGTAATAAATTTATACACGTGTGTGTTATTATTATTTAGTCAATATAGAATCCCAATTCTTAATCTTCTTGGAATCTATTAATTTAATACTTGGATCCATTTGGACCTTAGCGTCTTTAAAACTGGGGAATCCTAAAAAAACGACGTATGCCCTCTCCCATTTACTTTCCTCTATCCACGAGTGAATCAACCGCCAACCACACCCACTACATTTTTAATGTTTCACAAATCCTGGTCGATCAAAATCATAAGTGCTTTTACCCTACTTGGTTCTCAATCGGTCCCATCCACCACGAAGACTCGAGTCTCCCCATCACCGAATCCCTTAAGACTAATTACATTGAAATTTTTTTCTCTCGGAACCGATCGACCTCTAAAGAGGAGATGATGAGTGCTATGATCGGCACTATGACTGAACTTGATGATTTTGTGCGCCAAGGCTATGTTCAGAGTCTAACGCAGGGGTCGAAGAAATTGTCTTATATTATGATGGTGGACGGGTGCTTCGTAAGCGAGGTGATGCTATGAATTACTGAGAATGTGATATATGATGGAGATCTCGTATTGGGCACCACCGAAAATAAGGATAAGATCTTGAAATACTTGGTGATAATTGGGAACCAAATTCCATGGGTGGTACTAGAGAAATTATACTGGATTATTAATCTCCCCTGCCCTCTCCCCTTGAAGGATATGGCCATTGAGTGCTTGCGTGAGATGGTGCCAACCCTCCCAATGGCTCCTCTGGAGGTATATGACCGAAATATTCATTTGCTTGATTTGTGGAGGACATGCTTCCTCGGGTGGCGTGATCATATCACAGACGCACCTAATTATGTGGGGAGGGTGACTATTTAGTCTGCCACCGCTCTTGCTCGGTGTGGAGTGAAATTCAAAAAAGGGGATGGAGAGATGCTCAACATCAAGTTCAATTCATCCCAAGCAACATTGATAATACTCGTACTTCCAGCGAACAGGCATATGGAGTTTTTAATATGGAACTTCATGAGTTTTGAGAAGGGCTACCAACGGTGCAGGAACGAAATCTCGTCTTATTGGTTCTTTATGGCCATGCTTGTCACCAATGTCGAGGACGCCAAACTTCTCTGCAATAAGAATATCATACTCAACATCTTGGGGAGTCGAGATGAAGCACCGAATGCCATGAATCCTTGTCAGGGTTGAGGTTCTAATCTCCAGGATCGTCTCCACAGAACTCGCAAAATAGTTCTCCATAGGGGATCACCGAAACGATGTCGATATGGCGGCGTACATGCGGCGGGTCACAGAACCAGCAACGGTTCTCCTTCTCAGAGGGCTCTCAGCATCGAAGAACCAGGGTGACAATGAATTGAAAACACAACGGCTATTAAACATAAAGGAGTAGCAGAGGCGAAGTGACGCACTGACAATCGCAACAGACGAGGGCCACGCGGCAGGCAACAGACAGGTGGAAGTATCTCGAAGTAGGCGGCGGCTCAACAAATCCCGAAAAACCAACACACATGGACGGTAATGATCAAGCGGACGACGTGGATAGGATCACCGAAGAAACACAAACGGCAGAACCAGAGCCATTAGATCCGCATTCATCAACGGCCGGAAAAGAGGCATAACAACAGGATCGCCACAGTGGAAGGGAGGCCGAACAACAAGTGGGCCACAGCAGAGAACCAACCCAGCGAAAAAACATGCCACGACCCAATGGTCCAACAAAAAAGCAGCCCAATATGCACAATAATAATAAAACAAAAACAAAAAATAATTTTTCATGGAAAATCCGAAGAAACAACAACGTTTTAATATTTGAAAACCCATTTTCACAAATCTCCACCTTTTCAAAATAAAAAAACAGATGGTGTTCTTAGAGACATCTAACTACCGATACAACGTGTCACTAGTGCAGGCAGATTCTCTACAACAGAAAAACCTAAGTCTACAAATGTTCACCGAGAATGAACATCACTTAGCATGTGCAGGTAGTAGCACATGTTCTACCCACACTACATTTCTGCTGCTAAACAGATTAAACATGCTCAGAAATTTAATGTAAGCAAAAGATTTCATCAAACTTACCCATCATTTACCATTGATTCAACATGGAACAGTTGGTTTGACATGCACCAACAACCTGAAATTCAAACAGCCTTTCCCGGGGGTAAATTACAGTGGAAGAAAACATGAAAGCTTTAAAAATACATTGAATCATTAATCAAAACAGTAGAAAAATAAACACAGTAATCACAGAATAGAAAACTGACAGGGGATCATCCTCTCCACCTAAGCCTGAACAGCTTATACCAGCCCACACAAATCTTTTTTCTTAACCGCTATTCCTCCACAAAGACAAGTGGAGCCAGTCCAAGGAACGCAAGAAAAAAAACTACAAAGAACCTAGGTCTAGTTCTAATGAATGGGATGCTACAGGAACTAAAGGACTTCTCCAGACTCTTAATCGGGACATACCACATTTGTCTGGGTCATACTATCTTTTCCTTTCAGATTGGGAAGGTAAGGTTTAATGTGGCCGATATTAACACACTAAAAACACTAAAATCCTTTAAACTAGCTCTTTTCCTTCCTACCCTTATTTTGCATAGGTGCCTTGGTATATAACATTTGAGGCTCACTCTTAACAGAACTCAACTCTTCCTTCAAACTGTGCGTTTGAAGATCACGAGACAGGACAACATACTTAATCTCTTCCAATGTATAGGAATCCCAACCATACATCATGGAATCTATTAATGAGTTAAAAGAATCATCAAGAGAGGTTAACGGGGTTAAATCTTGGTCCTCATCCTTAACTTCAATATCTATGTTTGTAAAATCTAACAGAATTTTATTAAACTCGTCTATATGAACGTGCACAGAAGAACCAGGAGACATTTTAAAATTGTATAAAGGAATTTTTTTATACAGACACCCTAGAAATGATTTAGGCATATACAAATGCTCGAGTTTAACCCACATTGATTTAGTAGTAGTTTCATGTGCTACTTCACATAGCACCTTATCACCCAAAGTTAACAGTAGAGTGCAGTGTGCCTTTTCCAATATACTAGGATCAACATCGAAAAAAGTAGTGGTGGACAGACCGTTGGCAGTGACAGTCACAACAGGTTTCTTACTACCGTGCAAAGCATCAGCAAGACCATTATAAACAAGTAAATCACGCATTTTAACTCTCCAAAAATTAAAATAATTTTCTCCGTCAAATTTATCAATTTCAAACTTGACAGACATTGTAAATAAAATGAGTAATCAGGCTTTGATACCACTTGTTGCGGAAATGATACAGTTTGCAGAGGTAAACATAATGTAAACACAGTTGAGTATAAAACGTGTTATCACCAATGTTGGAAAACCAGAAAATGAAACTTGCAGGAAAGTAAAATGAACAACAGGATTTACATGGTTCAGACCTTATGGTCCTACTCCATGGAAAGAACACCACCACTGATTCTTTATTATTATGCAAATGAAAACAGAGAAGATACAACCAAGGAAGCAGTAAAGAAAAACCAAACACGCGGACCACAGAAGCTATCTGAGAATGAAGACCTCTTCGCCCCAAGTGTGAATGATGAACCCTGGCTTAGAGTTAGTGGAGTACTCTTCCAAACAGGATAGACTCACCCACGCAACCCCTACCCAAGAATAAGATTAATAAAGGAAAAAAGAACATACAATGCAAAGATTGCATGAAAAAAGAAATGGGCTCACAACAATGAAGAACCAAAACCCATGAATCTCCACCAAGGTTGATGTTATAATCTCCTGGATCATCTCCATAGAACTCGAAAAAGAGTTCTCCACTAGGGATCACCGGAACGACGTTGAGATGGCGGCGTACAGGCAGTGGGTCATAGAACCAGCAATAGTTCTCTTTCTCAGAGGGCTCCTAGCATCGAAGAACCAGGGCGACGATGAATTTAAAACACAACGGCTACTAAACATAAAGGATCAACAGAGACGAAGCGACGCACTGACAATCGCAACAGACGAGGGCCACGCGACAGGCAACAGATGGGCGGATGTATCTCAAGCAGGTGGTGACTCAACAAGTCCTGAACAACCAACACACATGGACAACAATGATCAAGTGGCCGACGCGGAAAGGATCACCGAAGAAACACAAACGGCAGAACCAGAGCCATAAGAACCGCATTCATCAATGGCCATAAAAGAGGCATAACAACAGGATTGCCACGGTGGAAGGGAGGCTGAACAACAAGCAGGCTACAACATAGAACCAGCCCCGTGAACATACATGCCACGGCCCAGAGGCCCAACAAACAAGAAGCCCAATATTGAAAATAATAATAAAACGAAAAGAAAAAATAATTTTTCATGGAAAAGCCAAAGAAACAACAACGTTTTAATATTTGAAAACCCATTTTCACAAATCTCCACCTTTTTAAAATTAAAACCAAAAACAGATGGCATTCTTGAAAACATCTAACTAGCGATACAACCTATCACTAGTGCGGGTAGATTCTCTACAACAGAAAAACCTAAGTCTACAAATGTTCACCCAGAAGGAACATCACTTAGCATGTGCCGGTAGTAGCACATGTTCTACCCACACTACATTTCTACTGCTAAACATATAAAACATGCATAGAAATTTAAACTAAGCAAAATAATTCATCAAACTTACCCATCATTTACCATTGATTCAACCCGAAACAGTTGGTCTAACATGCACCAACAACATGAAATTCAAACAACCTCTTTCGGGGGTAAAATAATATGAAAAAAAACATGAAAACTTAAAAAAATACTATGAATCATTAATCAAAATAGTAGAAAACTATACACAGTAATCACCAAATAGAAAACCAACTGGAGAACATCCTCTCCACCTAAGCCCGAACAGCTTAGCCCAGCCCAGACAAACCCTTTTTCTTAACTGTGATTCCTCCTCAAACACAAGTGGAGCCAGTCCTAGGAACGCAAGAAAAAAACCACAAAGAACCTTTGTCTAGTTCTAACGAAGGGGCAGATAAAGGAATTGAAGGACATATGCATACTCTTAATCAGGACATACCACATTTGTCTGGGCCATACTATCTTTTCCTTTCAGATTAGGACAATAACGTTTACTGTGGCCGATATTACCACACTCAAAACACCGAAATCCTTTAAACCATCTCTTTTCCTTCCTACCCTTATTTTGCATAGGTGCCTTGGTATATAACATTTTAGGCTCACTGTTAATAGAACTGAACTCTTCCTTGAAACTATGCATTTGAAGATCACGAGACAGGACAACAGACTTAACCTATTCCAACATAATGGAATCCTGACCATACATCATGGAATCTCTTAATGAATTAAAATAATCATCAATAGAGGTTAACATGATTAAATCTTGGTCCTCATCAATAACTTTAATATCTATGTTTTCTAAAACTAACAGAATTTTTTTACACTACTCTATATGAACATGCACAGAAGAACCAGTAGACATTTTAAAATTGTATAAACACATTTTTTTTATACAGACGCCAAAGCAAAGATTTAGTCATATACAAATGCTCGAGTTTAGCCCACATCGATTTAGCAGTAGTTTCATGTGCTACTTCATGTAGCACCTTATCACCCAAAGTTAATAGTAGAGTGCAGTGTGCCTTTTCCAATATACTAGGATCAACATCAACAAAAGTAGTGGTGGACTGACCGTCAGCAGTGACAGTCACAATAGGTTTCTTACTACCGTACAAAGCATCAGCAAGACCATTATGTAAAAGTAAAGCATGAATTTTAACTCTCCACAAATTAGAATAATTTTCTCCATCAAATTTACAATTTCAAACTTGAAAGAAATTGTAAATAAAACGAGTAATCCGGATCTGATACCACTTGTTGCGGAAGTGATACAGTTTGTAGAGATAAACGCAATGTAAACACTGCCGAGTATAAAACGTGTTATCAAAAAAGTCGGAAAACCAGAAAATGATACATACAGGAAAGTAAAATGAACAACATGAATTAAGTGGTTCGGACCTTGTGGTCCTACTCCACGAAAAGAAAACCACCACTGATTCTTTATTATTATGAAAACAAAAATAGAGCAAATACAAACAGAGAAGGAGCAAAGACAGACCATGCACGCGGACCATAGATGCTATCCGAGAATGAAGACCTCTCCACCCCATGATCCAGTGATAAACCATCACTCGGAGTTAGCAGAGTACTCTTCCAAACTGGACGGACTCACGCACGCATCCCCGACTCAAGAACAAGATCAATAAAGAAAAATAGTACATACAACGCAAATATTGCAATAAAAAAGAAACGGGCTCACAACAAAGAAGCACCTAAAGCCATGAATCTCTACCAGGGTTGAGGTTTTAATCTCCAGGATCGTCTCCACAAAACTCACAAAATAGTTCTCCACTGGGGATCAACTGAACGGCGTCGAGATGGTGGCGTACAGGAGGCAGGTCATAGAACCAGCAGTGGTTCTCCTTCTCAGAGGGCTCTCAGCATCGAAGAACCAGGGCGACGACGAATTGATAACACAGCGGCTACTAAACATAAAAGAGCATCAGAGACGAAGCGACACATTGAAAAGTGAAACAGACGACGACCACACAGTGAGAAACAAATGGGTGAAAGTATCTCGAAGCAGTCGGTGGGTAAACAAATCCCAAACAACCAATACACATGGACGACAATGATCAAGCGGCTGACGCGGATAGGATCACTGAAGAAACACAAACGTCAGAACCAGAGCGATTAGATCCTCATTCATCAACGACCAGAAAAGAGGAATAACAACAGGATCACCATGGTGTAAGGGATGCCGGACAACAAGAGGGCCACAACAGAGAACCATCCCAGCGAACAAACATTCCATGGCCCAGAGGCCCAACAAACAAGCAGCCCAATATGCACAATA
Source organism: Viscum album (assembly GCA_963277665.1). Taxonomy (NCBI): domain Eukaryota; kingdom Viridiplantae; phylum Streptophyta; class Magnoliopsida; order Santalales; family Viscaceae; genus Viscum; species Viscum album. The sequence goes on from OY728161.1 coordinate 779,730,636, forward strand.
ATAATAAAACAAAAACAAAAAATAAATTTTCATTGAAAAGCCGAAGAAACAACAACGTTTTAATATTTTAAAATCCATTTTCACTAATCTCCACATTTTCAAAATTTAAACCAAAAACAGATAGTATTCTTGCAAACATCTAACTACCGATACATCCTATCACTAGTGCGGGAAGATTCTCTACAACAGAAAAACCTAAGTCTACAAATGTTCACCCAGAATGAACATCACATAGCATGTGCTGGTAGTAGCACATGTTCAACCCACACTACATTTTTACTACTAAACAGATTAAACATGCTCAAAAATATAAACTAAGCAAAAGAATTCAACAAACTTACCCAGCATTTACCATTGAATAAACCCGGAACAGTTGGACTGACATGCACCAACAACCTGAAATTCAAACAGCCTTTCCCAGGGGTATATTACAATGGAATAAAACATGAAAAATTAAAAAATACAATGAATAATTAATCAAAACTGAAGAAAACTAAACCCAGTAATCACAGAACAAAAAATCAAAAAGAGACCACCCTCTCCACCTAAGCCCAAACAGCTTAGACCAGACCACACAAACCTTTCTTGTTAACTATGATTCCTCCACAAAGACAAGTGGATCCAGTCCTAGGAACACAAGAAAAAAACTACAAAAAACCTATGTCTAGTTCTAATGGAGGGACTGCTAAAGAAACTAAAGGACTTATGCAGACTCATAATTAGGACATACCACATTTTTCTGGGCCATACTATCTTTTCCTTTCAGACTAGGATAGTAACGTTTAATGTGGCCGATATTACCACACTCAAAACCATGAAATCCTATAAACCGACTCTTTTCCTTCCTTCCCTTTTTTTTCATAGGTGCCTTGGTATATAAAATTTGAGGCTCACTCTTAATAGAACTCTACTCTTCCTTCAAACTGTGCATTTGAAGATCATGAGACAGGACAACAGACTTAACCTCTTCTAACGTAATGGAATCCCGAAGATACATCATGGAATTTCTTAATGAATTAAAATAATCATCAAGATAGGTTAACTGGATTAAAGCATGGTCCTCATCCTTAACTTCAATATCCATGTTTGCTAAATCAAACAGAATTTGATTAAACTCATCTATATGAACATGCACAGAGGAACCAGGTGACATTTTAAAATTGTATTAATGCATTTTTTTTTACACAGAAGCCCAAACAAAGATTTAGTCATATACAAATGCTCGAGTTTAGCCCACATCGATTTAGCAGCAGTTTCATGTGCTACTTCAAGTAGAACCTTATCACCCAAAGTTAACAGTAGAGTGTAGTGTGCCTTTTCCAATATACTAGGATCAACATCGACAAAAGTAGTGGTGGACTGATCGTCGGTAGTGACAGTCACAACAGGTTTCTTACTACCGTGCAAAGCATCAGAAAGACCATTATGAACAAGTAAAGCACGCATTTTAACTCTCCACAAATTAAAATCATTTTCTCCATCAAATTTATCAATTTCAAACTTGACAGACATTGTAAATATAACAAGTAATCAGACTCTGATACCACTTGTTGTGAAAATGATACGGTTTGCAGAGATAAACACAGCGTAAACACGGCCGAGTATAAAACGTGTTATCAACAGCGTCAGAAGACCAGAAAATGAAACTTGAAGGAAAGTAAAATGAACCACAGTATATATGTGTTTCAGACCTTATGGTCCAACTCCATGGCTATAACACCACCACTGATTCTTTATCATTATGGAAACGAAAACAGATCAAATACAGTCAGAGAAGCAAGAAAGACAAACCAAGAACGCGGACCAATGAAGCTATCTGAGAACAAAGACCTCTCCTCCCAAGAGTGAATGATGAACCCTGGCTCGGAGTTAGCAAAGTACTCTTCCAAACAGGATATACTCACGCACGCAACCCCTACTCAAGAATAAGATCAACATAGGAAAACAGAACATACAATGCAATGATTGCAAGAAAAAAGAAATGGGCTCTTAAAAAAGACGCACCAATAGCCATGAATCTCCACCAGGGTTGAGGTTATAATCTCCAAGGTCATCTCCACAGAACTCGCAAAAGAGTTCTCCACCGAGGATCACCAGAACGACGTCGAGATGGCGGCGTACAGGCGGCGGGTCACAGAACCAGCAATGGTTCTCTTTCTCAGAGGGATCTCAGCATCGAAGAACTAGGGCGACGATGAATTGAAAACACAGTGGTAACTAAACATAAATGAGAAACATAGACGAAGAGATGCACTGAAAATCGCAACAGATGAGGGCCATGCGGTAGGCAACAGACGGGCGGAAGTATCTCGAAGCAGGCGGCGAATCAACAAATCCCGAACAGCCAACACTCGTGGAAAACAATGATCAAGCGGCCAACGCGGATAGGATCACCAAAGAAACACAAATGGTAGAACCAGAGCCGTTAGATCCGCATTCATCAACAGCCAGAAAAGAGGCATAACAACAGGATCACCATGGTGGTAGGGAGGCCGAACAACAAGCGGGCCACAATAGAGAACCAGCCCCGCAAACATACATGCCACGTCCTTGACGCCCACCAAAAAAAGAAGCCCAATATGGTCAATAACAATAAATTGAAAAGAAAAAATAATTTTTCATGGAAAAGCCAAAGAAAAAACAATGTTTTAATATTTGAAAACCCATTTTCACAAATCTCCACCTTTTCAAAATTAAAACCAAAAACAGATGGCGTTCTTGCAAACATTTAACTACCGATACAACCTATCACTAGTGCGGGGATATTCTCTACAATAGAAAAACCTAAGTCTACAAATGTTCACGCTGAATGAACATCACTTAGCATGTGCCGGTAGTAGCACATGTTCTACCCACACTACATTTCTACTGCTAAACATATTAAACATGCTCAAAAATTTAAACTAAGAAAAAGAATTCAACAAACATACCCATCATTTACCATTGATTCAACCCGGAACAGTTGGTCTGACATGCACCAATAACATGAAATTCAAACAACCTTTCTCGAGGGTAAATTAAAATGGAAAAAAACATGAAAGCATAAAAAATACAATGAATCATTAATCAAAACAGTAGAAAACTAAACAAAGTAATCACAGAATAGAAAACCGACTAGATAACATCCTCTCCACCTAAGCCTGAACAGCCTAGGCCAACCCCCAAAAACCTTTTTTCTTAACCATGATTCCTCCACAAAGACAAGTGGAGCCAGTCCTAGGAACGCAAGAAAAAAACTACAAAGAACCTTTGTCTAGTTCTAACGAAGGGGCAGATAAAGGAACTAAAGGACTTATGCAGACTCTTAATCAGGACATACCACATTTGTCTGGGCCATATTATATTTTCCTTTCAGATTAGGACAATAACGTTTACTATGGACGACATTACCACACTCAAAAACACCGAAATCATTTAAACCGGCTCTTTTCCTTCATACCCTTATTTTTCATAGGTTCCTATGTATATAAAATTTGAGGCACACTCTTAACAGAACTCAACTCTTCCTTGAAACTGTGCGTTTGAATATCACGAGACAGGACAACAGACTTGACCTCTTCCAACAGAATGGAATCCCGACCATTCATCATGGAATCTCTTAATGAATTAAAATAATCATCAATAGAGGTTAACATGATTAAATCTTAGTCCTCATCCTTAACTTTAATATCTAGGTTTTCTAAATCTAATAGAAATTTTTTAAACTCCTCTATATGAACATGCACAGAAGAACCAGGAGACATTTTAAAATTGTATAAACACATTTTTTTTATACAAACTCCAAAGCAAAGATTTAGTTATATAAAAATGATCGAGTTTATCCCACATCGATTTAGCAGTTGTTTCATGTGCTACTTCACATAGCACCTTATCACCCAAAGTAAACAATAGAGCACAATGTGCCTTTTCCAATATACCAGGATCAACATCGACAAAAGTAGTGGTGGACTGACCGTCGACAGTGACAGTCACAATAGGTTTCTTACTACCATGAAAAGCATCAGCAAGACCATTATGAACAAGTAAAGCATGAATTTTAACTCTCCACAAATTAAAATAATTTTCTCCATCAAATTATTCAATTTAAAATTTGAAAGACATTGTAAATAAAACGAGTAATGAGGCTATGATACCACTTTTTGCGGAAATGATACAGTTTGCAGAGATAAACACAACGTAAACATTTCCGAGTATAAAAAGTGTTATCAACAAAGTTGGAAAACCAGAAAATGAAACTTATAGGAAATTAAAATGAACAACATGATTTACGTGGTTCGGACCTTATGGTCCTACTACACTGAAAGAACACCACCACTGATTCTTTATTATTATGAAAATGAAAACAGAGCAAATACAAACAGAGAAGCAGCAAATACAGACCACGCACGCGGACCATAGAAGCTATCCGGGAATGAAGACCTCTCCGCCCCATGATCCAGTGATGAACCCCGGCTCGGAGTTAACAGAGTACTCTTCCGAACTGGACGGACTCACGCATGAATCCCCGACTCAAGAACAAGATCAATAATGAAAAACAGAACATACAACGCAAATATTGCAAGAAAAAAGAAACGAGCTCACAACAAAGAAGCATCGAAAGCCATGAATCTTCGCCAGGGTTGAGGTTTTAATCTCCAGGATCGTCTCCACAAAACTCACAAAAGAGTTCTGCACCCGGGATCAATAGAACAACATCGAGATGGCGGCGTACAAGAGGTGGGTCATAGAACCAGCAGCGGTTCTCCATCTCAGAGGGCTCTCAACATCGAAGAACCAGGGCGACGATGAATTGATAACACAGCGGCTACTAAACATAAAAGAGCAGAAGAGATGAAGCGACACATTGAAAAGTGCAACAAACGATGACCACACGGCTAGAAACAAATGGTCGAAGGTATCTCAAAGCAGGCATCAGCTCAACAAATCCCGAACAGCTAGCACACATGGACGGCAATGATCAAGCGACTGACACGGATAGTATCACTGAAGAAACAAAAACATCAGAACCAGAGCCATTAGATCCTCATTCATTAAAGTCCAGAAAAGAGGCATAACAACAGGATCACCATGGTGGTAGGGAGGCCGGACAACAAGCGGGCCACAACAGAGAACCATCCCAGCGAACAAACATTCCATGGCCTAGAGGCCCAACAAACAAGCAGCCCAATAAACACAATAATAAAAAAACAAAAACAAAAAATAAATTTTCATGGAAAAGCCGAAGAAACAACAACGTTTTAATATTTGAAAATCCATTTTCACTAATCTACACATTTTCAAAATTAAAACCAAAAATAGATAGTGTTCTTGCAAACATATAACTACTGATACACCCTATCACTAGTGCAGGAAGATTCTCTACAACAGAAAAACCTATGTCTACAAATGTTCACCCCGAATGAACATCACTTAGAATGTACCAGTATTAGCACATGTTCAACCAACACTACATTTCTACTGCTAAACAGATTATACATGCTCAAAAATTTAAACTAAGAAAAAGAATTCAACAAACTTACCCATCATTTACCATTGATTAAACCCGGAATAGTTGGTCTGACATGAACCAACAACCTGAAATTCAAACAGCCTTTTCCGGAGGTAAATTACAATGGAAAAAGAACATGTAATTTTAAAAATACAATGAATAATTAATCAAAACTGTAGAAAACTAAACACAGTAATCACAGAACAGAAAACTGATAAGAGAACATCCTCTCCACCTAAGCTCGAACAGCTTAGACCAGCCCACACAAGCCTTTCATCTTAACCGCGATTCCTCCACAAAGAAAAGTGGAGCCAGGCCTAGGAATGCAAGAAAAAAACTACAAAGAACCTATGTCTAGTTATAATGAAGGGACTGCTAAAGGAACTAAAGGACTTATGAAGAATCATAATCGAGACATACCACATTTTTCTTGGCAATACTATCTTTTCCATTCAGATTAGGATAGTAACGTTTAATGTGGCCGATATTACCACACTCAAAACCGTGAATTCCATTAAACTGACTCTTTTACTTCCTAAACTTATTTTGAATAGGTTCCTCGATATATAACATTTGAGGATCACTCTTAATAGAACTCAACTCTTCCTTCAAACTGTGCATTTGAAAATCACGAGACAGGACAAAGACTTAACCTCTTCTAACATAATGGAATCTCGACCATACATCATGGAATCTCTTAATGAATTAAAATAATCATCAAGAGAGGTTAACATTATTATAGCTTGGTCCTCATCCTTAGCTTCAATATCCATGTTTGCTAAATCTAACAAAATTTTATTAAACTCGTCTATATGAACATGCACAGAAGAACCATGTGACATTTTAAAATTGTATAAAAGTATTTTTTTACATAGAAGCCCAAGCAAATATTTAGTCATATACAAATGCTCGAGTTTAGCCCACATAGATTTAGTAGTAGTTTCATGTTCTACTTCTCGTAGCCCCTTATCACCCAAAGTTAACAGTAGAGTGCAGTGTGCATTTTCCAATATACTAGGACCAACATCGACAAAAGTAGTGGTGGACTGAGCGTCGGTAGTGACACTCACAATAGGTTTCTTACTACCGTGCAAAGCATCAGCAGGACCATTATGAACAAGTAAAGCATGCATTTTAACACTCCACAAATTAAAATCATTTTCTCCATCAAATTTATCAATTTCAAACTTGACAGTCATTCTAAATAAAACGAGTAATCATGCTCTGATACCACTTGTTGTGAAAATGATACAGTTTGTAGAGATAAACACAACGTAAACATAGCCAAGTATAAAACGTGTTATCAACAAAGTCGGAAAACCAAAAAATGAAACATACAGGAAAGTAAAATGAACAACATGATTTACATGGTTCGGACCTTATGGTCCTACTCCATGGCTAGAACACCACCACTGATTCTTTATTATTATGAAAATGAAAACAGAGAAAATACAATCAGAGAAGCAGCAAAGACAAACCAAGCACGCAGACCAAAGAATCTATCTGAGAACAAAGACCTCTTCGCCCCAAGAGGGAATGATGAACTCTGGCATGGAGTTAGAAGAGTACTCTTCCACACAGGATAGACTCACGCATACAACCCCTACTCAAGAATAAGATCAACAAAGGAAAACAGAACATACAACACAAAGATTGCAAGAAAAAAGAAATGGGCTCACAAAAAAGAATCACCAAAAGCCATGAATATCCACCAGGGTAGAGGTTATAATCTCCACGGTCGTCTCCACAGAACTACCAAAAGAGTTCTCCACCGGGGATCACCGGGACGATGTCGAGATGGCGGTGTACAGGCGGCGGGTCACAGAATCATCAACGATTCTCTTTCTCTGAGGGCTCTCAGCATCGAAAAACCCAGGCGACGATGAATTGAAAACACAGTGGAAAATAAACATAAAGGAGAAACAGACAAGAAGAGACGCACTGAAAATCACAATAGACAAGGGCCACACGGCAGGCAACGGATGGGCGGAAGTATCTCGAAGAAGGTGGTGGCTCAACAAATCCCGAACATCCAACACACATGGACAACAATGATCAAGCGACTGACGTGTATAGGATCACCGAAGAAACAAAAACGGCAGAACCAGAGCCGTTAGATCCGCATTCATCAACGGCTAGAAAAGAGGCATAACAACAGGATCACCACGATGGAAGGGAGGTCGAACAACAAGAGGGCCACAATAGAGAACAAGCCCCGTGAACATACATGCCACATCCCAGAGGCCCAGCAAACAAGAATCCCAATATGGAAAAAAATATTAAAACGAAAAGAAAAAATAATTTTTCATGGAAAATCCAAATAAACAGCAATGTTTTAATATTTGGAAACCCATTTTCACAAATATCCACCTTTTTAAAATTAAAAAAAACATTGATGGCGTTCTTGAAAACATCTAACTACCGATACAACCTATCACAGGTGTGGGTAGTTTCTCTACTATAGAAAAACCTAAGTCTACAAATATTCACCAAGAATGAACATCACTTAGCATGTGCCGACAGTAGCACATGTTCTACCCACACTACATTTCTACTGCTAAACATATTAAACATTCTCAGAAAATTTAACTAAGCAAAAGAATTCAACAAACTTACCCAGCATTTACCATTGATTCAACCCGGAACAGTTGGTCTGACAAGCACCAACAACATGAAATTAAAACAACCTTTCCCGGGGGTAAATTAAAATGGAAAAAAACATGAAAGAATAAAAAATAAAATGAATCATTAATCAAAACACTATAAAACTAAACATAGTAATCACAAAATAGGAAACCGACCGGAGAACATCCTCTCCACCTAAGCCCGAACAGCTTAGGCCATCCCACACAAACTTTTTTTCTTAACCGTGATTCCTCCACAAAGACAAGTGGAGCCAGTCCTAGGAACGCAAGAAAAAAACTACAAACAACCTTTTTCTTGTTCTAACGAAGAGGCAGATAAAGGAACTGAAGGACTTATGCAGACTCGTAATCAGGACATACCACATTTGTCTGGCCCATACTATCTTTTCCTTTCAGATTAGGACAGTAACATTTACTGTGGCCGATATCACCACACTCAAAACACCAAAATCCTTTAAACTGTCTCTTTTCCTTCCTTCCCTTATTTTGTATAGGTGCCTTGGTATATAAAATTTGAGGCTCACTCTTAACATAACTCAACTCTTCCTTGAAACTGTGCGTTTTAAGCTCACGAGACAGGACAACATACTTAAACTCTTCCAACATAATGGAATCCCAACCATACATCATGGAATATATTAATGAATTAAAATAATCATCAATAGAGGTTAACAGGATTAAATCTTGGTCCTCATCCTTAACTTTAATATCTATGTTTGCTAAATCTCACAGAATTTTATTAAACTCCTCTATATGAACATGCACAGAAGAACCGAGAGACATTTTAATATTGTATAAACACATTTTTTTATACAAACGCCAAAGCAAAGATTTATTCATATACAAATACTCGAGTTTAGCCCACATCGATTTAGAAGTCGTTTCATGTGCTACTTCACATAACACCTTTTCAACCAAAGTTAACAGTAGAGCATAGTGTGCCTTTTCCAATATACCTAGATCAACATCGACAAAAGTAATGGTGGTCTGACCGTCAGCAGTGACAGTCACAACATGTTTCTTACTACCATGAAAAGCATCAGCAATACCATTATTAACAAGTAAATCATGAATTTCAACTCTCCACAAATTAAACTCATTTTCTCCATCAAATTTATCAATTTCAAACATGACAGACATTGTAAATAAAATGACTAATCAGGCTCTGATACCACTTGTTGCAGAAATGATATAGTTTGTAGAGATAAACACAACGTAAACACTACAGAGTATAAAACGTGTTATCAAAAAATTCAGAAAACCAAAAAATGAAACTTGCAGGAAAATACAATGAACAACATGTTGTACGTGGTTCGGACCTTATGTTCTTACTCCACGGCAAGAACACCACCACCAACTCTTTATTATTATGAAAATGAAAATAGAGCAAATACAACAGAGAAGCAGCAAAGGAAGAACATGCACGCGGACCACAGAAACTATCCAAGAACGAAGACCTCACTGCCCCAAGAGCCAGTGGTGAACCCTGGCTCAGAGTTAGCAGAGTACTCTTCCGAACTGGATGGACTCACGCACGCAACCCCGAATCAAGAACAAGATCAATGAAGGAAAACAGAACATACAACACAAAAATTGAAAGAAAAAAGAAACGGTCTCACAACAAAGATGCACTGAAAGCCATGAATCTCCGCGGGGGTTGAGGTTTTAATCTCCAGGATCGTCTCCACAATACTCGCAAAAGAGTTCTCCACCGGGGATCAACAGAACGATGTCGAGATGGCGGCGTACTAGAGGTGGGTCATAGAACCAGCAACAGTTCTCCTTCTCAGAGGGATCTCAGCATCGAAGAACCAGGGCGACGACGAATTGATAAAACAACGGCTACTATACATAAAAGAGAAGCAGAGACAAAGCAACGCATTGAAAAGTGCAACAGACGACGACCACACGACGATAAATAAACAGGAGAAAGTATCTTGATGCAGGCGACAGCTCAACAAATCCCAAATAGCCAACACACGTGGACGACAATGATCAAGCGGCCGACGCGGATAGTATCACTGAAGAAACAAAAATGTCAGAACCAGAGCCATTAGATCCGCATTCATCAATGGCGAGAAATGAGGCATCACAACAGGATCGCCATGGTGTAAGGGAGGTCGGACAACAAGCAGGCCACAACAGAGAACCATCCTAGTGAACAAACATTCCACGTCCCAAAGGCCCAACAAACATGCAGCCCAATATGCACAATAATAATAAAACAAAAACACAAAAAATTTATGGAAAAGCCGAAGAAACATCAACATTTTAATATTTGAAAATCCATTTTCACCAATCTCCACATTTTCAAAATTAAAACCAAAATCAGATGGTGAAGTTGCAAACATCTAACTACCTATACACCCTATCACTAGTGTGGGCAGATTCTCTACAACAGAAAAATCTAAGTCTACAAATGTTCACCCCGAATGAACATCACTTAGCATGTGCCGATAGTAGCACATGTTCAACCCACACTACATTTCTACTGCTAAACAGATTAAACATTCTCAAAAATTTAAACTAAGAAAAATAATTCAACAAACTTACCCATCATTTACCAATGATTAAACCCGGAACAGTTGGTATGACATGCACCAACAACCTAAAATGCAAACATCCTTTCCCGGGGGTAAATTACAATGGAAAAAAACATGAAAGATTAAAATATACAATGAATAATTAATCAAAACCGTAGAAAACCAAAAACAGTAATCATAGAATAGAAAACTGACAAGAGAACATCCTCTCCACCTAAGCCCGAACAGCTTAGACCAGCCCACAAAAACCTTTTTTCTTAACCACGATTCCTCCACGAAGACAAGTCGAGGCAGTCCTAGGAATGTAAGAAAAAAACTACAAAGAACCTATGTCTAGTTCTAAATAAGGGGATTCTAAAAGAACTAAAGGACTTATACAGACTCATAATCAGGACATACCACATTTTTCTGGGCCATACTATCTTTTTCTTTCAGATTAGGACAGTAACGTTTAATGTGTCCGATATTACCAAACTAAAAACCCCGAAATCCTTTAAACCAACTATTTTCCTTCCTATCCTTATTTTTCATAGGTGCCTTGGTATGTATCATTTGAGGCTCACTCTTAATAGAACTCATCTCTTCCTTCAAACTGTAGATTTGAAGATCACGAGACAAGACAACAGACTTATCCTCTTCTAACGTAATGGAATCCCGACCATACATCATGGAATCTCTTAATTAATTAAAATAATCATCAAGAGAGGTTTACAAGATTAAATCTTGGTCCTCATCCTTTACTTCAATGTCCATGTTTGCTAAATCTAAGAGAATTTTATTAAACCCGTCTATATGAACATGCACAGAAGAACCAGGTGACATTTTAAAATTGTATAAATGCATTTTTATTAAAAAGAAGCCCATGAAAAGAATTAGTCATATACAAATGCTCGACTTTATCCCACATCAATTTAGAACTAGTTTCATGTGCTACTTCACGTAGCACCTTATCACCCAAAGTTAACAGTAGAGTGCAATGTGCATTTTCCAATATACTAGGATCATCATCGACAAAAGTAGTGGTGGACTGACCATCGGCAGTGACAATCACAACATGTTTCTTAATACCGTGAAAAGCATCAACAAGACCATTATGAAAAAGTAAATAACACATTTTAACTCTCCACAAATTAAAATCATTTTCTCCATCAAATTTATCAATGTCAAACTTGAAAGACATTGTAAATAAAACGAGTAATCAAGATCTGATACAACTTGTTGCGAAAATGATACGGTTTGCTGAGATAGACAAAACGTAAACAGAGCCGAGTATAAAACGTGTTATCAACAAAGTCGGAAAACCAGAAAATGAAACTTGCACGAAAGTAAAATGAACAACAGGATTTACGTGGTTTGGACCTTATGGTCCTACTCCACTGCTAGAACACCACCACTGATTCTTTATTATTATGCTAAAAAAATAGAGCAAATACAAACAGAGAAGCACCAAAGACAGACCACACACGCGGACCACAGAAGCTATCCAAGAACGAAGACCTCTCCGCCCCAAGAGCCAGTGATGATCCCTGTCACGATGTTAGCGGAGTACTCTTCCGAACTGGATGGACTCACGCACGCAACCCCGACCCAAGAACAAGATAAAGAAACGAAAACAGAACATAAAACGTAAAGATTGCAAGAAAATAGAAACGGTCTCACAACAAAGAACCACAGAAAGCCATGAATCTCTGACAGGGGTGAGGTTCTAATCTCCAGGGCCATCTCCACAAAACATGAAAAAGAGTTCTCCACCAGGTGTCACCGGAGTGGTGTCGAGATGGAGGCGTACAGGCAGCGGGTCACAGAACCAGCAGTTGTTCTCTTTCTCAGAGGGCTCTCAGCATTGAATAACCAGGGTGACGATGAATTGAAAACACATCGGCTACTAAACATAAAGGAGAATCAAAGACGAAGCGACGCACTGACAAGCGCAACAGACGAGGGCCACGTGGCGGGCAACAGATGGGGGGAAGTATTTTGAAGCAGGCAGCGGCTCAACAAATCCTGAACATCCAACACACTTGGACGGTAATGATCATGCGACCAACGCGGATAGGATCACCGAAGAAACACAAATGGAAGAACCGGAGCCGTTAGATCTGTATTCATCAACCGCCATAAAAGAGGCATAACAACAGGATCTCAACGGTGGAAGGGAGGCCGAACAATAAGCGGTTCACAGCAGAAAACTAGCCCAGCGAACAAACATGCCACGACCCAGAGGCCCAACAAACAAGAAGCCCAATATGTACAATAATAATAAAAAAAATAATAATTTTGCATGGAAAAGCTAAAGAAACAGCAACGTTTTAATATTTGAAAACCCATTTTCAAAATTTCAAAAGGGAAATATTATTCGATCAACCCAAAATATATTTATAATTACGTTGAACTAAAAAATATAGATAATTTGTCCCGTTTCGGTAACTAGTGATATAGAAATATATTTATATTTTTTATAGTTTAAATTATAATCATATTTAGGATTATATTTTATTCATAATTGATTATTAGATAAAAATTTAATTATATATACATAATTATATTTATTATAAATAAAATTATTATATTTATATATTTAAATATAAATATTTTTGTTCTTATATTTATAATTATATAAATATAAATACAATTATGTTTTCACTTATTATGCTTTCAAATATCAAAATACTTCAAATTATCTTATATTTACAGTTTATAATTAGATAAACAATATATTATATAAAAATAATTATATTTTCTATATATAAAATCTTATATCTTTTATTTATTATATTAAAATAAAATTATAATTATAAATATTAAATTATATTTATGTATATTAGGGTATTGATAAAAAATATATTAGTATATTTATATATTTATATTTTTATGATAACAAATTATTAATACAATGTAATTTTAAATATACCTTTTTATTGAAATCTTATTAAATAAATATTAAATTTAATATGTATTTATATAAATAAATATAACTATATTTATATTTTTAATGAATATAAAAATATTTATATAATTATTTAAGTAATTATATACCAATGTTATCAATGTAATAAAAAATTGTCTTTATATCAACCCAATATTTATGATATTTTTTCATCGCACTTTGCTAATGGATGATTTAAAATGAACATAAGAAGAAAAATTAAAATTGAAGCTATCAATTTATGGTCATGGATTGTGCTTCCATTTTAAATTTAAATCCATGTGTTTTTATATATTTGCGGCGCAACCTAGTATCTTACCCTACTACCACATAAGACTCATATGTGTAAGTATATACTCAGTAAACCCCCTTTAAATAAGAATTATGAAGTATATCATGGTTGTGAAATAAAAAATTCAGAGGATACATATAATTAAAAAACTAAAAATGAATTAATCTAATAAAATAATTAGTCTCAAATCATCTTAATCGGTTTTAGTCATTAATAAAATATGAGGAACCTTCATAGAGAAGGTACACATCTTAATAAAATAAAGAAATCATTAACAATATAAAATATTATGTACATAGAAATAATTTCGATAAAACTAACCGTGTTAAAAGATTTTTTTTGTTCTGATTATGATTATTTCAAACATGATTCACAAGTTATAAAAACCATGCAATATGTTTCCAACATAAAAATAACATTCCTATTCTAAAACAAAAATTTCTAAATTATAAATAACATTTTTAATCAATAATTTAATACAAGTTTTAATAAAATAAAAGTCTAACCTAAACAGAGTCATATTTATTTTTTATTGACTTGCTTTTTTGAAAAATATTTTCTATAAAAGTCATTAAGATATAAAATAATCTAACATGATATATCTTTATAAAAATTTGAGGTACATATTCAATTATTTCTCCACCAAATCCATATCTCTATGTTTTTTTAATTAACACACTTTTAGGGTTAAGGGGGAACCCAACAACCAGTCAATGCATATATTCATATTTGCTCTTGGAAAATTATGAAAAATTAAATTTAACATTTCAACAAATAAAAATATAACAAAAATCCCCACTGGATAAAATTTATTATATTTTGAATATATATTACTTAATGTGATTTAATTAATAAATATATTTTATTTCATTATGAATTATGTGAAAAAACGTAATTTTAAAATAATTTATAATAATCACGTGAAATAATTATTTCATAGAATGAAAATTTTAAGAAATATAAAAAATATATTTAATTATTGAAAATTACAACAAGTGCATATATTATTTACTATGATTTAATAAAACACGTATGTTTTATATAATTATGAATGTTGTGGAAAAACATAATTTTAATAAAAGTTACAAAAATCATAAAAAATAATTATTGAAATGAGGAATTAAATATTTGTAATGAATATCATTAATCACTGAAGATTCTTACAAGTGTAGCCCATAAATTGTTTTAATTTTTTAATTTCACAAATCCATTCAAGTGTATATCGTAATAAAAAAATGACAAAAATGAATAAATGTATTAAATATGAAAGAATTAAAATAAATAAACAACAAAATAAAATTTATGTCACAAACCTGTATAATAAGTTTATATAGTAATTTTTTTATCAAACAAATGAATCCCAATGGAACGATGGTGTCGTTTTCTCCAGGTACTCTCGCATCACTCTCTCATCTGGGGATTCTCTCCTCATGCTCACAATCTATGACACTCCCTTCTCTTTCTTTGAAATGATTTCAAGGATATGCTATCCCCTCATTCTTGATTGCCCTCTAGCACTGTTTTTTTTTTCAGTGCATCTCCTATTATCCAAAAGCTCTTCCCCCCTTAATTTCTTTCACCTCTTATTTGGAATTGTTTCTTCTTCTCAATTTCTCATCCCCTAGTTTTTTTCCTTCACCATGTTCGATGAAACTCCTATCTTGCTGTAGGAACCATCAGGAATTTACCCCATCCCAGCCGAGCTCGATGCAACACCGGCATCTAGGGATTCTTCCGGTTAGAGTTGTTTGGTGTTCCTCCTGGGAGACGATGTTGGTCTCTTGGTGTTCTTCTCCATGTGGTGGCTCCATCGGAAGGGTTCAGTGGTCATGGAGATACCCGCATCTCATTTTTGTGTCTTTGGTTTGTTTAGAGCTCTACTATGTCTCTTAGTTACCTCCAATCTTCTCCTTGTTGGATTATAATAGTGGTACTCATGGTGTTTTGGGATGTGAGTTTCGAGTAGTCGATGGCATTTTAATAGGGTTTTTCCCTGGGGTGGCTTCGACTCTGACCATAGATACCTGAAGGACTTGAACTTCATGATGGTTTGTGCTTCAACATCAACCCTTTTGTAGATTCGATGGTTTACGATGGTATTTTTTTGGTTTTCAATGGTGGTGAGGATGGATTTTGGTTTTTCTTACTCCGGTCATCATCTCTGGTGATCTGTCCGGTGTTGATGTCGTTAACAATGGTAGCATTCCTTGGCAATGATAGAGGGTGATAGTGACGGGAATCCAGGTGACGCGGTGATGCCCATATCAGGTGATCATTGGGTTTGGTGTAGGTTTTGAATTTTGATTTTCTCTTAACCATCTTTTAACATAAAAATCCCACATGATGGATATGATTATAGATTTTCCTTAATGTGGATATCTTTGAACTGAATGCACTATACTAGATATTGGTGGAAAAATTGGGGAATTAATGGAATTGAATCATTGAAAACTTTTTCATTGTCAACCTACAATTTTTATAACGATATTGGTTAGCATTGGGAGGCCGTCATTCATGGTATTTTCCTATCAATGGAGGGATCAAAAAATTGGATATTATCTCAATATGAGAAATTTCCAATTTTATTTTCTTCTTTCATGGTTTCTTGGGTAATATGCTGAAAGACTACACTACCAAGACCACTGATGATGATAGTAATATTTGGTTACAGTACGTTCTGTAGATGCGTGTCAAGAACCTGGGTGGTTCGTTTACTCTAGAAACCAAAATAAAAGGATAGTGACAAAATTTCCAAATCCTTCACTGCTTAATCATCATCGTACTAAAACAATGTTATCATATTAGGGATTCCCAAGGACCCTATATATACAAATGAACACCACCGATCAATTGAGGTTGAAAATAAATGTACTGGGGTCACTTTAATCGATCTGAGAAACTTATAGATCCTTCATACCTACCCATATGGGGTGATGTCAGCCTCCATTATACATAAGTTATCTACACCTGTTGAAAAAAATAAACCCCTCTCTAATACAAAAAAAATGCTCTGACAACCCAGAAAACCCCCTACACATTCTCTTGGTGATTCCTCTCCCCTTTTGGATTTAAACAAGGATCCCATTTCTCCCTTGGTGACTAGATAGAAAAAAACTCAGATGTGGAAGTAGAAATAAAGAGGGGATTATTGATGAAATTTAAAAATGGGTGAAAATAGTGGGTCTAAAAGAAACATGGAGGATTCATTGGTTTTCTCAGAAATTTCCCAAAATATGGAGAGTATTATAATATGGATCCATTATTGAAATCAAAAAGGTGGATACTGGATTGAACCATCACCACCTATCCCAATGATCATTTCATACTGGAACTGTCATGGGATTGGAAACCCATGATCATTTTGAATGCTTCAGTGCTATTGTACTAAAAGTTTCCCATATATAGTTTTATTGTAAAAAATTATATTGGAAAGTAAGTACATGGATACTATCTCAAAATAGAGGGATTTAAAGAATGATTTTTTATTTCCTGTAATGGCCATTCGGGGGGGTCCTCCTTTGGAAAGAAGACTTAAATTTCAGAATCTTCTCTTTCCCCCTAACTACGTGGCTGCCACCATTCACCATCCTAACAACCCAACATAGACCATTGGTGGCTGATATAGTTGGATATATCAAAAGTAAAAATGAAAATCATAGAGTTTTCTCTAATCCTTTCAGGAGAAGATACCTGGAACACTCTTTCTTTGAAGGGATTTTAATGAAATAATGTTCTAGAATGAAATGAGAAGTGCTGCTCACAGACCTCTCTCCCAAATACTTGATTACAGGTAAGAAACACATTTGGATAATCATGTTAATATGGGGTACATTGGTATTATTTTCACCTATTTTAGAGGATATTTAGAAAACAAAATCAATCCTTAAAGATTGGACTAATTTATGGGTACAATTGAGCAGACCAACATCATTCGGAAAATCCAAGTTTTCCATTTGGCTCATGCTACTTCCGACCACTTCCACATCCTGTTAGATATGTCACACCATCACAGGAATAGGTACATGAATGTGTATTCATATTTAACAAATTTTGGAACTAAGATAAGGATTTCGAGGATATTGTTCACTAATGATTGAATGTGGGAAACTCTGGTACTGAAAATAATATTTAGCAAATTGGCAACTAATTTGAAGAAATGGAGTTATCATAAGTATTTATAACCTGCTTTGGGATGAAATAACATCTAAAGGATACCTAATACCCTTCAATCATGTCCCACATATGATACAATTTTATACAGAATAGGAAGTCTATTAATGGAGCTGGATATGGCTCTTCACACCAAGGAAAGATTTTGAGCTATGTGGGCATGGAAAAGTCACACCAAAGAGGGTTACACCAACACTTACTACTTCCATCAAAATGCCTTGAAAAGGAACCACATGAACTCTATCATGAGCCATAACAACTCAAAAGGTTGGTCTATTTCTAAGGAGGATGTGATTCGTGACTCTCTTATTCTATTGTTCCATAAGCTCTACCCTGAATGTCCTGAAGGACTTTTATTTTTTTTATTTTGGATAATACCCCTTTTAAGGGTTGATCGGGATCCATTACATGACCTGTAAGCTCAATGAAAAAGTCCCAAACAGAACCCTTACATGACTTATAATCCCAAGTCACAATGCCCAATTCATGACCTTAAAGGCACAATACCCTGACACCCTTGAAACAACCCATCCCTATCATCCATAGCTTAAAGGCACCGTGCTCCCCACCTCGCATGGAAGATCCACTAGCAATTCAACATGCCGAGAAACATGGTGCCTCGTCTCGAAGACAGTTGCCATGCCCTCTCATTCTTCCAATTTAGTTTTATCTACATTGGTGGTTTCTATTTTTTTTCTCTGAATCCTTATCAAGGTTTGCTCGTGTGTGTTCTGTCCTTGATTCCTTCTTGGTATTTTATATGGACCGAAAGCCATGTTTCCTAAAGGCCGTTAGTGTCCCAAAAGTCTATACAACCCAAAGGACCTGTGGCCTGAAGGAATTTGGTGGCCTGAAGGCCTTTAGATCCATAGGCCAAAACTAGTGGCTTAAAGGCCCAAATCAGATGAATAGTTCAAGCTACTACAATACTGAACAATACTTTCTATATTAATGCTATAATAACTAGGAATTTACCCCCACTCGGAATTGAACCTAGGTTTATTGGATGCCAAGAACATGCCTATACCACTTGGGTACTATCTCTTTGGATTCCATAAACTCTATAAGGTGGTGATCCTTTTTCATCATATGTTATTTCTTCTTTGATTAAACCTATCATCATATATACTATGAATTATCATCTTTCATGAAATCTTTATGATGAAAAAATTATAAGGGTGGTCAACCAAATTCACTCCACCAAAGCCCCTAGGACGGATGGATTTTGTGCCCACTTTTTTCTAAAATTTATAGCATATAATTGGTAAGGATTGCTCGACACCTATGAAGGATCTTTGGGAGGGAAAGGATAAATTTTTTCCATGAATGAAATCCTCATCACTCTTATTCCAAAAAAAAATCCCTCCATGTTACGGATTTATGACCTCTTGGCTTACGTAATGTGGTTTATAAGTTATTTTCAAAGATTCGAGTGAATCACAAGCTCTCCCATATTCCCTTTATCATCTCCAAAAATCAAAGTTCCTTCACCTTGATACATTATGCTCCCATATTTTTAAATAAATGTATTTTCACCACTCTCATTTCAGTGGGTCCTCACCCCAACATTTTTTAGAGATACATCTGGGGTACTCATACATTTCTAAGGATGGAGTTTTCTAGAGGATTGGGAATGGATCCTCGATTAGAATGTGGAAATATCTCTAGCTACAGAATCACAAATGTGTAGTGGAAACCTCTCGGGTGGTCCTGAGGATTGAAGATTCTATGGTTGGATATCTCTTTAATGCAGTAGGGAATGGTTGATGCATGGAAAATCTTGAAAACTGGTTAAATGAAAGATATTGAAATATTATTTTAAGTGTTCATTTATTGAAATATATAAGATAATATACCATTTACTAGTGTAAAGATAAGTTAGGTTCATTCACCATAAAATCCAGTTATGTTGTGGCTCACCGTATCCTGGTCCTAGGGGATGAGAATTTATGGATGTCCCCATGGAATATTTGTTGTCCTCACATAGTCTATTTTTTTTGTGGCAGCCTCTACTACATGAAGTTCCTATTGCACTACCATTATGTTGATTACCCATTATCCCGCCTTGGCATGGATGATCAAGAATATACCTTTCTTTCAATCATTTGTTGTCCTAGTGCATGGGTGGTTTGGAATTCTAATATCTCTAAACCTGATCATTATTTATCAATTTCCCCATACCCTCCTTCACTTCTTATTGTTTGTTCATATTATCTCCTAGTGGTGATAGTGGATTCCTTATTGAGTATTGCATGGTTCATTTTGGTAAGAAGAAATGATATAGTTTTCAACCAGATTTCTAAACCACGTTTTGTATGTGTGGAGCAGGCTAAGTCATGGCTAGATACTTGGAATAATCTAGTCAAACAGAAGTATATCCCAAGGCCCCATCAACTTTTATTCATGTGCACCCCCTACCACTAGAGGATGTCCTTAAATTCATCATTGATGCCTCCCTCATTAGGAATGATAGTACTGACACTGGTGTCAAAGCCTGTAATTATTCCGATCATATCATTGTGGCTCGCCACACGGCACTCAATGCCTTTTGGGACCCCTGTTGGATGAGGCCAATGTAATAAACATCAGTGTGACCTTTTCTATCAAGAGAGGCTAAATGTATACCACTTTTGAATCATATTGTATTAAGGTTATCAATTGAATTCAAGTGACTGATAATTTCTTTAAATCATTTGGACCTTTGATTTTGAAGGTATGGACATTTCTCCACCACTTTGCAGCTTGTTATTTGTCATTTATTAAAAGAGAGGGGAGAAAATTTTCTCACCTTATGGTGATTAGGAGTATCATTTTTGTTTATCTCACTTGGTTAGATGTTTTTCCTCTATGTTTATTATCTCTTATTGCATTAGAACTCCAATACTCTTAATATAATTTTCAACATTCTTCAAAAAAAAAATAAGTAAATAGAAATATAAATTTTCACTAAAAAACTGCATTGAGAATTTACACTAAAAATATTTATTTCAAATTTTCCTTGAAATCTTATTGTGAACATTTCCATTCAAATTTCCAATAGAAATTCCCAATGTATATTTTCCACTATTGATTTTAATTTTTAATTATTGATAAAAATATTTAATGAAAATTTCAATTGAAATCTCAATATAGGATGAAAATTTTCTATGTAAACTGGAAAAACAAAAAACACACATACACATACAAATATAAATGATGATATTAAATTATAAATTTCTTATGAAAATTGTACTTTGGGAATTTTTACTATGTATATAAAAAATTCATGTAAATTTATTTTCGAATTTTATGTTTCACATTAACATAGAAATATCCAACAATATAAATATATACTTAATACATTTAATGGAAATTCACACAATATGTGAGTGCACAAATATGAACATAGATACATATACGTATATATACATATGTAAATATACAATATAATTTTCAATCACAAATTTACAGTAGAAAGTAACATAACATCATTGAATATTTATAATGAAAATTCATAATGAAAATTTATAGTTATGAGTTGAACATATATTTGTTGTCGTAAGATCATTCCTGGTATGATCAGTTTTTAGTGTTATTTTTTATTCATCTCATGTTCATTCCCTCAGGGTTAGACAGTGAATGTATTTGGATTTTATTTTTCTACCTAGGATTAAAGGATAACCCCATCATTATTAGAAAATACATTTTGAAATTTCCAGTGCCAGTATAAAAAAATTAAATTTGAAAATTTTCAATGAAAATTTTCATTACAAGTTTTAAATTCGAATTTCTTGTAAAATTACAAGTGAAAACAAATTAATACATAAATAAGTAAGGAAAATTTGGACTGGAAAATTAAAAAGAAAATTTTATATTAACATTTTCATATAAAATTTATAGTTTTAGTTTCCAATAAAATGATAAGTCATAGTATATTAATACAAAAATGAACCATGAAAAATTCCAGTGGTAATTTCCATTTTTTATTTCCACTGGAAATTTAAATTGATAACATCCACCATAAATTTATTGTGTTTATTTCCTACACATCATATGATTCCTATTATAAACATAAAACATATTTTTTACATAGTAATTTATAATAAAATTTTTCAATGTATGCATACATAATATAATAATATACAAAAAATGATAAATCTTATCGCACATTTACAGTGACAAATTTCACTGCACATTTCCACTAGAAAGTTGTAGTTCAAATTTCTGCATGAATTTACAAATAAAAGTTTCAATACATATTTTCTTCACACCAAATATTTCCTTATATAAATATAAAATGGAAATTTTTAATGAAAATCTATAGTGTGAATTTCAAATAAATAAAGAAAGGTATGGAAAATGTGATTATCAAAAAAGAAAAATTTACCTTAGAATTTGAATTTTAAAAATCATTTATATGTAAATGAATGTATAAATAATTGATATATAACTATTTATAAAAATTATTGGTAATTTTTATATATTCATTTTAGAGTAAATAAATATAACAAAGTATATATTTTAAAAAATATTTGTAGTTATTATAAATTTATAAACATATAACTAATTATTAGTTATTTTTATATGTTTTGTTTTATTACAATTATGATATATTTATTATTTTTTTCTATTTTTAGCTATCATTATTTCTAATGATTTGTAATTATATATATATATTTATGTACTTATCTAATATTTATGGATTTGAGTTTTTTAAAAATCATATTACAAGTGAAACAAATGGTGTTTCTATACAACACATTGAAATAAATCAATTTGATTTTTAAAAATCAATCAAATCTAAATTTTAGGTATATGGGGACATAATTTTTTTACACGGGGAAAGAATCTCATGATGGACATGATACTTAGGTCACTACACCAATCATAAGATGATATTTTCCCATTATGAGGATGACTCTTCTTTTAAAAAAAACGTCAAACAAGCGGAAGATGAAAAAAATAAATATCCCATACGGATAATAAAATACTGGGGAGACACTGGAGGAGGTTGAGGTACACACTTTCCTATAAAATGAGGAGGCTACTATGGTTGGAGAGTGAGGATTTTTTATTTAACACATGATGGAGGATTGAGGGAGAATCTATGTAGAAAAGGAAATTGTGGGGAACTAAGGTGAAGGCAGACCTGCTACCTCCCCCAATCTGGCTACCTAAAGTCTCTAATACCCTTCCCATTTTTTCATTAATTAAACTAATATTTCTTCTTAAATGACCCACTTTAATGGTTTTCCATTTTAAATTTCAAAATTTATATTCAATACGATCGAGTTTTTTTAAAATTCTAAATCTTTAATTTATCTTGATTAAGAAATTCATTCTCGCTATTCTTGGTTTTGGATCACACCGATTGGTTATCCTAAAGTCAATGGAAGAATTGTTTAGTAACTAATAAACACATGAGGAAGTAACATTGGACTAACATTCATGTTTTGGATTTTCAATATCGAATTAGGTATTGCCTACATAATTCAATGTAGACCAATTATGAATTTCACACATTGGAAGTTGAATAATCCAAGCAAGGAAATTGTTTGAGATTATTCTAATTATCATCCAAATTTATTAATGATGAAAATAAGGAATATTGTTTTAATCCATTCATTTAACCAATCAATAAATACATTAAAATAATTTCAAAAGGACCTTGATAGAATTAAAAAATGAAGCCAAACCTAAACCCAATCACTTGTCTCTCATCTAAATTTCATAATCGAAGTTTCATCGCTTCCTATTCAAAACAACCATGTTCATTTATTTAATTTTTTCACTCATGAAAACTAAATTAAAACATTTCTTCATGGAGATGAATTTGGTCACTACTAATACTACTATTATTACTACTACACCCTTAGGGGGGGAAATAAATAGTTTTTTCCACACTCCATGATAGGTGTTCATTACACATCTATGTGGTTTGGTATTTTTGATGAGAAATGACTTGAAATTACATTATATATTTAGAATTAATCTAAGTATATTTTTGATTGGCCTTAATAACAAATTAGTATAACCCTTGGAAAAACAAGGACCACCTCAACAACATATGGGACATAGGTTGTCAAACAAATTTTAGACAGTCAACTTTTCCACACATGGGTGGTAACTGAGGATGTATAAGGCCTATTGAATGGGAGATTTAATATATAGTCCATGAAAAATGTATTCATATTTTATATACAAAATATTTTATGAACATGTCTTAGTTGTTATGTATTTTTCTTGAGAAAAGCCATGACATTCAATTCTATAATAAGGATTTATCTAAGTATATTTTTGATGGGAATAAATAAGAAATTGGGTCATACCTTTGAAAACCATGGACCACATCATCCACATATGGAACCTTGGTAGTCAAAACGTGGGAGGCTATCAACTTGGACTGCCCTTGGCAGCAAGTGAGGATGCATATGGCCTATTTCATGTGAAATTTAATGTGGTGACCATGGAGAATGCATTCTTATTTTGAATATAGAATATTTGGTGAACATATATAATTGGATTGATATTTTTGATGATAAATGACTTTCCATTATATTACATACATAGAATTTACCTAATTATATTTTTATGTGCCTTAACAAATAATTGGTATAGTCCTTGGTAAACCAAGGACTACCTTAACCACATAAGGGACCTAGATTAAATATTTGGCAGTAATACATAATAATTTTGGTATTTTTGATGAGAAATTACATTATCTACGTATATTTCCGATGGGAATTAGAAGAAATTGGAGCTATCCATTGGATGGCTGAGGATTACCTCAAACACATAAGATACAATGGTGGAAAATGAGGATGCATAGGGTGTTTATAGGTAGGGAGACATTTGCATTGTGGAGCATCATATGAGATATGTATTTTCTACAAGTGTTCACAATATGTGTAGAGCCTCTCTTGTGAAACCCATGATCCAGAAGGCTAGAATTGAGCTTGGTTTTCCACACTCTCGATGCTTGGTAGAGGATATATAGTATTTTTTGGAGCTTTAGAACCTTGTTCTTGCGGTTTTAAATGATGAATCTAGGATATTTCTCAAAATATGCCTCCTTTTGTAGTACTGATGATGTTTGGGAGTTGGAGAAATGAGGGCTTAGAGTGCAGAAACATGGATCAAGTCAATATTTATCTGTTAAAAAATGTTGGAAATTCTCAATTGAACAAAGACTAAAAAAATAAAAGTTAAAGTATTAGAAGGACGAAAGAAAATTATAGAACACAAGAGTTGGTTTTTACACACCACCTATTGGAATGATTTTTCAGGATAAGTTTTCATTGATTTGCATACACACAAGTATTTATGACATAATTAAAACCATGCTGATACCTTAATGAGGTCAAACAAAATTGATCCATAAATGGGGTAGAATAATGAGGGGGATGGAAAATAATGATGGAATAAATCTCCATTATTGAAATTTATCAACATGAGGTGGTCGTTTTTCTATTGAAAAGTAAATCATTATAAAGCATTTTATTTATCAAAGAGAAGATATGTCGGATAACCTTTTCATAGACGGAAATTTCATGTCCTCTTGATATATAAATCTCATACTCAATGTTTTCTCCTTGAAACTATTAAACTAGGCTGAAAGCCTCATAGATTCATAAAGAACAATGGTTATGAATTCCTATTTCTGTGAAGGAATATCACGGTCTATGTAATTCTTTAATATGATAACATTCACGCATAAGGTTGAGTGATATTATACTGTGAGTTTGATGGTTTCACAACAAAAGGATAGAAACATTTTCATAGAATAAGTGAATTAGTGTGAAACCAAAAATAGCGATACGAAATACCACATGTAGTACAATTAGTTACATGAATATGAATTTATGAACTAAATTTAGTGAAAAATAGTTATAAAATAAATTAAATAATAAATTCCATGTATTTCGAATAAAAATGAGTTTCACTTATTTTAGTTCTATATAGTTGAAAGTACATGACTTTTAAATGTAGTTGTGTGTGAATTGATCAGAGCATTTTAATGAAGACATATTGTATTGTTTCTAGGTAGTGAGGCCATACATTTAGTGTACTAGAAATATTAGTGAGTATCATAATCTGAAAAGTTATTATTATTAATGGTGATCAAGGACAATGATTTTTCTAAATTAGATTATTCAGTGTGGACTTGAAATAGAACAAGGCCATTGTGCACATTTTACAAGTAAGAAGAAGCATTTGAAGTCCTATATATAAGAGGTTAGTAAGACCATTAAAGAACCCGTGGGATTTCAATATATAAAACATGAGTTTCTCAAAAGATACTCTACTGGAGGGAATAAATATAAAGAAAACTGGTGGGATTCTCATCTAAATATCCCATCAAGAGATGGTCCACTATAATCATTAGTGATCAAGAATTACGAGTGTTTATCTACCAGGCATTATGGAATAGTTTCAGTACTTATAATCACATATATTTAATATTAGAGAATCTATAACTCAGATAATCTCAAACAAAATTAGAATGTAGTCAACCACATTGGGGGAGAACCTCATACAAATTTGTGTGTTCTTTTTAGTGATTTCATTTGTTTTCATGCGGGAAATGTGAGGCCTTAATAATAAGAGATCTAGATATTAACCAATCATAGAGGATGATTTGAAAGTAATAAATTGTAAAAGGAACATCACTAATTCTCCCCCACCCCCTCCCTATGATATATCTGAAATTTTCCTCTATAAGTGGTAGTAAATGACATGGTTACCTTTGAAAAGACCCAACCTTTAATAAATACTAAAGATGGGGAGTTTGAATTCATTCAATAGTAGAGGAGTTCCTTTCTTTTACAGAAATATTTATTATGGATAAATGAACTGAATTCTTCCATATTTGCTTTCACAAGGACTTAACACATGTTGATAAGTGAAATATGTAAGTAGATGAGAAAGCTGTAAATTCTATTTTAACATCCTTCTCTAATAAAGTGTTCACTAAGGTGATGGGGATTAAAATAAACAAGGAGATGTGAGATAAACATGATAATATGTATGAAGGGATGTTAATATCAATGGATTCAAATAAAAAATATGGAGATCTAAGTATGAAGATATCCAAATGGATGGTGACGAGACAATAAATGACTACTATATGAGGGTAAATGAGATAGTAAGTAATATCAAGGGCTTTAACAATACTTTGGATGATTCATTTGTTTTCAAGAAACTGATGCGTATTTTTACTAAAAAAATTGGTCCAAATGTTTCATTCATAGAATAAATTGGAGACCTATCAATAGACGTGATTCATAATTCACTCCTAAATTATGAGATGAGTAATGATCCTATGTTCAAAAAGAAAGATAAGGTGTAAATAGATTTAAATGCAATTGAAATCCTCAAGTTGATGGAAAATAAATATAAACCATCCTTATATTTTCATGAGGATGATGTATGGGATATAGATTATAATATTTGTGTCTTTTATTTTCCAAAGGATCATAAGAAGAAAGATAAAATTTAATGGTTTTCTTCCTTTAAATTTCTTTCATTATGGTCAAATTGGACATTTCTGAATTGATTTTAAAAATAAAGAATCTAATGATTTTTAGAGTGATGATAAAAGAATACTACAATAAAAATAGTTCTGGAGAAACGTGAAAAGGTGATAATAGAAACAATAATAAGAATATATCAAGGAAGTGTTAGAAAAATCTGATGAGTATGAGAGTTGATGAATTCTCTTCGACTTGGAGTGAATCCAAAGTTTAAGGTTTAAATAAAAAAACATAAAACATTCATAGAATAAGGTAAGATACATGGAAAGTATTCAACCTGTGATGAGATAGAAGAAGAGATCTACCATGAATATAGACTGAGATCTGAACATATAACATGTATTTATCAAAACACTCTACTCAATAAGAGAATCAATTTGTTGAAGAGAGAATATAAATGAATAAAAGAAGGAGAATGATCTTATTTAAGAGATCAAAACATCCAAGGTGAATATTACACAATATGATAAGATATTGAATGACTTAAATATAAAAATGAATGTTAAAGAAGAATGATTTTAATGGGACATAATCTAGGTTTATGAAATACAAAAATGCATGACGATGATAGATGATTTTGATAAAGTGGTGGAAGTTCAAGCTTAATCATCCAATGTTTTGATGAAGAATAGTCCAACGAAGAAGGTGCATGTTATTTTTAATTATACCAGGGATGCTAAATCTGCTTCATCTATTGGTGCAGGTTCTGACAAAAAAACTAGAAGAATATAGACTGATGATGAATGTGAGAACCTAAATGAGTTAGAAAATGATTTTTCCCTAACACTAATGAAACATAATTTCTGGATTGTATCCATAAAACAAGTAGTTTATCACCAATATAAAATTTAGAATTACGAAACATGAAGTTTCAGAAGTAATTTTTGGAGTTTTGGTAAATTTGGGAATAAGGCCAACATTTACTAGTATAATATGTCACATTCAATTAATTGGCATGCATAAATGTGGAGAAATTATGGAAAGAAAAAAAACATATTTGTGATAAAGAGGAACAATCATATAATGTAGAAGTTTGTTGATGAGAAACCAACAAGGATATCTACGAAGAATAATTTTGATTGATTAAATTAAATACATAAAATATGTGACCAACAAGGTCATTGTGATTATTTTTTCATGAAAAATACTTCCAGGATAGTTACTATAAGTTTCTAAAAAAATAATGATCAATGAAGAGAAAATAGCTCTAACTATTTTATTCAAAGAAATAATTTTCAGTATGGAATGTTTGAAGGAAACATATGAAAATGATTGTGCTAAAGGAAGAATAGATATTTCAGCAGATGATGTTGAAACCCATTTGAAGTTTCAAGAATATAATATCTATAAAGATCAGGATATGTTTTATAGAGGATGAAAAATAAACTGATCATATTGTAAAGAACTATTTGATTTTTCTACTTACACAAAAATGAAAAACAAATAAATTTAAAAAGAAATCATATAATGATGCATGAGATTTTATGGATAATACTATGAAGATTTTTATAACCATTACACCCTCAAATGAACAAAAATATAATTGTAATGGAGGTAATATCATGATGATAATTGTTGTCATATTGAAGATAGCATCTGGGTGGAGAAAATCATAGCCTTGTTTCTGTAATTAAGGGTCTTTGAAGAATCTCCATATTACATTTTTTTATATGTCTTGTGATAACAGGTAGGGAATTAAAGGATAATTTTGAGGCTATCACTTCTTTAAAACATGAATTAATTCACCTCATAGAGTCTATTAACTACTATGAAAATGGAAAAAGAGAAGTGTATCACTTATGTGGGATAAAATTTGATAAGAATATACCATTATTGTAAATTCCCATGAATTTGAAAATCCTAGGAAAATTTTAATCCTGAATTATTATGCTGTGACTATGACCTTTGAGAATCTTCCTTGATGATGTAAAATAATTTTTCAAGGGGGGTGATGAGTCATTTGTAAGATGAGTGGAGGGGGATTAATTTTTATGCTCTTGAGATGTTTTAATGCATTTGTCAAGATGTTTGTAGAATATATCTTAAAAAAATTATCAGATAATTCTTGTGATGAATAAGTTGAATGATAATGATGATGGTATCATAGATAAATATTCTATAAGGACAAATGTGATGCTATGGTAACATCACTCTTGTTTTCTACATCGAGTTTTCCCACAGAAACTCAGAGTTGAATAAATAAAATATCAATACATTAAGAATGATTGTGATATTGTTATTTAAGAAAAAAAAGTATAATGAAATAATGAGAAGTTGATATGTGATCCCCCAAACATACTTGTGTATTTATATTAATTAAGGGGGAGAAGAAAAAGGAGTAGATATAACATATTAACATAGAAAATTGTTAAGGGTATTGAAAAAAACATTATGGGGGGGATTACTAAACCCAATGTAATTGAATGGTATTTATTGAAAATTAAGATAAAAAATGTGATAATGATTAAAAATGGATATGATTTTGAGGATCATGAAATGTTACAATTCTCTATATCCTACTGTGAAGATTTATGAACTATTCTTAAAGTCTAAGGACAAGTTCTAATGGTGTGCAGAGCAAGAACATTGTCTACAACAATGAAGATGATTAATGTTCCATCCATTTCGGGATAAATATAAGTTACCAATCCCTATAAGTATATTAAATTTACTATTATTTCATGATATATTTAATGATAACACCATGAAAAATATATTCTAATTTTTCATATGGAATGTTTGGTTGAGGACGTTTAAGTGGTTTTTTATTTTTGATGAGAAAAATATTAAAATTTCAATATATACACATAATTAATATCTATATATTTTTTATGGGCCTTAATAAAAATTATACTATCCCTTAGAAAACCAAGGATCACCTCAACCACAAATGGGACCTAGGTGGTCAACCAAATGGGATGAAATTAACTTGGCCAGCCCCGAGCCGCAAGTGAGGATGCATAGTGCCGGTAGGGGTAGGTAGGTGTTTGTGGAGTGGTTCAAGGGTGATGACTGAGTTCATATCACCCCCCAAATAGACATTTTTATTTATTTTCATTAATAGTGAGAAGAAAGAGGAATATATTTCATATGTTGACAAGGAGAATTGTTAAAGGAATTGAAAAAAAAATTCAAAGGGGGGGATTGTTGAACACAGTGGACTTGAAGTGTATTTGTTTTTCAATAAAGGGTCATTATGTGTTGGAGATTATAAAAGAAGATGAATTTGAGAATCATATACAATTACTATTGTCTATATCTTGGTTTCATGATTTATTAGTTGTTCTTAATGTTCTTGGCCCAGTGTTAATAGTGTGCGGAGAAAGAACGTTGTCTACAAAAAGAAATATTATTGAAGTTCCATACCATTGTGAATGATGAGAAGTTACAAATTAGTAGAAGGATATGAAAAATACTACTATTGTATGATAAATTTAATATGAAGACCATGAAAAATATATTTATATTTTTTATATAGAATATTTAGTGAAATCATTTTAGTGGTTCGGTATTTTTAATGAGAAATGGCTTGATATTACATTCTACAATCAGAACTAATCTAAGTATATTTTTAAAGGGCCTTAACAAAAAAATTGGGCCAACCCTTAGAAAACCAAGGGTCACCTCAAACACATATGTGACATAGACAATAAAACATGCTGGAGAAAATCAACTTGACCAGCCCCGAGATGCATATGAGGATGCATAGCACCTACTGCATGTGAGACTTAATGTGAAGACCAAGAAAAATATATTTATATTTTTCATATATAATATTTTTTGAAGTCATCTAAGTGGTTTAGTATTTTTTTATGAGAAATGGTTTGATATTCGATTATATACGTAGAATAAATCTAAGTATATTTCTAATGTTCCTTATCCAAAAAAATGGGCCAACACATGGAAAACCAAGGACCACCACAACTATTTTTTGGAACTAGGTAGTCAACCAAGTGGGAGGAAATCAAGATGGACAACCCTGCATGAGAATTAATGATTAAAAGCCCCTATTTTAAGGGATATTTAATGTGAATACCATGAAAAATATATTATTATTTTTTATATGGAATATTTGGTGAAGACCATGGAAACTATATTCCTTTTGTTCTTATGGAATATTTGGTGAAGACAACTAAGTGGTTTGTAATTTTTTATGATAAATAGTTTCATATTCTATTATGTACTTATAATTAATATAAGTATATTTCTATTGGTAATTAACAAAAAATATGGGCTAGTCCTTGGGAAACCAAGGACCACCTCAACTACAAACGAGAACTAGGTTGTCAACTATAGGAGAGGCAATCAACATCACCAGCCTCAGACAACAAGTGATGATTAAAAACAGATAATTAATGGGATTTTTTATGTGAAGACCATGAAAAATATATTATAATTTTGAAAGTGGAATATTTGGTGATGATAAGGTTGGATGGGTGTAGCTTGATCTCTTTTGGATAAAGCTGGGATGAATGCTTGTGACCCATACTATGCACCACACTGCAATTATGTGTGTCGAGATCTACAGTGAGCTCATTGGGGGTTACATGGGGCCACACACCCCTACTCTAGGTGTCTAGGGACTGATGGATGGCATACATATTTTTGGGTACTATAGCAACAATGACCACTATAGCAGAGTTGACCGTACGAAAATGATAGGGCACTGTAGCAGTACAAACTTTTGGAACTAATACCATAGTAGGTAGAACTTTGGATACAATAGTAATGTAGCTCTATAGACTTCTAGCCACTGACCATTGTAGCAACTTGGACATGGGTGGTTGTGGCACTGCATCGATGCAGAATTCCAGTTGCCATTCACAATAGTGACGCAAACATTCTATGCGGTTAGTGGTATAATTATTCATCTTTTTTATTATCAAATTTTAGGTTAGGGATTCTATGTTAAAAACTATGATATCTTCCTAAAATTTATGCTCCCAATTCATAATGATATTTTTGGCTCTCTATTGACATAGAGATTATTCCCAAACCATGGAAATATCTATCCACATGTGTTTCCTTCTTCTATCTTTTATTCATCTGCAAACCTATTATGTCTCTAAAACAATCAATGTTTCCAGAAAATACATATAATATGTTTGGTATTTTGGATGATAAATGGATTGATATTCTATTCTATACTTAAAATTAATCTATGTATATTTGTGAGGGGCCATAATAAAAAATTAGTCCACCACAATGAAATATGAGAACTAGGTGGTCAACCACATGAGAGGCAATCAACCTCACCAGCCCCACCATAGGCAGAATGTGATGATGAATAACACCTATTTTCATAATAGATTTAATGTGAAGACCATGAAAAATATATTCCTATTTTGAAAGTGGAATATTTGGTGAAAAAATCTAAGTGGGTTTTTATTTTTGATGAGAAATGACTTAAAATTCCATTATATACTTTGAATTTATCTAATTATATTTCGGAGAGGCCCTAATAAAAAATCGGGCCACCTCAACCATATAAGGGACATTGGTGGTCAACTGGAATGTGAGGACACATAGAATATTTAGGGGTGGGAAGGTGTGTGTATTATGATTCACGAGTGAAGATTACTCGCACTGTACCCATAGATAGAACATGATCGAGGTCACCTAATGTTTGGACATCTCTTATGCTCAATACTAGATCATGAACAAAGCATGCTTGAGCATCCCAAACCCATGAATGCAATCTATGTTTTGGATGCATGTGATAATTTGATGTTCAAGAACCACTATCATATGAATTAATGGAATAATGATCATATGGGATTATGGATAAATGTGATTCTATACACATACATTTGATAATTCATCAAAAAAGAATAACTCTATCACAAAGGAGAGGATTCCATGAATCTCAACATCATCATGTGATAAAAAAGAATCCCACGTTTGATGATGTCACAATTTCGAGATATTCATGTACTGAAAATCATTCATTGACATGACATTATTCTTGGGCATTTATGTTTATGAAAATCAGATGATATGCGAAGGAGGACTCACCTATAAATACTGATGGATTGAGGGCTATTATGCTATTGTCGACTGAGATAATTGAGTTTCTCCATTATTTTCATAGAAAAATAGATCACCATGAAGTAGTTTATTTCACAATGTTAAGATCTATGGGCAACCCTAGTCAGGAAAAGGAAATAGCATGACCCCTTAACATGCCAATATTACACTGAAGAGTTATGAGATGAAAATGTGAAATGTGTATTGCGAGCTCCATAGCATCATAAAGAACTGAGGTTATGTACTCCAATTTGGGAGAAGAAATACCATGCACTTCATAATTCATGCATATGATAACATGGATTCTTGAGGTTGAGTGATATAGTACCGTGAGTTTGATAGTTTCATGAAAAAAGTCTTGAAACATCTGTGAAGAAGAAGGGAACAAGTGTAAAACTAAAAATAAAGAAAAAAATACTGCAAGAAGTATAGTGAGTATGTTGAAATATAAATGTATGAATTTAATATATTTAGAAGAATAATGATAAAATACATGAAAAAATAAATTGCATTTGTTTAGTAGAAAAGTTACATGTACTTGTTTGAGATGTGAATAATAAAAAGTACACATGTGTGACATGCGTGTGATATTAAGTGAGCATAAGAAATGATCGAGAATATACAATGTAGTTGTGTATGAATTATTTCAAGAATATTAGTGAAGATATATTTCATTTTTTCTAGTTAGTGATACCAAAAATTTATTGTATTGGGAATATTTGTGTTTATCTAAAGCTAATAAGTTCGGATTATTAAAGGTGATCAATGAAAGTTGTGATTCTAAATAAAATTATTCTCTTTGCACTTGAAATTGAGAAATTTAAACATGCCCAACCAGTAGTTTTAAACAGGTTGTGCGGATGATTTAATTTTAATTAGGATACAACTTCTTACCTCTCGACCATAGATAATTCTCATGATGATTTTGGAGTGCCAAACCCTCTTCCAATTATCACATTTTCATATTCAATCCCTATAATTCATTTAGCTTCAGTTTCTTCCATATCTCTGTCCATCTCCACCCATTGTAGTGAAAACCCTTTACCCATTTGCATTCTTAGTTATTATTTTGATCATTTTTTATCTAAAAAACTCTTTGAAATCACCTGAACCTTCTTCCTCATAGGTTTTTGTCATAGGAAGCATTGTTGGATCATAGGTATAAGGTAAGGGGTCTAAATCTAAACCATATGGTTTGATATTTGTCAAGATTATGAAATATTGTGATCACCCCAACATAATGTGTGCATTTTAATTGAATAAATAATTAGATGGGATTATTTCTTTATTTCCTTTGATTTCACATGAAATTGTAATTGGTTAGTGTATTAATGTATTTTTATAATGAAATGTGACCAAGAGTGATTTTATGTTATAGAATCCCTAAACCATGGTTTATCACTTTTGATATAATTGTTAATCAATTGTGACATGAATTTCAAACTGGATTAAGAAAGAATAACGATAATTCACATAATTAAACATTGATATATATGTTGTGATATTGTGATATTCATGTTGTATAATAGGGAATGTGTTCTAAGATGAGATACATATATAACGGTCTAGGATTAGGCACTTCCACGTGTGTATATACTAATGTTTATAAAGAGTGGGTTCGACCGACCATCTGATGTAATAAAAAAGAATTGAACATTAAATTTTTTAATGATTATAAGGTTTTGACTTGTAAATGTTGTAATGGTTATAGAGCTTTTACTTTGATTGTTTGTTGTAATTATACCATGGGAAAATGGTTTTGGTTGGATGGTTTTAAGTCAAACTTATAGACATTCTGGGTTGGACCCAATCTATTATTTTGATCAATTTTTATCTAGAAAACAATTTGGAATAATCTAATCCTTCTTCCTCAAAGGTGTTGGTCGTAGGAAGTGTTGTTGGATCATCGATATACAGTTGGGGGGGACTAAATCTAAAATTTATGGTTTGATATTTATGATGCTTATGCAATATTGTGATCTCACCAAAATAATGTGCATTTGAATTGATTAAATAATTAGATGAGATTATTTATTGATTTCCTTTGATTTCCTATGAAATTTTAATTGGCTAATGTCTTAAAGTATGTTTAGCATGGCATGTGACCTAGAGATATTTTATGTTATCGAATCCCTAAACTATGATTTATCACATTTGATATAATTTTTAATCAATTGTGAATTGAATTACAAGGTGTATTATGAATGAATAATGGTAATTATCATAATTAACCATTGATATATATGATGTAATATTGTGATATCCATGTTGTATAATAGGGGATGTGTTCTATGATGAGATTCTTATATAATGGTCTAGGATTAGTCACATTCACACTTACATGCTGTAATGTTTATAAAGAGAGGTATCGACCCAATATATCATGTAAGTAAAGATATGTGATCTAGAAATGTAGTAATTCTTATAAGTCTTTGATCCAAAAATGTTGTAGTGCTTATAGGACTTCGACAAGGATTGTTTATTGTTACTATACCATGGGTATATGGTTGTGGTTGGCATGGTTGTAAGACTTGATCAGAGATATTCTGGAATTGTGCCAAAGTAGGTTATCTTAACTTGGTTATATGGTTATGGTTGGCATGGTTGTAAGACATGATCAGACCTATCTCGGCATGGAGCTGAAGCAAGTTATGGTTGCACTTTATTAATGGTTGTATTAATTAATACACATGTTTATCGATTTATTACATACACTTATTATCAAACTATTTTGTTTAAACACAATGGTGTTGACCTGCTATGTTTTACTCTTTACACTATTCGGGCTACCGTTTGGCAGCTATGAAGTTTTCATAGATGTAGGTTTGGACAAGGACAAAGGACCTTTCAGTTGATTGTTTTTTTTGATGGGATGGAGATTGGAGATGGGATCAGCATGGGGTTAGGGACCCAAGACATGTGTCTTTTATTTGATTTTTCTAGTATATTGCTGTATTTTTATTTTATTACATTTAGATTCATTCCATCACATCATTATATTATTTATTTATTATAATTGGATTATTCAGTTTGATTTTATTGTTTTCTTATGCATTGTTTTATTTTGATTATTATTATTACTCTAATTAGTGTTTTCCTTATTATATTTTAATTATTTATTCTGAAATTAAATTTCATACCAAGGGATATAGACTTAACACTATACATTTCACACCCATGATGCAAGTCAGCAGCCTCTAGCGTACGGGGAGGCACACTTGAGTTAACGTAACAAACCCTTTCCAGCCACGTGAGAGACTTCCAGATTGGGTAATGTTGCAAAGTTGTATCAGAGAACCAATTAAAAATATTTCCTTTTGTTTTACAATTTGGGGAAGTTAAAAACTATACTAGGATGTTTCAGGACTTGTTAATGAGCTTGTTCATGGGAGTGGTTAACTCATGTACAAGGGAGAATTTGATTACCCCTGGATATGATTCTTTTTTGTGCTGTGTGATTTTTTATGATGATGTTATATAACCTTAGGTAATTAATGTGTTGGGTGAGGATATTGTTTTATGATTATTTTTATTCTTGATATTATTATCATGGCTCGGTATGGCATGATATAAGAGTACATGCATCATAATATACTCATGGGGATATATTAACAAGCATTTCTCTTGATAGGGACATATCTATTTTTAATTTAGTATATACTTGAATTTTGAACTGTGATATGACAAATATTATTAGTTGAATAAATTAAATGAGTTCTCATGTCATTCTAAAATACATGAATGTCATGATTATAGAGACCAGGAATCAGTGGTTCTATGTTGTAGTCACATGTTTGGTTGACCTTGTTGCCAGCAAGTTCTCTAAGGTTTTTTTTTGTATTTCAGAGAAAATGCCTCCTCATCATATTTGAATTGGGCATCAGGAGAGTGGAAATCATCACAGTTATAACATAGCTGAACCAAAACATTCTATTATTCCAAAGGAGAAGATGAATGTTCAGCTTCGCGACAGCTTCCTAAGGGTCATGTGGTTCGTGGAAAGTTGGACAATTCCTACCATTCCTTTGATGTTTCAGTTGAAAAAAGAGTTTTAGCTATAGTATCTACTTTTCTTTAATGGGGAAGGGGGCCCTAGGAAACCACGTTCTGGGTTGATATAGTCCAGATAGTCCTTAAGTATCTCAAAACATTGGTAGATGAGAGGGTGAAACTTGTCATGTATATGTTTCATGAACCATCTAAGAATTGGTATGATATTATGGAGGAAGATAGGTAGATACATTACATATCATGGAAAACATCATGATGAAGTTTTTGAGCCATTTATATCCTGAAACCTTGAGGAATGAAAAAGTGAACGAGTTCAGGCATCTAACATAGAAGGGTTTGTCAATGCTGGACTATGCTAGATGTTACAATGACCAATAGTTCTTTAAGAAATATCTGGAAATGAGATCTCCAGAGAGAGAAATTTCTAGGATGGTATTCAATTTTAGATCAGGTAGCAGCTAAATATTTTTCATTTATGAAGATTTGAAGATGTCAATAATCAGACACTCATTACAGAAGAGAATATGAGAGGTTCGGAGTAATGACCATGATGTTTCAAAAGAGAAATGTCGATGTGTTTTTAGAGTGGTAATAAGAGATGTTATGATTGTTTCTGTAAGTACTGTAATGGGTAGAGTAGTCAGGGAAGCGGACTACCATATCATGATCATGTTTCGTTCCAGTGCTATTAGTGTGGAAATTTTGGTCACAAACAACAATAATTTCCTTACCCCAAAGATGAGTGTTATAACATCCCATAATGATAATGGGTTAAATGACTAAATTCATACATAATTATAACTCCACAGTTAAGCATGTTTTTCCAAGAGTAGTGATTAGGAATGGTGACATTTTGGGTTGTTTCTTAAGATGGGTGTGAGTGAGGAAAAAGCACAGTGGAATGAACATGTGTTGGTCTGTGGGGATAATCATTAGTCAGATAACCCATTTGGTAATGTGGGTGGGCCCCAGCGAGGGTAACCAATGTTTGTGGGAAATCTGGTGGTACCTAGTATTGTAGGACCCGATGGTCATGTTATGGAAGGGTATTTTTGCTATCAGTAGGGCCCAGTTGTTACATTTTGTATCAGAGTAGTAACCCATCCTTAAGTGTTGTGAAACTATTTGGGTTGGGATTTAGGGCCCCCAATGTGGATGGTGTTCACTAAAGGGGGTGAATGTGACACCCAATAATGATAAAGGGTTAAATTACTATATGATATGATTCATGTTAACAAGGTTCAACTTTCTTTTTGGGAGCCTACCTGATTAGAAATCCATAGTGAACCGTGCATAGCCTGGCGTAGTGAACAAGATGGGGGAGATTCTAGGAAGTTTCTCAGGATGTGTGTGAATGTGGAAAAAGCACACTAGAAAGAATATTTTTTGTCCTGTGAGGACATTCATTAGTTAGATGGCCCGTTCGGGCACGTGGGTGGACCCTAGTGAGGGGATCACGTGTCTGCAGGGAAACTGCTGGTACCTGGAGGGCTACGACCCAATGACCATGTTAAGGTGGGGTGTTTATGCTATCAGTGGGGCCCAATTGTTACATTTTTTATATATTTTTCCGACTAGGTCATCTTTAGAGGTTCTGTACGATCTTTCTTCAGCAAAAAAGTGGCATAGGATCAGGACAAGCACTAGAATCGGGAAGGGTCTTGGCTACACCTCAGTAGGATGGTAGTTGGAGTTCTACATTCCATTTAGGCGTAGTCATGGTATGTGGTACCCCATTGCAAGAGAAATAATTCCAAGAAATGGATTTTGTTCATGATAGCCATACTAGATCCCAGGGTAGGAGGACAAGTCAGTTTCTCATTGAGTATACAACTCTCGCTAACGCAATGTAGGACCGTCTGTCGTCGAAGGTATAATTCTCATATAATCTACCTTATCTTTTTTTATTTATATAGAATAATGATATTATTTTCTATCTTCGATTCATACAATTGATTTTGGATTGTTTTTGTAATGAGTATATGGTGATTTAACCATCGACACACTATTGAGACTGTGTTCATAAAATATCAAACGTTTCAAGGTGTGTTTTCTAGATATTTTTGTTTATCATTTCTGGATAAATAAAGAACACATATTGGGTCATGTCGTCTCAGAGGTAGGAGTGTTAGTGAACCTATAGAATTTCTCAACAATTTTTTATTGGGAACAACACAGGATTGTCTTCAAAATATAGAGCATTCTAGGTTTAGTTGGATATTACTGGAATTTTATCTAATATTTCTCCCATTTGGAAGAACCAATGTCTTGGATGACCAAGAGAGAGGTGATGTTTATTTGTTATCATGGTTGAGAAATAGTTTTTCAAGAGCATAAAGATAGTATGACCACACCATCAATCCTCACTTTACCTATACTAGGAAAATATTATTCTGTGTTCTGTGACACATCCAGAGTTGGACTTCGAACCATTCTAATGTAGGAGGATCGTGTGGTATCTTATTGCTCTAAGAAACTAAGACCACATGAGAGGAATTTCCCTACTCACAATCTAGAGTTTGCAGTAGTGGAACATGACCTAAGATGTTGTAGAAAATATCTGATGGGTGAGATGTTTGTAGGTGGGTCGAGTATTTGCAGTCTTTCGACATTGAATTGGGTTATACAATAGGAAATTGCGATGAATTTTCCGACGCATTGAGATGAAAGACATTGACAGTGGCCGTATGGAAGTATTTTTATGAGTGGCGAATAATGTCCCTTTTAAAGACATTCATATGGATGTTATGTAATCTCATGGGATAGTAGATCTGACTTTAGTATCTGCTACACCCGTGCTTTTGGATCAAATTAAGACTGAGCATCTATCTAATTTAGAGGGATTAGTTATAGTAGAAAAAATATATGTCAAGGAGATTTCAATGATATGGTATCTTAATAGTGTCAATTATCTTTTTTTTGTGGTTGAGTATGGGTTCTTATGGGCTTCCATGAGTAACTAATGTAGTTTCATGATTTTATGTGGGTGGTATATCTTGGTTTAACAAAGATGTATTGTTAACTCTATAAATAGTACCAGTGGTTGGGAATGAATAAGTTGAAAGGATTCATGGAGAGATGTTTCACTTATCAGTAGGTGAAAGATGAGCATTAGAGTCCAGTTGGGATTTTGAAGCCATTACCCACCCTGAAGTGGAAATGGAAGAATGTCACAATAGATTTTGTGACAAGATTACCCAGGACAACCTGTATGAATGATGTTGTATGGGTTGCCATGGATCGGCTGGAGAAGGTAGTCCACTTCATTACTATCAGGGA
Source organism: Viscum album (assembly GCA_963277665.1). Lineage (NCBI taxonomy): Eukaryota > Viridiplantae > Streptophyta > Magnoliopsida > Santalales > Viscaceae > Viscum > Viscum album. The sequence goes on from OY728161.1 coordinate 779,771,529, forward strand.
AACCGTTAATGTTGAAGATATGTGAAATCATTATGTGGGAAAAATATATGACCAAACAAAGTAGTCATAAATCATATTCTGACCATTGATAAGGCCTGTGAAATTCAAGGTGGTGATCATATTTTTCCTTTGGTGTCAACTATTTTGGGTTAGTGTCGTAAAACGAAACTGGGAAATCTAGCACACAGGTTTGTTGGGTCATTTGAAGTAGTGGCGAGGGTTGGTCCAATGGAATACCACTTAACACATCAAAAGAGCTATAGTGTCATGCATGAGGTGTTCACATGTCGCAATTGGGAGGATATCTTCTCGACTCTTCCCATGTGATAAACATACTCGATGTTGAGCTTTGTGCTGATGCACCCTTCAAAGAGTATTCGACACGGTTTGTGGATAATAATGAGAAATATCTTCGGGGTTGGACTAAATCGTTGGTTAAAGTATATTGGAAGCATGGGAGAGTTCAGGAGGATACATGGGAGAGGGATTATAATATGCAAACACAATGGTTATGTTTGTTTACTGAGACCTCAAATGATTTTTGATTCAGCTCAGGGACAAGATGTTAAAATGCAGGGAGTTTGTAAGATCCCAACATTCTCCTGGTGTGTCCCTCTATGAGTTTTTTGTTTGATCCTTGGTGATCAGGTTTTATTCAGATATGGAGTGCTTTATTGGATAAAATGACCTAAAATTCAGAGATGCATGATTTTTTGAATTATGGAGTCTGAATATAAATGGGATATGTGTTTCATAGGTTCTTATAGAGTTAAAAATATTGAAATAGGTTCTGGTTACTTAAAAATAAAATGGGACAAAAACTCAACTACATAACATTTACATGCTGTGTAAGGGACTAAATGTTGTGTAATTGTTTGGGGTTCTAATTAAATAAATCTGATACGATTTTGTTTTGGTGTATACCATTAAAAAACATTACCCGACATGTAACTTCATTACATGATGTGTAAATTCCCTACCTACAGTTTTATACTAGTTGTGTGGCGGATATATTTTTTATTAGGCTAATAATTCATCCCTCTCAACACAAAAGAATTCTATAGATAATTTTGGAGTGTCAGACCAACATCTGAATGTTGTTTTTACATCTTCAATCCCTGTTATGTCTTTTTTGATATGTTTCTTTCATCTCTCCCTTCCTTTCCATCTACTGTGGTCAAATTTTTTTAATCATTTTTTGTTGGTTTTTATCTTTATCAGTTTTGATCTTGATCAGTATTGATCTAGGAACCTCTTTTTAATCATCTTAACATTCTCATAAATTTAACCCAATGGTTTGATATTTGTCACGTTTATGAAATATTGTGATAATTCCAAAAAAAATGTGCGTTTCAATTGATTAAATAATTATATTGGATTATTCCTTTATTTACATTTATTTCATATGAAATTGTAACTGTCGAATGATGTAACACTCTAATCTTTCATGGCATGCTTCTTATTAATTATTCAATAGCTTGCGCACTCACGACACGAAGTTCGAGCCCACCATGTGCTATAAAACTAACCATTTAAAAAGTAGTTATATATAGTATTAAACACATTTTTAATTTTATATATACCCCATATAATTTTAACATTCATCTTATGTGTTTCTTAGATATAATATAAGTACAAATTCAATTTTTTTGATAAAAGTTTGTTTCCAAAGAAATATAGTTTTTCTACCTTTTAATGGAGAACCCTTTTTAAATACAATATTTAAAAAATTTATCTATTAAATTTGACAAAATAAAATTATTCTTCCTAATAAATACATAAAAATGTATTTTGGAGAAATGTTTGGTATTTTTCTGATAAAATCCATATTTAAATGAATAGTGTGCAATACTGCATTTTAATTCAAAACTGCCTTTTCATCTAATTTAAATATATAGGTTTATTTTACATTTAATTGGTTATAAAGTATAATTGTATTATATTTTTATCATTTAATCCAATGTTGGTAATTGGAAGTAACTTCACAGTGATATTGGAAATAAACACGTGTCAATCATTTGATAGTTTTTACTTCTTAAAACCCTGTTTTTCGGGTTTAACAACACGAATTAATTTTAAATTCATATCTTACAATTATTTGTTTTTAATTTTGAAAAATGAATTCCATATTTGGAATCATAATTTCCAAATTTTTTACATAGGTATCTTTTATTTTTGGACATTATGAATAGTAACTTAAGTATTTTTTTTATTTACAATGGTTAAAGGGTAAATGTGGTAAATAAGGGTAAAAAAATAATATTATAATAATATAAAACTGACCTAAAACATTTCTTAATCCTATTGGATTGTATATGTCCGTCCTTGATCATAATAATATCGATTTTAGAACCCCATGGAGCCACTTTGGTGTGATAATGACCTTTTATAATGTTTAATTTAAAGAAAAGGGAAATATAACAAAATCATTATTCTCATTTCTAAGAAAATTAATATCATTTTCATAAATGATATTTTAGACTATCAATAGTAATTAGAAATTTTAATATATTGTCTACATATTGGTACTTTATTAATATTTTTAGACCGTAAATAAATAAATTTATTTATGACACAATGATGACACATTTATTTCCTTAATAATGAATGATTGAAATAAATGATATAATAATTATTAAAATAAATATAAAATGAGATTTTTGATGCCATAAAATATTTTTATTGATAAAATTGAAAATTTAGGGATGAGTAAATACTTTTTTTATAAGTAATCACGTTGTTATGACTTTAAAAAAAATCAATTACTAAATAGTGTAAAAATTGACACAATTTTTTTTTAAAACAAACAATATTTTATTAAATGATATAATTGTCAGAAAAGTATAAGATTCTAAAAAAATTACTTATTTAGGGTTAATAATTTCATCAATGATCCACTTGAGGTTATTTTGTCATTTTATAGTAACTATATTAACCATATAGTATAAAAATACAAGAAGGAATGGTAAGAGTTAACTTATTTAACTAAGGGTTAAATCCAAAAGATAAGGTTATATTCATGACCTAAACTTGTATAAAACCTATTGGATGAAATTATTTCTACTCATAGTCATCTAATACTATAAATAAATCACTTTTTATCCATTATAAACCGAAAATCATTTTATAATAAATTAATATTTCAGACTTTCCAAAAGTGCCCCTCACCTCTCAGATAAAAGGGAACTTCCCCTTCTCTTTTACTCACGCCTCCAAAGCCCTTTTTCTTGAAAAAAACCTGAACAAGTATCCTCCATACATCCATTAATTCCTCATATAGGCCATTATTTAGGATGAAAACAAACCTAATTATTCCTTTATTGAAAATAAAAAGGAGACACCTGAAGAAGAGTTTATCGTTTTGTCCCTTCAAAGATCTTTTCTTCTTCTACTACATATTACTATGTTGTTACCACATTGAAATAATATCCCAAAAAACCAATATATTATTATATTTTGTTAATATTTTGGGAAAAGAATATTCCCCCATTTACCCATCATATGAAAATCAATATCACTATGCATGCATATGTACGACTTACCATCTCCACGTTGTGGTGTAAAATGTTTTTCTCCTATATTTTATTTCAATGGGTATAATGATGAATATAAATAAATTAAATAAAATATATAAAATTATATTATTTCATTAAAATTCATATTCCATCCAATTATATACCATTTTACCATTAGGGAAATGATACAGTCGCTCGTGCATACATACGACTTACCATATCTACAACGTGATGAGACTCATCTTCCACGTTCACCATCCAATAATGATTATATATATATATATATATATTATGAATAAATAATAAATATATGATATATTAATGATAATTTAATAATATATATGTATTTATGTACATATATGTCATTCACATTCTTCCATTCAACAAGAAAAGAAAATGGAAACACTGTTCATGTGTACGTATGACCTACATTCTCAATGAATGGTGTATTCGATTTCATAAATCTATCTATTATATAGGTTTGTATTATGAATATATATGATATAAATATCATATTATAAATTATTTATGTAATTAATTTATGATATAAGTAATATGATCAATAATAACAAGTCAAAACACGTACGATAATCAAAGAGATTATTATCCGAAATGTTTGATTAACTTGGATTTTTTAATATATGGGTAATATAAATTCATTAAATAATCATATATGATATAATAAATATTATTTTTATTTTGATATAAGGTTATAATATGTTTATAATCATTATATAGGTTTTTTTGACATGTAAAGAGAATATCAAACCTAAGGTGAGGGTTAATTTTGAAATCTCATTATTATATGAGATTGTTTATGTATAAGTGCTTACTAGTAAATATTAATCACTGATGTCCATATTTCATAAAAAATACTTCAAAATGATGATTTTTAAGTTTTTATGTAATGGAATATTAAACTAAAACATTTTTATAAATGTTTTAATGATTTATACCTCTAAACCTTTCACTTTAATGTCCATGTTTTCAAAAAGCTTTTAACGATTTATTTATATGAACATAAATGTTTTAAAATGTTAATTCCTTTCAAAAGTGTAAAATTGGTATGGGATAAATTGTTTCAAAAAGTAAAAATGGATATTTCACTAATTTTTGTAAATTATTTTATTAGATTATTTTCATCTATGACAACATAATTAGTTGGATTTTATGATTAATTGATATTGATTTATTATGATACAATCATCCTTATTGTATTGAAGGGATTATGATATGTTTTACTATGGTTTTTCTATTTTAACACCATTCATGGTTTATGGTTAAAGTATTAACATTTTTTATGCTAGTTTTAATATGAGTGTTTATGTTATGTTTCACCCTTTTCATATGAGGAATGTATTGGACTTAGTAAGCGATGAGTGGGGCCGGATATATCCCCTCAATAAATAGGTAGTTATAATGAGACAAAATATTGTACTAGCATAAATACTTGACATAATATTTGTGAATGGTCTTGGAACGATGCCTTGACGTATTGGTTATGATGTCAGACATTATGAGTTATCTCATTCTGATATTAGTTATTGACATTACAAGTGATTATTTGACTAGTAGCATATCCATGTGAATATTTAAATGGAATTTTTTGATATATTCATGATATATTATACTGATGATAATGTTTTAAAAGGATGATGTTTTAGTTTTGTACCTTTCCTTAAATGTTTTTGCTTATTTGGGATAGCTTCAGCTATATTGTTTATCCGTACTGGGCATCTGAGGTTTATGTTTTAATTTCCCAGGATTCCATGAAGTATTTTATAATTGATATACAGGGTTAATCTGGGTGAATAATATAACTCTCAAAGGATTATCAATGTTGTATTATATTTAATCTATTTTCCAAGACTGTTAAGCTGATCAGTATTTTGGGATTTGATTCCTTGTAATTATTCAAATGTATTAAAATAATGCACTGGCTCCATGATTCTGGGGTCGGTGCATTACAGTTGGTATAAAATAATGTTTAGAAAAAACCATGGAAATAGATTTACAGCACATAGATTAGGGATCAAAACCCTATGATAGACATTGGGGATCAGTATAGAAAAACCTCCTAGAATTTTGGTAACAATCATCGATACCCTAATATTAAACCAAAGATGTTGTAAATTGAAAGTACCTTCCCTTGATTATGTGTTTTTATTCAGTGGGATATTTTTTTAATCCTGTGCTTTATAGTCATAGTTAATGGAGTAAACTAGAAGGAATTTTATTAACATTGATTTTGATGGAAAATCTAGTGATTTTGAACAAAAAATTTGGATAATTATTAGAGGAAAAAATATTGTGATTATTTCGAATCAGTTATCACGATATATGATTAACAGTGTGATATTTGATTACTTTCCTAACACATTTCATAAGAAGAAGATGAATGTTTATAAATGTTCAAATTTTAAGAAGCATAGATGATATAAGATTCATCTTCATACACGTCACAAGGAAGGGAAAAATAACCTTGAGGAATACCTCAAATGGTGGGAAATATTTATCTATATGGGAAAAGGGTCATAGAGTGACCAATTCTTATGGAGTTAAATGTATCATATTTAGAAATCATGGGAATTACCCAACTCAATTCCCAATCATAAGAATCAACTTCTAAACCAAGGAAATACCTATTCCATGACAACCATTAAATTGCAAGGATTAAATTATTTATGTATTAGGATCTAGGAATTATGAATTATTAATTATATAAGGAATATTTTGTTTATATTTTTCACTAAGTATTTTCATGAATATGTTGAATAGTTAAAATGGAAAAGAAAATTGATTTAAGGGTAATATTTTATATGGAGAACATATTATTAAGGTAAATATAACCCTTAGTATGTTCCTTTTGTTAAGATAATGATGTTCGGATAAAGATATGTTGGATTTGAATAAGTAAATTGGATGATGCAAATTTCTTGAGAACTAATTATTGATTTTTTACAAGAGGGTTATGCGATTATGTATAAAGTATTAAAATTTTTGGGACATAAAGAATAATTAACTATGTTTTGGAAGAAGGAAACATGAATTTTTTTAGTAAGGATATTTGATAATTATGTTTGTTACCATGACTCAATAGAATACAAGATGAAGGTCTTCACATATTTGGAATGTGACAACTAGGAACATCCCTATGAGATATGTGAGGTAAATGCTAAGCTGATTTGGTTCACCTATTTCTAAATTTGTAGATTTTTTGTTCTTGGAAGGATTGTAAGGTTATCCATTTATTGATTATATAAGTTATAATCCGATGGGTGTTTGTTTGTTTAATTTATTGTCTCACTATAGGTGGACTTACACATTTCTGATAACATGTGCTAACTTTTTTTTAAGAACGATTGAATGAAAAAATATTCTATTTATGAATCACTTGATCTTTCAACACTTCAGGAATGAAAAATTCAACTTCATTTCTTTGAATAAGAGATGAATTGGAAATATTTCAAGATAGGACCAATGGTGATATTGTATGGGAATCAAGTATTTCTTCTCATTTTCATCAAATTTAAGAAGGGGATCTTGAAAACCAAAAATCGTTTCCTTGTATATTCTTCTGTGATTAATCAAATGTCCCATGGATCATCAAAGATTTATACCTTTTTGGTTGTTAACCATTTTCTAATCATTATCTCCATCACTCTCTATAAGAACATGATCATTATTATTTTTTACATATCCATATTTTTATACATGTAATCCAAGAATATTTTATCTCTCATGACCTTCATACTTCCCTTTCTTTATTTTAAAATGGAGGTCTCATTAATCAATTTTCGATAAGGGATTTTAATAAATATATTTTAAAAATTCCAAGCCATAGTTTTCAATTCTGATTTTAAATTGCGAGGAAATAAATTATTGAATTATGGTAGAATGTAACACCCTAAACATCCACAGTACGCTTCATCCTAATATATCAATAGATTACACTACACACAACACCAAGTTCGAGCACACAATGACCTATCAAAATAAACTTTTAAAAATGAGATTATAAATATTATTAATAAAATATTTAATTATATATATATATATATACCATATAATATTTTTATTCATCTTATTTGTTTCTTATAATTAATATAAGTTAAATTTCAATTTTTCAGATAAAAGAAGTATTTTTCAAAAAATGCATTTTTCTACCTTTTAATGAATAACCCTTTTTAAATACAATATTTTATACTTTTAGATATTCAATATTTAAAAATTAAATTCTTATTTATAATATTATTATAATTTTTTTGGATAAATGTTTTTTATTTTTCTGATAAAATCCAAATTTTAATGAATAGTGGGAAATAATACATTTTAATTCAAAAATATTTTTTTCATCTAATTTATCTATGTAGTTGGATTGTACTAAAAATTGGTTTTAATGTTTAATTTGATTATTTTTTTATAATTGAATCAAATTTTTGTCCTAGGAATTAATTTCATAATTATATTATACCTAAACACATGTCAATCTTTTGACATTTTTTACTTCTTTAAAACTAGTTTTCTGGTTTTGACAATGAAAATTAATTTTAAATTAATTTCTACGAATTATGTGTTTTGAAATTGGAAAAATTTACTCCATATTTGGAATTAGAAGATCCAAATTGTGTAAATAGGCACCTTTTATTTTTGGAAATTATGAATAGAAACTTCACAAATTATTTTTATTTACAATTGTAAAAGGGTAAATCAGGTAAATCAGGGTAAATGAATAATATTATAATAATATAAAACTACCATAACACGTGTTTTAATCCTGTTATATGATATATTTACGAAAATTACCATTCTTAAGTCGATTTTAGGACCCCATGGAGTCACTTGGGTGTGATAATGAACTTTTATAATGTTTAATTTTAAGAAAAGAGAAATATAACACAAACATATATCACCTAACAAATACAAATTTAATTTGGTTTATATAAATTATATCTTCGACTATAATTATTCATTATAAATATATAAATGTTTCCGACATCGTGGTATTTTATTAATAATTATTAGGAATTTTATAAATAAATTTATTTATGACACAATGATGCCACAATGATTACCTTATTAATGAATGATTGAAATAAATGATATTATAAATATTAAAAGAAAAGTAATTTGAGGTTTTTAACACCATAAACAATTTTTTTGATAATATTTACATTTTAGGAATTAGGTAATAATTTTTTATAATCAATAATGTTGTTATGAATTAAAAAAAACCAATTACTAAGTAGTATCAGAATTGACATAATTGAATTAAAAAAAAACTATTTTATAAAATGATATAATTGTCATAAAAATATAATATTCAACCAAATGACTTATATAGTGTTAAAAATTTAATTGATGATCCAATTTAGGTTTACCTTGGATTTTATAGAAACTATATTAACCATATAGTATAAAAATATAAAAAGACATAGTAAGAGTTAACTTATTTAACTAAGGGTTAATTCCAAAAGATGAGGTAAAATTCATAGACTAAACTTGTCTAAAACCAATTGGTTTAGAGGATTTATACCCATAATCATCTTATTATCGTACTAAATTACTTTATATCCATTATAAATATAAAATTAAGTTATAATAAATTAATATTTCAATATGTTCCTAATGTGCCCCTCACCTCTCCTATAAAAGAGCACTTCTCCTTCTCTTTTATTCACACCTCCAAAGACCATTTACTCGACCAAAACCCAAAAAAATCTCCTAAAAACATCCTTATATTCAACTTAGAATACAAACGTTGAGAATAAAATCATCTTAATGAGTCCTTTTGTTCAAATTAAAAATAGACACCTGAAGAAGAGGTAATCGTTTTATACCTTCTTTCTAAGTTCTTTTCTTCTTCTAATTCCCCTTCATAAGTTGTTACCATACTAAAATAATAACTCTAGAATCCACTATATTCAGATATTTTTTTTATGATTATGGTTCAACCATATTTCTCTTTTTACCCATCCTTGGAAAATAATATCACCATGCGTGTGTACGTACGGCTGACCATCTCCACGCTCGGGTGTAAACAGTTTTTCGTCTATACTTTATTTTAATGGGTATAATGATGAATATAAATGACTTAAATAATAAAAATAACATGATATTAATTCTGTAAAATTTAAATACCATCAAATTCCATACCATTTAACAATTAAGGAGATGATACCATCACTCGTGCATACGTATGACTTACCATCTCCATGACGCGATGACATCCATCTTCAACGTTCACCATCCATGAATGATTATAGAAAAATATATATTATGAAAAATTATAAATATATTACATAATAAGTCTACTATAATATATATATATATATATATATATATTTATATATTTACATATATGTCATTCACTTACTTCTGTAAAATACGATATGAAAATGGAAACACCGTTCAAGCGTTCATACGACCTACCGTCTCCATGAACGGCGTATTCCATTTAATATATCTATCTATTATATATATTTATATTATTAATATATATGATATATAAATCATATTATAAATTATATAAGTCGGTAAATCATTATCTAAGAAATATGATCAATAATAACAAGTCAAAAAATGTACGATAAACAACGTAATTATTATCCAAAATAAAGCATTAACATGGAATTATTAAGAAACGAGTAATATAAAGTCATAAAAGAGTAATATATGAAATCATAAATATTATTTTTATCTTTATATATGTTAATAATATGTTTAAAATCATTATACAGGAGTTTCAGACAAGCATAGAAAACATCATACCTAAGGTAGGGGTTAATCTTAAAATCTCATTATTATCAGAGATTCTTTATACATAAGTGTTTGATGGGACATATTTATCATTAGTGTCCATGTTTCATAAATTTGTTTTAAAATGTAATATTATTTATGTTTTATTTAAGGGAATATTAAACTAAAACATCATTAAAAATGTTTTAAAGATGTATACTTCTAAACCATTCTCTTTAATGTCCATGTTTTCAAAAAGGATTTAATGATTTTTTATATGGACATAAATGTTTTTAAAATTTTAATCCCTTTAAAAAGTATCAGATTGGTATGGGAAACTATGATAAAATAATTTATTTTAAATGTATTCTTTTATATATTATGAAATTTTTAATGTTTTCAATGTAAAAGAGGATATTTCTCAGAAAAAGTTTTAATGATTTTATTAGATTATTTTAATCTATTTAAACATCCTCAGTTAGATTTTATGTTTCATTTGGATTGATTTATTTGGATACAATCTCCTCTAATTTATTGAAGGTTTTATGATATGTTTTATTAGAGATGTTCTATTTTAATACCATTCATGGTTTCGAGTTAAAGTATTAACATTTCATATGCTAGATATAATATGAGTGTTTATGTTATGTTTCAAACATTTAATATGAGAAATTTATTGGACTTAGTATGTGATTTTTGGGGCCTAATAGACCTGTCGATTAATTTGTAGATCTCATTATACAAACAAGGGTCTTGGTAAAAGGCCTTTATATAATATTTTTGTATGGCATTTTACAAAGCCTTGATGTAGTTGTTATGATGTCCGACATTATGCACTCTCAGATTATGAGATTTGTTTTTAATTTTACGTGTTATTATTTGACAAGTAGAATATCCATGTGAATTTTTACATAAAATTATTTTATTTACACTTTTATATTATGTTTAAAATAATTTTTAAAAAGGATTAGGTTTTAGTTTTCTACCATTAAAAATTACTTTTTATTTTTGATAGCTTCTACTATACTGTTTATCCTTACTGAGAATCTGAGCTCACCCCTTTCATATTTTTAATTTTCCCAAGATTCCATGGAGTATTTTATAATTGATATTTAGGGTTAGTCTAGCGGACTAATGGTATTCTCAAAGGATTATATATTTTGTATTTTATGCTATAAATTATAATGTAAAGTTCTTGTATGTAATATATTATCCAAGGTTGATAAACTAATAGTTTATAGGGGTTTTTATTCTTTATAATCATACCAATGTATTAAAATAATGCATTGGATCCAGGATTTTAGTGTCAGGGCATTACATATGACATAAAGTATGTTTAGCATTACATGTTTCCTATGGTGATGTCTTGATGTAGAATACCTAAATTTGGGTTTTTTACTTTTGATATAATTGATAATAAATTATTAAGTGAATTGAATAGTGTATTATAAAATAATAATGTTAATTCACATAATTAACCATTGATATATATGATTAGATATTTCAATATCCATGTTGTATGAAAGGAAATGTGTTCAATGATGAGATTCTTAAATAACGAGCTAGGCCCATAAACTTGCAGATATATATGATGCAATTCTTATAGAGAGTGGGATTAAAAAAATCTCATGTTTTAATGCTTATGAGGATTTGAAATGGAAATGTTGTAATGCTTATTGGGATTTTACCCAGATTTTCTGTTGTGACTGTACCGTGGGTATATGGTTGTGGTTTTCATTGTTGTTATTACTATGATGATTGGTTTCCTTTTCCAATATGAATTGTTTCTTCTGAAATTGAATTTAATACCAATGGGTATAGTGTCCAAACTATACATTTCACACCCTCACTACTATTTGAAAGCCTCTAGTGTACAAAGAGGCTCTCTTTGTATCTTGTAACCAACTACTTTAATCAATGGGAGAGAGCTCCTGACTGGGGAATGTTACATAATTAACCCTCATCCAATGTGTGTCTACAAAATCCCTCGAGCTACATCAAAACTATCAGCTCTTGCTAAATAAGTTCTAGTGGATCAGATCAACAAAGGTGTTGAAGTTGAATCAGTTGAATTTTTATGTAATGAGATTATTTACTCTAATGAATAAGTGAATAAAGAGAAACCTTTGTAGGTGAATGTGAGAAGAATAAAAGTTCATCCTTCTCAAGTTGGTGTGGAAAGAGGAAGAGGATAATTTGAAACTTAATAAATTTATATGGAAAGAGGAAGAGAATTATCCTCATTGTTTTTCTTCATATATGTTTTTTGAGTTCCACATAATGGATGAAATGTAAAATTTGAAAGATGATATTAGGAATCCAGCGAGAAAAATCTGATTTTGAAAGTACAAATGTTGAGATGGTCTCTAAACCAAATATTGATGCATGACATGTAGAGATGATATTTAAAAAATACATTAATTAAGTGAAGAAGATGATGATATCCCAATTAGAGATCATCAAAGGTCTCAAACAAAATAAAACAAATATCTCTTCATTTATTTTACAAGCGTATGTGACTATTCAAAAAATAATAGAAATATATTTCATAAAATTTGGAATTATTAAATGAAAAATATTAGTTCCCTATAATATTATATTGTCTCTCTACAATGAGGAACCTTTGTAGGTGAATGATAGAAGAATAAAAGGTAGACCTTCTCATATTGATGTGTAAAGAGAAAGAGGATCATTTGAACCTTAATAAGTTGATGTGGAAAGAGGAACATAATAATCCTCAGTAATTTTCTTCATAGATGTTTTTTGAATTCAACATAATGGATAAAATAAAAAATTTCAATGACATGATTAGGATTCTAGAGAGATAAATCTTATTTTGAAACTATAAATGTTTAGATGGTCTCTAAACCAAATATTGATTCTCAAAGGGATGATCTGATATTTGAAAAAATACATTTATTTAGTGAATAATATGATGATAACCCAGTATGAGATCATAAAATGTCTCAAACAAACTCAAACAAATGTCTCTTCATTTATTTTACAAGGGGATGAGACTCTTTAAAAATAATAGAAATCTGTTTAATTAAATAGAACTATTTTATTTTAAGTAAAATTTTATAAACTCAATTCGTCCCCCTTTTGAGTTTGTGTGAAACACCTTCATTATTTTGATTTCCACCAAAAGAGAAGTTGAATTCATTTAAATCATTATAATCATTCATGCGTATGATAATTGAGAAAAACATTGATAAAATTGGATTAATCAATAAGATAGATAGTGAGGGAGATCACATGATTATGAGTATAGAATCTTGTTTTGAGAAAAATTAGTGGAAGGAAAATTATTTTTCAAAATTGTGATTTTAAAAGAAACATATATATTATGTGTATAAAATATTAAATAATGTTGAAATAGGAATTTTATTGTTATGCTTTTAATGATTTCAAAATTGGGTGGGATTTAATGGACATGGAAATCAATGTTTTTCAAAAAAAATTAACTCTTTAGTTAACTAATTTTATTGTTTTTCAGATGTTTATCAATTTTCAAAAAATTTAGTTAATGATATATGATTATTAGTTATTATTATTAGCAGTAGATAAAAAAGAAAAAAAGTAAAATAGAGAAAAGAATGAAAAAGTTAAGCAAAACTAAATAAAGGAAATACTTACAAACTGTATTATAAAATGGATGGATAATGTTTATTTCATAGTATATCATACTCATAATAACAATATAAATAGAGAGTGTTAAGACAGATCATGAATTAATGCGCATTGACAACGAATTAAACTAAATTTGATTATAATGAACATAAAAAATAATAATTGAATAAAACATGATATCACTCATAAAAAAAATTTAATTGATTTATGAAAAGTAATTATTGGGTAAAAAATCATTATAATGAAATGTAAAAGAATATCAATTATATTATGATCCATTTGTTTCAAAGGATGCTTTTCATATTTTCAATCAATCACTTCCAAATTCACAGCTATTCATGTTAAGTCACCAGATGCATGTGTTTTTTGGAATGGTAGTAGGATTAATTGTTTGAATTCAAAATGCATACAATAGTGCATGCCCAAAGAGGTAGGAGAAAAAAGAACTAAATATTTGAAAACTCCACACCGTTAATTGTTATTTTCATGAGTCAAATATAGGAGTCTTACCCATGATGTTCATGAAACATCATTCCACCACATCATGTAGATTTTATCGTTATATTGTATCTAGTGAAAATTGATTTTATTTTAAATTCACCACTCAAAATTTTGATTACCATACAATTGTAGTGAGAATGCATAAATCAGCATGAAAATTAGTGTAGTCATTCATGTTATCCATCAGGTATTTTTAATCCCCCTAAAACTTTTTCTACATAATAATGAATTAGGAAATATAAAATTCTACAGAGGTATATATAAATTTAGAACTGGATTGATCAAGCAATAAAAAATGAATTTCCTTCAAAAAGAAAATAACTACTCTTTTTTGTAATAATATCATATGATATAGAAAAATTTCATGTGATGTAACATACTTAAAATATAAGAAAAATAACTGAGAATCAAAAATCAATGGAGTTCTAGAATAAATTGTAGAGTATAGGTTATTTGACATAGAAAAAAGATAATTGAATGGTTCCACAGTTTCTAATTGGTGTCTAACAGAGGCTTTAATGTAATAAAATTAACATAAATTGAATAAAACATTAATTAATTGATGGAAATAGTAAGAATGTGAAGGAAAAAACAAACATTCGTAGTAAAAAATGGAATGAGGGGAGAGGTAATATTTGAAGGAAAGGAAAAATGTGAATTAAAAAATGGAAAGAGGGAAGAGGGAAATCAAACCTCCGAGCCTAAGGAAGAGGGAAATCAAAACATAGAGCCTATGGTTGAATGCCATAATAGAGAATAGAAAAACCTTAGATTTTTTTATCTATCAACAATAGTTAACCCAAATAATATAACCATGTAATAGGTTTTAACTTCAAAACTATAAGGAATCTATATCAACCCACAAATTATAAACCAAACCAGAAGGTGTGTTTAATTCCCCACTAGCTCTTAAAAAAATACAAGGTGATTATGAAAATGAATGAATTTGTAATTAGATGTTGTAAAATCCTGGTATGTTATAAAAGGTAAGCTAATAATTTTTAGACATGAAATAGGGGTTCACAACTAAGACTAAAAGAAGAATATGTTGTTAATGAGTAGAACCAATAGAAAATGATGCATAGAAAGATTCAACGAGTGCAATGAACATAACCTGACATGGAATTTATTAAAATATATGCATCTCGACTTAAATTGGAGATTAATTAATGATCTATAAAACTAAGATAATAAAATTTGAATTAGAATAATTAGTTATTTAAATTTTTCCTAAATACAAAATAATCGAAATGCATGTAAAATACTATACATAAATTTACACTAGGAATGAAGGCTTATTATTATTTATAGAGTATTATGTTGGGACCGTGATTCATAAAAAAACATTAATACTATTAATAGGATGAATATAACATTCAAAAACATAACTAGGACTTATACCATAGGAAATTAGAGTTTTTAAGGAGCCTTTTTCATGGAACACTAAATAGAACTAAATCAATGAAAAATAAAATGATTATTTGCTTAAATTTTCAAATAAAAGTGGTATAGGTAATATGGTTTTTTATTTAGGAATACTATAGTTGTTGAAGAAGAATATTAAACCCACCAGTGGTAGACTGAATTCTTAATGTAAATAATTCAATGAGAATAGGGAAACCCCTATTGTTTCAAAAAACCAATTATGTGGGTATCTTGAAAATATGTAGATAAGATAAAAAAACCAAATAGTTTGTGAAATGATTTATACCAATCAATATACATAGGGATACAAAAATTATAAAAAAAATTATGCACAAAGATAGTTTATTAGAGAAACCTACGAAACAAAATAGAAGAAAATAACTGTGATGATTGATATACACAAAGAAACGTAAGGTTTCACAAAACGTGGGGCACTAATAACATGGTAAAAAAAGATAAGAAAACCAAAAGGATTGAAGTTTTGAAATTGATTGCTAAAAGTGGAACATGGGGGATACATGGTGGATTTTGGAAGTTGGAAGTAGAGGAACGGAAGTGGATGTGGGAATGTGTTGGTACGGAAGAGATGAAGATCTAGGGGTCTAAGAGTGGGATGGGTCGATCAGGAGTGTGAGGTTTAGGCAGTGGGGAGTGGAGGAAGATAGGAGAAAGTAGTGAGGGAGGGAGAATTGATAGACTGTGAGAAGGTATCAGATACAACATGTGTGGAGGGAAATATAAATTCAGTATAATAACTCATACTTTAGGTGTGAAAAATCATGGGCCTATCCACCATTGTGTTTAATAGATGTTCATATTTTCTTATTGTAGATAATCAATTTCATACTTTTTTTATAAATAATGTCACTGATGAGAAAACATGTCAAATTTATAATTATTGGAGCGGTTTTTAAGTTGGATAATGATTTAAATAGAAAACAAATGAATCTCATGAACTTTTATGTCGAGCAGTGAGAGAACATTCATAAGCCTACCTCTGAGACATTCACAAGATTACATAATTTCAATGAACATTAATATTTTGCATTGCAAGCAGGCACAAATGATGATATATCTTACATATTTAGTAAAATAGACATCATATATCAACAAAAACAATATGAAAATTATTAAATGAAATTGCATTCATATTGAATATAAACTACATATGATATTTTAATGCATTATACATATAGAAGTAAATTGACCTCAACACAAGGGAAAAACATGTATATTGATATAAACTGTAATATATACTACTATTTAAATAACAAGGTAATTTCAATTTCATTACATGATAATGAAATTTAAAATTCAACATAAACTACAATAAAAAGTGTTATCTAAAATGAAATATAAATTGGAATGTAAACTTCCATTTCACTACACTATAAACTATAATATAAAGTTCTATATAAACTAAAATATAAACTGTAGTTTTAGTTTACGATAAATAATACTAAAAGAAATTGAGTTACATAGCATGAAACAACATGTATATTAATATAAATTGGAATATAAATAATATATATAGGATGTAGTTAAATATAACAAAAAATGATATGTAAAGACCCAAAAATTTCACAGAAAATTGTTTCCTGAGTACTTTTTAATTTTATGAGACCACAGTTTCTGACTGCGCCTGATTCTGAGACCCGGTGTGCCCGGAATCAATTTCTGAAGTTTTGTTTGGGTACGTTCAGTGAACGTACGAGTGGTATTTTCATACATATAAACCGGTTCTTGGAATCTAAATATGAGGGCACTGATGAACTCGTAGTGTTGGTATTCGCTTAAGGGGACCATTACCGTAGTTGTGTTATATCGGGAAGAGAAGTTAATTTTTGGGGTTTGTCATTAAAAAATAAATAAAAATATGAGGTATAAATTTTTATTTGGTGGGTGGATATAATCTGCAAAAGGAAGTTGGAGGTGGGACCCAAACCCCCACATAACCACCCATGAGAGGATTTAGTGTGGTGGGGCCCACACGAACCCAAACCCTTTCACCTCCCCTCAACTCCCTTAAACTCCCCATTAACACCCCTTAATTAGTTTTACAACCTCCATCTTTTAATGTGAACTCTCCACCTCCATCAATTGATTGTGCGACCCCATCAATTGAATTAATTAAGACCCCTTAATTAATTAATTCGTGTGTCAACAATTCATTTTGAATTGTTTTGAATAGCATGGAAATGTTTTTTATATTGGAGGGACTTTTATATTTTTTCTTGGAAAATATTCGTGGGAAAATTTTGGGAGAAAAAATCTAGGGGGAACTTCCTTTTCTTGACGAAGAACATACCCAATGAAGAACATGAGGAACAATATCCTCTCGATGACTGAGGCAAGAACATGAGGCGACGCTCACGAGGAACACCTTCATTCTTCTTCATCCTCCACGTCAAGGGAGGAGATGCCGCCCTTGAGGAAACATCGACTGTGCTTCCTCCACGGACGCACCCCGACATCAACGAATCGACGTTGTCTTCGAATCCTCTTCCCGCAACACGGACAAGCGAGCATCAGAATCAAGGTAGGGGAAAATATGGAATATTTATTTATTAATACATGTGTATTAAACCTCGTACCTTGGTATTGATATTGGTTGGTAATTATTTCATTGTTATCATCTACTGCGGAGGGTGAGGGCTGTACAAACACGGCCTGGCGACCCTCCGTTTAATCATTCTTATGTTGGCGCCGAAGGAAGGATGTCACGAGACAAAGGAGGTGGCAGTGTCGGTGACCAGTGGTAATGGCGGCAGCACGCCGACCATGTGTGGAAGAACCGTGGCCCGTAATCGCGGGCCATTTTGCCGAAGAAGAACCGGCCGACCTTAGCCAGCCAGGCTGGAGAACAGCAGTGCCTCTTGGCGCTGCGCTGCGGGAAGACCACGACCCGCGTTCTGCTGGCCTCCGCAGTAGAAGAACCGGCCGGATCGCCAGCCGGTTGGACGGAAGTAACCACGACGCCTATAGGCTCCATGTGCGGAGGATCAACGGCCTGCCCGTGCGGGCCACTCGGGCTGGGGAAGACCGACCGGATTCGGCCATCCTAGCAGGAGGGGCGGTACCACTCGACGCTGCTAGTTTGGGAAACTAGGGGGCCGCGCACCCCGGATCGCTCGGCCAGCCGAGCCATGGCCTTCCAGGCCAGGCCACACCCCACTAGTTCGGGCTGCGCCCCACCTAGTTGGGCCACACCCCACCGAGCTGGGGTGACCCTCAGTCGGGTCAGACCCATGAAACCAAGTCGGGATGACCCGCCATCCCACTTGGCTTGACGGGCCGGGCCCATTTCACTAATACTTGAATAACATAAAGAACGCACACCCAATTGGAATGCCGTCTACGGTACTGGGACCCTCACTTCGAGGCAGTCCTTTTACAATACCCTAACTGAGTTTTGGACAACTTTGGAAAACGGTCGGGTTTGGTATGAGCAGAATTCCAACCGGGCCCTCAGAGTGGAAACACTTATAACATAAGGACATGACGTCTGATTGACGTACCATAAACTATGTAAGTTTTCTTTTTATGAGATGGTTATTTTGGCATAATCTACTAGAGGTTAAGACTTAGTTGGAGTACGGTCGTGTTGGTTTGAGCCTAAAAACCAACTGGGCCCCTGGAACGGAAATTCCAATAACTCACAGACCGGGTGTCCGATTGACGCGCCGTCTGTTGTGTTGAAACCCCTACGACGTGGCGGTACATTGAGATATATCAAAGTTAGACTTCATGAAACTTATATTATCGGCTTGTTGTACGTGGAGCGGGCCCTCCCGATGACGAGCAAGCAGATTGCAGAGACCTAATTGCAGGAAGAGACATGACGACTGTTGATAGATCAACTGGGAGTGATTTGGACGGCTCAGTGGGGATCTCTTGGTTGTAGCAACAGAACCATGGTGGAGGAGCACTTGGTTGTAGTGGTAGACCCATGGTACTCGACAGAAGGAGTACCTCTGTAGGCTATGAGGGGGCGTGCTTGGTTGTAGCGGCAGACCCATGGTGGGAAGCGCTTGGTTGTAGTAGCAGGCACACAGTACTCGACAGGTGGAGTAATTCAACAGTCCAAGGTTAGTGGCAAGCGTTTGGTTGTAGTGGCATGCCCACTTTACTCGACAGAGGAGGAGTTCTCCAGCAGCCATGGTTTCGACTTCATGAATAAAAATCCTGGTTGAGCTGAGTCAATAACCTTTTTGTTTTCCTCAAGATTGAGATGGGTTATTTGAATACATTGGTATATGTATGGGCATATACCTAAGTAATGGTTATCCATTGAAATCATACTTTTTGGTTTATATTTGTTGGATTTTGTGAGACCTTGAGGGTCTCGGGTCCTTACTGTGTATTGTAAGAACCCGGTTCTTATTTTGAGGTACGAGCTCCTTCTTTTCTCTTTTCCAAATGCGTTTTTGAGAAAATATGGAAAATGGGTAAAAATCATGATCTTTGGAAAGTACACACTGTGTACTTTGTCCACAAGCCCTATACTTTTGGTCGTGATGGATGGGTACACCGGGCGTGTGGCCATGCCAGGGATGAAGGGTGTAGGAACCGCCTACACGCCGTGTAGTTGTCCTGTGCAGTCATTCGGCCGGCCCAAACATTAAGGTAGTGGAGCAGCCGCCAGCTGGACGACTGTACACGCCGTGTAGTCGGGATTACATGTCATGTACTCATGTCAACGGATGAACAGTGTGGCAGTGCTGCTAGAGGAACAGTTAAAGGAAGGAAGTACACACCGTGTACATGGAAGTACACGCCGTGTACTTTGTTTTTTTTCTTAAAATGGGTAGTAGCCTCCCAAATTCACAGGGAAGGTTTAGAACGGGAAAAGAGCTCAGGAGAGGACAACCGAACCTTCGGAGATCCACCGGGCGCATGTCTGGAATCCGATTCCGCTTCAGACGATCTCGTTGGAACCGCACAGGTAACCCCTACTCTGTCCTTAAGCCGTTCTTACCAATTATTTCTCGAGTGAAAGTTATTTACTTTTGAATGGGTTTTCTTCCTTATCATGTCTACATCGTTCTTGGGAATTTCTGGAACCGACGTTCGTGTATAGTGCTCGTTGGCGTATAAGGTAGGTGGCTTGTTGTTAATTTTTCCAACTGTCATGTGTTTTATGCGTTTTTGTGCCACAAACCCATGTTGGGGTGTCATGTGGCTGAGGCCATTGCTATATTAAACACCTATAATTGAATAGGTGATTAATTATGATAATAAAATGGTGGTTGGGATCATTGATTGGATCCAGGACCATCCTGAGGGGTGCGTTACTCTGTTTATCCATTTGGCCAAGATACCCGAGGGTATGCCTTGTTTAAATTATCCATTACTTTTTCCTTGAGAGTAATTGTATTCAAATTGCATGTTTATATGTTGTTCATTCCCCGATTACTTATGCCTGAGGGCGATGTTTTGCTATAGCCAGAGGGCGTGACTGTATTAGCATGAGGGCAACGTTCTATTTCACCTGAGGGAGACCTTTCATGCCTGAGGGCTTGACTTCTGTTCCTGAGGGGAGACACTTCGTATGGCTGAGGGAGAGAATCTGTTATGCTTGAGGGGGAGATTCTGATTACCTGAGGTGAGATTTTACTTGTCTGAGGACGCTGACTGATTATTTAGAAATTCACCGTGGTGGTTTCTAAATATTAAGTGGATTAAATGAATAATTTAATGGCAATATAACTGGTAAATTAGTTACTTTTTAGTACTTCTTAGCTTATTGCATTTTAAGTACTGCACACTTGTTGCGTGTTTTACACACAGTTGAGCACGTGCCTTTGGTGGGTGCCTACTGAGATATATTTCTCACACCATGTTTGGGTCATGCTTTTCGGCCCAAAAAGATTATGTTTTTCCATTTATGGATAGGGGAAAGAGTCCCAACACAGGTACTTGACTATGGCCGAGGAGTAGGAGGGCGTGGGACTGAGTCTAGGCTCGCGATACCGCTGCCAGTTGTTTTGCTTTGTATTGTTGTTCTCTACTTTTTATTGTACTTTATTTATGTATAACATGTTCTGCCTGTTTTCTTAGAACATGTGACATGTAGAATCATTATTTATATATTGTTGGTTGTATACATTGCAGTTGTTTATTTCAGTTTTGTATGGTTTATTGCTTCCACTGTTTTTGTATGTTTTTATTATATTCTGCTGCGCTACACTTTGACAAATGAGGGCATTGTTTCCCCACTATCAGACATGGGCCGTCAGTGCTAGTCGGAAGCCTCTGGCGTTTGGGTAAATTCGCTTGAGGTCATGTGGAGAACTGGGTTCACAGCACCCGAAACCGGGACGTTACAAGTATCATTATACTCATCACTGCACGGGCTATGCCCACACCTTGTTTTGTTGGATGCAGACGACGAACATTATCGGTAGAGGCCAAGAGCGCCAAGATTGGACGGTACCCGGAGGAGGAGATTACGACGTATCAGTACACTATGGATTCTGATGGACGTGGAGAGCTGAGGAGGCCATCTATACCTACCCTTTAGGTAGGAACCCCAAAGAACGATCCAGAAGATGCTTCCCCATTCAACTGTTTTTCTTTTTCAGTTGTAATTTATTTCAGTTGTAGTTGTACCTTTTAGTTGGGCTTGTATTTCTAGACCCTTTTTACTTTCAGCACACATGTTATACCACTTTATCTTAGTGTTTGCTTTCGCTTGTACTCTGGTTGTGTGTTTTAAAATTTTCATAAAGGCAATGCCTTCCCAGTTTTATGGAATTACTCCTTTTGTGCTAGTCACCAGCCCCTGGCCTATTGAAGGCGGGTTTGGGGTAGTCATGATGCGGACCCCAGGGGACGGGTCATGAAAAATTAGTATCAGAAGACGTCAGTTCTACAACAGAACTTATAACTCTGATGTTTGTTATCTGTGAAGCAATAGTGTTAAGGGTAGTAAGTGTGGTTTTCAGTTTATGGAGTCCAGTGTTGTTGTGGGCGGCCAACATATCTATACACTAGGACCCTAACTTCTGACTTCTGACTCAATGGAAGAAAACACAGATTGCGTGTGTGTTTTCAAAAAGTTTTTATTTAAGTCAGCTCAAACCAGGTCAACTCACCAGTTATATTCTTTTCTCATGTCGCATCTGTTATTTCAGGATGCCTCCCCATGGACGACCAGCTAGAGCCCTAAGAGTTGTACGTACTGACAGCCCCTCGAGTGATGACGCCTCAGTATAGGGCCCTCTTACAGTTGAGGTACCAGCAGAGGATCCAACGGTACTACTCCCCGTTGGACCAATGATGCCACCATCCATAGCAGCAGGTGACGCATGCCACTTGAGCGCGCTGCACGAGTTCCAGTGCTAGAGGCCACCCAGGTTCATGGGAGAGATGGACCCGCAGGCGGCTGAGAATTGGCTGGAGGCTATGGTGAGAGTCTTCAGGCTAGTAGGGACGCTAGCATACATTATGGTGATCCTTGCTGCCAGCCTCCTTCAGGAAGCACTAGATGGTCGGCGGATCCTGATGCTCCAGATGCATGATGAGGTGAAACTTCTATGGGAACTCTCTGATAGCCTATTCCTGGCGGAGTTTGTACCAGCCACCCTTTGAGAGGTGCAGATACAGGAGCTACTGCATATTCAGAAGGGTAGCATGATTGTGGCACAGTACTCAGCGAGGTTCACTGACCTGTCATGCTACTCCAATGATATGGTACGGTACCCATTCCTCAGGGCCCGAACCTTTGAGTCGGGACTTAGGTTAGATATTAGAGCTTTAGTTTTCTCCCACAACATCCCGACGCAGACGGGGGTGTTGGAGTGATCCCTCCAAATGGAGAGTTTCCTTGATGAGCAGTCTCCAGTAGAGGGACCGACCAGTAGTCGACATGTAGGGGAGTATTTTGTAGCTGGCAGTAGATAGATGATGCAGAGTAATGGAGGACCAGACCCGGAGGTCGTCGACCGCATGAATCAGGATCGTGTGTGTGTGGCACCCGGGGTGGGGAATGACTTACCAGGAGCGGACAATGTTACTACTACGGCGGGCATGGTCACATGGCACATGATTGTATGACCTTCCATACAGACGATCAATAGATAGATGAGGGACCTCCTAGGAAGAGGCATATGTTCGATCGAGGCGGACTGCAAGGAGTAGGAGACCGAGGCAGAGGAGATGTCCGTGCAGCTGGTGGTGGACGACGCTTCGAGGTGTTGCCACCACCACCATGAGGAGGTCCACACCGACCGCAGGGAATAAATGGACAAGGGAGAGCACATCTTTAGGAATATGAAGCATATGACTATAGAGCTTCAGAAGCATGTGGATAGGAGAGGGACTAGTTCCAGGCATGGAGTCCTTTGTTCTTGGTGCTTCTAGCTTCCTTGATGTTGTTTTTTGTGTTTGTTATGTGTCTTTGTACTTCGAGCTGCAGTAATAAAATACACTTTTCCATGTGACATTTTCTTTCCTGCCTTTTTGTGTGGATAATACTAAGAGGTTTGGGTTAAAACTATTGACTTGACCCTCACTTTCGAGATTTCTACTTGAGGAGACCCAGTGAACACACACTGATCCCGACAGTGTGACTCAACCCTTGGAGGCGAGAGTAACGGTTGGATATCTTGGTAGTAGAATTGAGTCCCTAAGACTTTGTCCATGACGTGAATTTGTACCGTTCATGTCAGGATTGACTGTATTAGGAAAAGGTTGTGGTTCATCTAGGGGATGAGACCAGATTTCTCTTTTCGGCAGAGGAGAAATCATAGCATATCTTGTAAATCGTTGGCAACGAAGGGTGTGGGAAAGTTATATCTATGATTCATCGGACCACTCCAGGTCCTCAGTAGAGTAGGCGAGGTGTCTTACCGCCGGGACCTTCCACCTCAGTTGCACCATGTACACGCCGTCTTCCACGTATCTCAGCTGAGGAGATACGTGCATGAATCATCCCACATCATCAACCATCGGGAGCTGGACATCGATGATGAGGTGACATTCACGGAGGACCCAGTGGAGATCGAGAATCTATAGGAGAAGGTCCTATATGGACGGTCGATTAATCTGGTGTACATTCGCTGGCAGCACGGGAACCTCCAGGAGAGAACCTCTGAGTGAGAGGTTCATATGCGTGCCCAGTACCCCATTTGTTTCCCTAGTGAGTGTTTTAGCTTTACGGGGACGTAAATTCCTGTGGTGGCGGTAATGTAAAGACCACGAAATTTCAATGAAATTTTTTTCTTAAATACTTTGGATTTTTATGAGAATATGGTTTCTGAAGGTGGATGATTCTGAGGCCCGGTGTGCCCAAAATTAATTTATGAAGTTTTGTTCGGGTACGTTCAGTGAACGTACGAGCGGGATTTTCTAACATCTGAACCGGTTCTCAGAATTGAAATCCGAGGGCACCGATGAACTAGCAATGCTGATATTCTCTTAAGGGGACCATAACCATGGTTTCATTTTATGAGGAGGAGAAGTTAATTTTAAGGTTATGTCATTAAAAATTAAAAAAAAAATATGAGTTAGATATTTTTTTGGTGGGTTGTTATAATCTCTAAAAAGAAGTTGGAGGTGGGACCCACACCCCCACCTAACCACCCATGAGAGGATTTAGTGTGGTGGGTCCCACACGAACCCAAACCCTTTAACCTCCCCTCAACTCCCTTAAACTACCCATTACCACTGCATAATTAATTTTACAGCATACCTATTTTAATGTGAACTCGCCCCCTCCCTCCATTGATTGTTCCAACCCCATCAATTGAATTATTTATGATCCCTTAATTAATTAATTTTGGTGTCAAAAATTCATTTTTTATTGTTTTCAATTGAATGGAAATGTTTTTTATATTGGAGGGCCTTTTATTATTTTTTCTCAGCAAATATTCGTGGGAAAACATTGGGAGAAAAACTCTTGGTAGAGCATACTTTTCTCGATGAAGAACATCCCCAACGAAGAACACGAGGAGCGATATCCTCTTGACGATCAAGGAAAGAACGTGAGGTGAAGCTCATGAGGAACACCATCATTCTTCTTCTTCCTCCACATCAAGGGAGGAGAAGCCGTCTGTGAGGAAACATCGACTGCACTTCCTCCACGGGCGCACCCCGACGTCAACGAATCGACATTGTCTTCGAATACACTTCCCGCAACATGGACAAGCGAGAATTGGAATCAAGGTAGGGGAAATAGGGAATATTTATTTATTTATACATGTGTATTAAACCTCATACCATGGCGTTGATTTTTGTTGGTGATGATTTAGTTATTATCATCTAACGTGGAGGGCGCGGGATGAACAATCACGGCCCGAGGACCCTCCTTTGAATCTTGCTTATGTTGGCACCAGAGGAAGGATGTCAAGGGACAAAGGAGGCGGCAGCGTTGGCGATTAGAGGTAATGGTGGCCACGCGCAGACCATGTGTGAAAGAACCACGGCCTGCAACCGCGGGCCATTTCGCCGAAGAAGAACCCACCGACCTTAGCTGGCCGGGCTGGAGAATCGCGGCGCCTCTTGGTGCCGCACTGTGGGAAGACCAGGGCCAGCGTTCCACAGGCCGTTGCAGTAGGCGAACCGGCCGGATCGAAAGCCAACTGGGTGGAAGAATCCATGGCGCCTATAGGTCCAACGTGTAGAGGATTAGCAGCCCGCCAGTTCGGGCTGCTCGCACCTTGGAAGACCGGCCGGCTTAGGGCGGCCGGGAAGGAGGGGCGGCGCTGCTCGGCGCCGTCGGTTCGAGAAACCGTGGGGCCGCACCTGCCCGGACCGCTCGACCAGCTACGGGCTAGGCCTCTCCCCACCGGGCCGGGCTGACCCTTGGCCGGGTGAGACTTGCCGAACTATGTCGGGCCGACCCGCCAACCCACTGGGCTTGACGGGCCGGGCCCGTTTCACATAAAAGTGAATAACATAAAGACCGCACGCCCGACTGACGCGCTGTCTGTGGAAATGGGACCCTTGTGTCGAGGCAGTACTTTTGCGATACCCTAAGTAAGTTTTGGACATCTTTGAAAAAACTTCAGGTTTGGAACGAGCATAAATCCAACCGGACCCTCAGAGCGGAAACACTTAGAACTTAAGGACCAGACGTCTGATTGACGTACCGTCAACTACGATGGTGTCCTTTTGATCATATGGTTCTTTTGACATACTATAATAGTGGTTCGGACGTAGTTAGAGTACGTTCGGGTTCATTTGAGCCTAAAAACCAACCGGGCCCTTGGAACGAAAATGCTAATAACTCATAGACTGGGCATCCGATTGACACGCTGTCTGTTGCGTTGAGACCTCTACGATGTGGCAGTCCTTTGAGATACATCAACATTATACTTCGTGAAACATGGAGTATCGGATTGTGGCACGTGGAGCGGACCCTCCTGGTGACAAGAGAGCATATTACAGAGACCTAGTAGATGGCTGAGACTTGACGAATGTTGATCAATCAACTCGGAGTGGTTCGGATGACCCAGTGGGGATAACTTGGTTGTAGCAGCAAACCCACAGTGGAGGAGCACTTGGTTGTAGTGGCATACCCACGATACTCGACAGAAGGAGTACCTCTATAGGGTATGAGGGGGAGCTCTTGGTTGTAGCGGTAGACCCATGGTGGGAAGTGTTTGGTTGTATTAGCAGGCCCACATTACTCAGCAGGTGGAGTACTTGAATAGTCCAAGGTTTTTGGGAAGCGCATGGTTGTAGAAGCAGGCCCACTGTACTTGACAGAGGAGGATTTCCCTAGCAGCCATGGTTTCGACTTCGTGAATAAAAAATCGTGATTGAGCTGATCCAATGACCTTTTTGTTTTCCTCATGATTGATATGGGTTACTTGATAACTTTGGTATATGTATGGGCATATACCTAAGTAATGGTTATCCGTTGAAATCATAGTTTCTGGTTTATCCTTTTTGGATTTTGTGAGACCTTGAGGGTCACGGGGTCCCAACTTTGTATTGTTATACTCACCCCTGCACTGGCTATGCCCGCACCTCATTGTGTTGGATGCAGACATCAGCCAACGCTGATAGAGGCTGAGAGTGTCGGGACTGGACGGTACCTGGAGAAGGACCTTACTACGTATTGGTACACGGTAGAGTCTGATGGACATGGAGAGACGAGGAGGCAATCTGTACCTACCCTTCAGGTACGAACCCCGGAGGATGATCCAGGAGCTGCTTCCCCATTCAAATGTTTGCCTTTTTCAGTTGTACTTTCTTTCAGTTATAGCTGTACCTTTTTGATGGGATTGTATTTCTGGCCCCTTTGTACTTTCGGCACACTTTTTATACAGCTTTTACTTAGTGTTTGGTTCCCATTGTACTATGTTTGTGTGAGTTTATGTTTCATAAAGGGAACGCCTTCCCAGTTTTAGGGAATTATGCCTTTGGTGCTAGTCGCCAGCCCCTGGCCTATGGAAGGTAGGCTTGGGGTAGTCATGATGCAGCCCCCGAGGGACGGGTCATGACATGATATGTATATTTATTGATTGAAATTGCAAGCATAATGATTATAAATTTGAATTTCAGGTATAAACTACATGTATATGCAGAAAATGACACTCCCAGCCTATTAAATTAATGAAATTGCATGCATATTCAATATAAACTGCAATTTTAGTGCATGATAATGCATACATATAGAAGCTAATATGTAGATAAGTAAATGAAACTATTTCAAGCTGAAACTCTAGGTATATGCAGATCATGAGACTGCATGAATTTAGAGAAACTTAAAATATATTCATGAAATGAAATTGCATGCATATTGAAAATAAATTATAATTTCAGTGCATGAAACTAAATAAAAATTCTCAAGATGAAGTGTTTCATGTTCAATGAATATATAGATCATTAAATGTATAATATTTAGAGTATTTTTATATTTTTGGTTAATGGATTTAAAATTTTATGCATAATTAATTATATTTGTAATAGTTTTGTGTATTATATTTAGAATCATATTTGGTTTTGTTGTATATTAATTTGATATAATAACATTGAATATCAAATTCAATCACAATTCATGAAAGATATTCATTATTGACAATCCATTAATTATATTCATTATTGGCATTTTTTGTAGGTCATACAAGAAAAAATTAGGAATTAGGAATATGTTTTATAGTGAAAACGTATAAGATTAATTGTTTCACATAATAATAAAAAATTTGGAATATTGATAATAATGAAATATAAAATAAATCCATGGAACAAATTAAACATAATAAAGGTTTGTGTCTTAAAAATAAATCATTGTATGTAATTAAAATAACTGAGAAGGTCGACATTTTTTATAATTATAAATGTAATATTTTCAATATAATGAAAAAAATAAGGCATACCTTAGGGGAACTAGAAAACCATGGATGCGACCATTTTATATTAGTCATATAGAAACTAAATGTGTATTAGACTACAAGTGCATTATACATGTATATAATCCCTAAGAGTATTAAATCGATAGTCAATTTAATTTAAAGTTCATTTAATTTAAAGTGAATGTTATATTTATAGAAAAGTAGTATACTAAAAAATATGCATGATTTCTAAGGAACATATAAAAAATATTATACATATTCATGGAAGGGGGCAATTAAATCAGGGTCAATAATTATAGTTGGAGGGAGTTTTCTAATTTGTTTCAAAATAGAAGCTTGGGATGGAAAAAATATAGATTACCTTTTAACAATGGAAGATGCATTATAGAAGAATGGGACAAATATTTTCATAAAAACCCATGGTTCATGACCAAAAGGATACTGGTATAGTGATAAACACTATAATAAATACACACATATAGAATAAGATGTTAGATATAAATATAGAAAAATGAATATATGAATGTAAAAACGATTATAATTATATTAAATTTTACATGTATTGAAACATAGTATAGAAAATATGAATATAAAATATGTTAATATAAATTTAAAAAATATTAAACAGACATTGAATATTTCTCTAAAATGAAAGTGCTTTAAATTAAATGTGAAGTAAAATGAAAGTTAATTATACATGTAGAGAAATTTAAAGTACATTACACTGGAAGGGCATTATACATGTATAAACTGAAATCTCATTACTAGAATTTAGAAATTGAAAGATAATTATAGTGAAAGTGAATTTTACATGCATAAATTGAAATAAGAATAATGTATAGAAGGAAATGGCCTCACTTCTTTTGAAAATATGACAACAACAAAATGTTCTCCCTTTTGAATTTCCAGAAAGTGGAATTTGTGGTCAGAAATAAAAAACATGAAATAAACTAAATAATAATAAAGGTATTATGATAGCTACGTGCAAGAAATGAACTATTTATCCAGGTCATTCCAATGTTATAAACAATAAACTACTTTAATTAAATGTATAGACAACCACAAGTAGAAAATCAAATATGTATAATAATTGTTCCAGAAAACTAGTAACTGTCGAGTAAAAAAGGGATCATACACTATTTAATTTTCTCATTTATTAGGAATTATAATTTCTTCACCATGTTACCAATAATGGATCCTATATTTTTTTCCTTTTGTTCACAATGTCAAATAAAAAATTAATCCAATGTCTAGTGATTGTGTTTTAGAGGAAAAACAGTATGTATTTGTATCCTTACTAATATTCTACAATACCTTGCTTCTCAATAAGTTGATTTGGATTGAAAATTCAAATATGAAATATTTGTAATACATTCATAAGGATTCTAATATTATAACAACATGAAACATTATTTGAAAGGATAATAAAATTATAAATTTAGTTTTTTAAACAATGGATATAGCAATGAGTTATATAAAATGAAAATGAAGTGAAATAATTGTACATGTAACTAAATATTTATCATAGTTGAGTGAATTGTGGAACATAATTAGGATAAATGTTTTCTGTAGTTTATTGAAATAGAGGTATACCTTCTATTCAGATGGAAACACAAGCTTTAAGTGTTCATAGAAATGCCTCGAGATTGAGGTTGGGTGGATATACATACATTATATTGAAGTGGAAATATGACCCATCCATGGAGAAGAAAATAAGAGACCCATGAGGGTTAGGGTTTATAAACATTGTATTAAAAGGGAAAAAGGAAGTAATCAAACCTACTAGAGGTGGAAGGCCCAAATTTAGAGAGAAGTAATGTCTTGGTTTTAGAATATTTTTTACCTAAATAAGATTGTATTGGGAATGATGAAGTCAATCATAATGAAGGGATCTTGTGGAAGAGGAGGATAACAAGAGTATGGAAAATTTTAAGGAATATGTGAGGTATTAAGGACTTACTGGGACATAAATTTCATACTGTCTAAAATTATGATACTACGAGAAGGATATAGAATAACTTATCTGAGAGATGAGGTGATACAACCAAAGTTTGGAGGCGAGAAGTTGGGGATCATAGGTATATGAAAACCTAGTTTAATGGAGAGATCAGAATCGTGACTGAGGGTATGAGGAGGTAGTGGAAGAGGTAGACCCATATGAACATGATACCCTCGTTGAATGGTGATAATAAGGTGGAGATAAAGGGGAATCGGTAGGGTGAGAGGGGACGAGAATTACAGAAGGCATATAGAAAGGGAAGATGCTAGTGATGGAGGAAAAGAATAAAGGTGAAAAATGAAATTAAGGGATGATGATAATGATGGAGGTGAGGGGAAGTGGAGAGAAAGGGGATTTGGGAAGGTAGAGGGGAACCCAAGAGGCAGGGGAAGAGTCGAGGGGAGCGATAAATGTAGGTATAGGATAGAAGGATCCAAATTAGATTAATACCCATTTACTAATACATGAATACAAATCCCAATAATGAATTTAATATTCACATTAAATCTCAATCCTTTTAAATTACCATTTATTTTTATATTTTTTATTATATTTTTATTATAAATTCGGTTTAAATTCCATTCTTAATCTATTGTTTTATAATTCTATAAAATATTTTAATAACTTGTATATATGTCTCATTTAATATTTGGTCCTCCATCTATATTCTATTTTTCAAGGATTTCATTGATTATAGGATACCCTTCATGTCTCATATTCTGGGAAGCCTCTATATTAATCATTTAATGTATAAAATGAATATTTAAAAATTATAAGATAATTAAATGTGTGTGATCATGAATGAAATGATGCGTTCATCCCCTCCCTTTTTTAGTAAACAATGTAGAAATTTTAACAATTGTAAAGTTAATTAAGAATTTTAAAATAGGTCTTAAAGTTTCAAAATAATCACTGCTACAATTTTTCGTTTATCCATTAATACCCTTTATCAATGCTAATAAAATTCGGATTAAAGGATGCATATATCCAAACATTTATAAGAACTGATAATCATATTCCTTTTATCAGTGATAAAATTTCTGTTTTTTATCACTAATAAAATGAATATTTAAAAAACTACAGATAGTTAAAAACCACATATTAATATATTAATATATTAATATTAAACTAAATAAAATACATTTTAGAAAATATGATTTTTATAATTCAACATATGTAATCAAACTTATTATATAATATATTTAGTGAATATAGTGTGTCAAATAATTCAAAAACAATATTAATTAATAATTTTCAAATTATTATTTAGTGATATTCAATTTATAAAAATTTATTGATAGAAAAATTAAAAAAATTAATAATTGATCTAAATAAGTTGAGAACATGAAACAAACTTCAGACAACCATAAATTTTGACAGAGTGTCATTTTGATCTCCACCACATATAAAATCAACTCTTGAGAAAAGATCTATGACTTGGTGATGGGGGAGACCATTAGTCAATGTTTTTTGAGGTCAAAAAGGTCTAAAATGCCTCTAAAATTGAGTTTTCTGTTAGGGTGATATAATTTTTTAACATTGGATGGAATTTTAGTCTCATATATGGGGGTCTTGTATTTTCTCAGAGGCTAAATTTTTTATAAGAAATTAAAATTATATGGATATCATGACATTATAATTTTATCATTTTAATATTGTATTATTATTTATAATTAAATACACACGCACACACACATGTATGTGTGTGAGTTTAAACATAATCTTTCTAAATATATTATCTATATCTAGATAAAAAATAGTATCAATTTTTTTAAAATAAAAATGTATGAATATTTACATACCTCTACAATGTATATACAATGTATATATATATATTAATATATATATCTGTGTTTCTGTATTAACAAACATATAATTATTTATCTATATATTTTAATATGTATATAAATATTAATATTTAATATATGTAAATAAATATAAACATGTATAATTATATTTACATACACAAACATATGTATGTATGTATGTATATGTATGTATGTATGTATTTACATATGTATGTATATAGGTAGGTATGTACGTATGTATCATTGTATGTATGTATGAATGTTTTCATTTATTTATTTATAAACACACACACAATACGCTTGAAACAACCACAACAGGGTACCTCACCGTGATGATATATGGTTGGAATCGACCACCATACCCCTACCAGCCACTAGACAATGCCATAAAGAGATATCCAGGTGGACCTTACCATGATGAATAGGCATAAACTCATGGCACCGACACATCACAACGTGAATCCACAACACCACCACAGAGACTGCTAGACAAAGCACCACCAAAGGAAGCACTCCACGAACCTAAAACGTCACCACAACATAACATGAACTCTTGACACGGGCACAACAAATCACACCTCAACCCACGACGCTACCCCTGGAAGAGGAAACACACACAGCAAACCCGCCAATATGAACCACTATGGAGGAAGGTCACCTCTAACATAAGAAAGAGGGGAGATGACAGTGAAGGTAGAAACCCTAATCGGCACATCACCCCTTACGGTCTCATGAAGAATCTATCATTGGGATTCTCCCACGATACTAAAACACTCAACTTCTCAGTGTCAAATGATACTTCTATCTCTCGGATGATATGACCCCAAAATTGAAACTGATCAATCGAGAAGTGGAACTATGTGAGCTTATCATATTACTGATTGTATCTCAGTGTATCCTAAATGATCATAAGATGTTTATAATGGACATGTCAATTGTGAGAATACATTAAGATATAATCCATGAAAACAACAAAAAATTAATCATGATAAGGATAGAAAAATCAGTTCATCAGTTCAATGAAAAATCCTAGTGCAGTCGTGAGACCGAATAACAAAACCATATACTCATATAGACCATACCATATAAAAAAACTATAAATTGTATGTCTGTAAGTTGAAAACAGACCTGATGATATCATGGCCTCAAATAAATATTTGAGAAAGCCCAATCTCCTAGAAGCTAGTCAAAAAAGACATCTCTCCAGGGAAAGGTATACATATTTTTATCCATCAGATGGTGCAGTTTTGAATAATCCATGCATAGACTAAGGGAAATATGTGAATTTTTTTGTAAAAATGACTGGTGTACCCTATAGATAAGTACTGGCTCATATAAACCCCTTTACCTCTAAATCCTATAACTGCCTATTGAGCTCCTTCAACTCCTTTGTAGACATCCTGTAATGTGGAATGGATACTTGTGCATCTTCTTGTTCTAGATAAATGTAGAAATAAACCTCTATACCAAGATATAAACTATAAACATCCTTTGGGAAAACATCCTTGAAACAATCAACCACTAGATGAATGAATTTTTAACACACTCCATAATCATCTATATATATACTAGGAATTTAGGTTGTCATCCCACCCAGCCCAAGATGTTGTGGTCTAGATCAACATTCCTATACATCCCATTCACCCCTTGTGAATATAAACTATATTCTCTAGTGTTGTGAATGTCACCCTATGGTGACAATAATCAATGAAGGATCAATTATCCACTATCCAGTCTATTTTGAGTATGACATCAAAGATTGTCATGTAATGGAAAAAAATATTCATTATGAAGTGAAACCCACCAATATCAAGTGTTAACTCCTTGTACTAGTGTATACCTTTTCTTATAATACCTAATGAAGTATATAGTGTCATTATGCCCTTTGGAAAATGAATAATGAGCCCAAGGATCTCTAGAAGTTGCACAAATATAAAATTATGTGATGAAACTATGTAAAAAAGGTAATATACAAGATAATAGTCTACTAAGATCATACTTCTCTCTATAGATTGTATGAAACCCTACTCCTTAGTTGTAGGTTGTAAAAAATACACATGTCTTGAACCACAACCCTACAACACAACCTCCCTACTCAGAGTAGGCCTATTATGTTGTCTCAATACAACTGGTGTCTGGCTTCCTCAGGCATGACCAACACCTCTTTATCCCGATTGAACGATACTACTCTAGCTCCATTTATGATTCAAAGCTAAGAAAACTTCTCCCGAACCTCATGTTAGAGATGACCCCCTAAAACTCACTATTGGAGGGAAGGTCATGCAAAAACGTTTCCCATGGCCCATCCCGTAGTAATCTTAACAATCAACTAGGTCGTGATCACATTGATTCCTCATGTTCCCCATATCCCACACCAATGACCTAAAACCAACATACAAGTGCTAATAGCATGACTGATATTCTTCTCAGAGGAAGCCTTAAAACATCTCTTCCTACCAATGGAATTCAAACCACTAGGTCAAGAGACTACACTACTTTACTCTACACCCTAAACATATCTCATGATCCACTTAATAATAAGTTCTTGATTTACTATCAATGTAATCTTCTTCAACATTAACACATTGAACTAAGATCAAAAAGTACGTCAGAGACTTTCATTGAAGTGTATCTATCCTGAAATCTCATAAGCAAGTTATATCGTCACAAAACATTTATTATCAGTAAAGTATTATGAATACTCCATAAAAATCATAGTTCCCTACACTAGAGTCAGGAAATCACTATCATACTCTATTCCTGGAGTCTTGAGGAATAATTAGTTTAGAACCGATTTTGGAAATCATCTCAAACCATATTTCCCAACCTATTTACCTGGTTCAAAACATCCCACTTATTCTTAGTTTCTACACATATCATATACATCACAAGATTCAAAACATCAAATATAACTACCATAACACATATCACAACATCATGTATAACTATCATGACACATATCACAACATCATGCAAACTGGTGATTCATCCTATAGGGATGGGAATAATGCATGGAATTTGAAATCCTGTATAGTGCCTAAAATGTTTCATGAGATGTAATACCATCATATCATTGGGTTTAAACAAAATAGAACACATAATCATATCATTAATAATTGAACCACTCAAGTGCATCACCCATCTATGGAATCAAATCAACTGTAATAGCCAAAATATAGAAACAAGTAATTTCATTTGAAGAAATTTGTCGTTTTTCTATATGTGGGTTATGTACTCTCAGGAACAACTAAATACCAAATTTCAATACCTTCCTATCCCTATCTATTTTCCTCAAATAATAATGTAAACTAGAAATCAACCTTCTTTGATACAACTTTGTAAAATCCTGGATCATGATCCCACTCCATGGTGCCCTGTGCCCATTTAGCTACATGGAATCAAGTGTATCTCCCCAAATTCAAGAGGTTATCGACTAGAAATGAGGGCCTATGTTGTTTCTGTGGAGTAAAAATACCCTCTTCACCATATTTCAACACAACCTAATTACAATAATAGTCAATATCTGTAGTAGTAAAACATTAAGACAATAGATATATAAACAAAATATGAATTTATAAACAAATCCATAAGTAATCTCACATAAAAAAGGTGATACATCTCTCTACAATACAACAAAAACAACTATACATGTAATATATACAATAATAATATCAAAATAAAAAAATACGCAATTTTCTATATCCAAATAGCACAATGAGCCTCAGCTCGGTCCTGTGCTCCACTTCTCCTAAGCATGATACAAATTCAAGCATAAAAATATGGGTGGTTTCCCTAGTCCCTAACTGCATCCATATATTTTGTTCAGGTACCCAATGGGAGCCTCAATGGAGTGTGAGATACAATCCTAGTAGGCTACCACATGCAGGCTAATAAGAAGTCCTGGATGTGCAAAATAATAAGCTAATGTAAAGTTCATTGTAAAACAGGCATGGAGGTAATATAAGTAAGGTACCAAAGAAAAAGTAAACTACCAATGATACATTATATCCATACATGGATCCCTGCAAAAGAAGTGTTAATATCCTATAATAATTAAACTATAAGCAATACAAAATTAACTAACAAGACCTCATTGTACATCCACATATTACATGTCAACAATGACCATGTCTTACAAAACAATATATTAAACAATTATGGCCTTTCTGTATATCAAAAAATGTCACATTCACCATAGCCATGATGTACAACTATTCATATCACATTTATAATGGCTGTGTCATATAATAATTAATTTTAGACCCCTCTAGGCCAGATCTAAGTTATAGTGGACCAAGACATTCTTGTCGAGTCCCATTAGCATCTTGATTGAAACTCTGTTACAATTGAGTGGGGATCCAAGGATCATGTCTTTTGACCATGTCCACAATGAGCCCAAGAAAAACCAGATCCAAGGGTTATCAAGGACCAAGGAATCCAATGGAATCATAATCCAATGAACATACAGGTCTAATGAATTATATACTGTTTCATTAACCTATGGTGTAGCACACCCATGGAATACTATGTAATCATTCATCAATTAACATTCAAGTTCCATGAGTATACCAACTCATAACAAAATTCACATTTAAATTTATCCAATTAGTATACCCAATCATATATCAATTCACAATCAATTACATTACATGAGTTCACCCACTCATTTACACAATTGATAATAAATCCATTAAAGACATTAAATCAATATCAACATGTTATCACATGGGAAAAGAGGCATAAAATCTCCTAAAAATCAATTCATTTCATTTTATTTATTATTTGTCTTACTATAACTAAGAAAGCACAGTCACACACCCCATGGGTGTTATAACAAAGGCAATGTCAAAGGCTCAACCAGTAATTGAACTTGATTGGGGAAACAACCTGTATCATGTCTCAAGGGGAACTAAATGGGATCCATATCATGTTCCATTTTATTTTAGTAAATTAAACAATTAAAATTTAGTGTCGCGTTGGAAAGTCTGGAGTGGTGTAATAACTAAAACTAGCTCAATAAAGCACCAAATAAAATAGGAAAAGTATAGACCACCCACCATAGGCCGGTAGTAGAGTTTTCATCTCGTATTAGCTTTTGATTTGACTCAAATCATAATAAACATTAAAATGACGAATGAAAAAAATGAATTGTCTATTCACATATGAGAATCCAACGAGACCAATGACACTCAATTATAAGTTCATATTGAGGAAATAGATCAATGGATATGAAAAATGCTCAAAGGAGCTCTCAATCCCAATGGTTGTCAACATAGGAGAAGGATAGAGAAAAATAGGTTGAAATAGTATACTAATTAGTGTAAATTTCATAAATTCACTCAAATAATTGGGCCTCATGATTTGGCCGCATTATTGGATAAATATTGAGCCAATCATGCACCTTCTACTATAAGATAGGGCACCTTTCATGGGTATACCCCACGGTTTTACAAATTGTACACAAATAGTGTCTCAACCCACTGTCAAAAAATGCAGAGGTACTCACAAAGGGGTGCACCTCTTTCCACATAGTTTGAAAACCCATGTGGGATCCACCAAGCCTTTTTTAAGGTCTTTCACACTTAGTCAGACAATGTGGACTATCTATCTTGCTTTATACTAATCATATGACTTGTTGTTTCCTCCAAAAAATTTGGTTTATAGGCTCTGAACAAGCCCCAAACACCCTCGATACCCCCATAACCTCAAAGGGTATTCACATTATGCCATATTTAATCATTTTAACTGAAACATTGATCTATAACTTGTATAAAAACTCATTATCATACAGTTTTGGCTATGGTTGTGTTTGTATTTTGATCAGATAGTTTTTTATATCGATCCTTTTTAGTTATATGGCATGTCTTGTCATTTTAAAGCCATTCTATTTATTATCAGTCACCATTGTCAAAGGTATCTAGGTTTATTCCATTTGAGGTAGGTGTTTATAAACAATGGGTTAATTTGATGAATTTAATGTTTTTCTTGATGAATTCCTTTGAGTTGTTCATTAATTAGAAGTGATATATGGTATCAATAGATTTCTTGTAATTTTTTTTCAAAATGGGTATTTTTCATTGAAAAGATATTTTCATGATATGGAAATGAGTATTCAAACTCTAAAGAGTACTTCTTATATTTGAATTTATTTTTTAAAATTTTGAGCATGGTTTTAAAAATTTATTTGGAAAGTATCACATTGGGAACCTTGGGTGAATTGAGAAAGAGACATAGGTAGCATTAGTGTGTGTTGCACTATTAGACACTAACCTTTTGTGATACTGACTGACAAGACTCAGTATCTTTTGGATCCAACGTAAGTATGTTTATGATTTTGAGTGTTTAGTATGCATTTTTCTATAGAATATAGCCTAATATATGAGGTGCTTTGTCATTTATAGATATTTATCACATGATTTTTTTATCATGGATTGTTTCTCATAGATTTTTATATGATGTTATATCACATAGCTTTGCAATGATAGGTTTTTTCATGGATATGCATTTACCTATTAACATGACGTGATGGTTCGGGTGACTTGTCTAGTTAACCCAAGTTGGTTTCTTATATATCCCATGGCGGGAAGAGGACTACCTCAACCACATAAGGTAATGTGGTTAAAATGAGGATGCATTTGATCTGTAGAGGTGGGGAGACATGTGCGCATGGTGGAGCACTGGTGAAGACCTAGCGCATAACGTAGGTGGAAATTTTGGATGATTAGGTCATATTGAATGAGATATTTAATGCGGAGACCATGAGAAATTAATTTTTATTTTGTATATGGAATATTTTAAGAACATTTTTAAGCAGTTGTGGTTTGGTATTTTTGATATTTTTGATGAGAAATGACTTTATTGAAGTATATTTTTAATCGTTATTAAACCTAAAAATTATGCCAATCCTTGGCCATGTGAGGACTACCTTAATAATAGAATATTTATAGATGGGTCTACCACATGGGAGGAAATATAATTTTCCATCATTGTTTGAAAAATTAGGATGTATAGTTTATATTTGTGGGGAATAGTGAAACATGTGTGAACATAATGTAATATCATCATAAACGACATGTATGGGTGGGAAGCATCAGGGATGGTGGGTCAGTCTGCTTGATACAATTTGTGTGTATTGTGATTGGGTTCCAACCCTAGTGCTGACTCGAAGATAGAAAGAAATGAAGTGTCTTTTAAAGAATCTCTAAATTGATAGTGAGCTCGATGGGGGGCCAAATTGCATGTTACTATTCATCCATCTAAAATAGATACATGCGTATCATCATCATCTAATATAAAATGATCGTTGATCATATAGTCACCACATCTTCATATTCAACCTTGCTTATCCTCTTGGTATTCTTGCTCCACGAAAGTACTGGTTCGATAACAAAAACACAACCAATATCCTTCCATCTTCAGTGTTTCACAGGACAATACCCTTTTACCCCAACGTAGTTTGTATTTGGGAGCTTACAATAAGTGATAAAATCACCACATACTTCTGTATATGAATAGGGATAAAATCCAAGCACCCTCCCTTACGGGTAATTTCTGGGCTATTTATGGATGATGACACAACAAGGGTGTCAACCTAGGTGCATGTTGGTGTGATGCTAGATGTAGTAATAGGGCCTTTTGGTTAGGATAAAGGGAACTTTGGGTCATCAAATGGTGGGCCTTTGAGATTTAAAATTGAAATGGGTAACCTGTGAAGTTACTCAATACTTAGAGATGGTTTGATCATATATTTTCGTTCTAGGGTGTGCGTGTGTTGTTTTGTTTCTTGTAACCCCAAAATGATTAAATAAATTATAGGTGTGTGTATTTATATGTGTGAGTGTGTATATATATCTGTTTATTTTTTTTATTTTCTTATTAAAATATATTTCTATTATTCTATATATATATATATTTATATACGTCTGTGTATTTATGTGCATATATGTTGTGTGTGTGTGAGGGGGAGTGTATACATGTATGGATGGAAATCCGGGTTCATTATAATAACTAATAACTTGGCTAAGAAAAATCTTAGTACAATTCCACCACTGTGTTTAATAGATGGTGGGGTTTTTTATTACAACCAATGATTTTCAAATATATTTCATAAATATTTACATGAAGAGAGAATTTATGAGAAAATAGAAAAAAATTCATTTATGAGAGTAATTTCTATGTTTAGATCATCATTCATATAGAAAATAAAATAATCTTAAGAAATTTTATATATAGTAGGAAGAAATCATTCATAAACATACCTATGATACTTGCACAAGATTACATAATTGCAAATCACACTAATATTGTGAATTGAAATTAGGCACAGTTGAGGACATTTCTATCATATTTAGTAAGGAAACTACACTTATCTACAATAACAACCTGCATGTTAAGTAAATTAGATTTTATGTATATTGAATATAAACATCACTTTTGGTATATGATAATTTATACAGAAGGAAATTTAATTCAACATAAGGAAACAACCTGTATATTAATATAAATTAAAAATTATACTACTATGTAAAAAGTAAAGTAATTGAAATTTTAGTATATGATAATGAAATATAAACTGAAATAAAAAGTTTTATTTAAATGGAAATATAAATAAGAATATAAACATCAATTTCATAATAGTATAAAATATAATATAAAGTGCAATATAAACTATAGTTTTAGTTCATTAGGAATTATACATAAGGAAATTTTGTTCTATACCCTAACAAAACTAGTATATTAATATAAATTGAAATATGAATAATATATATATATATATGATGTAGTTAATGATAATACAAAAACAACATGCATATTATGTGATTGAAATTTCATGCACAATGATTATAAATTTCAATTTCATGAAGAAAATACATGTATATGTAGACAATGAGACTTCGTGCATATTAAATGAAGAAAATTGCATGATTATTCAACATAAACTACATGTTTATTACATGATACTATATATAAAAAAAGTATTTTTATACCATGAAATAGAACTTTTTCAAGAAGAAACTGTAGGTATATGCAGAAAATTAGGCTGCATGAATTTGGAGAAACAACATATATATTCAAGAAATAAAATTTCATTTATATTGAAAATAAATTGTATTTTCAGTACATGATACTAAATAAAAATTCACAATATGAAATGTTTCATGTTGCAAGAATATTTAGTCAATAAATTGAATAATATTTAGTGAATTATTATATCCATGGTTAATAGATTCAAAATTTTATGCACAATTAATTATAATTTTTGTAGTTATGTATATTACATTTAGAAACATATTTTTCATGATTTATATTAATTAAATATAATAATATTAAGTATCAATTATAATGTCAATGCATGAATGATATTCTTTATTAACAATGTGTGAATGACATTCATTATTGAAATTTTTGTATCTCACCCAATAATAAATTAGGAATATGTTTTATAGAGAAAACATTTAGGAGTAATTGTTTCAAATAATAATTAAAATATAGGAAATATAAAAATTATGAAATAACAATTTACATGGTTGGAACAAATTAAACATCATAAATGTCTGTGCCTTAAAAAGAAATCAGATTAACTAATTAAAATAATAGAGAAGGGTTCCATTATTTATAATTATAAATGTAATATTGTCATCCTAATGAAAAAAATAAAGCATACCTTTGGTTCCTGTTAAACCATGAATGTGACCATCTGAAATTAGATGTATAGAAACAGAAATTTCATTATACTAATAGTTAATTATACATGTATCAAAACTAAAAGTTCATTAATTTTAATGTTCATTAAATTTAAAGTAAATTTAATTTAAAGAGGATTTTAATTTTATAGAATCTTATAATACTGTAAGAACACTGTTATTTCTAAGAAACATATGAGAAAATTACTATTCATATTCATGGATGTG
This sequence comes from Viscum album, assembly GCA_963277665.1. Lineage (NCBI taxonomy): Eukaryota > Viridiplantae > Streptophyta > Magnoliopsida > Santalales > Viscaceae > Viscum > Viscum album. Next base: position 779,814,360 of record OY728161.1, read on the forward strand.
CCATTAAATTAGGGTAAATAATTGCAGTTGGATGGAGTTTTCTAATTTTTTTTTAAAAATGAATCTAGTGATGAAAAATAGAAGATTACCAGTTAACAATGGAAGACACATTCCACAATAATAGTATATATATTTGAAAAACAACCCATGGTACATTACCAAAAATTTATTAGTATAGTGGTAAATGAAATAAGCAATATGCAGATACATAATAAGAAGATAGATATAAAAGAATAAAAATGAATATATGAATGTACAAAATCATTAAAATTAAAGTGAATTATACATGTATTGAACCATAGTGTGTATAATTAACATATACAATATGGTAATACAAATAACAAAATATTAAAGATAAATTGTATTTTTTAGAAATGAAAGTGAATTAAATTAAACATTAAATAAACTGAAAGTTCATTAGACATGTATAGAAATTAAAATCATATTATATTCAAAGTTCATTATATATTTATAAACTAAAATCCCATTATTAGAATTTATAAATTTAAATATAATTACAATGAAATTAAATTTTACATGTATAAATAGAAATTACAATAATTTATGGAAAAAATGGTCTCCCTTCTTCTGAACACATGTTGAAAAAAAGGTTTCTCTTTTGAAACTTTTTCAATTTAATTGTTTGGCTGGAAATAAAAATCAAGAACAAAAAGAAATAATATTAATGGTGTTAGAACTGCTATGTGCAAGAAATGAATCTATTCATCTAGGTATTTCTAGTGTTAAGAATAATAAACTAATCAAATAAAATACAAAGTAAACCACAAATAGAAAATCCAACATTAAAAATTATTGTTCTATAAGACTAGTAACATCATATTAACCAAGGGATCGACCACTATTTTATTTTTAAATTTTTAAGAAGTATTATTTCTTCACTAGGAGCCCAAATATCATAGAATGAAAATAATAAAAGTAGAACAATCCAAATATTGGACATAAAAGATAACAAATAAAAAATCATACCAAAAATTAGGGCTCTAATATATTTTTCAATTCAATCACAGTATCAAATAAAAGTTTGAATGAATGTGTTTGTGATTATGTTTTTAAGGGAAATGTATGTTTATTTTACATCCTTACTAATATTCTATGATAAATTGCTTATCTAGATGTTTATTTGTATTAGAAATTCAGATATGAAATATTTGTAATATATATTTATAAGGATCCAAACATAATCACGATATGCAACAATATTTAAAAGGGTAACAACATTGGAATATCAGTTTATTTTTACAACGAATATAGAAATGAGTTATATAAAATGAAAATGAAGTGAGAGAAATATATAAATAACTATATATTTATCAGATTTGAGTGAAATGGGGATCATAATTAGGATAAGAAATTTTTATAGTAACATAAAATATAGACATACCTACTATTGGGGTGGAAATAAAAACTAGAAGAGTTCATAGAAATTCCTCAAGTTTTGGTGGTTCGGTTAACATACATACCTTCCATTGAAGTAGAAATATTACCCTTCCACAATGAGTTAATGTGGAGACCCATGAGGTTTTGGGTTTATAGAAATTTTAGTAAAAGGGAAAAGGTAGTAATGTAACCTTTTAATGGTGGAAGTTCTGGAATTTAGAGAGATGTCATGTCCGAGGTTGGGAGTTTGGTCTACTATGATATGAAAATGTTAGGAAGGAGGAATTATTTCATAAATAAGGGATAATATTTAAGAGGTGGATTGATAGAGTATAGAAAATGGAATTAATAGTTGAGTAATTAAATTCATACCATGAGTTAAATTTTATACCAACCAAAATTCTAATGTTGCAATAAGGTTTTGGAATCACCTATATGGAAGGTGAGGTGTTGTTGTCCAAATTTGGGGCTGAATAAGTGATTAAAAGAGGTAAAAAAACCTTGTGGAATGGAGAGACTAGATTCATGACTGAGGGGAGGAGGAGGTATAGGCAGAGGTAGATGTGGAGGATGAGGAAGAGGAACCAGAAACCAAAGTTTAATGGTGAGAAGGAGGCTTGGAGAATGGAAACTCTGTAGGGTGAGAGGGGAGGGGTATTTTTGAAGGCATCGAGAAATGGAATATGTGAGTGATGGAAGACATGAATTATGGAAATGAAAAGATTAAAGTGATGATGTTAATAATGGGGGAAATGATAAGGGGAGATGAAGTATATGGACCCATCCTTAAAACATTACATAATATTGAATTTAATGAATAATTCACATTGAGGATCTTTTCAGGTTTTGAGTTTTAGAGAATTGGTCCATAACTGTTACATTACATCTCAAAAATTACAATGTAGACACTTCTACCTAGTTAAATTTTTTTTATAAAATTAAAACTCTTAAAAAAAATTCACGTCTAGTTCCATGTTTTAGACTCCACGATGTTTCCTTGATCCAATCCTTGACCCTATTCATCTTTATGTCATGTGAAAAAAATTTCAAAACGTGGGATGTGCATAAAAATTTCAGTGAGGGTTATCAAATAATGAAAGGAACCATTATACCATCAAAACATAATATTTTTAAAATAACTCATGAAATCATCATATTCATGAATAACACATAGAAAACATAAATCATAATGGTAACATGTGGAATCTATAACAAAATTACATTGTAGATTTCACAGCTACATAGGGAGTTACATTTGAAATACCCATCACAGTATATTCCCTAAATATATTAGTAGAAACATTAAAATTTACCTCTATCATGTTACACAATGCATTGGAGAGCTATCTCGGGCTCACCCGCCCTAGGTTTATAATGGAACCACCCATATACGTAAACAATGTCCAAGAACCACAACACAATCAAAACACAAAAAATAAACATAAAGGAAAGATGAAATTTCCACATTTCAATGACAATATATCATTTAAATATATTGAAAACACTAATCCATTATCCAATCAATTTTCAATTACCAAAATACATAAAATAGTTTATGGTATTTATTTTTCTTTAAAAAACACTACAACTTGTTAAGGAAGCCAAAGATTAAATAATACTCACGGCGGAGGAAATTTCATTGTCACTGAGTATGTTAAAAATAAACATTCATTTCATTCATTTAGTAAAACACCTAATGTAAAAATATTCCCTTTGAATTAAATGAAAAGTCAAAGGTGTTTATACATTGTATAAAAATGCCGCGAATAAATCAAATTATGCCTCAATGAAAAGAGATTGAGAAAAAGTCCCTTGCCTCATGTCTGACTTGACTCGTTCATTCTTTAATCTTCTAAATAATATACTAGAGTTAATTTATACTTATATCAAAACATTTTTCTGGTTTATTATTTCTTTTATATCATTTATTACCATGTTATAAACATTATATAATCATTTATGTGAATAACGGTCGTTTTGTCGATATTTGGTATTTGATTCGAAAATAAACTTCTTATAAATAAAATTTTCCTATGTGGTAAAAATAACATTATAAACAGAATAATATTAATTATTTACATATCATATAAATCATATATATCCATTATATTTTCTTTATAATAGTCCACATCATTTGGATATATTAAAATTAAATGCACCGTTCAAGGAGACGGTAAGACGTATGTACGCATGAACACAATTTTCATTTCATTTTTTCAATTTTACGGAATGAAAACCAAATGACACATAGGTATATTATAATTCTAGTATATTATAATATTTTATATATGTAAAATATGTTCATTAACACAATCTTATATACGTTCAATGTATGGTATGAATGAGTCATATCACTTTAAGGGGGCGGTATTCCACACTTCCTCAAATTAAATTATCGTGTTTACCAATTATGGAACCCATAAAAGTACGATATAAATAAAAAATGTAGAAGTATATAGATAATTTAAATATAATATATATCACATATAAATATAGTCCCATCTTAATGTACACCATGAGATGTGGTAGGAGAATATTGAACAATCATCGTTTCGTGAGGCAGTAGATTTCCGTCCACAAAAACAGTATGTTATTTACCCATTAGATGGAGTTGTGCGTATGTGTAGTTCAGATAATTCAAATAAAAACATCCTTGTATATTGACGATACTGGTGTTTTTATAAAAGATAGCAATAAAAATATTTTATGGGGTTGGAGAAGTAAAATAAAAGAAAATAACTTAAGAGAAGATGTTACCTTTAAATCGGGTAACTCCCTTTGGTTTGAACCAAAAGGATTTATTGAAGTGACTTCTGACTAAGGTAAGGATTATAGGTGGAATATAGGGACTTAGAGTGCTTAAATGGGTAGAGTTTGGACAAGCCAAGGAGATCGAGAGGTGTTATTAATGGGTTAAAGGTGTAATATTTTTATAAGGGGGAGGGGCTCTTTAGGAATGTTTGAAAGTATTATTTTATTATAAACATATTTTTGGTTTCAAGAAGTAAAAAAACTCATTAAATTATAAGTTATGATGACACATGTTTGAAATAAAATAATCCAATAATATTAGGTCATGTTTTGGATATTGTTTTAATTTTTATAATCTCATTTATTTAAATCATTCATTAATGAGGTAAAGACTACAACATTATTATGTCATACATAATTTTATTTATTTAATATCTAAAAATTAAAAAAATACCATGATGTAGGAAATTTTTTTATCATTAATATTATATTTTTAGTCTAAGAGATAACTTTTATAACCCCATGTAAAAATTTATTAACTAAAAGATATATGTTTATGTCATTTTTGTCTTGACATTATATTAATTAATATAAAGTGTCCTTATCACTCCCATGTTGCTCCATGGGGTCCCAATACAGGCCTAAGGATTATTATGGTCTAAAATGTATCAAAACAAATATTATAATGACACATTTTAGGGTAATTTAATAATATTATTATTTTACCCTAGTTTAACCGATTTACCAATTAACCATGGTAAATAAAATATTTACTGAAGTAAATATTCATAATGTCTAAAAATAAAAGTTACGTATTTACCCAATTTTGACATACTGATTAAAAATATGGAATCGATTTTTCAAAATTCAAAAAACATAAGTGGAAAAAATTAATTTAAAATTAATTCCCATTGTGAAAACAAAAAAGCATGTTTTTATGAAATAATAACTATCAAAAGATTGACACTGGTTTATGTCCAATTTAAAAGTGAAATTACTTACAATGACCAAAATTGGATTAAATGGTAAAAAATAATATAATTAATCTTTAAAACCAATTAAAAATATAATCTAACAATATAAATAAATTATATTAAAATGCAGTTTTGGATTAAAATACAGTATTTTCACTTTTCATTAAAAAATGAACACTATTTGAAAAATACGAAAATTTCATCCAAACTAAATTTTGATGTCCCTAATCTAAATAAGAATATTATTTTTAAAAATGGAACATAACAAAGTGACAAAAACTAGATTTAAAAATGGAACACCATCAAAAGGAGGTAAAACGACCTTTTAAATATTAATAAGGTATTTATGCTTAAAATCAGATTCTTTCTCATTTTAAGCCTCTAAAAATTATTGGATAAATGTTAAATCATTTAAAAAACATGTATAATCATATTTTAGTTAGTTCTGTTCGTTTTCTGCATTACAATGGCTAGGCATTAACTACCATTTATAATAATAATATAGTAATATTATTTTTCACTATAACTCAACATTTTGTGAAATGTAAGATTTCAATGAAACCCATTGTTGTGTATCAGATACGCCAACATTGAATCCCTTTTAAAATAAAATTAATATTTAATACACAAATATGAAAATGTCATATTCTTTATTTACTTGGGATGTTACCTGCTTCCCCCTTTTGGAAATTGCGTACTCACAATTTTTATTCACTTATCAAATAAATGGGGGTATTTATCCCTCATAGAATTTTCATACTCCCACGTTGCCTCTTAAACCATATGGTTTTTCCAGAAAACCTTTACCTGATGAATTACCTCATTTTTCAACACTTTCTCTCTGTAGTCAAGATTCAAGATATGTTGTTCCTCATAAGAATGATTCTCATCCAACTAAACTACCTCTAGACTCAAAACATGATATGGATCTGGCATATACATTTATAACATTAAAACATGAAAATAATTGTGCACCTTTGATTAAATTGGAGGTAAATCCACTCTATATGAAACTGATTCAACATTCTCCAAGATTTCATAGGGTCCAATGATCCTCAGGCTTAGATTTCCCTTCTCAACAAAATGCATCACACTTTTACATGGAGACACTTTGAAAATGAAATGATCAATTACCTTGAAAGAAAGATCCTTCCTATGGTTATCCACATAACTTTTCTACATTCTCTATGTTGTTCTCATGTTCTTCTGAAACAACTTATCTTTTTCTGCCATCTCTTCTACCAATTCTAGTCCCATCAACTTCCTTTCACCTACTTAATTCTAAAAAGGAATTGTTCAACACCGATTCCCATATAATACCTCAAATGGGTCCATATGTACATTGTAATGAACACTGTTATTATAAGAAAATTCAACCAAAGAAAGATGTTAGTCCCAACTTCGCTGGTAATCAATTGAGCCAGCGCATCACATTTACTCCAAGGACTGTATTGTTCGTTCTGAATACCCATCTGATTGAGGATGAAAAGATGTTCTGAAATTTAATTAAATACCTATTGACTTATGTAGGCCTTTTTGAAATTTATATGTGAACCTCAGATAACAATAGATACAAAAGAGAGGGGAAATCCACGAAACTCAACTATCTATTAAACACACAAATGAGAAGGCTGATCTAGAGAGATAGTATCTCAAATTGGATGTAAATAAGCAGATTTAGTCAATCGATCAACAATAACCCAGATTGCATTGTTACATCGAGATGTATTCGGTAATTCCACAATGAAGTTCATGGATATATTTTACCATTTTCACTCTAGCGTCGATAAATACTAAAGCATCTATTTCGGTAACTTCTTCTCTGCTTTAACCTGTTGACAAGTCAAACATTTCACAATAAAGTTAGAAATATCTCTTTTCATTCCATTCCAGAAGTAATACTCCAAAATATCCTTGTACATATTATTAATTCCAGGATAAACTCATAACGAAGAACTATGAGATTCACATAATAACTCATTCTTCAACTGTGAATCACAATGTAAGCATAATCTCTTTCCAAATCACAAAATAAAATCATTATCAATGTTAAAATTAGGAAACTTACCCTTCTGAACCAACTCTACCTTTTTCTTCAACTCAATGTCTTCCTTTTGTGCTTGCTTAATTCTATCTGATAGAGATGATTTCACTGACACCTAAAACAAAACAGAGGAATTTTCTGCACCCAAAACTTCTATGCCAAAGTTCATAAAATCATTAATCAATGTATCTTGTTCCAAACGTAACAAGGTTAATGTAGCATTACATTTTTACTCAAAGCGTCAACAACATTATTTTCCATTTCTGGATGGTAATGAATTGCGTAATCGTAATCCTTGATTAATTCCATCTATCTCCTCTGTCTCATGTTCAATTAATTCTGAGTGAATATATACTTCAAACATTTCTGGATAATATATATTTTATATTTTACTCCTTATAGATGATTCGTCCAAATTTTTAAACCAAAAAATAGATGCTAATTCCAAATCATGTGTAGGGTAATTTAACTCATGAGGTTTCAAATGAAATGAAGAATAAGAAATTACCTGATCATATTGCATAAGGAAACACCCAATTCCTTTCAACGAAGAATCACTGTAGATAATAAACTCACCATTTCTGGAAGGCAGTGAAAAAACTACATCATTCACCAATCTTCTTTTTCAATTCTTGAAAACAATCATCACATTATTTTTTCCAGATGAACATAACACATTTTGGTGTTAACTTCGCCAATGGCCTAGAAAACCGTGCAAACTTTTCAACAAAACTGTAGTTATAACCGGGAAAACTAAGAAAACTATAGATCTCAGTAATATTTTAGGGTCTTAGAAATTATTGAACTAATTTTGTTCAGTAGGATCAACAATTATTCCATTTTTTGAAATAATGTGACCAAGGAATGAAATTTTTTGTAACTATAACTCATGCTTGCCGAATTTCCAACACATTTTATTTTCATTTAATGTTTTCAAGAAACCCCTTAAATGACTTTCATGTTTTTCATTACGTTAGGAATAAACCAAATTATTATCAATGAACTCAACTATAAACATCTTAATGAACACACAGAAAATTATATTCATAAAATCCCTGAATACATTAGGTGAATTAGTTAACCCAAAAGCCATAAATAAATATTAATAACACCCATATCTAGTATGAATCACAGTCTTTGGAATGCCATCTTCCTTTACTTTCAACTGATGTACCCCAACCTCACTTCAATTTTCAAAAAATAATGATCTCTCTAGAGAAGATCAAAAAAATCATCGATATGAGGCAAAGGATACTTATTCTTAATATTGACGTTATTCAATGATCTATAATCAATTAAAGTCACATTGAAGCATCTTTATATTTAAGGGACAAGATAGGAGCTCCCCATGGTGATGTTCTAGGTAGAATGAAACCTTTATCTAATAACTCCTGCAACTGCTTCTTTACTTTAAAGGATTAATTTGATCCATTTGATAAGGGGGGTTTAAAATTGGATTGCCATTAGGAACTAATCCAATAGTAAATTCAACATTCAGATCAGGTATTATACCCAAAAAATCATCAAGGAAAACATAAATATACTCATTTACCACAGGAACATCGTTAATCTATATAGTTCCATTGTTTTCAACAATATGTGAAAGGTAACATTCATTTCAATCTTTTACTAGTTTCTCAAATTCCTGATATGTTATCAAAATTAAGAGTTCATTTTTTTACACAAACTGAAATTCTTTCAAAAAATAAAAAACTTTATCTCTATAGTTAATGATAAATGGAAATCCAATCCATACCCAAAATAACATAAAACTCTAATAGAGGAAAAACCACAAGGTTTGCAAGTAGATTCTTTCCATACACAAGGACATAAAGGTTCATATAATTTCTTTTGGTCTCAAAATTCCCCCCGGTGTTTTTACCATATATTCGGGATTCATATCATGAAATGGAATTCCCAATTTACTAGAAAAATTATTAGAAATGAATGAATGTGTAGACCTTGAATTAATCAACACATTGGCATAATAAGAACAAACAAATAGTGTACCTAATACTACTTCATTTGATGGCCCAACATCAGCTGAAGTAGTTTCCAATGATTTCACAACCCTTTTCTACTTGTAGTTTGGAATCTTTATCTACGTTGAGTTTTTGGTTGGACACTGATTTTCATAATGACCCATTTCATTACACTTAAAACATTTTGGAGACTATAAATCAGATTTTGTCTTACCATTACCCTATTCTGTTTCAGTTTAATTATGAGGCTTATGTTTTATTTTACCATACCAGTAGCACTTTCCATATTTCAAAAGACCTTCCCCAGTGGTCTTTTTACCACAATTTTCACAAATTGTAAACTACAGTTTCATACCATCATACTTTTTTTGAAGAGTTCTTCCCTTTCGTGTTCAACCTCGACATCTTATTCTGTTGTTTTTCAAATAACACCTGATCATTATTAAAGTCAATTTCCACCATCTCCATTGATAGAACAAGATTCTTATAACTTTTATACTAACAATAATCTAAATTCCTTTGATACATTGGGTTTATTCCTAAGTAAAAATGGTTGATTTTACTATTATTATCTCGTATGAAATTTGGGGCATACATTTCATGTTGAGTGAATTTTTGTTCATAAGCAGCCACTGAGTCATCTTCCTGGCTAAATTCCAGGAATTGGTTTTCCATCATAATACAAACCACCATAGGAAAATATTTTCCAAGAAACAACCCTTTGAATTCATCCCAATAAAGAGAATCAATCTCCTCACTATCCCTGATATTTTTCACCATCCACCACCACTGACCATCATCACCTTCAAAATAGTAACCATCGAAACTAATATTTTGATGTTCTGAACACCCCATGACATTGAAAATATTACCCAATTCGTTAGTCCACCCTTCAGCTAGCATAGGTTCATATGATCTTCTGAATGATGGGGGATGTTGCCTCATGAAATCCTCCACTACTAACATTTTTCTATGTGGTTGATCTAGCTGATCTCGTGCATGAATACCACTACAATTTATAGCCTGATTTAATTGTTACATCACTATAACAAACTATTCAGTTCTGATTCCAACCATCTCAGGTTGCTAATTTGGAAGGTTATCTTCTTTCTGATGTCGTCCCATCATAGGTGCCCTGTTTCCTCTGTGAAAAATAATTCTAAACACGGAAATATATTAGGCAATGAAACATGGTAGTATTTAGATGATATATCATTTCAATCATTCCATAAATTAATTTATGGATATGAATTTATCAATATCCTAACTCTTAATGCTGTCTAAACCGCCCTCTGATACGAACTATAAGAACCCAACCTTAAAACATTACATAGTCATGAATTAAATGAATAATTGACATTGAGGATCGTTTCAGGTGTAGAGTATTAGAGAATTAGGCCATAAACACTACATTATATCTCAAAAATTACAATGATTACACTTCTACTCAGTTTAAATTTTTTAATAAAATAAAAACTCTTGAAACCAGGAGTCCTATATAGTTCCATGTTTTAGACATCATGAATTTTCTTTGATCCCATCCTTGACCCTATTAATATTTAAGTCCCATGAATAACATTTCAGAATTTGGGATGAACATTAAAAGATCAGTAAGGGTTATAAAATAATAAAAGGAAACATTAGTCCATCAAAACATAAACTTTTTAACATACCTCATGATATCATAAGATTTATGAATAACACATAGAAAACATAAATCTTAATGGTAACTTGTGGAATCTTAAAATATTTATATTGTAGCTTTCACAGCTATGTAGGGAGTTACATTTGGAATACCCATCATAATATATTCCCTAAATCTCTTAGGAGAAACATTAACGTTTACCTCTATCACGTGACCCAATGTATTGGAGAGCTATCTGGGGCTCACCCACACATGGATTATCCTAGAACCACCTGTATTCATAAACAATTCCCAAGAACAAAAACATAATCATAAAACATAAAATTAACATAAAGGAAAGATAACATTTCCACGATTCAATCACAATATATAATTTAAGTATATTGACAAAACCAATCCTTTATCAAAACCATTTTTAATACCAAAATACATAAAATAGTATATGGTATTTATTTCCCTTTTAAAAAACTATACATATTGTTAAGGAAGCCAAAGATCAAATAATACTCATGACGGTGGAAAGGTTGTTTTCACCGCGTACGTTTAAAAGAAACATTCCATTGTGTCATTTAGTAAAATGTATTGTAGAAAAATATTCACTTTGAATGAAATGAAAATTCAATGGTGTTTATACACTATATAAAATATAGTTGTGTATAAATCAAAATATTCCTCAGTGAAAGGAGATTGATACAAAGTCCCTTACCTCGTGTCCGACTTGACTCATTCATTCTTTAATCTCCTGAATAATAAACTAAAGGTAATTTCTACTTGCTTCAGAATCTTTTTTTGGTCTATTAATACTTTTTTATAATTATTACCACGTTATAAACATTATATAACCATTTAAGTTAATAATGGTCATTTTGTCGATATTTTGAATTTGAGTCAAAAATGAATTTCTTATAATTACTAATTGTCAATGTGATCAAAATTCCATTATATACATAATGATATTCATTATTTACATATCATATAAATCATATATATACAGTATATATGTATATACAATAGTCCATATCGTTTGTATATATGAAAATAAAATGCACCGTTCATGGAGACGGTAAGCCATACGTATGCATGAACGCTACTTTCATTTCATTTTTTCATTTTTAAAAAATAAAAACCAAATTATACATAGGTATATTATAATTAAAGTATAATATAAAATTCAATATACGTTTCATATGTTCATTAACACCATATTTTTTATGTTCCATGTATGGTAAGAATGAGTCATATCACTTTCAGGGGTAGTAGTCAGCACTTCCTCAAATGAAATTATCGCGTTTACCAATTATGGAACCCATAAAGGTATGCTATAATTGAAAAATAAATAAGTATAGAGATAATATAAATATAATATATATCACATATAAATACATTGCCATCATAATATCCACCAATAGAGGTGGTAGGAGAAGATTGAACAATCATCATTTGGTGAGGCAATAGATTTCCATCCACAAAACCAGTATGTTTTTACCCATTAGATGATGGTGTGTGTTAGTGTAGTTAGAATACTTATTATAAAAAAAATAATATTATATTTAGGATACAGGTTTTTTTATAAAATAAAAAAATAAAATGAGTTTAGGTGGTTGGAGAAGTAAAATAAAACATAAGAACTTCAGAGAAGATGTTACCTTTAAATCGGGTAACTCCCTTTGGTTTGAACCAAAATGATTTCTTAAGGTGCCTTATGACTAAGTTAAGGATTCTAGGTGGAGGATAGGGATGTAGGAATATTAACTGGTTAGTAGTGGTATGCGAAAAGGGTCTTGAGAGGTGTGAGTTTTGAGTTAGAGTTAAGGGCTTTTTATAAGGGGGAGAAGGGGGTCTTTTAATAAAGTTTGAATGTATTATTTTATTATATACTTATTTTTAGTTTCTAAAAGTCAAAAACTCTTTACAGTCGAATATTAGATGACTCTTTCTCGAAATAAAGTCATCCAATACGAATTGGATAGGTTTTCAATATTGTTTTAATTTTTATAATCTAATTTATTTAAATCATTCGTTAATGAGATAAACACTGTATGCATATTGTGTCATAAATAATTTTATTTACTTGATGTCTAAAAATTATAAAAAAATACCATGAATTAAGAAATATTTTTAGATTTAAAATTAATATTTATTGTCTATGATATAACTTATATAACCCCATGTATAAATTTATTATTAAAAGATATATGTTTATTTCATTTTTCTCATAACTTAAAATTAATTAATATAAACTGTCATTATCCGTCCCATGTGGCTCCATGGGGTCCCAAAATAGACCCAAGTATGACCATGGTCAGAAATCTATCAACCAATAGGATTATGATATATGTTTGGGTAATTTAATATTATTATTTTTTTACCCTTATTTACCCGATTTACCTTTTAACCATGGTAAATAAAATATTTACTGAAGTAAATATTTATAATGTCTAAAAATAAAATTTACCTATTTACTCAATTTGGAAATCATGATTAAAAATATGGAATCCATTTTTCCAAATTCAAAACATAGAATTGGAAAAAATTAATTTAATATTAATTCCCGTTGTCAAAACAAAAAAGCGTGTTTTTAAGAAATTATAACAATCAAAAGATTGACACTTGTTTATGTCCAATTTCAAAGTGAAATTATTTCTAATGACCAAAATTGGATTAAATGGTAAAATAATTATATAATTACACTTTTAAACCTCTTAAAAATATAATATAACCATAGAAATAAATTTGATTAAAAGGAAGCTTTGAATTAAAATACAGTATTCTTCACTATTCGTTAAAAAATGATCATTATTAGAAAAATACCAAAATTTCATTCGAATTAAATATTGATTTCCTGATTTTAAAGAAGAATATTATTTTGTCAAATATAACACATAAAAGTGATAAAAACTATATTTAAAAAGGGTTCTCCATCAAAAGGTGATAAAATGACCTTTTAAAGAATATTTGGGTATTTATGATTAAAATCAGATTCTTTCTTATTTTAGGAATCTAAAATTTATTGGATAAATGTAAAAACATTTAAAAAACATGTATAATAATATTTTAGTTAGTTCTAATGATTACCAACATTACAATGGATATGTGTTAACTACCATTTTAAATAATAATATTATATTTTTATTTTTCAATATAACTCAACATTGGGTGCAATGTAATATTTAAAAGAAACCCACTGTTGTGTATCAGGTTGGCCATAGAACATAACATCACCTTTAATAAAAATTAATATTTAATTAACAAATATGAAAATGCATTATTCTTTATTCACTTGGGATGTTACATGAAGTGGATTCGGGGAGGTAGAGGGGAACCCAAGAGGCAATGGAGAAGAATCAAGGGGAGCAATAAATACTGGTACTGAATTAGTTTTATAAAAATATGAGGATTGGGATAAGATTAATACACATTTTATAATAATGAAATCCAAATCTAAATCCAAAATTTAATATTCACTTAAAACCTCAATCTATTAAAAGCCTCGTTTAATTTTTTTTAATTTGTTATATTTTTATTATAAAATCAGTTTACATTCCAAACTTAATAGAATGTTTTATAATTTTATGAATAATAATAATAATTTTTTAATATAATTCATGCCTAATTTCATATTCAATCTTCCATCTCTATTTTATTTTTTAAATCATGATCTTATTGGAGAAGACTCTATATGATTTAGATTTTGGGAAGACTCTACTTTAATAATTTATTGTATAAAAAGAATATTTTAAAAATATTAGAGAATTAAATACATGTGATCATGAATGAAAATATGGATCCATACTATCACATTGTTAGTTCACATTGTAGATGTTATAACAATAGAAATGTTAATTAAAATCTATAAATTACATGTTTTCATGTTCCACATTATTCACTACTATAGATTTGGGTTTATTCACAAAAACCTTTTATCAATGCTTAAAAAACCCTGATAAAGGGGTACCTATATCATCACTTTTTATTATCACTGATAAAAAGATTCCTTTTATTAGTGCTACAACCCCTTCTGTTTATCGCTAATAAAAGTTATATTTCAAAAAATCCTTAAAATCAAATTTTAATATATAGATATATTAATATTTATATAAATATAATATATTTTATAAAATACAATTTATATAACACTATATATGTAATCACACTTAATGTATAAGATATTTTGTAAAAATTGTTTTTAAAATATTTAGAAATTAATATTAATCAACAATTTTATAATTATGATTTAGTAATAATAATTTAATAATAATATAATGATGGAAAAATTCAATAAATAAATAAATGGTCTAAAATAAGTTGAAGACATGACTTGAAAATGAAATAGTTGTAACTTCTAATCTGGGTGTCTGTTTGATCTCCACCACATATCAAATTGAATTTTTCAAAAAGAAATATTATTTGGTGAATAGGAAGAACTTTAGTCAATATTGTTTGAGGCCAAACAGGTCTAAAATTTATAAAAACTGAGTCTTTTTGTTGGGGTACATTAATATTTGAACATTTGATGAAATTTCAGCCTCATTTAGAGTGTGTTTTTTATCAGATTTTGTTGGAGGATCAAAATATTGTTAGGGATTACACTTATATGGATATTTTGGGATTATAATTTTATCATTTTTCATATTATAGAGTTTTATAATTAAATATATAAAAATATAAAAATATATACATATATTTGTATATTTACTTGAAAAAATTTAAGCAACAATAAATAAATCCTCACACCAAAAATGTATAGGCAACATTGCCTCAAAATGAAAAAAACACTTTCCAATAAAGTCATGGTCATCCTCTAAACTGCACCATTTATCTATGGTGTCTTAGGATGTGTCTTTTGATTCTGAATACCTCCTGCCTGCAATACCAATAAAATGGACCACAATACTCACCCTCATTATTAGTGCGAATAAATTTCAAAGTCTTACCAGATTCCCTCTCAGTAAAACCTTAAAATTTCTTAAAAAAACTCAGAACCATAATTTTGGAATTCAAATCCTAAAATAAAATATTAGATGATTATTCATAAATAAATTTCATAAAATTATGACTACCACTAAAGGTATTAGATTTCAAATGACAACATGCATCATAATGTACTAACTCAAGTACCTGTGACCCCTTATGTAAATGATGACTATTGAAACTCACTCTGTTATTTTTTCTAGACATACAGTGATCACACGAATAAAATTTCACACTATTCAAATATGTAGTATGATTTTTCTACAAAAAAGACCATTCCCATTATCACTAATGTGGATGAGCATATAATTCCATAACTTGTACTAAACAATGCACTCAAAAACAAAAGTAGCATCACAATAAGTAGAAGCTCTAGTCCAGTATAAACCTGACGTATTTTTCCCTCAATACACAATCAAAAAACCATATAATGAATATATTTTCTATAAAAAAATAATGATAAAACATTCATCATCCGGAATGCTAGTAAAAATAATATTCTACCAAACCTTAGGACCATGTCAAACATTCTTCAAAATCAGCTCACTTCAAGTACTGATCTATATCAAAACAATACTGACACCTACAACATTAGTATGACCATAATTACCCATTCTAAAAATCCAAAAATTACATAGTTTGTATGATTTAAAGAGATCATTCCACAACGTCATGTTTAAATAAGAACCACTCTCAGAAACCCAGTAAGAATCATCACAAGATATATTAATGGATTCATAAACAATAATAAGATCACCCACTGTAGTGGTGGTGAAATGATCATATCCATCACCATTTTTATTCTAAGGATTTATATTCATTCTGTTTTCTATTTTTAGTTGATAACAATACTTTTTAACATTATCTTTATTATCACAATGATGATACTCAAATTATATCGACATCAACTTGGAATTGGTTCCGCCTTTTCTCTTACCATGACTACTCTATCCCTAATTCTTTTCATTGATTCTCCCCCTGGTCTATGTGATAGAAATATTTGAGGAAGATTTATTGTGTGTATGACTCCCAACCTCACCATTTAAAAATAATAAGTAACTTAATAGAATGGCATCTCACTATTAGAAGTATAACTAGTTAGCATATCATGAATCCCAAGAACTATGTAAACTGTTAAGAAAAAAAAGAGATAAAACATCATCTTGAAAATTAATACTCAAACCAGAAAATTGATCAAAACATCCCTGATATTCTCTCAAAAATTTAGAAATATATTTAACTTATTTTTACCTCAAATTCGTTATTTGTTTGATAAGAAACCATTTATTGTTTCATGTCTTAGAAGCATAAGTAGTCTCTAGCTTCACCTATAAAGATATGGCATGAGAAATGATGACAATATGATTCATCACATTGTCTTCATCCCAATGGACAATGAAACCACAAACCATATCATGCTAAAACACCCTATCTTCATCTGACATTCGTTCTGGATTTTGAGTACTAAACATCAGAAGATCCATTCAATTGATAAAAAGTAGATCCTTTATTTTTAGTCGCCGCATAGGTTATTTTTTACCATTCAACAAAAGAATTATGATGTAATTGGATTACATAATATATATGAAATAAAAACCAAACCCTATTATACAAGATGCTGGGAAAGATGAAAATCAATGAACATGAAAACAACAACAAAGAGAACATGTTGTGGACATAAATTTTCATTCCCTTCAAACAAGACTCCAAAACTAAGGCAGATGTGCAGTGAAAAAATAATATGTGCATGAAATATAAATGTTGGCACCATAAATTTTTAACGTGGAAAACCCCAATGAAGGAAAAAACAATGGGACCTTGTCCAGAAAACAGAATAACTATAATCAATGATTACATGGTAGAAACTCCCAAAAAGAAAGGGGTCTCAAAAGTATAAATATCTTATGCAACATAAGAATGTATTAACAGAAAATAGTGGTATAAAGTGGATATGACAATAGAATATCGTCTGAGAAAGGATTGAAAACAATAAATTTGACTGTATGAATCTAAAGGTCGTATACAGAATAATCGCATGCTGAAAAATCACAAATATTAGATGTAAACTGATTTTTGATCAAAACTGATAAAAAACTGAAATTTCTCTTTGTACAGATATATCTCTCAAATCTATTACATTTCCTCATTTTAAAGAAAGAAATATGTGTAGAAAAACATTACACAAAACATGCACTACTAAAGATCAATAATTTAACAACACACAAAAAGGGCTTTAATAGCGCTAAAAGTCATTTTTTTCCTCAACACTGTAAAAAGGGGTCCCTTTTATGAGTGCTAAAAAAAGCAATTATAATGTCACCTTTTATCAGGGCTAGAAATGTGCTAATAAAATGAGTCATTATCAGCATATTATTCGCGCTGATAGAAGAAAAAACAAATACTTTTTAAAAAAATCAAAAAATCACAGGGTGGACCACCCCTTTTTATCAGCACCCAATTCCCCCTTTAAATAGCGATCCTCTAGAATCCCCACCCCTTTAGCAGTGATAGGTATCCCCTCCCCATTCAACAACACTATGAACCTGCTTCACCCGCCCATGTGCGTGCCTACCTTTGCAGGGTTTCGAACCTCAAAGACCCCCCCTCATACTCCAACGCCATTTCCACTCAACTATATTGTTTTATTCGGTATTTTATGAAATATATATATATATATTTCAATAAATTTTTATCCATATTTTTATATATTTATTTATATATATATTTAGATACATATATAAAATAATTTTTGTCTGTGTTTCTGTGTCTATACCTAAATACATACATACATATATTTATATATGTGTGTGCATATATAAATATAAATATACATATTTATATTTATTTACACATATTATATATCAATATTTAAAATCATATATTATAATATATTGATAAATTTATAAATGTCTCTTAATACACACACACTAATATATTTATATATATACATTATATATACATTAAATGTCAATGTATATAAATATTCATAGATTTTTATTTTAAATAAAATGGATATTATTTTTTATTTAGATAAGTTTTATAGTTTTCGAAATATATTTTATATGTAAATATGTTTACATATATATTTATAAAATTAAATTTGGATGTGCTAATATATACAAAATATTTATATATTTTAATATATCTGATTATAAATAATAGTACAATATGAAAAATGATAAAATTTTAATACCATAATATATATATATAAACCCTATAAATACATTTATTCCCCATTTAAAATGGGTAAAAATACTCCGTTAAATGAGGATGAAATTTCATCTAATGTTAAAATATTAAGGTTGCCCAACTAAAAACTCAGTATTGGAGGCCTTTATGCATTTTTTTGCCCTAAAAAAATTTGATAGGTGGTTTTCCCCATTGGTTAGGGCGTAGAGCTCATCACATTATTATATTTGATATGGGGTAGAGTCCAACCAAACACTCAAATAAAAATTTAATCATCATCCAGCTCCTTAAATGGATTCATGCATTGGCACTATGTGATGAAAAAAATATCATAAATATTCTATCATTATATGTATATTTTTTTATACAAATACAATTATTATTGTATTTTTATTTATTAAGATTTTAATAAAAAAGGAAATTTTAAATTACATTGTATTAATAATTTATATTTATAAATATATGTTTTATATATATAAATATTAATTTTTAATATAATAAATCGAATAAATATAATTATATATATACAAAATGTAATTAACTTTATATAAAATATTTTTTATTTACTAAATAATATAAATATATTATAATTTAAAATATTATTCTACTTGAAATCATAATAAGTGAAAATATATTATTATTTATATTTATATTTATATTTATATAAGTATAAATATATTATACTTTAATATAAAAAACTATAACAATTTCATTTATATGAAATAAAAATGTTCTTATATAATTAAATTTGTATTGAATAAACAATTATGAATAAAATATAATTGTAAATATTGTTACATTTTAAATTATAATATATATATATAATTATAAAAATGGGGAAAATTATATATCTTTATAGTACTTATAAATATATTTTTCCTTGGCCCATGATGTCTAATTGTGTTTCCCTTTTCAACAAAGGATGAAAATCATTCTAATTTGATTTTATTTATAAATATTTCATTTATAGATTCACCATAATCCAATCTCTAACCCTATCCAAGTCAACCCACATAAATAAATATTTTACAATATAATCCCATGTAATAAATTTTGATGTGTTAATATATAAAAAATATTTAGATATTTTTATGTCTTATTATAAATAATAGTACAATATGAAAAATGATAAAATTTCAAAACCATAATACCAATATGAATATAATCCCTAAAAATAAATTGTGTCCCCACATAAAACAGGTAAAAAGGCACCCTTAAACGAGGCTGAAATTCGATGGAATGTTAAAAAAATTGTGATATATCGACTAAAAACTTAGTTTTAGAGGACTTTTATGTATTTTTTGGCCACGAAAAATGTGATAGAGGGTTTCCCACTTTTGTCAGGGCATTGATCTCATCACAATCATTGATTTGATATGTGGTAGAGTCCAAATGAACACCCAAATAAAAATTAATTTTTATTTGAAGTTCGAGTTATGTTTTCAACTTATTTTCGGTTTTTTATGATTTTTTGATTTTTTTTATATTTATTTTGTTATTAAATGATTATTAATCAATAATTATTAGGAAACTATTAATTAAAATACATTTTTAATTATTTTATAAGTCATTTTCATTAATTATCTTATATATTAACTGAAAATGTCTATTTAGCCTTATCTAAAATACATTTAAAAAATATATATATTATTTATATATTAATATATTATTTTTAATATTTTTTCTGAAATATACTCTTTATTAGTGCTGGTAAAAAAGCACAGATAAAGGGGTTCTCTGTTAATTTTTTTTTGAAAAAATGAATACATTTATCAATGCTGAAAAAGTGCAGATAAAGGGATTCTTTTGAAATATTAATATATTTGAAATCATAATAAGTGAAAATATATTAATATTAATATTAATATTAATATATTTATAAAAATATTATATTTTAATATAAAAAACTATAAAAATTTCATTTATAAGAAATATAATTAGGTTTATATAATCAAATTATTATTGAATGATCAATTATTAATAAAATAAATTATAAATATTTTTAGATTTTAAATTATAATAAATAAATTAATAAATATAATTATAAAAATATCACTAATTTCATTTACATGCCTCTGGCCATGAGTGAATCAGCCTCCAACCCCACTCACTACATTTTTAATGTTTCACAAAACCTGTTTGATCAAAAGGATAAGTGGTTTCACCCTACTAGGATCTCCATTGGGCCCATCCATCATGAAGAGTCAAGTATCAGAAGCAAAGAACCCATTAAGACTAATTATATTGATATTTTTTCTCCCAGAACTGATCGATCAGTAAAGAGGACTTGATGGGAGCTATGATCGGTGCTATGACTGAACTTGAAGACTTAGTGCGCCAATGCTATATTCAGAGTCTAACGCAGGGGTCAGAGGTATTGTCTAATATTATGATCGTGGAAGGGTGATTCGTAATCGATGGGATTATAAGGGTCATATAAAAAGTGAAATATGATGGAGATCTCATATTGGGCACCACCAACATGAAGGATAAGATCTTGAAATATATGGAGTTAAATGGAAACCAAATTCCACGAGTAGTACTCGAGGAATTATACTTCATTATTAATCTCCCCAGCCCTCTCCCATTGTAGTATTTGGCCATTGAGATCTTGCATGAGATGGTTCCATCCAACCCAAGGGCTCTTCTGGAGGTATATGACGGAAATATTCATTTGTTGGATTTGTGGGGGACATGCTTCCTCGGGTAGTGTGATCCTATTTTGGACACACCTAATTATGTGATGATGGTGACCATTCTGTATGCCACCGCTCTGTCTTATTGTGAATTGAAACTCAAAAATGGGAATTTACCTTTATATGGCCTTGCTCTATCATTAAGAATGATCAATTAGTTATATGGTTTATTGTTTTAAAACATTTTTTTAAGAGAGTTTCATTTATTATATTAGGCAAGTTGATTTTCATGGAAGGGTTAGGGTATTTTTAAATTAACAGCATGCAAAATATTTCATTAAAATAAAAGCCAAACCATAATATGGAAGATAAAAATTTATTATTACAAAACATTTATGCATGTTTGTGATTATAGTTTATTCATAAATTATTATTGTATAAATATTTAATTATATAAACATAACTATATTTTTTATAAATAACATTACAATTTTTTTATATTAAAATATAAATATTTGTTGTTGTTATATTTAATAAAATTTTAATAAAATAAATTCCAAACCTAAACAAAATCATATTTATTTTTTATCGACATCATTTTTTAAAATATATTTTCCATAAAAGTAATTAAGATACAAAATCATCTAACATGATATAACATCATAAATCATAGAGGTACATATTCATTTCATTCTCTACCAAAGTCACCTATCTATGTTTTTTAATAAACGCGCTTTTAGGGTTAAGGGGGAACCAAACAACCCATCACTACATATATTCATCATCCCTCTCGACATATCATAAAAATTAAATATAACATTTCAAAAAATGAAAATATTAAAAATATCCCCATTGGATAAAATATATTATATTTTAAATGTATATTACATTATATGATTTAATTGATATATATATTTTATTTGGTTAAGAATTATGTGGAAAAAATAATTTTAATAAAATTCATAGTAATCACATAAAATAATTATATCACCGAATGAAAATTTAAATATATATAAAAAGTATCATTAATTATTGGAAATTAAAAAAAGTGAATATATTATATACTATGATTTAAAAATCTGGTATGTTTTATATAAGTATGAATCTTGTGGTAAAACCAAAGTTTTATTAAAGTTACAAAAAACCTTACAGAATAGTAATTGAACTGAGGAATTAATTATTTTAATGAATATATTTAATCACTAATGATTTCTACAACTGTTGCCCATAAATTGTTTTATTATTTTAATTGCACAAATCCATTCAAGTGTATACCATAATAAAAAATAATGAAAATGAATAGATGTATTAAATATGAAATAATTAAAATTAGTAAACTACAAAATAAAAATGACGTCATAAACCACTATAATAAATTGATATTTTAAATTTTATTTTATAAAAAAAAACGAATCCCAAAAGAAGATGGCGCCATTTTCTCGGGGTACTCTCGCAGAGCTATATTATTTAGGGTTTACCTCCTCAGGCTCTCAATAAGTGGCACTCCCTTATCCTTACTCTAAAAAATTTCAGGGCTCTACTAACCCCTCATTCTTTCCTCCTCTTCGGTGTTGTTTCTTTTTCGATGCATCTCCCATTCTCCAATGGATCTTCCCCCCTTCATTTATTTTCACCTCCGGTTTGGCCTTGTTTCTTCTTCTCACATTCTTAATCCAATGGTTTTCTTCTAGACCATGTACTTTGAAAATCCCCTCTTTCTATTGGAACCATCGTGAATTGACCCCATCCCCATCGAACTTGATGCAACTCTGGTGTCTTGGGATTCATGGTTGTAGCATTTGGTGAGTCTCTTACTCTTGCTTGTCGGTTTTGATTCTTCTGGGTTTATCATGGTTTTTAGTATGATTTTTATGTTTCCTTTCAATTCTATGGCTTTAGGTTCATCTCATCAGATTCATCCTAGTTCCTGTTTCTCCATTCCCATATCCAGTTTTTTATTTTCCCTATTGTTTGGTCATTTGGTTCTTGTTCGGGCTCGACTGGCTTGTTGGAGTTGTTTGGTGTTCCTCTATGGGGATGATTTTGGTCTCCTAGTGTTTTTTCTTGGTGGTGGCTCCGTCATTAGGGTTCATTGGTCCTTTTAGTACCTGCATCTCCCTGTTGTGGCTTTTGTATGTTTGAAACTCTACCTGTCTCTAAGTTTCCACCAATCATCTCAATGTTTGATTTGAGAGGTGGTACTTAAGGAGTTTTGGGATGTGATTTTTGAGCATTTGACAACATTTTTGGAGGTTTTGTTTCCCGCTGTGGCTTCTACTCTTTCCAGGGATACCCAGAGAACTTGAACACCGTGATGGTTTGTGGTGTGGGTTCAACCATTTTGTGGATTCGATTGTTTATGATGGTATGTTTTTGGTTTTCAACAGTGGAGAAGATGAATTTTGCTTTTGTTTACTAGGGTCATCAGCTCCGGTGATATATGTGGTGTTGATGTCGATGATGATGGTAGCATTCCTCGACGATGATAGTAGATGGCAGTGATGTAACTCTGGTTGACGTGGTGATGCTTGGATCAAGGCCTCATTGGGTTTGGTGATGGTTTTGAATTTCAAATTTTGTTTAGCCATCTTGTAACTTCGTATTCCCGCGTGATGGATGTGGTTACCACTTTTCCTTAAAGTGGATATATTTGAATATTAAAAATATAATTTTCAGAATCCCAATGTTATAAAATCTTTGTTTCCATTTAAAATATGAATTTTACACTTGTAGTGTTTTTCATATGTTCAATTGAAACCTTGATATAAATAATATAATCAAATTTAAATACAAGATTTATAGAATATTTGGTTGAAACTGATGGTCTTGAATTGTATTTATTTTCAAAAAATAGTCAATATGTGTTAGAGATTATAAGAGGAGATGAAGTAGAGAAACTTGGAGAATTACTATTCTTCATATCCCAGTTTGATGATTGATGAACGATTAATAATGTTCACGGAAAGGTGTTAATGGTTTTTAGAGGAATCACTTTGTCAACAAAAATGAATATGATTTATGTTCCATCCATTTATGGATGAATAGAAGCTACAAATCATTATATTGAAATGAAATATACTACTATTTCATGAGATATTTATTATTAGATTTTAATATTGTTCGTTCTTTTTAAATTTCACTTGAAAACTTCAGATCAATAATACAATCAAATTTATGCAAAATATTTCTAAAAGATTCTATTAAACCGAATAGACATGAAATTTAACTGTTTACAATAAATAATCAATATGTATTCTTATTTTTCAAACATAATATTTGGTGAACACATCAATTCACACATATTTTCCTGGAAAAATTGAAGGTTTTTAAAGTTTTTTAATGATTATTCCCATGTAATTCATTGTTTATCTAAAATATGGGAATTTTAAATTCAAGAGAAAAAAATGCATTTAAGAGAATAATGATGTGGAATTTTAAATTCTCAAATCTTATTTAAGTACATCTAATTGATATTTTATTTTTTATGAATACATTTAAGTTTGATGTAGGACTAGTGGGGCTAGCCCTCAACCAGTTGGGTAGCAGGCACAAGCTAGCTAGGAATCCCCATAGAGAGATCCTACCACAACAAGAGAGATAAGTTAACTACCATAAGGAGCATCATGTCAACATGAATTGGTAAAGACCACATGTTAATGGGGGGATGACATCACCACCATAGGGTTGTACTGATGGTGGTATGAGTCCTCTCACCCCAGTATCACTTCACTTCCCATTCATCACCGCAAATTAATTTTTAAAGGAGTGCTCTAGAACATTTTCTTCTGATTTGGGAATGATTCCCATGGATATTTCTCATCATTAACAAAAATTTTGCTCCCCCTCCTTGGTCAGGATCCACCCAGGCTCCAACATCTCCCATGACACCCCTCGACCACCTTGACACATACCTCCATTGTTTGATAGCACCACCACCATTTTAAATCTCACTATAGACACCATGTCTTCCTTTAGAGATATTATCCCCAAGCCAAAACACAAATGTTTATCCCCAAAACCACCATGGATCACTTATGGAAACTCATATGACCTCGTTAAAACCTATTTCAAAGGAAGAAATGCCTTGCATGGGAGATGAGCTTCATCTGGCCACTATGAAGGATAGGTGATGGGGGGGGAGCTCACGGGACACTTCAAGATCTAATATAAAATAGGATTAAATTGTGTGGCATAATGGGAAAGGGTGGCCAAAGAGTAGGTGTTTCACTATTCCATGAAAATCTTGAATGAGTGTTCCCTACTATCATGCCTTTACAAAAAAGGAAATCTAATATCGTCAGATAATTTTTGAGATACCCTAGTTCTCGGTGGGATAAAACCATCTCATAGTTGGGGATCCCAAACTGAGAATCTATGTAGAGACCTAGTTTTTCCCTTTTAAAACATTGAAAAATTTTTTACGTATATTTTAGGCGTCATGAATAGAGATAATAAGTGATTTCTAGTCCTGGTGTGCTCAGAATTAATTTTATAATAATATTAGATATATTTTATATTACAGGCACACTGTTTCTTAAACAAAATTAGATAAATTCTAAACAGAAACTCAGATTAGAAATCTGAGACCATGGTTGAGTCCATAATGTGATGTTGACCCTAGTCACAACCTAAAATAGGCCAATGAAGGGAATTCAGGTATCTCTCATGTCAGGGGTATGTTTAGTTGGTTCATTAATTAAATTAAATTAATTAATTGATTATTTTATCCTAATTGAAATTTTCATCAATTCACCTCTATGGGTAATCCTCTTTGATTAGCAGCATAAATACTTGGAAGGTTCCATAGAATTATACCTACTTTTATTGGTGAATCGACACTCAACAATGATTAATCTATAGATCAGAGTAGATCGGGGCGTAATGAATGCTATAAATTCTTCCAATCATTGGATAGGATTTCCATTAATGAAGAATGATCCAATATCTAGGTAGGACTCATATATTTTTGTATTATTCCCATTTTGATTAAATTGATTTGGTAGATCAATCTCTTTCTTTGATCCTATTCCAATTACAGCCTTTGTCTGCACCGATGAATTAAATTTAAATTGGTTATTCTTGTTTTCAAACCCTGGATAGCCCCAATTGAGATCATTGGACAAGAAAACTAGGACAATGATGGTTAAACCTTTGTTTATATGCTTTTATCCCTTGTTGTTTCATGTTATTCACTAGTTGTAATCCTCATCCCTAGTTCAAAATTTATGGGTAGTACCAAGCCCGATCAGACCCCTGATATGACAAAAATCCGTGTGAAAGGGATGGATCGACAAAGCAGAGATTTTTTTTGATAGATTTTGAGTCATGAGATATCATTTTGATGACCAGATTTCGAATTATTTACATTGGAAGAAATGTAGGTGTGCGGGATGTGTGACAGACCTCTATAGACCAATGGGTAACATTTTCCGACCACTGGATGGATGAAAACGACAAAAAATGAAATGATCCATTGTTCTCAAGTGTAGAAAAAGTTGGAATAAAGTATGAAATGTCAGATCTAAAGCATGTATGTGGATCTGGAGTTTTATAAAAAACAAGAGTACACACTGTGTATCGTGATAAACACATGATGTGTTGCCCCTATGCTCTGGAGGCAAGGGTTTTTGAAATATATAAGGATAGTACAACATTTATTCATCCTATACATCATGTACCACTTCCCTGGGTGGATGAGCTGAGTGGCGGAACACACGGGTAGGACCATGTGTGGGAAGAAATGACCCTAGGAATGTCATGTGTTGGAGTACACGAACATGGATTGAGGACATGGAAATGATATAGATTACACAAACACAAATAAGAACACGGGGAGTATCCTAAGTGGCAGGGGAACACCATGTAGATCCACCACATTCCATTTAACGTTAGAAGGTTGGTGATTTGTTTACCTCCAAGTACACAGCCATGTTATGGAGTGGGACCACACGTTGTGCGGGAACCTCACACATCATGTACCCCATTTTTCCTTTTGAGTAAACTTCAAACTCTTATATGTCCTTCATTTCGACTCAGATTTGTGCCCATGAGTATCCTATCATGATATTTTCTAAAATAGAACGTGATGGTTCCCCCTTTTATGCCTTTTGATATATAGTGTGTGATGTTCTGGGCATGAGACTTGTTTTGGAAGCACTTGGCAACGATAGTGATCAGGCAGGATCACCAAAGGAATTCTGAGTGGAACCCTCCAGCTGGGCTAGGATTGGGTCCTCATTCACTAGAGTAGAACCCTCTAGCAGGGATGGGAACATGTCCTCTATAGATTCTTAATATTGGAACCCTCCTACGGAGTAAGTTCATAGGTCCTATAACATCATAGAGTGGAACTCTCCTACAGATCCCGAGCATGGGTCCTCTAGTATCAATGAGTAGAACCCTCCTACTAGGCAGGGCATGGGTTGTCTATCGACTATCAGAGAGTACAACCCTCCTACTAGGAAGGGAAGATCTGCTACTCGAACATGTTTATATATTATTTACTATGATTAAAAAAACGTATCTATTTTATATTGTTATGAATGTTGTGGAAAAACATAATTTTTATAAAAGTTACAAAAATTATAAAAACATGAATATTGAATTGAAGAATTAAATATTTGTAATAATTATCTTTAATCATTGGTTATTTCTACAATTTATCCCATAAATTCATTTTTAATTACATAAATCCATTCAAGTGTATATTATAATAAAAAAATGATGAAAATGAATAGATGTATTAAACATGAAATCATTAAAATGATTAAAAAATGAATAAAACTGATGTCATCAACCCGTATAACAAATAGATATAGTAAATTTTATTTTATCAAGAAAATGAATCCCATAGATATAAAACCATTTTTTCCATTTAATATAAGAATTTGACACTCGGCTTGTTTTTTTGATGTTATCATGAAGTCTTCAAATCAATAATATAATAAAATTTATATACAATACATCTAAAAGATTTTGTTGATCTCGATGGTCTTGAATTGTATTTTTTTCAACAATGGTTCAATATGTGTTGGAGATTATAAGAGTATATAAAGTTGATAAACAAATATAATAACTATTCTCCATATCCACATTTGATGATTGATGAATTATTCCTAAA
Organism: Viscum album; assembly: GCA_963277665.1. NCBI lineage: Eukaryota > Viridiplantae > Streptophyta > Magnoliopsida > Santalales > Viscaceae > Viscum > Viscum album. The sequence continues at coordinate 779,843,070 of OY728161.1, forward strand.
GATCATGAAAAGGTGAAAATGGTGCGTGGAACAAGTACATTGTGTTCAACAATGAAGATGGTTGAAGTTCCATACACTTATAGATGAAGATAAGTTACAAATCATTAGAAGGCTATGCAATATAATTCTATTTCATGAGAGATTTAATATATTAATTTGACACTATCCATGTGTTTTAAAGTTCACATGAAGACTTGAAAAAAATAATATAATCAAATTTATATACATGATTTCTAAAAGATTAGATTGAATCCAATGGAATTAAATTTTATTTATTGTCAATAAACAATCAATATGTGTTGGAGATTATAAGAGGAGATGAAGTTGAGAAAGATGGGTAATTACTATTCTCCACATCCGAGTGTGATGATTGATAATTATTCTTAATGTTCGAGTAAAATTGATAATGGTGTGTGGAGCAAGAACATTTTCTATAACAATTAAGATGATTTTAGTTCCATCCATTTGTTAATGAAGATAATTACAAATCATTTTAAGGACAAGAAATAAATGACTATTGCATGAGAGATTTATAGTGAAGACTAGGAAATATATATTCCTATTTTGCATACATAATATTTGGTGATGATATCTAAGTGGTTTTGAATTTTTGATGATAAATGATTTGACATTCCATTCTATGCCTAGAATTAATCTAAGTATATTTCTAATGGGCCCTAATAAAAAATTTGGCTAGCCCTTGGCAAACTAAGGACCACCTAAACCACATATGGCACATAGGTGTTCAAACACATGGGTGGAAATCAACTTGGAAAGCCTCAAGTGTCATGTTATGATGTGTAGTGCCTATTTCATGGGAGATTTAATATGGAGACAACGAAAAATGTAATCTAATATTGAATTCAGAATATTTGGTGAACACTTTGATGCACACAGATTTTCAATGGGAAAATTTAAATATTTTATAAGGGTTTTTAATGATTATTCCATTTGAAGTAATAAAGATGTGGAATTTTAAACGATCAAATTTTATTGAAGTAATTTTGATTTATATTTATTAGTATTGAATATATTTTCGTGAAAAGTAATTTGGTCTAGCATGGATAGTCATCAACCCATAGGGTAGCAGTCCCAAGTTGGCTAGGGAACCCCATGGGGAGAGACATCCACAAGGAGATAGGGAAGCTAACGATGTATGGATGAAGAAAATTGTCTATAACAATGAATATGAATGATTTTTCTTCCATTTATGGTTGAATATAAGTTAAAAATAATTATAATTCTATTATTTATACTACAATTTCATGAGAGATTTAATGCAAAGACCATACCAAATATATTTCTATTTTTCATGAGGAATATTTGGTGACGGAATCTAAGTGGTTTGGTATTTTATTATGATATGTGACATGACATTCCATTATATACATAGAATTAATCTGAATATATTTTTTATTAGACTTAATAAGAAATTTGGATAGCCCATAGTAAACCAAGGACCACCACAAAATGAATTCATATTTTGCAAACATAATATTTTGTGAACACATTGATGCCCTCAAATTTTCATGAAAATATATCAATATTTTAGAAGATTTTTTAATTATTATTCCTGTGTAATTCATTATTCAACTAATATATGTAAATTATTAACTGGAAAAATAAAATGAATTTGAAGGAATAAATATGTGGGATTTTAAATTGTAAAATTTTATCTAAGTATTTTTTATTGATATTTTTTTGTGTGTTTTGAATATGTTTAGGTTCCAAGTAGGACTGATGGGGCTTGACCTCAACCTGTAGGGTAGCAGGCCCAAGCTAGCCAAGAAACCCCCTAGGGAGACGAAACCACAATGAGAGAAATGACATGATATTCCATTATATTCTTACAATTAATAAATGTATATCTCTATCGGGCCTTAACAAAAAATTAGGATATCCCTTGGAAAACCAAGAACCACCTCAAAATTTATTCTTATTTTTCATATAGAATAAATGGTGAACGCATTTATGAAAACATAATTTCATGCGATAATTTGAATATTTTAGAAGTATTTTTAAAAATTTTTCCCATTTAATTCATTATTTATATAAAATATGGGTATTCTAAATTTAAGAACTAAAATTAATTTTAGAGAATAAATATGTTGAATTTTAAATGATACAATTTTATTTCATAAATTCTAATTGAATTGTATGTGTTTTTAATATTTTTAGGATAAAAGTATGACCTATGGGGATATCACTCAATCGGTAGGGTAGTAAGAACAAGCTGGTCATGCAACCCCTTAGGGAGATCCATCCATAGCAAGAGATTGAAGCAAACTACCGTAAGGAGAATCACGTTGGCGTGTGGTGGTCAAGACCCCACAATGATGGCAGGGTGTCATCACTGGCATATGGTAGAACTAATGATGATAGGAGTCCAATGACCCCATATCAACTTAACTTCCCATCATCAACGCATGTTAATATTTAAGGGAGTGCTCTGCCTCATTTTCTTTCGATGCGTGATAGCTTCTTCTACGCACTATTTATCATTAACAAAAATGGTGTCATAATGACTTGGTCCTTCTCCACCCCACTCGTACATTTCCCATACCACACCTCTACCACCTCGACACCAAGTACTACCAATCGACCCCACTGTCACCATATTTAATCTCACAAGATATGACATGCTTTCCACTGTAGAGCTTGTTCCCAAGCCAAAAAACCACTACCGATCCCCTGAACAACCATTGGTCATATTTGGGACCTCATTAAACCTCGTTTAAGTCCATTTCAAAGGTGGTGATGACATGTATGGAAGAAGAGCATCATTTGGCCACTCTGAAGGCCAAATGATGGGATGGATCTCACTAGACACTTCAAGCTCCACTACGATGCAGGCTTTGCCTGTGTAACATAGTGGCCAAGGGAGACTGAAGAGTAATCATTTTTGAATGCCATGCAAAAAATGCACGAGTGCTACCCCACTGTCATGATGCTGCAAAAAAATGGGAATCCAATATCTTTGGATAATTTTAGAGATACCCTGGGACTCAGGGGATTCATATGATCTCGCAGTTGGGGGTCCCAAACTGTGGGTCCACACTCTTTTTTCTGTAAATTCCCCTGCATACCCATGTGCCTATTATATAAATTAATTATATATATTAATTATATGATATTTCTTAGTAACATAAATATAATTAAATTACAAATATATATATATTGAAATTATTATGTATATTATAAAGTTTATTATAATGAAATCATTATATATTTTTTATTATTTATAAATGAAAAATTATTATATATATAATTCAGATACATGTGTTTAATTTTGTATATATATACAGACAAACACTGTACCTACATATCCCATAAAATTACATCAAAAAATTATATTGATAATTTTTAATGAAAATTGACAGCAACAAAAATTTTATCCTATAAATTTTATTTGTAAATTTTCATTTCAAATTTATGTTCGAAATTTATACTCATAATTGTTAATGTATACATAAAATGAAAATTTTAAATTTAAATATATACTCAGTATTTGAAATGAAATTTTATAGTAAAAAATTATATAATAAATTTGTTTATCATAATTCTAAAATAAATAAAGGTTTAAATTTTTAGTAAACATAATTTAATAAATAAATAAAAAATGTAAATTTGAAATATAATAAATGCATAGAAAATTTTCATTAGGAACTTTTAGTGCATATTTCCATTGGAAACTTTTAGTGAAAATTTCCATATAAATTTCTAGGGCATATTTCAATGGAATTTTTACTATAATTAAACAAAAACTTTTATCATCAAAATTATAGAATATATGCATGTTCAAAATTTTAGTTCAAATATTTTAACACAAAAATATAGAATGTAGATTTTCCTAGAAATTAATAACCAGAAATTTTATATGGAAATTTTCTGTGAAAACGTCCACTAGAAATTTCCAGGGAATACCTTTGCAGAAAATTTCTAGAAGACTTCCCCAAGAAATTTTCTGTGTAAACATCCCCTGAAACATTCTTGTGAAAACATCCATCATATGTTTCCAGTGAAAAAATCAAATGGAAAATTCCCATTCAAATTTACACTTAAAATTACAATTATGTCATGTTAGTACATAAATAAAAAACAATCCCACTATCGAGAGGTTATCATAGGTTTTCAAAGGGTTTCGTTGTTCCTAGGTTCTTCATAAGACGGGATTTATCACTGGTTGTGATGGTACCTTCAAATTTATACTGTTCATTATTCACATATATGGTTGAATGGTCCTTTTTCATTGCTTCTTTTACCTAATATTATCATGTATTTCAAATACTATGTCTTATGCGTAGACATGGGGTGCTCTAGACTGCATATTTGGTTGATCAATAATTCCATTGCACAAGTGGTGTTGATTTTCATTTGCTAGTTCTTATTCTTCCTCTAGTGTTTCTATTTACCCTCTCATATGATTATAGTGAGAAAAATTATGATCTCATCAAATGTTGGAAAAATCATTCTGTGATAGGGAAAGATAAAATGAAGGTTTCCACCAAAATTATTGAGGATCCTTTCCAACTACATCAGGTGTACCTTCTTATGATAAAAAAATCATATCCGACTGATGATTAAACATAAACAGCTTAAAAATACCTTGTAGAATATATAGTGTTTAGATGAAGGCTTATCCATTAGAGAAATCATAGGAAATGGCCTAATCTTAAAAATTTTCAATGATAAAGACAAATATAATATTATGAAAGGGAGGCCCTGGTATTTTAAAAATCAACTCCTTGTGATGGATGATTTGGTTAGAAAGATTGTTATCCAGAATTTTAACTTCTCAGAATACCCTTTTTGGATATACCATAATGGAATATCATTATATGGGAGAACAAAATGCTCTATGCGGGGCATTGGTAGACCAATTGGGGAATTCATGGAATTTTATCAGTTGAACCTCATTCATTGGAAACCTATTGTTCGTATAAGGTTTTTGGTTAACATTGGAAGGCCCTAATGAATAGTATTTTCCTATAAATGGAGGGACAAAAAATTTTATATTATTTGAATATGAGAAGTTTCCAATTTTTTTTCTTCATTCATGGTTTCTTGGGGCATGCGATGAAATACTACACCACCAATACCACTGATGATGATGTAATATGTTTTTATACAATGGTTCGTGGATGCGTATCAAAAACTAGGGTGGTTCATTTACTTTGGAAACCAAAATAATGGATAGAGACAAAATTTTAAAAGCTTTCAATTCTTAATCTTCATAATACTATAACAGTGTTATCATTTTGGGGCCGCCTGAAGTCCCTATAGATAAAAATTAACCCACCAATTAATTACGGTTGAAAACAAAAGCATTGGGGTCACTTTAACTGATACTATATACTTATATATCCTTAAAACCTACCCATATGGGGCGATGTCAACCTCATTTATACATAAGGTATCTACAATTCATGAAAAAAACCCCTCTCTAATCCAAACCAAATATGCTCTGACATCCAAGACAAAACCTTACCCCCAATCTTAAGGATTCTTTTACAATTTTGTAATTAATAGAGGATATAATTTCCCCCTTAGTGACTAGACAAAAAACCTTTGATGTGTAAGAGGATAGAAATATTTTATTATTGATGTGATTTAAAAATTGTGGAAAATAGTGGGTCTAAAAGTCACATGGAGGATTCATTATTTTTCTGAGAAATTCAACAAAAGATAGTGAGTATTATAAGATGAATCCATTCTAGAAATCCCAAAGGTGGAGGCTGTAGTGAACTATCCCCACCTATCCCAATGATCATTTTATGTTGTAATTATCATGGGAATGTAAATTCATGATTAGTTTGTATGATTTAGAGGTTTTGTGCTAAAAGTCACACAAATATAGTTTTATTGTCCAAAACTATATTGGAAAGAATGAAAATGGATGGTATCACAATAAAAGAGGGATTTCAAGGATAATTTTTGATTCCCTACATTGGGAATTCCGGGGGGATTCTTCCTTTGGAAAGAAGACTTAAATTCCGGAATCTCCCCCTTCTCCCTAAACTACGTGGCTTCCACCATTCACCAGCCTAACACCCCGACATGGACCATTTTTCATTTCTATTGTTGTATATATCAAAGGGACAAGTGGAAATCATAGTGGTTTTTCCAATCCTTACATGAGAAGTTACCTAGGGGCCACCTTCATTTATGGTATTTTAATGAAATAATTTTCTAGAATGAAAATAGAGGTGGTTCTCACATACCTCTCTCCCAAATTCATGACTACTGGAAAGAAACACAATTAGACAATATTGTTAATATTAGGTACACTAGTATTCGTTTTACCTATTTTAGAGTTAATTCAGAAAACAACTGCATTCTTAAAGAATTATAAAAAATTATGGGTACGGTTGAGTGGACCAACATCTTCCAGCAATTTTAATTTTCCGATATGGACCCTAATACTTCCAACCACTTCCACATCCAATTATATTCTTCTCACCATAAAATGAAACCTGTACATGAATGGGGATTCAGATTTAAAAGTTTTTGGTCCAATGATAAGGAGTCTGTGGATAATTCTCACTCATGCTTGAATGTGGGAATCTCTGGTACTGAGAATAATCTTCTGCAAGTGGATACCAATTTGAAGAAATGTAGTATTCATAAGTATTTCCAACCTGATTTGGTATGAAATAACATTTAAAGGAGACTTAATATCCTTTAATCGTGTTTCTCATATGATAAAATTTTATCTATAATTGGAAGTCTAGAAAAGGAGCTATATAATTCTCTTCACACCAAGGAAAGATTTTGGTCTATGTAGGCATGAAAAAGTCACATCGAAGAGTGTGACACAAACACTTCCTACATTCATCAAAAGTACTCAAAAGGCACCACAAGAACTCTATCACCAGTCTTAACAGCTCAAAAGGTTATTCTACTTCAAAGGAGGAAGATATTCATGACTCTCTTAATCTATTCTTACATAATCTCTACTATGATTATCCTGAATACCTTATTTTTATTTATTTTGGAAAATCCCCCATTATATTATTGAGGAGGAACCCTTAAATGATGCGTAAGATCAATGAACAAGACCCAAACACAAACCTTTCATGACTTGTATGCCTAAGGCACAAGACCTAAACACAAACCTTACATGAATCATTGGCCCATGTCACAACTCCCAATACATGAACATAAAGGCTTAAGATCTGACACACATGAAACAACCCCTCCCCATCATCCACATCTTAATGGAACCAGGCTCCTCACCTCACATGGATAATTGGATAGCAATTTCCCATGCAGAGCCAAGTGGTGCCTAGTCCTGACAGTTGTTTCGAAACCCTCTCATTCTTCTAATCTAGTTAACTCTACTCCAGTGATTTTAATTCTTTTTCTATGAATCCTCATCTTGTCCTACTCGTGTTTGGTCTATCCTAGGTTCGTTCTTGGTCTTTTCTATGGCCCAAAATCCCTGTTGGAAAAAGGCCATTAGTGGTCCAAAGGCCCTTACAGTGCGAAGTCCCTATGGATTGATGTCCTTTGGGGTCCCAAAGGCCCTGAGACCAATAGGCCCAAACTGGTGGCCTAAAGACCCTAATCAGATGAATAGTTCAAGATACCACCATACTGAATAGTACCTACTATAGTAATTATATAGTACCTGAAAATTCACCCCCACCTGGAATTGATCCTTGGAATCTTGGATGCAAAGCATGAGCCTCTACCACTCGGGTACTGGCTCTTTGGCCCCAATAAGCTCTACAATGTGGGGATCCTTATTCATCATTTTTATTTATACTTGTAGTAAAAATTTTATCATAGATACTATGGATTCTCATCTTAAAAATGATCCTTATAATGATAATAATATAAGGGTTCTCAGCCAAATTCACTTAACCAAGTCCCCTATACCGGATGGATTTCATTCCCTCTTTTATCAAAAGATTATGGAATCTAATTGGTAAGGATATCTCGACACTTATGATGGATCTATATGAAAGAAAAGGTAATTTTTTTCCTTGACAAAAATCATCACAAATATAATTCTAAATATAAAAAAACCTCAATGTAGTGGATTTCAAACCTATTTTATTATGTAATGTGGTTTGTAAAATCTTTTCTTTGATTCTTGTGAATCAGATGATCTTCTGGATTTTATTTATCATCTAAGAAAATAAAAGCACATTCATCCCAAAATGACTTATTTCTAATAAATTCATTGCTACTCATGATATTTTTCACTCTGTGAAGACTCGATCAGTTTCCAATAGAGGAATAATGGTTTGGAAACTTGATATTACCAAGGATTATGATATATTTCAATGGACTTTTCTTCATTTTATCATGGCAATGAAGGGGTTTTTTCAAAAGTGGATTAATATCATTATGAAAATTTTCACAATGGTGACCTATAAAATAATGATCAATGGGGGTCTTTACCAATGTTTACTCGCCTCTAATGGCCTCTATCAAAGGGATCCTCTCTCACATTTCCTCTTTATTATTTTTTTCAATGCTTTCATATCCTTCTTTCAGATGTTTCAAGGAACAAAATTATCCATGGGGTGAAGGTTTGTTTACATAGCCATATTATTTCTTATCTTATTTTTGCCGATGACAACCTCCTTTTTTTCAAGAGATACACAGGAAGAGTGTAATTAAATTTGTCACATTATTCATCACTATGAAAGATCATATGGGAAATCAATTAATATAGAGAAGTATGAAATTCCATTTGGTGTTGGTGTTCAGCCAAAGAGGAAATTTTCCCTCTAGAAGCTGTCATGCATCCAGGTGATTGAAAATCACATCAAATTCCTTGATCTCCCAATGATCATTATCGATTATAAAAAAATGTGTTTTCAAATGATCTAGATTGGGTGGATAAGAATATTTATATTTGGACTTGTAATAATGTTTCTAATTCTAGGATGGAATTTCATATCTAATTTATTACCCAATCATTCCCAAGCTACGTCATGTCTTTATATAATATCTCGATATCTATTATAGACCAAATACATGCGTGCATTGACAAATTTTGGTGGGGTTATTATAATGGGAAGAATAGAATTCCCCACCCGTCTTGGAATAAGCATTGAATTCCCAATTATTGTGGAGGAATGGGTTTTAGGGATCTTCGCCACTTTATGAATTGATTTTGGCTAAATAGGATTGGAGGCTTGTCCCCCACCTCAACTCTCTCTACTGCTTGATTCTTAACGAAAAGTACTTTCCCCACACTAATTTCAATGGTTCCTAACCCCATCTTCCATTATTGATACATATGTTGTAATCATACATTTCATAGGCTAGAATTTCTTGGAAGATTGGGAATGGATCCTCAGTTAGAATTTGTAAAGTTACCTAGCTGCCAAATCACAAAGGTGTAGTGGAAGCCTCTCTGGTGGTCCCTAGGTTTGAAGATACTATGGTTGGATATCTCATTAATGTTGTGGGAAATGGATGGCGCATGAAGAATCTTGGAAAATGGTTCAATCAAAGAGATTGTAATATTATTTTTAGCATCCCTTTCTTGAAAGATATTGGACAAGATAAATTTTACTACTGTAAAGATATGTTAGGCGAATTCACTATAAAATACGGTTATGTTGTGGCTAGTGGTATCCAGGTCATGGAGGAAAAATGGAAATCCCTATGGAAGCTTTATATCTATCCCAAAGACTGCTATTTTTTGTTGTAGCCTCCACTCCATGTAGTTTCTAGTGCACTTCCATGCTGTCGATGACCCATCATTCCCCCTTTGCATGAATTCTATAGAATCCCCATTTCATGAAATCATTTTTTCCCTAGTTCTAGGGTGGTTTGGAATTTCTAGAGTTCTAAACCTGATCATTATTTATCAAAGGCTCCAGATCCTCCTATGCTTCTTACAATTTGTTCTTCTTATCTCTTAGTGGTGACAATGGATTCCTTATATACTACTACAAGGTTTATTTGGGTAAGGAGAAATGACCGTGTTTTCAAAAAAATTCCAAAACACATATTTTATGGGTGGATAGGGCTAGGTTGTGGGTGGATACATGGAATTATATAGTCAACCTGAAGGCTATCCCAATCCCACATCAACTTTTATGCATGCTAACCCCCACCCCACCCCACTGCTAGTGGATGTCATTAAAATACACATTGTGCCTCCCTACTCAGGAATTGAACTAATGGAACTATATTAAATGCCCATAATTATTCTTTTCATATCTTTCTGGATCACCGAATATCAATCAATTCCTTTTGGGACCCCTTATGGCTAAGTCCAATGCAATTTAAATCGGTATGAGCTTCTCTATCGAGATATGATGGAAGTTTATCACTATTGAATCAGACTTCCTTACGATTATCAATGCAGTTCATGTGATAGATAATAGCTTTAAATTATTTGGACTATTTATTTTGAATATATGGACTTTGATCTACCACATTGTGGCTTTTCTTTGTCCTTTATTAGAAGATATAGGAAAAACTTTTCTCACCTTCTGGTGAATAGGAGTATCGTTTTTTGTTTCTCTCACTTGTTTTTAATTTTTAACTCTATGTTTATTATCACTAATTGCACATGACCTCTAGTTATCTTAATATAATTTTCACTGTTTTAAAAAAAAAAAAATTTACATTTAGAATTTAAACTAAAAATATTTATTTCAAATATCCATTGAAAACTTATTGTGAAAATTTACATTTAAATTTCCAATAGAAATTTTAAATGTATATTTTCTATTAGATATTTTTATTTTAAATTATAGGTAAAAATATATAATGAAAATTTCAAATAAAATATAAATTTAAGAAGAAAATTTTCTATGTAAATTAACAAAACACAAAACACACATACACATACAAATATATATGATGATGTTAAGTTATAAATTTCTTTTGAAAATTGTACATTGTATATTATCAGTATGTATATAAAAAAATTCATGTAAATTTGAGTAGGAATTTTGTGTTTTCCATTTAAATATAAATATCAACCAATATAAATCTATATTAAAATCTTTTAATGTAAATTCACAGTAAAAAATTTTAGTGCATAAATATGTACGTACATAAATATATGTATTTATAAATATAAATGTAAAATATATTTTTCAATCACAAATTATAGTATAAATTCACACAATTTCATTGAAATTTTCCAATGAAAATTCACAATGAAAATTTATATTTATCAGTTGAACATACATTTTTTGTAGCAGTATCATTCCTGATATGATCAATTTTTAGTGTTCTTTGTTATTCATCTCATGAAAATTCCATCAAGGATAGGCTTGGAATGTATTTGGATTCTCTTTCACTACCATGGATCATAGGATAACCGCCTCATTATCATCAAATAAATTTTGAAATTTCCAGTTCCAATATACAAAAATAAACTGATAATATTTTCAATGAAAGTTTTCATTTCACTTTTCAATTCAAATTTCCACTTACATTACAAGTGAAAATAAATTAATAAATATATTCGTAATGAATATTTTGGTAGGAATATGACATGGAAAATTTAAAATGAACATTCTCATCTAAAATTTCTCATTTGAGTTTCCACTAAAATTATATGTCATGGTATATTAATACAAAAATAAACAATGTAAATTTCCATTGAAAATCTTCATTTTTTATTTCATCTGGAAATTTACTTGGAAAACATCAAGTCGAAATTTTTGGTGTTTATTTCTTACATATCAAATGATTACTATTATAATCAAAAAAAAATTTCATAGGAATTTATAATAAAAATTTTCAGTGTATGCATACATAATATATTAATATATTAAAAATGTAAATTTTTATTGTATATTTGTAGTGTAATTTTTCACTGAAAAATTTCACTTCTCATTTCCACTAGAATGTTGTATTTCAAATTCCCACATGAATTTAAAAATAATTTTTTCAATACATATTTTCCACCAAACACATATTTCCTTCTATAAATATAAAATTTATTTTTCAAATGAAAATATATAGTGTGAATTTCCATTAAACCAAAAAAGGTATAGAAAATGTGATTATCAAAAAGAGAAAATTTCATATATAATTTTAATTGAAAAAAACATGTATATGTAAATGAATATATAAATAATTATAATATATCCATTTATAAAAATTATTTATAATAATTATATATTTATTTTAGAGGAAATAAATATAAAAAATATATTTTTTAAAAAATTATCTGTAGTTATTATAAATTTATAACCATATAACTAATTATTAGTTATTTTTATATGATTAGTTATGTTACTATTATTATATATTTATTATTTTTGTTTTCTATATTCACATATCATTATTTCTAATGATTTTTATTTATATATTATGTTATTATATAATAGTTATGGGTTTGAGTTTTTTTAAATCCCATTATAGGTGAACCAAAGTGCATTTCAGTACAACACATTTAGATAAATTGATTTTTTAAAAAAATAAATCAAATATAAAATTTACGTCTCTAGGGACATCATTTTTTACACGGGGCAAGAATCTCATGATAAACCAAATTCTTATGTCACTGACCCAAACATTTGATGATATTTCCCTAGTAATGAGGATGGTTCATTTAAAAAAAATCAATCAACCAAAAGAAAAGTAAAAAATTGACATCTCCCTATGATAATAAAATATCAAGGAGATATAGGAGGAGGTCGATGAACCATATTTCCTATAAAAGGAGGAGGATACTAAGGTTAGAGAGTGGGGATTTTGGAGTCCACAGATGCTAGAGTATTGAAGGAGAATTTCTGTGGAACAATCAACCATAGAGAGGGAAGGTGAAGGCAGACCCCCTGGCTCCCCCATTCTTTCTACCTACATTATCTCATACCTTTCTATTTTTTCATTAATTCATCTAATTATTCTTCTTCAATGACACACCTTTAATGGTTTTCAATTTTCAATTTCAAAATTTTAATTTAATATGATTGAGTTTTTATTGAATTCTAAATATTTATATTATCTTCATTAAAAAATTCATCCTCCCTCTTATTGGTTTTGGATCACACTGATTGGTTGTCCTAAATTCAAGGGGATAGATGTTTAGTAACTACTAAACACATGATGATGGAAAAGTGGACTAACATTCATGTTTTTTAATTACAATACCGAATTAGGTATTGCCTAAATAATTAAAGGTGGACTAATTATGAATTTCACACATTGGAAGGTTAATATTCCAAGAAAAGAAGTTGATTGAGATTATCTTCATTATCATCCAACTTGATAAAGGATTAAAAGGAGGATAATAAATTTCTAATCCATTCACTTAACCAATCAATAAATACAATAGACTCGTTTTAATAGGGCCATGATAGCATTACAAAAAGGAATCCAAACCTAATCCTAATCACTCATCTCTAATTTAAATTTGATAATAAATGTTTATTCACTTAATATTCATAGAAATCTATGTTATTTTATTTACATTTTCACTCATGAAATATAGATTAAAACACTACTCCCTAGAGATTAATTTGGTCACTACTACTACTACTACACCCTTAGGGGGAAAATAAATATCTTTTTCAACACCCCATGATAGGTGTGCATAAAAAATAAAATTGGTTTGATATTATTGATGAGAAATGACTTGATATGATATTATATACTTATAATTTATCTAATTATATTTCTGATGGGCCTTAATAAGAAATTAGGCTATCCCTTGGCAAACCAAGGACCACCTCAACCATATACGGGACCTAGGTAGTCAAACATGTTGTATACAATCAACTTAGACACCCCTGTATGGTAAGTGAGGATGAATAAGGCCTATTGAATGTGATATTTAAGTGTGAGACAATGAAAAATGTATTCTTATTTTGTATATAGAATATTTTATGAACATTTCTATGTTGTTTAGTATTTTTGATGAGAAATGACTAGAGATTCCATTCTATACTAAGGATTTATCTAAGTATATTTTTAAGGGACTAAATAAGAAATTGGGACATACCGTAGAATCCCAAGGACCAAGTAAAACACATATAGCACCTAGGTGGTCAAACACATGGGATTCAATGAACTTGGCTAGCCCTTGGTAGCATGTGGGGAGGCATATGGCCTATTGCATGTGAAATTTAATCTAGAGACCATGCATAATGTATTCTTATTTTGAATATGGAATATATGGTGAACATATGTAAGTTGTTTAGTATTTTTGATGAGAAATTACTTGAAATTATATTATATAAATAGAATTTATCTATTTATATTTTTGATGGGCCTTAAAAAAGAATTGGTCTAGTCCATGGTAAACCAAGGACTACCTTAACCACATAAGGGATCTAGATTGATTATTTGGTGGGAATTTGTTAGAGGTTTGTTATTTTTGATGAGAAATGGATTTATCTATGAATATTTTTTATGGGAATGAGTAGTAATTTGAGCCATCCCTTGGCTGGATGAGGATTACCTCAAAAACATTAGGGACTAAAGAGGAAAATAAGGAGGAATAGGGTTTGCAAAGGCAGGGAGGTGTGCGCATGGTGGGGAATTTGTGAAGAATTATTGCATAGAACTCCAATGATATCTCATTCATGGGGAGAATTTGGGAGGGTGGGTCAGTCTAGCCCATCGGGGAGGGAGTTCTAACCACATGGGAGGAATTCAACTCGGCCAGCCACATGAGGCAATTGAGGATCTGTAGGGACTATTGCATAAGATATTTAATGTAGAGACCATGTGAAATATATTATTATTTTTGTATATGGAAAATTTGATGAAACAAATTATATTATTTTTTCTTATTTTTAATGATAAATTACTTTATCTAAGTATATTTATGTTGGACCATAAGTGGTTTAGTAGGGAGACATGTGTATGGTGGCGCACTGGTGATGACTGAGTGCATAATGCTGAAAAGAGAATACATGCAAGGTGAGCATCATGGAGGGTGGGTTGGGCCGCCCAATCGAGGAGGGAATGTCAACCACGTGGGAGTCAATCAACATGGCTAGACCCAAGAAGAAAGTGAGGATGAGTAGCAGATTTTTAATGGGATATTTAATTTGGATACCATGCGAATTGTATTTTTATTTTTCATATGGAATATTTGATAAACAAATGTATGTGGTTTGGTATGTTTGATGATAAATTACATTATCTATGTATATTTTTGATGAATTGTAAATGATTTGGTATTTTGGATGAGAAATGACTTTGTCTATGTGGTTTGGTATTTTTATGATAAATTAATTTATCTATGTATATTTATGATGGTCTTAATTGAATTTATCTATGTAAATTTTTTATGGGAATAAAAACTAAAAATTGAGCCAACACATGGATGGATGAGTACTACCCTAACCACATAAGGGACTTGGAATTAAATGATATGGTTTATAAGGAAGCACTGAATCTAGTGGGAGTTAAATATGGGATTTAATTGCTTATTACTATTCATATACCAAAAATACATGCATGAATATCATCATTGTATGATATGAAGAGATAGATGGTCATCAATCCTCCACATCTTCATCTTTAATATTGCTCATTAATTTCTTATTCAGGATCCATGAAACCACTGGTTGGATGCAACAAACACAATCAAAATCCCTCTATTTCCAGTAATCAATACTAGATCGGTAATGAAGCAATCTCATGCATCCAGAACCCGTACATGCTATATATGTCTTGAATTCCTGAATGTGATAATTAGACGTTCATGAGATGCTGCCGAATGAAGTTCTGGAATGATGACTATATGGGAGTATGAGATCCATGTGATTTTGTACACATGAATTTGAGGATTTTTCATAAAATAAGAAGTTGATCATGATGGATACAATACCATGAATCTCAGCATCATCATGTGATAATATAGAATCCTACGTTTGAAGAATTCAAAATATTGAGATCTTTTTACATTCAAAAGCATTCATTGATCAAGGTATATTACATTGATACAGACTATGATAACTGATGTTTTGGAATTCCCAAGCAAATAACTCCCACAAAACATGAGTGAATGTCTTTGAAGTAGGAAATAAAATGCTAGAACACAAGAAATGTTTTCCACACCACCATGTGGGATGCTTTTATAGAGAGGTTATTATTTCTTTATATACACACATAAAATCAAGATATATTTACAACATATTTGAAACCATGTCGAAACATTTATGAGGTCAAACCGGGTTGATCCAATAATTTGAGATTAGAATGAGTGGGGAGGGAAAATAAGGGAGGAATAAATCCCCATTATTGAAATTAATCAAAAATCAACAACCTAATGTCTTTTGCATTCACAGGATATAAATGACACGAATATTCAAAGGAAACTTCAAAAACATGGCATGCCCAAGTGACATCATGAAAATGTTTTCATGTTGCTCCTCCGTGTGAGTGTGATAGAGTAATCTATTTCCTCCATCAATGAACTCTAGAATAAAATGGAATGGGGTGTTGATGTTCTTTATCTGGTTATGGGTGTTGGAGTTATTTATTGAAGAAATGGTGTACATGTTATTCACATTGAGCATCAGTGCACTAAGGTCAGAGTAGATAAATTCTCCGAATAGTCGATCCAACAAGATTCCCAGGCATGCTATTTTTGTTGAAGCAATGTACTCTGCTTCATATGAACAAAACCCCACCACGTATTTATTCTATGATTTCAAAGTGATGGGTTTGTATCCATGGTAGAAGAACACCCTAGTGGTTATCTTGTGGTCTTTAATATTATTGGCCATGTCACTATCACTAAATCCCAATAGGATCAACAAACTATTTAACTTCCTTGTGTAGAAGACATCGTAGTTGTGTGTCCCAGTAATATAGTGAAATTTGTGCTTGACTACAACCAAGTGATATTCATATGGTTCCTACACGAAATGGAATACATAACCTACAATGTAGGTAATTTCGGACTTTGTATGAATTTGGTACC
The DNA here is from genome assembly GCA_963277665.1 of Viscum album. Classification (NCBI taxonomy): domain Eukaryota; kingdom Viridiplantae; phylum Streptophyta; class Magnoliopsida; order Santalales; family Viscaceae; genus Viscum; species Viscum album. The sequence goes on from OY728161.1 coordinate 779,859,943, forward strand.
AAATTCTATTGATGATGCTCCAGTACAGTGTGGAATCGACCGATGTGATGAAGCTAAACTTTCTCAGATTTAGGAGGACCTCTATCGACACTTGAAAATGGATTCACCTTCACATTTTTATGTTCTCCAACAGTATAGTCATATATGAATATTGACATGGAGAAATGTTTTTTGGACCTTAGTTCACTTCTATGTCGAAGTAGTAGGATATAAATCCCAAGTCAGTCTTTCAAAAAAGCTTATTCATCTTGGCCTTGAACTTTTTGATGTTGGTGACGTTAATGTAGGTTATGATCTAGTCATCTATGAAAACCCTATCGATCAGATGAGATATGTAGTTTCCATTAGTGTATGGATCATGCTCAGAGCAACTCTTGTGAAACCCATGCATCATAAGGCTTGCATCGAGCTTGGTGTTGCACACTCTCGATGCTTGGCAGAGGTCATAGAGTGATTTTTAGAGATGTGGCACCTCGTTCTCATTGTTTTCAATGATGAAGCCATGTGAATTCTTAATGTATGTCTCCTCCTGAATGTCTCCAATAAGAAATGATGACATTACATCCATGTGATGACCTACTTCCCTTCTTGTGCTACCACCATGATGAGGAACCACACTGATTCCATGAATTCAATTGGGTTAAATACCTCCTAAATGTTGATACCCAACTTTATTATGTGTCCCATTGAAATGAGCCTGACATTTTTCTTTTCTACCACACCATGATCATTAGGAGTCACGTTGAAGACCCACTTGAGCCCAATTAGAAGATGTCCAATGGGGAGATCGATGAGCTCCCATGATTCACTGTCCTCAATCATCTTCATCCCCTTAAGGATCGACTTGTTCCAAAACTGATGTTTTTTTTCTTTTACCAAAGAAGGTTGGCTCATCGGTTATAGTGAAATGTAGCTCACCAGGGTCGATCTAACATAGTAGAAATCCTGGCGGTGTTATAGCAGTGAGTAAAACTTCAATATGTTTGATGGAATACAAATCACCATGACCATGTCTAGTGTTGGAACGTCTGCAGAGTGCATGCTAGTTGTTTTGGGTGATGTTCTATGGCCTCTGACACTGGTTTTAGTCTTCGTCGTCTCTGGTACACATGTCATTGATTGTTCAATGGTGACTGGATCCTCACTACTCAAAAAAACTTTTTCATCATGTTAATTCTGATCCAACTACTCTTCCTCGCTGAATATTAAAATGCACGTTACATGCACACACTTACTGATGGGGTCAAACGCACCGTATTCCATAGACCTGAACTCACACCCAATGGATATCTTCAACTTACTCTGATCATCCCTCTATTATTTTGGTGAGGCTAAACATTATTTACATGTACAATGCAGCCAAAGGTGTAGAGAAAGTGCACCACAGGTCACTTTACATTCCATGACATGTAAAACATCATCTCTTCAAGGGTACATTTTAGTGCTCAGTTGACAATGAAGATAGCGGTGGGGACAGGCTCACCCAAAAACATCTTGGTAAGGCCCAATTCCTTCAGCATGATTTAAGCCATAGAAAACACTATTTGGTTACATTGTTCAATGACCCCATTATGTTGGGGTGAATAAGGAGTCATGATTTGTCATTGTATACCATTCTTGGCACAATATTCATAAGATTCCATAAAAGTGAACTTTCCACCACAATCTGTGTGAAGAAACGTCAGCGTGCACCCTATCTCCACCTCCATAATGGCATGAAATAATTTTATTACTGCTAGATCCTGGTATTTTCTTGCGAGTATATTGAGCCACATGTTGTGGATCATTTCATACATGAGCAGACAAATGTGGTGGTTCCTTCTTTGCATAATCAATTTGATCAGCAAAAATAGGTCACCATGGTCAAGGTTAAGGACTTAATTTACATGATTCATCACTTAATCAGGGAAATAAACTCATTTGTTCTTCCCAACTGGGATGTTTTTGTATACTTTATCCACCTAATCAATCCATAGAAGTCCTCTCACAATATCACATACACTGATCTTACGTGGAGAATAGAAATATCGGTGGTCGTACATCACATGAATGTTCCATTCCTTCAATGAGAAACTTTTAGATAAGAACACTAGTTGTGAAATGTCACATTTGAGCTTATACATCCATCCAGGGAAGTGGTTCACCATGTCCTGTAGGCGCCGCTGCAGGTTACATATCCTCAAGATGCCCTCTTTGATCAGTATCTAGAAACTATTTTTATCATGTTTTCTGGTGCTAATAATGTTGGTGGTAAGCCTTAGGATGAAGCCAATCCCTTTGATAATGTGGTGGTCTCAAGTTTTTCATTTGAACAAGATGGTCTTGTACCCCACAATATTGGTGACAGAGCCATCTCCAAAGTCAACTGTTCCATGGATGCCGGAGTCAAAGTCGGAGAAGATAGTGTGGTATCTATTCATGTGGTTTATGGAACCAGTGTAGAGGTACGAGAATCCTTCCACATGCACCTCATCTTAATCTAGTTGTGCGAAGATATTTTCCATGATCAGTCATAGAGGGATGCATTTTGGTTGTAGAATATTGGGGGTGGTGCATTGAAGCCATGGGGAATTGGGCACCACAATGTGCGACCATTCCATAAGTAATGTGGGATCATCTTCATCACCCAGGGTTTTAAGGTCCATGGACCTTTTCGGAATATTGTAACAATATTTTTCCCGATGGACTATTTTTCCAAAGTTGCATCATTTTTCCCTTGAGACTTCATGGAAGTCACTATATCCTGAGTTTTCTTTTCCGTTTTCACAGTATCCATAATTAGGATTTTGTCACAGTCCTCAGTGATTCTGGTTTCTATACATGGGGTTGTTGAATGATGAATCCCTCATTTTTGGGTCCTCCATCCATGCAACACAATCCTCCTCTGTGAGGAATAGCTTCCATCCATTATTGGCAGTGGGTGCTACCTCAAAATGGTCCTCTTCCACATTGAGTATCCTTGGTAGCTCCTCTATAAAGAAAATCCATATGTTAAGAAGTGTCTTAATTGAAAGATAAATTTGGGAGCAGTTAGAGGGGGAAAATTCATAGGTACTTCTAAAAACCATTTCTTGAGGTTTTGGATCACTGAGAATTGTGAGTTTGTTGACCAGACTAGTGAGCAGCATTACGAATTCATCCACTAATTCAGCATGACAAAAATAATTTCCTTCATTATACTTGAAAATATTATGATAATTGTCCTTGAGTACAAGGTCAATGCTGATGTGAATGGTCATTAGGGTGTCCCATGCAACCTTGGTAGTTACCTTGATGACAAGTATGGATATCATCTCCGATGGGATAACACGACGTATGACCTCCAACACTATTAGATCTTCCTGGAGTTTAGCACTACCAGTGTTGATGAAATCCAAAATTCCATTTTCGTGGATCAAAACCTTCTTCATCAAGGGCTAGTCACTATAGTTTGTCTTTGTGAGGATAAAATACATTGTTGATCACCAGACTTCCTTCACCACCCAATGTACCACCCGAGGGCTGCATCCATTGTCAACAAAGTCTCTGGGATGTGTTGATGATGTCATGGAGTTAGTGAAATGAGGGTTTGGAGGGTGGAATAATACATCAAGTAAACATATCTCCGATAATTATTTTTATAAATTCCCAATTGAACAACACCGAAAAAAAAGTGAAATACTTGGATAGAAGAAAGAAAATTCTATAACAAATGGGTGTTTTGAACACCACCAAGTCGAATGCTTTTCTAGAGAGGTTTTCATTACATTACATACACATACATAATTATAAAATAATTAAAACCATGTGGAAACCTTAATGAGGTCAAAACACATTGATCCATAATTGAGGGATAAGAATGAGGGGGAGGGAAAATAATGGTGGAAGAAATACCCATTATTTAAATTAGTCAACATGTGGTTGTAATTTTTCTATAGGAATGTATATCATTTTGAAGTATTTTATTTCTGAATGATAAGATATGTGGTCTACCATTTTCCTGTGAAGGAAATACCATAGCCTCTCGATATATAAATCTCATACCCAATTGTTTCCCTGTAAAACTTTGAAATAAGGCTGCAAACTTCATAAATTCATGAAGAAATGTGGTTATGTATTACTATTTATGTGATTGAAAATCATAGGATTTTTTTTTTCTTGAATATGATAACATGCATGCATGAGGTAGAGTCATAATTTATCATGAGTTCGAGTGTTTTACAAAAAAAGGATCGAAACATTTTCCAAGAAGAAGTGAATTAGTATGAATCAAAAAAATAAAGAAAATAAATACCACATGTAGTACATTGATTTTCAGGGAATATATATGTATGAAATAAATACAGTGAAAAATTAATTATAAAATATAGTCAATAATAAATTGCATGTATTTGGAATAAAAATGATTTTCATTTGTTTTAGTTGTGCATAGTTGAAAGTAAATGCGCACGACATGAAATTGTGTTTCAATTTTTCAGAGCTTATCAATGGAGATGTATTGTATTATTTCTTGGTAGTGAGATAGTGAGTCCAGACATTTAGTGTACTTAAAATATTAGTGAGTATCATAATCTGACAAGATCTGATTATTGAAGGTGAGAAAGGCTAGTAGTGTTTGTAATGTAGATTATTTTGCATAGACTTGAAATATAACAAGGCCAATGTGAACACTACATCAGTATGGAGAAGTATTTGATGTCCTATTTACAAGAGGTTAGGAAGATAATTGATGAACTAGTGGGGTGTAAATATAAAAAACTAGTGTTTCTTAAAATATAGTTGAACTGGAGGGAGTCAATATAAATAACACTAGTGGGATTCTAGTCTAAATATCCAATTAGGAGACGGTCCATTGTAATAATTAGTGATCATGCATTATAGAAAGTCATCTGCCAAGTATTATGGCATCTTTTCAGTACTTGTAATCAATTTTCATTACTAATAGTGAATCTATATATTAGATAAACTCAAATAAAATAAGGATGTAGTCAACCACATTGAGGTAGAACCTTAAAAACAATGTGTGTACTTAGTTCTTTAATTTATTTTAATAAGGGAAATATGAGGCATTAATAATTAAGGATCAAGATTCTAACCAATCACAGAGGATTATTTTAAAACAATAAAATTTATAAAGAACATCACTAATTATCCCCCACCCCTCTCTATGATATATATGAACCTGGACTGTATAAGTTGTAACAAAGAACATATTTCCCTCTGAAAATATACAACCATTACTGAAGACTACTGACGGGGAGTTTGAATTCATTCAATAGTATAGGAGATCCTTTCTTCAAATGAAATAACTATTTTGGATAGAAGAAGTGAATGATTCCATATCTGCTATCACAAGGCCATAACACATGCTGATAAGTGAAATATTTAAGTATATGAGAAAGCAATAAATTCTATTTTCACATACTTTTCTAAAAAAGGGTTCACCAAGATGATGGGGAAAAAAATAGCCAAGGATATGTGACATAGACAATAGAATATGAATGAAAGGATGTGAAGATAGATGGATCCAAATTAGAAATATGGAGAGCAATGTTTGAAGACATCCAAATAGCTGGCGATGGGACTATAAATGACTACTATACTAGGGTAAATTAGATAGTATGTAATATAAGGGGCTTTAATAATACTTTTTAATATTCATCTATTTTCAAGAAACTATTGAGTAATTTTTATGATGAATTTGGTCCAAATGTTTCTATCCTCGAAGAAATTTGAGACCTATCACATGATGAGTTTCATAATTCACTACTAAATTTTGAGATGATATAAGATCATATTTAAATAAAAAATGACATCGGGTAAATGGATTTCAATGAAATGAATAGTCTTAAGCCGAAGGAAAATAAAGATAAAACATCATTAAATTTGGATTAGGAAAAGGTAAGTGATATAGATTATAAGTGTCCAGTCCTTCATTTCCAAAAGGATCATAAGAATAAAGGAAAAATTTAAAGGTTATCTTCTTTTAAAGGTATTTAATTATAGTCAAATTTCACATTTTTCAATTTATTTTCATAATAAATAATATGGTTTTTTTGAAAGTGGTGATAAAATAATACTACAATAAAAATATATCTGGAGAAATAAGAAAATGTGATACTATAAACAATAAAAAGAAGGTATCATGGAAGTGTAAAGAAAAATATGATGAGTATGGGAGTTGATGAAGTCTCTTTGGAAAGGAGTGAATCATAATATAAAGGTTTACAAAAAAAATATAAAACTATCATAGTACAATTTAAGATACATGGAGATACTTCAAGCAGTGATGAGAAAAAATAAGTGAGACACCATGAGTAAAGGCTGAGATCTGAATTATAACATGTATTGATCAAAATAGTCAATTAATAAAAAAATAAAATTGTTAAAGAGAGAAAATAAATGAATATAAGAAGGAGAATGATATTATTGAAAAGATCAAAAAATTCAAGATGAAAATTATAGAATATGATAATATGTTGAAATAATTCAATATGAAACTGGATGTAAAAGAAGAAGAATTGAATGATACACAATCTTGGTGAATTAAAGAAGAAAACACATGATGGTGATGATGAGGGATGATTTTGATAAAGTGGGGGATGCTTAAGATTAATAATCTAATGTTTTCATGAAGTTATGTCAAAGGAAGGAGGTTTATACTATTTCTAATTATACTAGTGATGCAAAATCTGTTTCATCTATTTTTGGTTCTAACCCAAAAAAATTAAAGAATATGGACTCTTGATAATGGGAAAATAAATGAGTTAGGAAAATAATTTTCCCAACACGAATGAAAAATCATATTAGGAGTTTATCCATACAACAAGTATTTTACCACAAAAACATTCAGAATTATGAAACATGAAGTTTTAGAACTAATTTTTGGTGTTTTGGTAAATTGGGGAATAAAGCCTAAGACTACTGGTACAATATGTCACTTCTATATAATTTCTATGCATTAAGGTGGATAAATTTTGGGAAAAAAATATATGTGATAAGTAGGAACAATCATATAATGTAAAAGTTTGTTGATGAGAAACCAAAAAATATATATACTAAGAATAATTTTGATAAACTGAAGTAAATATATAATAGATGTGACAAAAAAGTTAATTGTGCAATTTTTTCATGAAAATAATTCAAATATTGTTTCTAGAAGTTTCGATAGAAAATAACGATTACAGAAGAGAAAAGTGCTCTAACTATTTTTTTCAAATCATTTCTCGTCAGAAGGTAAATATGAAGGAAACACAAGAAAATATTTGTGTTAATGGAAGAATAGAGATACCACCATATGAGGTTGAAACCCATATGAATTTTCAATAATATAATACCCTAAAATATCATGATATGTAGTGTAGAGGATGAAAAAAACTGATCAGATTGTAAAAAACTTTTTGATTTTCCTACCTACATAAGAAGAAAAAACAAATAAATTGAAAAAGAAATCATTTGATGACACATATGATATTTTGGATCATACATGGAATAAGATGATAACCATACCTCCATCAAATTCACAAAACAATAATGTTAAAGGATGCACAGTCATGAAGATAATTGGTCATGTATTGGATATAGCTTCTGGGTTTAGAAAATCGAAGTCATGTTTTATCAATTAAGGATAATGGAAAAATCTCCATATTCCCAATTTTTTTAAAAGTCTTGAGATAACATGAAGGGAATCAAAGGATACGTTTTAGGATTTCATTTCGTGAAAATGGGAATAGATTCACTCATAGAGTCTATTGACTACTATGAAAATGGAAATTGAGAAGTGGATCACTTAAGGGGGAGAAAGATTGAGAAGAATCAACCATTATTGTTAATTCCCATGAATTTGAAAATTCGGGGAAATTTTAAACATGATCTATTAATGGGTGAGCGTAACCTTTAAGTAGCTTCTTTGAATATGTAAAATTATATTTCAATGGGGGTGATGGGTCATTTGTAAGATGAGTGGTGGGGGCATAATTTTTATGCACTTGAGATGTTTTAATGGGTTTGCTAAGATGTTTGTATAATATATCTTAACAAACATTCTCATATAATTCTTAAGATTAATAAGTTAAATGGGATTGATGATGGTATCATAGATAAATATTATATAAGAAAATATTTGATTCTATGGTAACATCACTCTTGTTTTCTACAACATGTTTTCCCACATAAACTCAGAGTTGACTAACTAAAATCTCATTTCTTTAAGAAAGATTGTGGTTCTATTCATTATGAAAAAATAAGTATGAAGAAATAATTAGAAGTTAATATGTGATCCCATAAACAGACCTATGTATTTATATTAATTAATAGGGAGAAGAAAAAGTAATAGATCTCACATATTAACATAGAAAAAATTTATGGGTATTGACAAAAAAATCAGGTGGGGGAGATTACTGAACACAATGGAATTGAATGGTATTTATTTTCAATTAGGGGTCAATATTTGTGGAATATTATAAAGGATATGAATTTTGGGAACATGGAAAATTCAAATTTCCATATCCTAGTGTGACGATTGATGAACTATTCATATAGTCAAAGGAAAAGTTCTAATGGCGTGCAAAGCAAGGACATTGTCTTCAAAAATGAAGATGACTGAAGTTCCATCCATTTACAGATATAGTGAAGTTAAAAATAATTATAAGTATATGAAATATACTATTATTTCATGATATATTTAATGTGAAGACCATAAAAAATATATTCCAATTTTTCGTATGGAATATTTGGTGAAGACGTCTAAGTGGTTTGATATTTTTGATGAGAAAAGGCATGATATTTCATTATGTACATAGAAATAATATAAGTATATTTTTGATATTCCTTAACAAAAAAAATATACTAGCCCTTGGAAAACAAAGGATCACCTCAACCACATTTGGGACCTATGTGGCCAACCATATGGGAGGAAATCAACATGGCTTTCCCCTGGTAGCATGTGAGGATTCATAGTACTAGTTGGGGTAGGTAAGCATTTGTAGGGTGGTTCATGGGTAAAGAGTGAGCGCATAGCACCCCCCAAACAAAACTTTGTTTTTACATTCATTAATAGGGAGAATAAAAAAGAAGATATTTCATATGTTGACTTAGAGAGTTATTAAGGGTATTGACAAAAAAATCAAGGGGGGAATTGTAGAACCTAATGGACATGAATTGTTTTTGTTGTCAATAACGGTTCAATATTTTTTGGAGATTATAAGTGAAGATGAAGATTATAATCATAGAAAAATAATATTCTATATATCTCAGTGTCATGATTGATTAATTATTCTTAAATTTCAAGGACAAGTGTAAATAGTGTGTAGAGAAATAACATTGTCTACGATAATAAAGATTATTTAAGTTCCATCCCTTTATGGATAATGTGAAGTTAAAAATCATTATAAGGATTTGGAAAATACAACTATTTAATGAGAAATTTAATGTGAAGACCATTAAAAACATATTTCTATTTTCAATATGGAATATTTTGTGAAAAAAGTGTTTTTGTATATTTAATAAAAAATTGATTGATATTCCATTCTATACTCAGAATTAATCTATGTATATTTCTAATGGTCCTTAACAAAATAATTGGGCTAGCCCTTCGAAAACCAAGGACCACCTAAACCACATATGATACATAGGCATCCCACTATGTGGGAGGCAATCCACCTGACCATCCCCAAGAAGCATGTGAAGATGCATAACACCTATTTCATGTGATATTTAATGTGGAGACCAAGAAAAATATATTTCTATTTTTCATATAAAATATTTGGTGAAGACATATAAGTTATTTAGTATTTTTTTTGATAAATGGCTTGATATTTAATTATATACTTAAAATTAATCAATATATTTTTGATCGGACATAAAAAATGGTCCAACTCTTATAAGAAAAAGTTCCTCCTCAACCACATATGGGAACTAAGAAGTTAAACACGAGAGAGGAAATCAACTTGGCTAACCCTGGCCGCAATGTAAGGATGCATAACACAAATTTTAAGGGAGATATAATGTGAAGACCATGAAAAAAATATTCTTATTTTTAATATGGAATATTTTCTGAAGAACATGAACAATATATTCTTATTTTTCTTATGGAATATTTGCTGAAGGCATCTATGTGGTTTGTTATTTTTTATGATATATATTTGGATATTTTATTTTGTACATGCAATTAATCTAAGTATATTTCTGATGGGCCTTAATAGAAAATTTGGCCATGTCCTTTGGAATCCAAGGACCACCTCAACCACATATGGTAACGAGGTTTTTCAACCACATGGGATGAAATCAACATCACTAGCCCCGGGAAACAAGTGATGATAACTACCAAATAATTCATGGGAGATTTAATTTGAAGACCATGAAAATATATTACGATTTTGAAAGTGTAATATTTGGTGAAGAAATTTTTTGATTGGTGTAGCTTGATCTCTTTTGGATGACGTTGGGAGGAATGCTTGTGACTCATACTGCACACCACACTGCAACTCTATGGGTTGAGCTCCGTAGTGATCTCGTTGGGGGTTACAGGGGAAATACACCCCTAATCCGTGGGTCTAGGGGATAGACGTCAGTAGAATATTTTTTTGGTAACTATAGATGTAGAGGCCCGAATCTTGACATACATGGACATTACATTACTTTTTCGGAATACTTAATACATAACAAATAAAATACACACAAGGACCGTAATAGTTTAGTGTCTTTAGAAACTCAGAAAAATAATCTTCTAATCATGGTGAAAGATTTTCAACATCTCCCTTAAAGATCTTTCCCTTTGTTTTCTTACCTAAAACCTTTATTTATATCATGGGGAAAAGAAAACATATAAAGGGTGAGCTCAAATGCTCAGTAAGGTTACGCATGTAGAAAATAAACCAAACCATATACATTTGAAAATAAAAACATGAACATAATGTTTAAACATAGAAATCATGAGCAATGACATAAAACATGGAAGTACGTAAGGCATATATCATAATGTAACATCAATAATGATAAAATAGCTTGTAAATAAAACATTTAATTGTGGAAAAACATTAATCACATGTAATTATTTCCATAGTAGACAAGGCATTACTGCTAAGACCTTCTTAGTGCACAAAGTCTCTTACTGAACCGGGTTTACTTGCCATTCCAGCCCTGTATTACTAAACCAGATTTACTTTATGTTTCAGCCATGTATATCTCATGAGATATAAATCTTTACCCAATGCATTGGAGGGGGATATAGGTCCCATCCATCTCATAATGAAATCATTCTTACTTGTTCCACAAAATAAACTTAAAATATTTATCATAACCCAAAGAATAAAATGGGATTCATAAACATCATCCTATCATCAAATAATCAATATAGATAAATGGATATGTCATTATAAGAAAAATTAAACCATGTAAATCATAGAGACATTATACATGAAACATACACATATGAAATAATGTCATCTTAGATGGGAAATGGTTTTGATAAAACACTTGAAATGAATTCATGAGGAAAATATCCTTTCTTCTTCAAAATCAATTTCTTTTCACAAAATGTCATGAAATTTTAAAAGAAAGGATTTTTTTTGAATATAGTCATGAAATACTTTGGAGGAAGCTTCATGAAAATAAGGCTTTATACAACTGTAAAAATCCTTTCATGCCGTATAAATTAAATAAAACATTCTTCTCGTACTTTTACCGGAAAAGTAAAAAAGTACCCCGTATGGTAAAAAAAATAATTCCATACATACCAAGTAGTAAAATTCAAAAATTGGTAAAAAGTTCTTTAAAAATACATAAAAACATTTTTATAAAACACGGTCTTTGATGATAACAATAACCCCAGTAAATACTTATGAATAAACAATCTCGGATAAAAACAAGATTGGAAAAGTTATCCTTTACCTTAGGTCTGATATGCTTCGTACTCATCCGAACCTCCTGTATAATGATTTTAATAATGTCATTGAATTATTACAGAATCATATTCATTGGTATGATATCATATATGGTTTACTTATGACTTTATATTACACGTTCTTTTGTAAATCCCATGTTAAAGAAACGTTTTGGGTAAAATCATCTTATTTATTGTACGTGTTTGGACTTGTTGTTGTTGATGTTATTATTACTTATATCATGATTTACATACATCTAGAATGTAAATCATGATTTATATGTGATATATATTCATTATATATCCAGCATATACATGTATTTATAATAGTACATAACATATGGATGTAAGAAATGAAATGCACCGTTCATGGAGACGATAAGCCGTACGTACAGATGAACGCTACATTCATTTCTATTTATTATTTTAATGGAATAGGTATATTATCATTCCAGTATAATATCATATATAATATCATTAACTCCATCCTTTATAAATCCCACATAAGGCATTAACGAATCATATCACTTTAAGGGGGTGGTAGTCCGCACTTCCTCAAATGGGATCATCGTATTTACCAACTATGGAAATCATAATGGATTGATATAATTGGGAATTAAATAATCATAAGGAAATCATAAACATAATATATATCATATATAAATATAGTTCCATCATATTGGCCCCCATGAGAGGCTGTAGGAGAAAATTGAACAATCATCGTTTCGTGAGGCGTTAGTTTGTCATCACAGAAACATTATGTTCTTCATCCATTATATGGAAGTGTGTGTAGGTGTAGTTATAATCCTTCTCATATCAAAATCCTAGTATTCTAAGGATACTGTTGTTTTTACAAAAGAAAGGATTAAAATGAGTTTAGGGGGTTGGAGAAGTAGAATAAAATAAAACAACTTAAGAGAAACTATTACCTTTAATTTGGGTAACTTCCTTTGGATTGAACCAAAAAGACTTATTGAAGTGCCTTATGCATAATGTAAGGCTTCTAGGTGGAGGAGAGGGATGTTGGGAGCTTATTAGGGCAGAGTTTGGGCGAGCCAAAAGGCTTTATAGGTGTGCGTAATTTCATATAAGTGGTCTCCTTTTATAAGGGAGAGGAGGGGCTCTTTAGGAAAGTGTGAAAACATCATTTTATTATAAACTTATCTTCGGTTTCAAGAGGTCCAAAACACATTAATGTTTAAGATAAGATGACTCATATTAGAAATAAAATCATCCAATAAGAATTGGACAGGTTTTGGATGATATTTTAATCATTATAATCTTATTTATTTAAATCATTTATTAATGAGGTAAATACTGCATCATTATTGTGTCATAAATAATTTAATTTCTTTGATGTCTAAAAATTATTAAACAAAATACCAACATGTACGAAATAGTTTTAGCTTTCCAATGAATATTTATAGTCGAAAAGATAATTTATATATCCCTTTATAAAAATTAATTACTAAAAGAATTTTTGTTAATGCCAATTTTGTCTTTACATTAAATTAATTAATCTAATGTGTCATTGTCTTTCATAAGTGGATCCATGGGGTCCCAAAATCGACCCAAATATTCCCATGGTCGGCCATTAATCATCTAATAAGGTTTGGAAAAGTGTTAAGGTAATTTTGAAATTAATAATATTATTTTAACCTTGGTTTACCCAATTTACCTTTAACCGTGGTAAATAAAAGTAAAAAGTTACTATTCATTAAAAATTATTTTTATCTAATTAAACCTCATTTTACTCCTTGATATTAACCGTGTCTCTCGTATTTTCGAAATTCAACTCACAGAAGCTGTTAAATTATGTTTTATGAACAATTGAAAAAGCTCCTAAGAGGTGGGTAAAAGACGGTGAAAAGTTCAATACAATTTTTTATAAATCTAAAATTATTATAAAATGATTACAATGAATTTCATTGAACATATATAAGTATTATGTTTCTATTTTGACCTAAAAAAAATTTAAATCAAACAAATGATTATTTAAATAAATAGTCGGTTTTAACTAAAAACTCAGTGTTTTCACTATTTATCAAAAATTGAAGTTTTTCAGAAAAATACCAAAAATTCAGCTTAAGCTATATTTGATATTCCAAATTCAAACATTATTTCTATTTTTTCAAATTAAAAAAATATAAGTGTAATTATTTAATTTTAAATTTAATTCCTGTTATCAAAACAAATAGGGTGTTTTTAAGAAACAATAACTATCAAAAGATCATCACTTGTTTATGTCCAATTTTAAAGTGAAATTAAATCCATTGACAAACATTGGATTAAATGGTAAAAATATATTCTAATTAAACATTAAAACTGATTAAAAATATATTCTAGCCATATAAATTATTGCGATGGAAAAAGTTGTTTTTAATTAAAATATAGCATGTTTTTACTATTCATCAAAATATGAAAGTTACCAGAATAATATAAAAAATTTATCCAAAGTAAATTTTTATATCCTGATTCCAAATAAGAATTTTATTTTGTCAAAATTAACTTATAAAAATTTCAAAAACTAGATTTAATGTGGGTGCTCCATCAAAAGGCGGCAAAACTGCATTTTTTTTTGAAAAATACTTATTTTATCCGAAAAACTGATTTTGTTTTCATGCCTCATTCTAGAAAATGTGTAAGATGAATTATAATGTTTTAAAATTAAAAACGTAGTTAATACTATTTATAACGACTATTCCATAGTAATATTATAACAATATATCGTTGTTTAGTGAAACCCGGTATTGCATACTACACACACTATCGAGGAAGGTCGTGATTCCATGTAATGCAAGACAAGTCAGGGTTGCGTGTTATGAAAGACTCCTTCGTTGTTTCATATAACAGAATCCAACCATATTTCATTTATACATTGAATATATATATATATATATATGAATATGTATATACACACTCAATGTTGTGTTGAATAACTACTATCAAAATTGTGTGTAACATGCTCCAAAAATAGTGTTGCGTATACTGCAAGCTAATACGGTGTTGTGTATAGATCAAGGTAATCTTGGTGTAGCGTACAACACAAGACATCAATGAAATTAAAATAATATTTTTCATAATATCAGGGTGTTACATTCTACCCCCCTTAAAATGAATTTCTCCCTCGAAATTCGTCGGGGTTATAAATGGTTTACTACTCGAAAGTTTCTTTAATAGAAACCCACATCGTAAAAAGGAATACCAAAATTTGACATTAAAAACTAACGTATGAAAAATAATGTTTACCCAAATTAACTAATCACTGGGTTTCCACATAAAAGCACAAAGGTGAAAATATAGATATGGAAGAGAAATCTAACTGTCATGTTCTGATAGAGAGTGGTAGAGAACATGCCTATAAAAAATACAACAATCACAAAGCAATAAATTTGGGATGATCTATGGTACCATATGATTCATTGAATATGAGGGCAGTAGGACAACATTTTTTGAGTTTCAATATCATTTCCCTAAAGTTGATGAATTAAAAGAAATACATACATGATTTTTGTACCATTTCACTGTTGTTTGTGCCTTGAAAAATTTCCACTTCATCTCTTAATGAAATGAAGTTTAATTTGTTATTCATGAAGTGTTAGTAGATCATGTGATTGAATGTTATGTTATTCTATATGTTTCAAACAAATGGTTAGAAAAAGTTATCAAAAATACATATGTTCATCTATGGTGAGGTTAATCGTATATGATTCAAAAAATGGACTTATACATCATCTATCATAATGCTTAATAAAATAAAACTAATTTATACTAAACAAAGACTTCTTGTAGGCCAGTGGTATGAGATAAAGGCCTGTCCCACATCGATTGTGGGTTCGATTCCCATAGCCTTGTCCGACGCGACGAGTTTTCGCTCGTCCTACAGGTTTTCCTTTTTCTAAAACTACACTATTGTAACATTACAGAAATAATTTCAAAAAAGTTATAGCCTTAAACAATACTATATGATGTCTGACATAACCCATTATAATCTTTAGACTTATCCCAAATACATCTGTCCAAGAACATAGTATAATGAAAACAATTACTTGAAAGGTCACATAACAAGAACATGAATAACATCATTTATCATACGATATGTCTTGTTGGTCACATTCCAAACATGTGAATTCCATAATCATTTATTCTATTGCAACATGAATTACCATAGAACCTTAGTTGAAAATATGAATGCTGTCAAAATTTGTATCTTTCCACATTCCAAAATCCGAAAATCTCTATATACTCAAACCATGATACCACTTAGTCCTTATATCAATCATGAGCTCATGATTACTATCAAACATATTATTTTCTCTTTATCCTTTCATTATATGCATATCATTTGCATTCCAAAAATATTTCTATTACTTTTCATGGTTACCGATGCCATATTCTTATGGAAAACCACAATGGAACAATACATAGATATTCCAATATACCATAAAAGTACCTCAACAACATTATTCATGAATACCAATACATAAACACTACAAACCATCATCTTCAATGATTGTCATGGAATAAGTCCTTCCTTGATTTAGAAGTAACCTCTTTGGTCAGGGCATTGAGTTTGTTAATACCCATGTTCTACATAGATAAGACATTGAACTACATAATAGTCTATCACTCTATGATCCTTCTCTCCACATAGATAACATCTTCCCCTCCATTTGAGGTATTCCTCGAGGTTCTTCTTCCCTTATTTAGAAATCTCAATCTTCCTTTATTTATGCTCCTCAACATGCGAACATGCATAAAAGTCTATCTTCCTCTTATTTGATGAATCAGAAATACCACTTAATTTCGCCTTGTTAATCATATATCATGATGACTGATTCGGCATAATCACAATATCATTCTCTCTAGGCATTACACAATTTCGTTTCTCATAGTCACTAATTTGTCCAATCGATTCAATGTTAACCTAATTCCTTCTAGTTCCCACCATTTATTAAAATACAAAAATAATTCTGTGAGAGGAAAAAATCATGATAGGTAAAACAACATAATAAAGGGGGAGTAAATTCAATATCGAACATTTTAGGATTAATTCTAATATCATTACCGTAATTCTAGGACTATAACCTATAATTATAATTAACCTTAGGGACATCCGTAGACATACCTTAAAAATATCTCTAGGGATGTCACTAAAGTTTTTGCATCCTAGTTTCCAAATGTTGACTAAACCTATCATTTGATACCAAATGTAGAGGCCCGAAGCTTGACGTACATGGACATTACATTACTTTTGCGGAATAATTAATACATAAAAAAACAGACACACAAGGACCGTAATAGTTATGTGTCTTTGGAAACTCAGAAAAATAATCTTCTAATCATGGTGACAGATCTTCAACATCTCCCATAAAGATCTTCCCCTTTGTTTTCATACCTAAAACCATTCTTTATATCCTGGGGAAAAGAAAACATATAAAGGGTGAGCTAAAATGCTCCGTAAGGGTAAGCATGGAGAAAATAAAACAAACCATATACATTTGAACATAAAAACATGACCATAATGTTTAAACGTAGAAATCTTGAGCAATGACATGACACATGGAAGTACGTAAGGCATATATCATAATGTAACACCAATCATGATAAAATATATTGGAAATAAAAATTTTAATTGTGTAAAAACACTATGCACATGTAATTATTTCCATAGTAGTGAAGGCATTGCTTCCAAGGCCATATTAGTGGACAAAGTCCCTTACTGAACCGGGTTTACTTGCCATTCCAGCCTTGTATTATTGAACCAGATTTATTTCTGTTTTAGCCATGCCTATCTAATGAGATATAAATATTTAACATATGCATTGTATGGAGATATAGGACCCACCCATATCATAATGAAATCATTCTTACTTGTGACACAAAATAAACTTAAAACATTCATCATAACCCAAAGTATAAAATGGGTTTCATAAACATCATCCCATCATCACATAATCCATATAAAAAAATGGATATTTCATCATAAGAAAATTTAAACCCTGTAAATCATAGATAAATTATACTTGAAACATAAAAATATGAAATAATTTCATCTTAGAAGGAAAATGGTTTTGATAAAACACTTGAAATGAATTCTTGAGGAAAACATCCTTTCTTCTTCAAAATCAATTTCTTTTCAGAAAACCTCAAGAAATTTTAAAAGAAAGAGATTTTATGGAAAATAGTCATGAAATATTTTGGAGGAAGCTTCATGAAATTAATGCTTTATAAAACTGCAAAACTCCTTTCATGCTGTATAAGTTAAAAAACATTCTTCTCATACTTTTGCCGGAAAAGTCAAAAAGTACCTCATATGGTCAAAAAAATAATAATTCCATAAATACCATGTAATAAAAGTCAAAAATGGGTAAAAAGGACTTTAAAAATACATAAAAACATTTTTATAAAACATGGGCTTGGATGATAACAATAACCCCGGTAAATACTTACGAATATACAATCTCGGATAAAAATGAGATTGGAAAATTTATCCCTTACCTGAGGTCCGATATGCTTCGTATGTATCCAAACCTCTTATATAATGATTTAAATAATATCATTGAATTATTAAAGAATCATATTAATTTTTATGATATCATATATGGTTCACTTATGACTTTATATTACCCGTTCTTGTGTAAATCCCATGTTAAAGCAACGTTTTGGTTAAAAACATCTTATTTATCGTACGTGATTGGACTTGTTGTTCTTGATGTTATTATTACATATATCATGATTTTCATACTTCCATAATGTAAATCATGATTTAAATATCATATATATTCATTATATATCCAGCATATACATGTATTTATAATAGTAAATAACATATGAAGGTATGAAATGAAATGAACCGTTCATGGAGACGGTAAGCCGTACGTACGCAAGAACGCTACATTCATTTTTTTTAATGGAATAAGTATATTATAATTCCAGTAAAATATAATATATAATATCATTAACTCCATCCTTTATACATCCCACATATGGCATTAACGAATCACATCACTTTAAGGGGGCAGTAGTCTGCACTTCCTCAAATGAGATCATCGTATTTACCCACTATGGAAACCATAAAGGCTTGATATAATTGTGAAGTAAAAAAGCATAAGGAAATAATAAACATAATATATATCATATATAAATACAGTTCCATCATAATGACCACCATGAGAGGAGGTAGGAGAAAATTGAACAATCATCGTTTCGTGAGGCGTTAGTTTGCCATCACAGAAACATTATGTTATTCATCCATTATATGGAGGTGTTTGTAGGTGTAGTTCTAATACTTCTAATAAAAACATCCTAGTATTTTTTAGGATACTGGTTTTGTTACAAAATAAAGGATTAAAAAGAGTTTAGGTTTTGGAGAAGTAGAATAAATGAAAACAACTTAAGAGAAACTATTACCTTTAATATGGGTAACTTTCTTTGGTTTGAACCAAAATGACTTCTTGAAGTGCCTTTTTTTTAATGTAAGGCTTATAGGGGGAGGAGAGGGATGTTGGGAGTTTAGTTGGGAAGATATTGGTCGAGCCAAAAGGATTTAGTGGTGTGAGGATTTGTATAGAATTGGTCTCCTTTTATAAGGGATAGAAGGGGCTCTTTAGGAACGTGTACAAACATTATTTTATTATAAACTTATCTTCGGTTTCAAGAGGCCCAAAACACATTAATGTCGAATATAATATGACTCATATTCGAAATAAAATCATCCAATAGGAATTGGACAGGTTTTGGATGATATTTTAATCTTTTTAATCTTATTTATTTAGATCATTTATTAATGAGGTAAATACTGCATCATTATTGTGTCACAAATAATTTAATTTATTTGATGTCTAAAAATTATAAACAAATACCAACATGTAGGAAATAATTTTATATTTCTTGAGAATATTTATAGTCAAAATGAAAATTTATATATCCCCTTATAAAAATTAATTACTAAAGTATTTTTTTAATGCCAATTTTGTCTTTACATTAAATTAATTAATCTAATGTGTCATTGTCATTCATAAGTGGCTCTATGGGGCCCCAAAATCGACCCAAGGATGCCCATGGTCGGCCATTACTCATACAATAAGTTTTGTTCAAGTGTTAAGGTAATTTTGAATTATTATAATATTCTTTTAACCTTGAATTATCCTATTTACCTTTAACCGTGGTAAATAAAAGTAAAACGTTACTATTCACCAAAAATTATTTTTATCCAATTGAACAAAATATTACTCCTTGATATTAACCATGTCTCTCGGATTTTCAAAATTCAACTCACAGAAGCAGTAAAATTACGTTTTATGAACAATTGTAAAAGCTCCTAGGAGGTGGGTAAAAGACGGTGAAAAGTTCAATACAATTTTTTATAAATCTAAAATTATTATAAAATGATTCTAATGAATTTCATTGAACATATATAAGTATTATGTATTTATTTTTACCTAAAATAAATTTAAATCAAATAAATTATTATTTAAATAAAAAGTCGGTTTTAACCAAAAACTCAGTGTTTTCACTAATCATCAAAAATTGATGTTTTTCAGAAAAATACCAAAAAATCAGCCTAAGCTATATTTGATATTCCGAATTCAAAAATGATGTCTGTTTTTTCAAATTCAAAACATATAAGTGACATTAATTAATTTTAAATATAATTCCAGTTATCAAAACAAATAGCGTGTTTTTAAGAAACAATAACTATCTAAAGATCATCACTTTTTTATGTCCAATTTCAAAGTAAAATTAATTCCAATGGCCAACATTGGATTAAATGGTAAAAATATATTCTAATTACACTTTAAAACCGATTAAAAATGTAATCTATACATATAAATTATTGCGATGAAAAAAGTTGTTTTTAAATAAAATATAGCGTGTTTTTACTATTCATCAAAATTTGAAAGTTACCAGAAATAATATGAAAAGTTTATCCAAAGTAAAGTTTTATATCCTGATTCCAAATAAGAATTTTATTTTGTGAAATTGAATTTATAAACATGTCAAAAAATAGATTTAATGTCGGTGCGCCATCAAAAGGCGGCAAAACAGCATTTTTTTGAAAAATACTTATTTTATCCGAAAAACTGATTTTGTTTTCATAACTCATTCTAGAAAATGTGTAAGATGAATTATAATGTTATAAATTTCAAAATTTTGTTAATACTATTAATAAGGTATAGTCCATAATAATATTATAACAATATATCATTGTTTAGTGAAACCCGATATTGCGTACTACACACACTATCGAGGAAGGTCGCGATTGCGTGTAATGAAAGCCAAGTCAGGGTTGCGTGTGATGCAAGACTCATTCATTGTTTCATATAACAAAATCCAACCATATTTCATTTATACATTGAATATATATATATATTTATATACACACTCAATGTTGCGTAGAATAACTACTATTAAAATTGTGTGTAACATTATCCACGAATAGTGTTGCGTATACAGCAGGCTAATACGGTGTTGCGTATAGCGCAAGGTAATCTTGGTATAGTGTACAACATGAGACATCAATGAAATTAAAAGAATATTTTTCATACAATCTCGTGGTGTTACAATAGAAACTCTAAACACTATAGAAAATATGACTGAATGACAACGACAAGGGAATGTAGCTGTGTGGAATATTGGAACAGTTACTATAGTAGGTAAATCTTTGGAGCCAATAGTAATGTAGATCCATGGAATTTTATACCCTAGCCACTGTAGCATCTTGGACATGGGTGGTCGTTGAACTATATTGATACAAGATTCCAGTTACCATTCAGTATAGCGACGTGGACTTTATATTATGTTTGTGCCATAGTTCTTCATCTTCTTTATTATTACATTTTAGTCTTGGCATTTTGTGTTAGAAACTGTAAGATCTCCCTGAAATTTTTTCTCCAAAATCATATTGATATTTTATCCTTTCTGTTCACAAAGAGATTATTCCAGAACCACGTAAAGCTATATGTGTCGTATGTGTTTCTTTATTTTGTCTTTTCTTTATCTAAAAACCTATTCTGTCATTGTGACTCTCAATGGTCCTGCAACAAACATCTAATTGGTATGGGGTTGTTGATGAGAAACTGATTTATATTATATTATATAATTATAATTAATCTAATTATATTTATGATGGTCCTTAATAAAAAATTAGTCCACCTCAACCAAAAATGGGAACTAGTTGGTCAACCACATGAGAGACAATCAACCTCGCAAGCCCCACCCCAGGAAGCAGGTGATGAATAATAACACCTATTTCATGAGATATTTAATGTGAATACCATGAAAAATATATTTGTACATTTAATGTTGATTATTTGGTGAACACATATAAGTTCTTTTGTGTTTTCAATGATAAATGAATTAACATTACTTTAAATACATATAATTTATCTAATTAGATTTCTGGCGGGCCTTAATAAAAAATTTGGCCACCTAAACCACATAAGGGACCTATGTGGTCATGTAGCATGGGAGGATACATAACATATTTTGAGGTGGGATGGTTTGTGTAGTTTGATGCACGGGTGAATAATGCTCTCATTGTACCCACATAGAGCACATTATCGAGATCACCTGACGTTCAGACATCTCCAATGATCAATACTAGGTAATGAACTAAGCATGTTCAGGCATCCCAAACCCGTGCATGAAATCTATGTCTTAGATGAATGTGATAATTCGAAGTTCAAGAACCACAATCATATGAATTTATGGCATAATGATCATATGGGAGTATGGATGAATTTGATTCTATACACATGAATTTGAGACTTTGTCCAACAATAATAAGTCGTTCGCAAAGGAGAAGATTCCATGAATCTCAACATCACTTCGTATGATAGTGAAGATCCACAATAATTGAGTATCTCTTATAAATACTAACATATTAAGGGATATTATGCAAATGTCGGCCGAGATAATTGAGTATCTTCTTTTCTCATTGAAAAACAGAGCAATGCGATGCAGTTTATTTCATAATGTGAAGATCTATGGGTTACCCTAGTTTGTCAAAGGAAATACCACGATTTATTGACATGCATATTTTACACTCAAGAGTTTCATGATGAAAATGTGAGATGAGTATTGTGTGCTTCATAGATTCATAAAAAATTGAGGTTATGTACTCTTATTTGTGAGAAGGAAGACCAGGACCTTCATAATTCATGCATATGATAACATACATCCATGTAGTGGAGTGATATATTATTGTAAGTTTGATAGTTTCATAAAACAATATCTGAAACACATGTGAAAAAGAAGGTAACCGGTGAAAATCAAAAAATAAATATAATATATACTGTGGGAAGTATGGTTAGTAGCTCGAAATATGCATGTATGAATTAAATATTGTTTGAATAACCGTGATAAAAAACCTGAAAAAATAAAATGCATTTATTTAGTTGAAAAGTGAGTTGCCCTTGTTTGATATTTGAAAAGTAGAAAGTACACATATGTGACATGCAAGAGATATGAAGTGAGTAGAAGAAAAGTATCAGAATATAAAATGTAATTGTGTATGAATTATGTTGAGTATAGTGGTAAATACATATTTCATTGTTTCTAGGTAGTGAGACTAGAAATTTATTGTATTTTGATTATCAATGCATATCAGAGGATAACATGTTCTGATTATTGAAGGTGATCAAGGACAATTGTGTTTCTAAATAAGATTAGTCTCTTTGGACTTGAAATGAAACAATTTCAACATGAACACTACATCAATAAATAGGAGCAGTTGAACACAATTTCCCTTGAGTTTGGGAAGACCATTGAATAACTTAAGGGATGCTAATATAAAAAACCAATATTTTTAGGAAATAGCTCAATAAGTATGAGTCTATATAAATAAAACTAGTGAGATTTCAGTCTAATGATATTGTCAGGAGACTGTCCAACATAATCATTTGTGATCAACCTTTATGTGAGTATTTTTTGTTTGATATTATAGGAGATTTTTTTACTTGTAATCACTTTGCTTTACTAGTGGAAAATCTATTTCATATATCATCTCAAACACAATAATAACATAGTTAACCACATTGGGGGAGAACCTTGTAAAAATACTAATGTTATTTTAATTACATTCATTAGTTTTCATACATCAAAGGGAGGACCTTAATAATGATGGATAAAGATATTAACTGAACATAGAATTTGATTTGAAAAGAACAAATTGTAAAAGGAACATTACTGATTTACCCCTCCCCCTCATAGTGATACATCCAAACCGAGATTATATATTTTATTTAGGTAAAAAATTAATGTTGAACATGACCATATTAAAATATGAAAATGTATAAAGGTAGAAGGTGATAACAAAAAATGAATGAATGATTGAAAAATCTGGGAATGAAAAAGTGGTTTACTCAAAATATAATATGAAACAGTAGCACACAAATGGGATTTAAAATCACTACAAATAACATTTATCAAGGATAAAAAAAGTTTTCATGATTATAGTACTAGTAAGGGTTAATGGATTTCATCATCACTAAGTTATAATATATAAAATAATGTTTTATCATTTCCTTTATTAGGAAGGAAAAAATACTCACATTATCAACTCTTTTTTTGCATTTATAAAGACTAATATTTATCATTTACAATTACTTAAGACGATAAATTCTTTTAAAAATATTTTAAATAATATTCTACCCTCAGGAACACTATTGTTGTCCTTAGAAACCCATACATAAATACAGTTGAAGTCTACTATAGGCCTAGATAATATTATGCATGGACTAACAAGAAACCACTAAAATATTTGATTATTTTGACTCTAGTGATATTTAAATCCCTACGTT
The DNA here is from genome assembly GCA_963277665.1 of Viscum album. Lineage (NCBI taxonomy): Eukaryota > Viridiplantae > Streptophyta > Magnoliopsida > Santalales > Viscaceae > Viscum > Viscum album. The sequence continues at coordinate 779,884,609 of OY728161.1, forward strand.
GCACCTTGTGAATGAGAAACTACACCATTAAATTGAGTTATAATTTTTGTCAAATATCTATACATTTATATATTTATATATTTTTAGACACACACACACACAGATATATTTATATTTACTTATATATATTAATATATGTTTGTTACAAAATTTAACTATATATATATATATCAATATAATGTTTTCCAAAAAAATGTTCACGTGCGCGTACACCCACAAACATATGTATTTTTTTATTTATATGTTCTTATTTATATATATGTGTGCATTTATATATGTTTTTATATGTATATTTATATTTTTATACATATGTGTGTATAAATATAGTAATGTCATTGATTTAATATATATTTTTGTATATATCTATGTGTGAAGAATTTTTTTTATCTCTATACATATACTAAAGATATGTCTATTTATGATTGTATTTATTGATGTGTGAATCACCCATTGGGGATTGGTTAAGAGGTACTTGTGTGTTGGTCACTCTATACTATTTGGTAACCAATACAAGTTCAAGTCCTGGCACCCTTAAATTTAGCTGAGGGATGATCACACATAAATTGGAAGGTAAGGACCATGACATGAATGGTTTGGAACATGTCAATACAATTTTTTTACCCACATATAGTTTCTAGTTGAGATCTTAACTTGATTGATAAACTCACCTCACAATCTTGTATATGACCAGGGTTCAAATCCTAGCATCCTCCCTTGGGGGGAATTTCTGGGCCATTTATGGGTGATGATGCAGTAGTGTTGTAAACCTAGGGGCATGTTGGCACAATGCAAGAAGTAGTCACAGGGCCTTTAGGCCAAGATGAAGGGGCCTTTAGGCCAAAAAATAGTGGGCCTTAGGGGTTTAAAATTTTTATAAGGTTACCAATGGAGTGACTCAAACCTTAGAAGTGGGTTTGATATATCATTTTCAGTCGAGTGGTGTGTATGTTGTTTTGTTTCTTATAACCTCCTAAACCGTAAATAAATTATATATGTCTGAGAAAATATGTGTATTTTTATGTCTGTGTATATATTTATATGGGTGTATATATATATTTCATTATAAAAAATATGACTATATTTATATATGTATGTATTTATGAGTATATATGAGTGTGAGTGTGAGTGTATACATCTATTTTATAAGTGAGTGTCTGTGTTTGTCTATATATATGTGTGTATTTATGAGTGCATATTAATATTTGTTGTTATTCAACAATGTATTTATTTTTGTATGTGTGTATTTATGTGTATATATGTATATTTGTACAGCGACCTTATTTTTACCTTATAAGACTTTCAAATATTTTTATATATATTTCCAAATCTAGGTGCTGAGACAGTATGCAATTCCGAGGCCCGATGTTGCTAGAATTAATTTTATAAAATCATTAAGTATATTTTACACTATTCTTATGAAATAAATGTGATAAATCTTAAAAGAAACCTCAAACAAAAAATCATAGGCCATAGTTTAGTCTGAAATGTGTTGTTTACCCTTGGAAGGACATAACTTTCGTCGGTGTGGCTCTTCTATTGAAAATTACATCAAGGGAAAACCTGTAAATAAAATAATTATGTCCAAATATTTTTCCTTGGTTGAAATATCAAATAACTCTTGAACTATGACTTGTATTGGAAATCCAAGACCGTCGTTGAGTTCTTAATGGGGTGTTTAAACAAAGAGCGATATAAAATGAGAGGGCGCAGGAGGTTCAGATTCCATTATTGTTGGTGGCTATATCATTGTTTTTCTTATAAATACACATATAAGAGTTAAAAATTAGGTTTTACCCCGAATAATCTCTCATCAAAGCTCCCCCGTCTTTCTCTTCATTTGTCAACAAATCAAGAACGAACGACTGATGAATCTTTAGTAGATCATAGTGGAAGCATAAAAAACGTGTTCGTCAATGGAAATTAGATCCAAATAAAGATAGGATCCTTCAATTTATCTCTCATTGAAGTTTTTTACATGAAAAATAAACCATTTTTTGGATGTTTCTTCACTTTGGTTATCAATCGTAACTAGATGAATTAACATGAACATCTATTCATGCTTGAAACCTGTTTATTTTCTCGTACTTCACCCATCATTTGCGGAAATAATTGTATATTTTTGGACTCATAAAATCATCAAAGGAATGATGAGAATATCCCAATTATGTAATTATCTTGAAGAAATAATCTTAGATATATATTTTTGGATTTGCAATCGGGTAATCAGAGGAGGTCTGGTGGTCCATGGAAGGGACCATCAGAGAGCCGTCACCGCCAGCCGGTAGGGCGTGCACGACAGAAACTTCTCTACAGAAGACCACAATGTGGAGATGGATCCATGGTGAGGCAAAGACCGACAATTCAAAACATGGCTGGAGGTCGGATGTGTTTACTCTATGATGGCGACGAGATGGTGGGCCATGCTGATGTCGGTAAGCAGTCTGATCCAGGCAAAACCGTATTGCCCCCACCTAGAAGCTTGGATTCGGTGCATTATTTTATTAAATTGTCCTGATTACCAGGAATCAAATACCGAAGGACTAATCATATTAGCAGTATTGGATGACCATATTACATTCATTATTCCCATATTACACTTTGAAATGAAAATAAGACATGATACGTAATAAAAAGAGATTAATCTGTATCCTAGAAAGTTTATTCGAAGTTTTCTTCTTCATAACCCAGTGAAAAGAAACATAATAAAGGGGTGATCTAAAATTCTTAGTAAGGGTAAAAAATACTAAGGAAATAGAAATAATAAGGAAATGTGAATGACTATATGTACTCATTCCATTAGAAATAATCTTGATCATAATATGGAAGGAATAAGAGTTCAATAAATAATGCACTAATAAAACATAACCATGGGTATTATACTAGTCAAACAACCACATTGAATATTAATTACTAGTTTAATAATTAGGGAATTCATATTTCGGGACATCATAACCATACTGTCAAGGCCTCATTACAAGACTTGAAATAACCATATTGTCAAGGCCTCATGTAAAGACTCTACTTTGTCTCATGAAACCTACGGATACAAGGAGGGGCTATAGAAGGCCATGCCCATCACTTATTAACTCCAATGAATTATTCATATTAAATGGGTGAATATAAAAAACATATAAATTCATATTGAAAAAAACATATGAAATGTTACTAGATTTTCCCAATCATTATACATAAACACTAACCATTCTGATTAATATGGTGAATGGTATCTAGATAGCACATCCACAGTCAAAATAATCAGAAACCCTTTAACAAAATATCATATATGGTATGATAGGAGATAAAACTCAATGATGTATAATATTAAACAAAGGATATTGAATTATATAAAGATACATTTAAATGAGACCATTGAATAATACTCGAGGAACTAATCGTTAAACATTCCAAAGTGTCTCATACCACCATGAATCATTCAAATCATAATCCCTTTGAATATCATGTGAATAAGGAGAATCTTGATATTATATACCAAAGGGTATTACATACACCACATGTAAGTAATAAGTGGGGAATAAGACATATATCCCATGAATGTTAAAGTGAGATGAGAAAAATACTTTTTTTACTTTGGAAAGAATAGTTATTTTGTAAAATCAAGTGTATTTTTCATGAAATTAGATTCTAAACATGTATAACTTAGAAAAGATAACGTAAAGAAATTTAAACTATTTTTTAGGCCTAAATTATGTCCCAATTAAGTGAAATCATGTAAAAATATTTTTTTTAAAGCATTATAAATAAAACATTTTAGTGAAGTTTATGGAAAATATTAAAGAGATTTCAAAGAGGACGACCATGTTTGTTTTCATAAAACAAGAAATAAAACCAAATTTTTTATCATTTTAAATTTTTTTATTTTATAATGACATTTTTTGCTTAAAACAGGTTTTATAGTTCACTTAAAAATGTGTAATAATTCGAGAAGTTTTCCTGAATTGGGATTGCTTATCGGGAGGAAATTTTGAAAGATCCTTTTATAACATATAACTTCCTATAAAATAAAGAAGGATTGTGATTGGTAAACATATATATAACATTAAAAAATAATTTTTTAGGGGTAAATAATAATAAATAATAATTTCCTTGAGGTAAGTAGAGAATAAGAGTAACACAAAAGAAAATTGATGTTTGGGTAGAAATCCCTTACCACATTGTAATCAGTCGAATAATATTCCCAAATATAATGAAACATCAAATGATAAATTTAATATCATTAAAATTAATATATTCATGATATGATACATAAATGGGAATTAAAAATACACCATACACATGATATAGTGAAGAATAATGAAAATCTCACAAAAATAAAAGTGAGACTAGAAACCCCTTACCTTATGTATGAATGTGTTCTGATCATGTCATTAAGGTCCTGGATCATGAAATTAGACTCATTGTTAACATAATAAATAATATATTAGACATGAATTTATTTTATCATAATTTTATTAAAATCATTTATTTATTTATTAATATGTTATAAGAGTGAATTTCATTGATCTAGAGTGTTCGTTTTCATGGTTTTCTTAATCGAATCTATTTTTATGAGTACTGGAAATCATATAGAATGGGTATAATTTTATAAAATTGATTTTATATGATATTAATGAACATCCATAATATTAAATGGTCATATAATTAAATTGGTTATATATTCTGAGGATGATTTATTAGATGAAAATTAATGAAAATCATTTAGAATATTTTGGAGGTATTTTGATTATTACTAACTAGTTTGGTCATTTGAATCAATATTATGTATATATACTAGTTCAAAAAAATTAAATAGGATATAATACATATATTATAATTTTATTCATCCATTAAAATGGTTTCATGACTAGAATTGTTAGAGAAATTGAAGAACAATGTACTGCCGTCCATGAAGGTTGTAAACCGGCACCTCCCGGTAAATTATTTCATTTTTTAAATAAAAGAGAGAGAATAAGGATATTGATGATATTTGTTCCATTAAAATAATATAATTCCAGTATATATATGATACTAGACTTATCATTATCTTTTATATTGAGTATGTGAGTATATAATAATAAAAGAATAAACTTAAAAAGAAATTAAAAGGAAATGGAAGAGGATTTTACAAATTGAGTACTCCTCCTTGAGAACCTCCTTAAGGGAATTGGTTTTGGACTTTTTGAAAGACCAATATCACCTGGAACATGGGAGTTATAAGAAAAGTGTATTTTTAAAGAAATATGATAAGCTTAATTTCTTAGATGAGTGAAGAAAATAGGGAGTGTGGGAGGATTATATAGTGGAGGAGAGGAGTTATTTTTGAATATCTTATTTATTATTTTATTATGTTTCTCAAGATAAGAAATACTATTGATTATTGTGACTAAAAAGAGTAATGCGTTTATGTGAGTTCGGAACAAGTGTGATTGCATCTTCCATGATTCTAGTAATAGTCTATTTATCTAATATTGTATTTATACTGTAAATTACAGCATTTTACAATTCACCAAAAAGTCATGAATTTCAGAAAAATATTAAAATTTCACCCTATATTTTTTCAATGTGTAGGATTCCAAAAATAACTCCATTTTAGGGAATTAAATTTCTAAATATGAAAATATTAATTTCTAAATAAGGTGATCATTTACTCGAAGAATACATTTTTTAAAATTAAAATTTATTCTACAACACCCTAAAAAATTAACTAAGTTCTCAATAAATTATACTAAAATCATAGGAAAACAATATATTTATTTAGGAACATATTTTTATTAAGATTAATTTTATTTTAAATCAATATATTAATATAAAAATGTAATTAAATATTTACTACTATCAAAAATACGAACACATAATTATTAACTTCTAAAATATTCTATCTCACAGATAAGGTGCCTAAATTTTTTTATATAATCTTATGGGTGAAGTTACTATTCATAAGGGTCATATTACTAGTCATAAGGGTACATTACTACTCTTATGGGTCAAGTCACTGTTCACCAAAAAAGTAAATTGATCTTTTTAGACTCTATATATCCTATTAAACTCAACCGTGTATATTAGTTTTTTGAAATTGAAATCATAGAAGTAGAAACATTATATTTATTGGTTAGGTTATAACAATGTTTTCTTTTATAGAGATTTACGGTTTCATGCATTGAACATTAAATTTATTTATAAATACTTGTGGTGTTACAGAATTGGTTCGAGATGAGAAAAGCGGGTAGTGCTGAGAAATTGGGCTGAACGAAACACATACAGGTCACACCCAGGAAGACTGGGTCAGACTGGGTTGGACTCGTGTCAGACCTAGGTTGGCCAGGGTGGAGCGCGGCTGAAGTCAATTATGGAAGTCGACTTCAAAGCTTCAATGCTAGAGCTTTCGTAGGGCAGTGTTCATGGCCAGTCAAAACGTTAAAATGTGTCGTTCGACTATGTTTTCTGATGGCCCACATCGATTGGTCCTCCACCTCTGTGGTTGATTGCCAAGGTATGTGTGATAAAAGTGTCATTTGGTCCATGTTCGGTCAGTTGTCGGTCCCAACTGTTTCATGTGACATCTTCAAACGCCCATTTTTTTAAACAGAGTGTCCAATTTACATATTGTATGTACTAACGTGTTCCGATCTCCGAGATATACCTTTTTGGACCAATTTGGGTATATTATGTTTGGGGTCAATACATGGGCCCACCATTTTACCATTCAGACTTGTTGTGGTGAAAATAACCCTTTACATTGGTTATCTGTTTCAGGAAAGTAAATAGTATATCTTGTGTTTTTTTCACATAGAATGTGATGGTGACCACATATCTATATTTCAGGATATGATTTGAAGTGTTACGGACATGTAACTCTTTTTGGTGGTTTTCAATGATAGTAGTGTTTAGGCGTTGACATCAGATATTTCTGAGTGGAACCCTCTAGTGGGGCTAGGCATGGGTCCTTCAGAACACGAGAGTGGAACCCTCCAACTAGGCAAGGTATGGGTACACAACCTATTATTAATGTCACCCTCTATCTAGTATGGTCATGGATCCTCAATGACATTAGAGTGGCACCCTACAGTCGGGTTGGGCGTGGGTCCTCAACCTATTCCAAGTGGAACCCTCTAGCTGGGATGGACCTAGATCATCAATTAAACTAGAGTGGAACCCTCTAGCTGGGCTGGTATTGGGTCCTCAACAAAACTAGAGTGGAACCTTCCATCCAGGCGGGACGTGGGTCCTTAACTATAGGACATGGCCTCTCAGATTTTCATATCAACGGAGAGACGTACATTGACATTACTTTGGACTCACAAGGAAGATGGACGCTATCCCCACCCTGAAGCATCCTTTTGAAATAACCTTAAACCTTGCGGGAGAGACAGAGCTACCGATAGAGGATAATATCAAGGTGTGGTGATTCATCCCCTTTGTATTGCATGTTTTGGGTTGATGTCTGGGTTACAGGGCATAATTGGTGGTAACTTTTGGACCTTTTGACGACTCTTTTCTTGGGTTGAGCTATGAGATGGATATCCTCTTACCCTCTTTTTTGGGTTTCATGGGCCATGAATATATATATATATATATATATATATCGTATTTCAATACCCAATAATTGGACTTTGGTTACTCTCCTTCCAGTAGAGGGGAAGATACATGGTGTATGCCAAATACTTTTCGTGTCTATTTTTTTGGTTGGATGAGTCTACATTCCTATATAGGTAGTGAAGACTCGATGATAAGTTCATATTATTGTCATCTCTATATCCATCTAGTATTTTCCTTTCTTATAGTATCTCTTACTTCTACCCCATCATTTATGGGCATCCTACTGGGTATGTTTATACTCACACTGAATGGGATTTAGCCGCATGTATCATGCCTTATGCAGATGAAAAATGGGTTTGATCATGACTTTAGGGAGCCTAGGGATACAGGTGCATGTACTGAATATGGTTGTCATAGAATGGATTCCAGGAGTGGGGATCACTCAAATATTTTCCTTTACTCAGTTTCTATTAGGTTGGAACACTATTTTACTTGGGTGTGTATTTTTTCCCTTTTCTCTTTCAGTTTACATTTCTATACTCGTATTGTTTAATGGTCCATGCATGTTTGGTTTATTTAAATTAGAGTAGAATCTTTTACTTCTTCCCAATACACGTTCCCATTTAGTTGGTTGTGTGTGTGTGTACAAGAACATAGGAAAAGGCCTCCATGAGTTTTTTATGTCTTCATCACTTGTCGCCACCCCTAGACTATGGAGGCTGGTTCGGGGTAGTTACGGCTTAATCCCTGGCATAGGTTGGGTCGTTATAAAGTGGTATCAGACCATGTTCTTTCCATGGGACATTGGTCGGACATCTCCACTTCCTCTAGGTGGTTCAATAATAGCACTTCAGCCTATTGAGCAATAGATTGTCCCTTCATAAAAGTTTGAGGACATGTTCAGGCTATGTTCACTCCATGAGTTCCAACGCTAGAGGACATTGAGGTTCTACAGTGAGCCAAATCCCTATGCAGCAAAGCACTAGTTGATGTTTGTGGCCCACCTCTTCTAAATTTTGTAGACACCGAAGGATTAGATGGTGGATTTGGTAGCCATCCTTTTCCATGGGATGTTTCGATATCGGTGGAGCATGGTTACCTAGATGCATGATGAGATGGTACTCTCATGGGATGACTTCCATAAATTGTTTCATGTGGTGTACTATCCCTCTTTATTATGCTCCGTTCGGATTCAGGAGCTTCTAGATCTTTGATTGGGAGGGATGATAGTGGTAGAGTACTCATCTAGGTTCACAGACGTGGCTCCGTACTCTCAGGACATGATCTCTGAATGCTACTTATAGGCATGGAAGTTCGAGAAAGGACTCCGCTGAGAGATCTATGCCTACATAGTACCCCTATGCATACCCACATATGTCGGGGCACTAGAGGGAGTGATTGTGATGGAGATCATTCTGACATAGAGGCTTTAGTGAGCTGGTAGTGGTAGTCGACACTTCATAGTTGAGACTTTTTTGGTTGCTATCATATGTAGGTTGGTAGGGCCACAATGTAGGATATCTTTACGGGATCAGGCTAAGGCATGTGGTCAGGTGACACTAGGGATGTGAAGAGTACTGGGTCATCCCATAGAGGGATAATGCTATGCTTGTGATGGGAGAGGTTACAAGGTATGATACTGCCAGAAAAGTCATGCTGAGCACCCTAGGCAGGTAGAAGGTGGGACACCACGGCAGAGACAACGTCGTGATGAGTGATCCCCCAGGGAGGGACAAGGTGGTCCCTAGGGAAGCGGAGCTGGAATATGAACAAGAAGAGATATAGGTGGGGGATGACTAAATGATAATGTCCCACCACCACCATCAGGTGCCTTACACCAGGCTTAGGGAGCTGGCAGTCTGGGTCACAGATAGCTGCAAGCTATGTATGTTCTTGATCCCACAACGCACAATATGATTCTCTATTCACTTTTTATCTAGTTAATATTTTATAGTATTTAGAGGTCCTAGTATAGGTGTTAGAATATAATCTTTTCCTTGAGTTTCCTATGGGGAGTGCTTCTTCTAGGTCCTTCATCTGCTGAGAGTGAAATTTATCACATAGAGGAGAACGGTTCACATAGGACCTAATAGTCATCACGATGGAACCTTATGATGTCATCGTGGGTATTGATTGGATTTCCACGATTCATGCCCAGATTGACTATCATCATATTCTTGTTAGATTCTCTCAAACTAATGGGAATATGTTCTCCTTTCTTGGTGAATGAGACCTCATAGCAAGGTAGGTAGGTGTTAGGAGCCTGAGGCTACAACCTTTTACCCATTAGTTTTCAAGTGTGGCCCTTGGTGTATTAGATTCTTTAGGTACTTGGGTACCTTTAGTTGTGGATGATTATATGGACATCTCTCCAAAGTAGTTTCAAGACTACCTTTGGGGAGGGTATTGGAGTTTTTCATGGACTTGTAACCAAAAATTGTACAAATATATTCTGTTCCATGTCCTATGTAACCCATCCAGATTTGGAAACTACATTTTCAATTGGAGGACCTTCATGATAAAGGTTTCATCAAACCCAGTGTATCCCCTAGGCTTCCCTAGTTCTGTTCACAAAGATGGTAGACAAGAGTTTACAACTTTGTATGGATTACATCTCCTAAACGAGACCATGAGAAAGAACAAGACACCATTCATTAGAATTGACAATTTCTTTGAACAGTTGTGTATTGAAAGATGGTTCTCCAAGATCGAACTTAGATCCCTCTACCACCATCTACAACTTCGCAATGGTGATATTTTGAAGTAGGCCTTTTGATTTTGATACAGGAATTACGATTTCCTAGTGATGCCCTTCGATGTGACAAATTCCATCTCCGATTTCATGGATTTGATACACTAGATCTTCCAACCATACTTAGACCAGTTTTTGTTGTCTTCTTCAACAACATACTTGTTTACTCTACTTCTGAAGAGGAACACGCATAACTATTGAGGAGAGTTCTTGATTTACTTCGAGAGAACCGACATTACATAAATCTTTTAAAGTGCTAATTTTGGATGCATGATGTTAAATTTTTGTGTAATGTAATCTCTATGGAAGGTTTAGTTGTGGATACAATGGAGATCAAAGTATTACTTTCTTGGGAAACACCCATGAATGTGTCAGAGGTGTGAAGCATTATTAGTTTGGCTGGGTATTACAGGAGATTTGTGGCAGACTTGTCTAGGATTACATCCCCTTTGACCTCTCTGATGTGGATGAGAAATCCATTTTCCTAGTATGAATAGTCATACAAGGCCTTTTTGGAGTTGAATCAGAGGTTGACGAGCACTCTAGTATTGAGGCTATATGTGGAAAGTGTCGAGTTCATAGTGTATTGCGATGTCTCGGGAGATGGGATCAGTTGTGTGTTGATGCAACGACAACGAATAGTCGTGTAAAAGTTGAGGAAGTAGAGAATCCACGAGTATAACTGTATGTATCATGAATTAGAGACCCCATCAGTAGTCTCCAGCATGAGGATATGGAGACACTATCTCCTGGGTGAGTGATTTTTGGTTCACTCAGACCACCAAAGCATAAAATAAATTTTTACGCAGAGATATCTGAATATGAGGCATCAATACTAGATGAAATTTCGAGAGGACTATGACATTGATATAGTCTATATTCTGAGGAAGGGAAACATTATATCATATTCCCTTAGAAGGATGTCACAGACATGCCTAGCGAGGGATGCTTCAAAGCAGTTAACTTCCCTAAAGCTGACCTTGGTGTATTAGGAGGGTATAGAATTTCTACAATCAATGGTACTGACTCCTTCACTCTTTGAGCATGTGAGAGAGTCTCATATAGAAGACATTGACTATGTAGTTCGGTGTGATCAGATATACATAGGTGACACACTTGATGGATATTCTAAATGTGAGAATCATGATATCATGTTCTAGGGGAAAATAGTTGTTCCTGTTGGGATATAAAATAAGGTGATGCAGGAGTTTCACACTTCTCACTTAGTTGTACATCCTGATACTAGAAATATGTACAAGGATCTTCAGTGATAGTTTTGGTGGTCGGTCATGAGATGGATGGTAGCTGAGTTTGTCTAGTGATTCCCCACCGGTCAGAATGGGAAGGTTGGGTATCAAGTTCTATCAGGTTTTTTACTACCACTTGAGCCTATAGTATAAATGGGACGACATATCTATGTACTTCATCCAAGGGCTTCCGTGCACAGTGAAGGTCCATTGTACCATCTAGGTTATAATGGAACAACTCTTTATGTCAGAACAATTTCTTTATATTAGGGATCATAGTTCGGTGGAGAGTGTGTGGAAGTTGTATGTATGGGAGATCATCTTCCTTCATGGAATACAATCAATGATTTTCTCAAATAGTGAAACACGATTTATGTAACGATCATGGAGATTTCTATAGGAGGCATTCGAGACCCGAATTTGATGAGTATGACCTTTCATCCCAAGACTAATGTGTAGACCAACAACACTATCTATGCGTTAGAGGATACATTGAGGGCTTGCATGTTGTATTTCGGATAAAGACAGTAGGATCACCTGTATTTGGTAGATTTTTCATACAACAATAGATACCACTATTACATCGGCATGGAACCTTTTGGGAACCTATACGGTAGTCCCTATAGGTCACCTTTGTGTTGGAAGTAGGTTGGTGAATCATCCCTTGTCGGACCGGAGTTAGTGAAAAGGAAGACAGAGAAATTCATGGTCATACATGAATGGATGAAGATGGTCCAAATATAAAAAATATACAATTCAAACCATCATCATTTTCCCTTATAGTTCGAGCAGGCAGACCATGAATTTCTCCACAATGCGAAATGTGGAGTTTTGGCCAGGGAGGAAGGCTATCCCCGAGGTTCATCAGGACATTCGATATCGTGCATAGGGTTTGAATGGATACCTACCGCCTTTCCCTACCCCCACAACTAGATCGGGTCCACGATATATTCTATGTGTCACTGCTGAGGAGATACGTTCATGATCTAGTTCACATCATTGAGTATGGAGAGCAGGACATTTAAGATGGAGCCACCTTTTCATAGCACCGAATACCAATCAAGTATCCATAGGAACATACCTTTCATAGATGAACCATACATTCGGTTCATGTGTTTTCGAAGCATGGAAGCGTTCAAGAGTGTTATTGGGAATGGGAGAGCAAAATGTGGGCTGAGTTGCCAATTTTTTTTTCTAAATTTTCTTTTTAGGAATGAAAAACGTGATTAAGGGAATGATGTATTGACCCAATTGTTTCTTTATAAGACCTTAATATAATTTAATATATATTTCTAGATATGGGAGTTGAGACGATATGCAATTCCAATACTCGGTGTACCTAGAATTAATTTTATAAAATAATAAATTATATTGGATACTATGAATGAAAAATAATGAAGATAAATCATAAAAGGATGCTTGGACTAGAAATATGAGAACACCGTTGAGTCCATAACATGGAGTTTACCCTAGGTGGGACATAAATTTCATTAGCACGAGTCTTCTGTAGATAAATCCATAGGGGAAAAACCAGTATATAAAAGTAATTTTGTTTAATTATTTTGTATCAGACATCATATCAAAAAACTCATGAATAGGGACTTGGATTGGAAATATGAATCCACAGTTCAGTTTGTAATGGTATGTTTTACCTAAGTGTGACATAAAATTAAAGGGCATGGTATGTTGGGATTTTTCAATGGATATGTTTGATTATGACTTCATGGATCATAGGGATACAAGAGTTATGACCGTGTACTGTGGTCGTAATATGGATTCATGGAGCGGGGCTCTCTCGACTGTTTTCCTTTTTTTATTTTCTGTCATGTTGGGATACTATTCTTGTTGGGTGTGTATTTTTTCCTTTTTCCCTTTTAGTTTACATTTTTGTACTCATACTGTTTAGGGTTCCATGCATGTTTGGTTTATTTATAGCAGATTAGAAAAGTGTACTTCTTCCCTCTCCACTTTTTCATTGATTTGGTTTTTTTTGGTGTATAGGTAATTAGATGATGTATTTCGTGAGTTTTTTTGTTCCTTCGATGATTGTCTCCACCCCATGGCCTATTGAGGCATGCTTGGGGTAATTGTAGTTCAAGCCCTAGCATGGGTTGGGTTGTGACAATTTGTTTGGGTGTATTTGTGTATTTATATATATGAATGTATTTATATATAAGTGCATATTTAGATATTCATGTATTTAGAGCTATGATGGAGAGATTTTACTCATGTATTATTTACCATTGTAAGAAGAGAAGGGAATCAAGATTCTTGTCATTTGGGGGGTCGAAGCATTGATATCGACACACATGCTTGACTTTGTGATTTTCATGGATAGATTTTTTCCCTTGTAATGAATGATTTCAATATATTTAGTTGATCCTTTTCCTTCAATTTTTTTGATATATATAATCAATACCAATAATAGAGAGTATTTTTTTGGAATTAAACATTTTTCCAATTGATATAATATCTATCACTCTTAATTATGTTGGATAAGGGGAATGTGGTTCAAATTATTTGAAATCATGCTATTAGATTGCTTTTGAATGTGGAGAATAATAACATGGTCCCTAAAATTAATCTCATAATCTACTTCATCGAAACACTATACATACCAATTATCAATAAATAACTCTCGAACCATGGAATCTTCCAACCCTAGAATGGCTGATGATGTCATCTTAAGATGCAATGAATTAAAATCCAAGGGTCACACCAAATACTAACATTCGGTATTCCAAACACATATAAAGAGAGAAAAGAAACACAAGTTAAAAAAAATACAAATCTCAAACAATAAATCATCCATGGTCATCAGATAATACCATCAATACATCATCCCATAAACTCCATGTAACATAACGACCAAATCCTCCATTTGTCACCACAAAATATCATGTCCCTCTAATTGAGAACATCATATGTCATAATTCGGTGTTGTTCCTTCCACTTGACCTAACATAACAAAATCAACAAAAAAATATACACAAACGTAGGGTATGAGAAAAAAAATCCCAATTGGATTTAATCAAATAATTTTTTAGGTAATCCTTATCAAATAAATCTAACATACTAATGATCTGTAAAAAGAGGACATGGAAATATTTTCATAATATATATCCCAAAAATGGTTTTATACATTTAATGGTTAGGGTAAAAAAATACAAAATAATTTTTTTATTAAAACATGCATAAATAAACATATATATCAAAATACATAAGTAAATCATTTAATAACATTGGAAGGTTTAAATCATTTCAATTGTCCAAAAATAATTCATTTCACCATGGTTCAGAGAACCAAGGATACGTTTGTATATGTATTCTCAGACATCTCGATGAATCTGCTAGTGTGCACACATTACTATGTTAAATTACAATGGGGTACATGAGGAAATCCCAAATAATATACTCTTTTCTTTCATTTAGTGTTCTCAGTGAAATTTTTCTTGAAAACATTACTGTATTTGAAATTCCTCACCCAAATGGTTCAATATGTTAACACCATGAAATTTACAAATCATCATTACTAAGAACAAATAAATGATTCTAATAAAATTATAAATTCATTTTAAAACCAGCACACATTGATTTTAATTTAAAGGAATTACCTTCTGAAACCACCTACAATAATTCAAGGAATCAAAAACCACCCAACATGGAATCCAAACTCAAGGGATGGTGAAAGTCTATGATGGATCAAAGGAAAATCCTAGAAACACAATTCACCACATCAAGATATATTTCATTCAATGACATGGGGAATCATTTCACATGAAGAGGAATAGAAAGAAGGAAACGAAAATCCATGATCAAATCGAGATAACACATACTAAAAAAGAATCATTTCATCGACTATGACTTCAATGGAATAATAAATGAGGTTGGGAGAGCAAAATTCATCTTTAGAGAGCCTCTGTGGAGTTTAGGGTCAAATGAAATTTTTGAGAGGGAATTTAGAAATAATTTATTGATTAAAAAATTAATTGTTTCAACATTACCCTTTTGTTTCTCACCTCCATCAACATCAACGGCTAGTCTGTTACCTCCACCACCAATATGTTGGCACTCGATAGAATGCATTATATTTTTTAAGTCCAATGAATTGGATTATGGTATTTATTTTGGAATCCACCACTTTCATCATACCACTGTCCCACCAACTAGTCGGTGGCCTTCTTTGCCTAGCCGGTGGGCCTCCTATTGATTTTATAGTTATAGGAGCATTCCCACACCAGTGTTAAAATATAAAAACACTTCATGATCTCTAAAACCAGGATCAATATGCATCCTAAACCCCTCCAGAAATAATTATATATTAAACTTTATTTTCCTCATTTAAAAATAATAAATCTAATTGATAGTTTCAAATAAATATAGATTTCAATAAAAAGAGTAAAAAAATTTTGACACCCACTTAAATAGCTTCAGAAGACTCTAATGATATCTTTTTTTACAATTTAGATGCTATGAAATCTCGCTAGAAAGACAATGTTTGTTTTATGGCTAGGATTGAAGGGGAATAAACTAATTATTATTCCACTAAATCTGATTTTTCAAATGAAAATTTCTCAAATTTATATTTAAAGGAGTATTGTTCAATGCTATAAGATAAAAAAAATAAAACATAAAATAGGACACTTCAAATATCTTTAAACCCACTTAACTTAGAATTGTAAATTAAAAAAATATGGATACATCTATTTCTACACATGCTATTTGTGAAAGAAAACATAAAAAATTAATGGCTATCATAGACTCCACAAAAAAGTAAAAAGTTATAGAACTAATTAAATGAAAAACATATTAAAAACAATATTTTTAGATGTAAACATGGTATATGATTTAATACTAAATTATCAAATATGGAATTAATTTTTTCCCATTTTAATGAATAAAAACATGTCCAATGTTATGAAACTGGTAAATAATTCTTTGATACTATACAAATGAATATATTCATAAAAATAATCACTTATATAGAATAAAGAATTCATATTTTACTAAGTATATTTACAAATGTAAATATAAAATTTCTAGAAGTTTAGAAAAATTTGGTGGCCCGTATCATTTTGTTCCAACAACATTGGACATAAGAGAATTTTTTATGAAACAAATGTTCTAATGTATTTTATTTTTCTAGGAATAAACCCATCAGGATCACAAAGAAAAATGGTGTATAGAAAGGGGTTTTTTCCAGTCATATGTGTTCAAATTTCTCAAACACTCTCTCATCATTAAAGGATGATAGTGACTGTTATATTTGGGGAAAATATTAAAGGTGAGATCATAGTAGTTGGATCTTTGGGAAATCCAAACCAAGTCCTCATTTGTAATGTTCTAAATGATCAAGGCATAAAGAATAATTAAATAATTATCTCCCAACTCTATAAAAAAATTATATAGTTTATTTTTTTTAATAATTCTTGTTTAAAAGGTCAATTCTTAAAATTAAATCACTAATAACTGAAATTTTTTACACCTTAAATCATCATTCATTGTATAAACCCAATGTAAACTATTTGGATGGTGAAATATACGAATCTTGGATATAGAACAAAAGACATAGAAATTTTATAGATTATTAATTAAGAAAATTTTATAATAATTTAATTTATGTTTGACATTTCTTTATATGTTGGTTGCTGATTTTTCTAGAGTTAAATGGTTTTACATTAGGTGTCCTAATTTAATCATAAATTATTTTTTCCATGTTTTTGAAAACTAGTTAAAAATGAAAGGAATGACAAAATTATATTACTAAGTAACCATAGATGATATGTTAAGAATCATTAATTTGAATTTTTTTTCTAAAAAAATGGTATTAATGAAACATTTTATAAACCAAAAACACCTCAAAAAATGTTATTTAAAGGAAGAATAATACCTTATAATAAATTGTTAGAACAATTTTTTGTAAATATGGAATACCGACTCCTACTAACTTTTGGGATGAAGATATTAACATGAAATTTCATGTAATAAATAGATTTATAGTAAAGCCTATATTGAAGAAAATGTATTATGAGTTATAAAATAAAAGAAAAATAAAATGTTGGATACATCAATGTTTTTTGGATGTAAAGTACTTTTCTTGAACACCAAGGACAATCTTGAAAGTCCAATGGTTGAGGAAAGAACCTTCGTAGGTTACCCTACTACTTCCAAATCCTATAGAGTTTTAACAAAATTTCAAGTATAATTATAGAATCCACACAAGAGAAATTTATTGATAGTGATCCTTTTGATCAAAGAAAATATCAATCTAATATTCTTTTTGATTATATGGATAAAATTAGATTAAAACCATTCTTATGATTAAAAAAAGTCTGATATGGATCATGATCATGATGAATCAAATCATGAATGGTTGGAAACTAGTGACCCTAAGAGTGTGTTGTCTAAATAGATTAGAATCCTAAACAACCACCATTTAGATACTTTTATAGGAAATCCATAATGATAGAGGGATATGAGAAATACTAAAGACCTAGTTGAATTTTATGTTTTTTATCCAATATTGATTAAAAAACTCTAGAAATGTTAAATTATTAATGTTTACTATTAGCCATTCAATAAGAGTTATATTTTTTCAAAATGAATAAAATTTGGGATTTAGTTGATAGAGCCTCTGATGATATTCTTATTGGTACTAAATTGGTGTTTAAAAATAAATAATATGTTCATGGAATAATTATGAGAAATAAATCTAGACTAGAAATGAAAAGATAGAATCATGAATTATGGATAGACTATTAATAAAACATTCTAAATGTAGTTAGATTAACAGATATTAGCATTCATTTAGCTTATTCATATCATATGAAAATCATAACATTCTATATAGATGCTAAATATTCATTTCTAAATGAATTTCATGTGGTGTAAGTGTATGTTGAATAACCCCCATGTTTTGAAAATCACCAATTTAAAAAACATCACCTATAGGGAGAATAGAGTTATACTAGTAATTCCATAAATATAGGATGACAAACCATCCTTTCCAAAAGATCATGTTGTTGTAGGTGATGTTGAAAATCCTAACTATGAAGAAAAAAATGTTATTAATGGTGAGAATTAGGTTATAAAAGTCATAGATGAAGATGTTCGATGATGTCGAAGTGTTGAAGCTCTGACAATTGGTGTTCAAGTGGATATTGATATGGAAGGGGAGGTTTCTCAGAGAATCATGGTACTGTTGATTTATGTGATGTCTAGATACATATGCGTGTTGTTATTGATCCTCAGGCTCTTATAGAAGTTATTGCTGAGGTTCATAGATCTTAGGATAAAGTAGCTTTAGGTGCTGCTCTTAGAAGGCTTGTAGTTGTTGAAAGAGGTGAAAAATAATCTCTTACCTTTCTAGGTGATGCATGTTCCCATGTTCATGTTCTGATGGATGAAAATTGTGTTTCCTTATTTCAAATATGATGAAGTTGAAATCATTTGGGATGATGCAAGAGTTTTTTTTCATGAAATAAACATCAAATAAACCAAGAAAATGTTTTTATCCAAGCATGAGAATAACGAGAATAGCTATTCTTCCATGAAAAGGGAAGACTAATACACAATGAAAAATTTAGTTTCTAGAATTTTTTAATTCCCAAGAAATAAAAAATATGAATTTGATTGAGTTGTGATTTTGAGTTTCAAATATCATGCTGCTTAGAGAATTCATGACCAATGATTTTTTTGAGTATGGTCAATGGATGATTTCAACCATATATATCTATTGATAGAAAAAATTTTAATATTGGGTTTTCAAGAATAATGTAGATGAACCATCAAAATATAGAGCTTTTTTTATCATAGCCTACATCATTTTGATATGAGGATGTTGGAGTGTTTTTGTGATAAGGTCTCAAGATTTTCCATGGACACCCATTGTAATTTTTGATTAAATTATAATGTTGAATCAATGATTCAACTAGATTTGATATAACAAGGATTAGGCTACTGACACTTTGTCTAGACCTTGTAAAAAACCATTTCCAATTTTTTTATTTTCAGTATTAGCACTGAACAATGGTGTTTAACATAGAAAAATAAAAATATTAATTTTCATCCTAATAGGTGATGAACAAATTCTTTATTGAAATCAGTTCACACCCAATTTGTAAGATCTAGTTTTTCTATGTATGTCTCTCTCTATCTGGGTTTTTCATTTGAGCCTCGGTTGCCAAGTCTTATTTGGAGTCAAAGATATTTTTGGGATAAAAATAACTAAATTTTAAGGTTTTATGCTTTTTGAATTAATGTAGTCGATGTATAAACGTGTTAAGTGTTTCATGGGTTCTTTGTGAGTTGAGAAGCTTAAAAGAGGTTTGGGTTTCTTAAAATTAAAATGGTCTAGAAAACTCAATAGATTAATATTTAAACACTGCATAAGAGGATTAACAATTGTGTTTCTATGGAATATATCATTAAAAACATTTACGTGACATGTAATTTCATTACACGATGTGTAAATTCCTGACCAATGGTTTTATATATGTTGTGACACAGATTTATTTTTCATTCAGCTATAGATTCTTCCCTCTTGACCCTAGAGAATTCTCCATAAGATTTTGGAGTTCCCAAACCCCTTTTGAACATCCCTTTTGCATATTCAATCTCTATAAGTGTTTTAGGTTATGTTTCTTTCATCTCTCCCTTCTTAACCACCCATTGCGGTGAAAACCATTTACCCATTTGTGTTCTTGGATTTTATTTTGATCAGTATTGATATAAAAACTGCTTCGTAATAATCTACACCTTCTTCCTCATAGGTGTTTGTTATAGAAACCATTTATGGATCATCAGTAGAAGGTAGGGGTTCTAAATATAAACCCTATGGTTTGATATTTATCATGTTTATGAAATATTTTGACCACTCTGACATAATATGTGAATTTGAATTGACTAAATAATTGGATGGGATTAATGCTTGATTTCCTTTGATTTCATATGAAATTGCAATTGGATAATGGCTTAAATTATGTTTAGCATGAAATGTGACCAAGAGTGCTTTTTTGTTATAGAATCCCTAAACTGTAGTTCATCTCTTTTGATATAATTGTTAATCAATTGTGTACTGAAGTGAAAAGTGATTATGAATGATTAATGGAAATTATCATAATTTAAAATTGAGATATATGATGTGATATTTTGAAATACATGTTGTATAGTAGGGAATGTGTTCTATGCTAGTTTTAATATATAATGGGCTAGGCTCAGGTACTTTCACACGTATATACTGTAATGTTCATAAAGAGTGGCCTTGGCCCATTCTCCGATGTAATGAAAGGGCATTGTCTAGGAAATTTCGTAACACTTGTATGGTTTTGACCAAGATATATCATAATGCTCATACGTTTTTTACCACTATTGTTTGTTGTGGCTATACCATGGGTATATGGTTGTGGTTGGAAGGTTGTAAGACATGTTTAAAGATATTATGGATTTTCCCAAACTCTGATTTTGATCATTTTTTATCTAGAAACCTCTTTGTAATCATTTTCACCTTCTTCCTCATAGGTTTTGGTCATAGGAAGATTTGTTGGATCATCAATATATGGTAGGGGGACTAAATATAATCCTTCTGGTTTGATATTTATCAACTTTATGCAATATTTTGATCTCCCCAACATAATGTGAATTTTAATTGAATAAATAATTGGATGGAATTATTTTTGGATATACTTTGATTTCATATGAAATTGGCTTAATGTATGTTTAGCATGGAATGTGACCTAGAGTGATTTTATGTTATAGAATCCCTAAACTATGTTTTATCACTTTTGATAAAATTTTTAATCAATTGCGAACTAAATTTAAATGTGGATTATGAAAGGAGAATGGTAATTTTCATAATTAGCCATTGAGATATCTGATGAGATATTATGATATCCATGTTGTAAAATAGGGAATGTGTTCTATGCTAAGATACTTATATAAAGGGTATGGATCAAGAAATTGCTCACATATATGCTATAAAGATTATTATGAGAGGGATTGACCCAGTCATTGATGCAATGAAAGGAAATTGACCTGGAAATGATGTAATTACTATAAGGATTTGACCCAAAAATGTTGTAAATATTATAGGGCTTTGACCTGGATTGTTTATTATGAATATACCAGGGGTATATGGTTGTGGATGGAATGGTTGCAAGGCATACTCATAGTTATTTGGGAATTATGCCAAAGTAGGTTATCTTACCTTCATTATATGTATGTGAATGGGGTGGTTGTAAAACATGCTTAGACATATCTCGACAGGGAGATGAATCATTTTATGGGTGTACTTTATTAATTGTTGAATTAATTACTACACATGTATATCTCTTTATTGCATACACATCTTATCAAAATGGTTTTTTAAACATGATGGTGTCTAACTAATGATTTATACTATTTATCCTATTCGTGCTATCATTTGGCACCTGAGTAGATTTTATAGATGCAGGTTTGGACCAGGATAAAGTACCTTACAGTTGATTACTTTTTTACTTTTGGGTTGGAGTTTGGAGATGGGACCGACATGGGGTTTGGGACCCAAGAAATGAGACTTTTATTTGAGTTTTCTAGTATTTTCATGTATTTTTCTAGAAATACATTTAGCAACATTCTAAAAGATCATTAAATTATTTCTTTATTATTATTGTATTATTCAGTTGTCTTTTATTATTGTCTTCCACATTGTTTTATTCTAATTATTATTATTACTCTGATTATTGTTTTCCTTTTTTAATATGAATACTTTCTTCTGAAAGAAAATTTCATACTAAGGGATATATACATCCCACTATAAATTTCACACCCATTCTACTAGTCGGAAGCCTTTAGTGTATGGGGAGGCCCCATGAGGTCACGTAACCAACCCTTTCCAGCCATGTGAGAGTGTTCTGAATTGGGGAACGTTACAAAGTGGTTTCAGAGAACATAGTAAAATTATTTTGTTTTTTTACTATTTGGTTAAGTTATAAAGATGACTACGATGTTTCGGGACTTAGTAATGGTCTTGCCGTGGGAGTGGGTAACTCATGTACAAGGCAAAATCGGAGTATCCAAGGATAAGATTGTTGTTTATGTTGTGTTATTTTTAATGTTGATTTTATTTCACCATAGGTGACTAATGTGTTGGTAAAGGCTATTGTTTTATGATTACATTTCTTCTTGATAATATATTTGTGGCTCGGTATGGTGCCAGATAAGAGTACAAGCATTATACTAGACACATTGAGATATTTTTACATGCATTGATCATGATAGGGACATATATATTTTTCATGTAGTATATATTTAACTATCTAACTATGATATGACATATCTTTCTTTACTAAATAAATAAAATGATTTTTCCTATCATACTAAAATACTTGTAAGACATGTTTATAGAGACCGGGAGTTAGTGGTTCTCTATTGTAGTCACATGTTAGGTTGACCTTATTGAAAGCTAGTACTCTAAGGTGTGTGTTTGTCTTGTTGAGAAAATGTCTCCTCATCATCTTCGAATTGGGTGTCAGGAGAGTGGAAATCCACACACTTATAACATAGATGAACAAAAAATTACTATTATTACCAAGGAGAAGATGAATGTTCCGCTTTCTAGTAGCATCCTAAGGCTCAAGTGATCCATAAAAAGGGAGACAGTTCATTTTGATCTTTCAATGTATGAGCTGGCAAGAGAGTTTCAACTGCAGCATCCGCTTGTCTTTACTGGGGCAGGGGTCCCCTAGGAATCCATGTTCTGGGTTGATTCAGTCCATAAATCATCATGTATCTCAGGAATTCAACAGATGTGATGTTAAAAAATTTTGTGAATATGTTTCGTAATCCAGCCAAGCGTTGGTGGGATATTCTGGAGGAATCTAGGCAAAAAATTAACAATCTTGTAAGGACATAAATATGATGTTACTCTGCTAATTCTATTATGAATCCTTGAGGGATGAAAAAGTCCACAAGTTCATGCATCTGACACAGGACGAGTTTTCTGTGATGGGCTACACTATGTATTTCATCGACCTACGACTCTTTGTAAAATATTTGGTAATGAGATCTCTAGGGTGAGACATTTCTAGGGTAGTTTTCATTATTAAATTGAGTCATATGTGAGATTTTTTCATTTATGATGCTTTGATGACATACTCATTCATGAACTCTTCGCAGAAGGGGATCCAAGAGAGGCCCTGAGTAGTGGCCTGACTGTTCCAACAAGGCCATCTGGTAGTTATTCTTCGAGTGGTAAGAAGTGATGTAATGATAGTTTCTGTCAATACAGTAATGGGAAGAGTAGTCAGGGAAACTACTAGTACCTAGTGGGGTAGGTCCCAATGACCATGTCAAGGTGTGGTGTTTGTGCTATTAGTGGGGCTCAGTTTTTACAAGTCCCATATTTGAGGATGACTGGGTCATCTTCAAAGGTTATGTGAAAACTATCCACAAAAGAATAGTGGCAGAGGGTTAGGACAAGCACTAAAATCAGAAATGGGATAGGCTACACCTCAATAGGCTGGTAGTTGGAGTTCTATAGGCCATTCAGGCCAAGGAATAAGTCATGGTACCCCAGTTAAAGAGAAGTAATACCAATCAAGGGATGTAGTTCATGATAGTAATATTGGATCCTAGGGTATAAGTACAAGTCAGTTTCACCTTATACAGACTACTATCGCTAACGTGATGTCGAACCATCAACCGTCAGAGATATGATTATTATATAATGTACTTTAGCTTATGTTTTGTTTGATACAAAATCATTGTATTCATTTATATTTTCTCTTCATAAAAATGATTTGGGATTGGATGTGGAAATATTATATTGTGTTTTAACCATCGACACACTATTGGGACTACGGTCAGAAAATATAAAATGTTTCAAGGTGTGTTATCTAGAGATTGGTGGTTATTGTTTCTGGATAAATTAAGAGAACTTCTTGATTCATGTCATCATAGAGGTAGGAATTTCAATTGACCCATATAAATCCATAGACGTGGTATATTGAGAACAACCCAGGAATGTATTTTAAATTTAGATCTTTCAACAATTAATAGGTAATTACCTGTATTTTATCTAAATTTTTTCAAATTTGGCAACACCAATGTCTGCGCTGACCAAGAAAGAGGTGAAATTTTTTTGGTCTGAGGCTTGAAAAATAGATCTTCTAGATCATAAACACAGGTTTAATTCACCACATATCCTCACTTTACCTATTCTGAGAAATGATTACACCTTGTACTGTGATGCATCCAGAGTTGGACTCAAAACAGTTCTAATACAATAGGATCATATGGGTGCTTATGGCACCAGATAGTTGAGACATCATGAGAGTAATTACCCTACTCACAATCTAGAGTTCGTATTAGTGGTACAAGTCCTGAGATGTTGGAGACAATTTTTGATTGGTGATAGCTTTGTAGGTAGGACGACTATGTGTAGTCTTCCGAATTTTAATTGGCTTATACACCAGGAAAGAGAAATTTCATTGCCGACGCTTTGAGTCGAAAGAAACAGACATAGGATATATGGAAGTATTGTGATGAGTAGTGGATAACAGCCCTTTTTCAGACATGAATCGGTATGTTAAGGAATCTCAAGGGCGAGTAGCTATGAATTCTGCATCTATTACACCTTTGCTTTTGGATCAAATTAAGACTGATCAGTTGCTTGATCCAGAGGGCTTAGTTCTAAGTGGAAAAAAATATTTCCTGGAGATTTAATCAAAATGGTATCTTAGTAGTATAAATTATCTTCTTTTATGTGGATGGGTATGGATTTTTATAGGCTTCCAAGAATATCTAATAGAGTTTCATACTTCTAGATGGGTGGTACATGGCTTAACAAAGACATATCATGATCTCCATAAACAATAGCAGTGGTTAGGAATAATGAATGTGAATAACTTGGTGGTCAGATGTTTCACTTGTTAGTAGGTAAAATCCTAGCATTAGAGGTTATTTGGGCTTTTTCATCCCTTACCTATCCCAGAGTGGAAATGGAATAATTTTATAGTGGATTTTGTGATGGGATTACCATAAAAAACCCATAAGAATGATGTTGTAGGGGCTTTAATGTATAGAAAAACTACAGGTTTTCACTTCATTCCTATTAGGGAAACATTGAAAATTTATGATCTATGAATTATTTATCTTTACGAAATAGATGGTCATGCAGAGTAGGATGAAATCATATACTGACCAATGAGAAGGGCTCTGGAATTCATGGTTGGTGGTCATGTTTTCCTTCGGGTGCCACCTAACTAGGGATGGTGTCATAAATGGAAATTGTGAAAGCTAGTGAATAGGATTTTTGGGAAGTTTTATGTAGTGTAAATGGTTGTTCCAATGGTGTACCGTTTATCCCTTCCAAATCACTACAGTGTCATGCATGAGGTGTTCCACGTGTTGCAATTACAAAGATATCAACCTGACTCTTCCCAGGTGATAAATGTAGTGGAAATTAAGATTTTTTATAATGCTACCTTCTAAGATAATTCGATACAGTTTGTGGATCATAGTGATAAATAACTTTGGGGTCAGACTATACCATTGGTTCAAGTATAGTGGAAGCATGGGTGAGTTTAGGAGGATACATGGGAGAGGGAGTCTATTTTGAAAACATATTTGTCAGGTTTTTTCACTGGGACCTCACAATGATTCTTGATATAAATCAAGGGAGAGACGGTAAAAGGTGGAGAGGATTTAAGATCCCATCTTTTATTGGCTATGTCTCTCTCTGAGTTTTTTGTTTCAACCTTGGTGACCAGGTCTTATTCATATATGGATATCTTTGTTGGAAAAAATTTCCAAAAATTCAGATATGTATAATTGTTTGAATTATGGAGTCTGAATATAAATGGGTTATGTGTTTCATTGGTTTTTGGTGAGTTAAAAATATTAAAAGTGGTTTTGGATGCTTAAAATTAAAATAGGCTGAAAAAATCTACTACAGATCATTTACACATCATGTAAGGGATTAAATTTCATGTAATTTTTTGGTTGATAATTAAATAAATACAATATGGTGGGTTTTTTGGCATACACCAATAAAAAAATTTACATGACAAGTAAATTACCAACCTATAGTTTTAAATAGGTTATGTGGCAAATTTATTTTTCATTTGGATACAACTTCTACCCTCTCGACCCTAGGTCATTCTCTAGACAACATTGGAGTGTCAAACCAGCTTCCAAATATTGTGTTTTCATCTTCAATACCTTGTTAGTATTTTTTGTTAGGCTTTTTTTCATAACTACATCCTTTTACACCTATTTTAGTGAAACAAATTTACCCATTTCCATTTGTTTATGATCTTTATCAGTTTTGATCAAGGGACCTATTTGTAATCATCTCAACATTCTTCTAAATTTAAACCCTATGGTTTGATATTTGTCATGTTTATAAAATGTCATGATCACACTGAGAAAATGTATGTTTGAATTGATTATTTAATTAGAGAGGATTATTCCTTGATTTCCTTTTATTTCACGTGAAACTGTAATTGGCTAATGATGTAACACCCCAATCTTCCATGGAATGCTTCTTCTTAATAATTCAATAGTTTGCGCTAAATGCAACACTTAGTTCAAGCCCACCATGACCTACCAAACTATCCACTTAAAAGTGGTTATGAATAGTATTAACCAAAATTTTAATTATATATATATCCCATTTGAATTTAATATTAATCTTATGTGTTTCTTAGACATAATATGAAGACAAATTCAATTTTTTAGATAAAAGAAGTATTTTTTAAAAAAATGTAGTTTTCTACCTTTTAATGGTGAAGCCTTTTTAAATTCAATATTTTGAACTTTTATATATTCCATTTGAAAAAAATGTAAATCTTATTTACAATTGGGACATAAAATTCTTTTCTTGGATAAATTGTTGGTATTTTTTTGATAAAATCCTTATTTTTATGAATAGTTGAAAATACAACATTTTAATTCAAAACAATATTTTCATTTAATTTATGTATATAGTTATAATATACATTTTATTTTTTTGGATTATTTTTATATCATTTAATGCAATTTTATTCATTATAAGTAATTTCACATTGAAATTGGACATAAACACATGTCAATCTTTTAATAGTTTTTATTTCTTAAAAACCTGCTTTCTGGTTTTTACAACGTGAATTGAAGTTAAATTAATTTATTACAATTATCTATTTTGAATTTTGAAAAAATTGATTCCATATTTAGAATTATAAGGTCAATATTTTTTAAATAAATACCTTCATTTTTGGAAATTATGAATAGTATCCTCAGCAATTATTTTTATTTACCATGGTTAAATGGTAAATGAGGTAAATAAGGGTAAAAAATATTATTATAATAATTTAAAAATAACTTATCACATGTATTAATCCTATTGGATGTTATATTTCAGACCATGAGAATGCTTATGTTGATTTTAGGACCCCATGGAGCAACTTGAGTTTGATAATGACTGTTAATAATGTTAAATTTAATGAAATGGGAAATATAACATAAACATGTATCTCGAAAACAAATAGTTTTATTTTGGATTATATAAATTATACCTTCAACAATAAATATTCATTAAAAATAAAAAACTACTTCCTACATCATGGTTTTTTATTTAGAAATTTTAGACATTAAATAAATAAAATTATTTACAACACAATGATGATACAATGATTACCTTATTAATTAATGATTGAAATAAATGATATTATAATTATTAAAATAAATATAATTTGATATTAATGATGCCATTCACCATTTTTTTGGATAAAATTGGCATGTTATAGATGTCTTAATTATTTTATTAATTAATCTTGTTTTTATGACTTTTAAAAAATCAATTACTAAATAGTTTCAAAATTGACATTCAGGAATATTTAAAATAAACACTATTTTATTAAACGATATAATAGTCATTAAAATATAATATTAGGCCAAATGACTTAGATAGTGTTAAATAATTCATTAAAGATTCACTTTAGGTTATCTTGACATTTTATATTAACTATATTAACCATCTAGTATAACAATAAAAGAATACATTATAGGACTTAACTTAATTAACTAAGGGTTAAAGCCATAAGATAAGGTAACATTCATGTACTAGAATTTTCTAAAACATATTTTTTGAGACGATTTCAACCCGTAATCATATTTAACTCTAAATAAATCACTTTAGAGCCATTATCAAGCGAAAATAAATTTAAAATATATTTATATTTCATGATTTCCTAAAGTACCCCTGACCTCTCTTATTCAAGGACACTTCTCCTTTCCTTTAATTAACAGCAACAAAACCCTTTGGATAAACCAAAACCAACTATAATATCATCCCAAAATCCCTCACATAATCTTATAGGCATCCCTTTGGGCATAAAACCATATTAAGGATTCGTTTTGGGAGAATCAAAAAGAGACACCTTAAGAGGAGGTAATCATTTTATCCCTTCTTTCAATGTTCTTTTATTCTACTACTTCATCTTAAAAAGATATTACAATAATAAAATAATATATCTAGAAAACAATATATTTTTACATTTTTTTTATGATTATGGTAAAACCATATTCCTAATTTTACCCATCCTATGAAAAACAACATAACCTTGCGTGCGTACATATGACTTACCGTATCCATGCAAGGCTGTAAACTATTTTTCATTATAGTTTATTTCGAATTGTATAATGATGAATATAAATGACTTTATTAATAAATATAACATTATGTTATTTCTTTAATATTTACATTCCATATGATTCCATACCATTTTACCATTATCTAAATTATACTACCACTCGTGCATAGGTACGGATTTCCATCTCCACGATGTGATTAAACTCATCTTCCACATTCACCATCCAAGAAAGATTATAAAAATATATATATTATCAATAATAATGAAATATATGACATAATAAGGCTACTATAATAATATATGCATATATATATGTGTGTGTGTGTGTGTGTGTGAATGTATGTACGTACATATATGTCATTTAATTCCATTCAATACGATTAGAAAAGGTAAACAACATTAATGCGTACGTACAACCTATCATCTCCATGAACGGTGTCTTCCATTTCACAAATATATATATATATATATATATTATATTTATATTATGAATATATATGATATATAAATCATATTATACATTATTTAATAATGTAAATAATGATCTAAGTAATATGATCATGACGAACAAGTCAAAACATGTACGTAAAAAAAATATTATTATCCAAAATGTTGCATTAATAAGGAATTGTTATTAAAAGTTTAATATAAAGTCATAAAAGAATAATATATGATATCATAAATATTATTTTTATTATTATATAAGTTAATTATATGTGTAATAAATTTATACGAATGTTTTTGACACATATATAGAATATCAGACCTATAGTAATGGTTAATTTCGAAAATCTCATTATTATCTGAGAATGTTTATAAATAAGTGTTCACTGGGACATATTTATCATTCAGTTCCATCTTCTTAAAAAAAATAAAACGTAATAATTTTGAGTTTTTATGTAAGGGACTCTTAAACTAAAACATGGTTATAAATTTTTATATATATTTATACTTCTTAAACCTTTCCCTTTAATGTCCATGTTTTCAAAAAAGTTTTAACGATTTATTTTTATGGATATAAATGTTCTAAAATGTTAATTAATTTTAAAATATTCATATTGTAATCGGAAACCATGATTAAAACCATTCCTTTAAATGTATTCTTTTATAAATTTTGTGACATTTAATGTTATCAAAGTAAAAAATTGATATTTATTTGAAAAATGTTTTATTGATTTTACTATATTATTTTCATCTCTGTCAATTTACTTTGTTGGATTTTATGCTTAATTGAGATTGATTTTTTATGATACAATCCTCCATGTTTTAATGAAGGGTTTATGATATTTTTGACTATGGATGTTCTGTTTTAATACCATTAATGGTTTGTAGTCAAAGTATTAACATTTCATATGATAGTTTTAATATGAGTGTTTATGTTATGTTTCACCATTTTTAAATGTGGAATGTATTGGACATAGTAAGTATTAGGTGAAGACTGTTATAGCCCATGGAAGCTTCTGTAGGTCTCAAGAGACAAACCAGTGTCTTTGAACAAGGCCTTGATTGAAAAGTTGTCTACGGTCTTGGAACATCACCTTGACGTAGTGGTTATGATTTTTAGCATTATAAATTCCCTCATTATGAGATTAATTATTGATTTTACATGTTATTATTCGACTAATAGAATATCCATGTGAAAGTTTAAATGTAATTATTTGATTTATTAATTCCATACTATGCGGAACATAATTTGTTAAATTAATGGTGTTTTAGTTTAGTATAATTCCTTTAAAGTTTGGGCTTTTTTTTGATAGCTTCTGCTATATTGTTTATCCTCACTGAGCATCTGATATAGCCCCTTTATTATGTTTTTTTCCTAGGATTCCATGAAGTGTTATATAATTCAAATGTAGGGTTATGATTGGGAAATTATGACGATCTAAAAGTATTATCTTTTTTGTATTTTATGTTAGAAATTGTAATGTAATGTTCATGAATGTAATATATTTTCCAAGACTACTAAACTGATCGTTCCTTTGGGATTTGGTTCCTTGTAATCATTACAATGTATTAAAATAATGCACTAGATCTAGGTTTCTAGGGTCAAGGAATTATAGTTGGTATCAAGGAATGTTTAACAACTACCTTGGAAATAGATTTAGAAATATTAGATTATGGATCATAACCCTAAGATAGACATTAAAGATAAGTATAGAAGAACCCCCTAGAATTTTTGTAACGATCATGGATAACCTAGTATTAAACCTAAGATGTTATAGATTGAAAGTACCTTCCTTTGATTATGTGGTTTTCTTTAATGAGATGTGTTTCTCACCTTGTGCATTCTAGCCTTAGTTAGTAGAGGAAACCAGAAGGAATTGGATTAACATTGATCTTGATGGAAAATCTAGTGATTTTGAGAAAAAAATTGATAATGACTATAAAAAAAGATATCATGATTGTGCTGATTTTTTTTATCAAGATATATGATTAACAATGTGATCATTGATTAATTTTTTAACACATTGAATAAGAGGAAGATGAATGTTTATAAATGTTCAAATTTTAAGAAGCATATAGGAAAAAAGATTTGGATTCTTACACATCAAGGGGAAGTGAATTAGAACCTTGAGGAATAACTCATATGGAAGGATATATTTTATCTCTATGGTAAAAAGGTTCATAGAGTGATCAATTGTTATGGATATCAATGTCTCATATGTGTAAATCATGGGCATTACACAAATCAATGACCAGACATAAGAATCTACTTCTAAACCATGGAAGTACCAATTTCATGCCAACCATTAAATTAGAAGGATTTAAGTATTTATGTATTTGGATCCAAGAATTAAGAATAATGAATTATATAAGGAGTATTCAGATTACATTTTTAACTAAGGATTTTCAAGAATATCTTGAATTGTTGTAATGGATAAGAAAATTGATTTAAGGTTAATTTTATATTTATAGAACATATGATTAAGGTATATATAACCCAAAATATGTTATTTATGTTAAGATAATGATGTTTCGATAAAGATATGTTATATTTAAATAAGTAAATTGGATTATTATAGATTCTTGAGAACTGATTATGTATTTGTCTACAAGAGGTTAATGCAATCATGGATGAAGTATAAAACTGTTTGGAACTTAAGGAATAATCCACTATGTTTTGGAATAAAGAAACATACATGTTTTTAATAAGGATATCTAATAATTCAGGTTGTTACCGTGACTCAATAGAATAGAAGTTGAAGGTGTTCACATCTTTGGAATGTGACAACCAAGAACATCCCTATAAGATATGGGAGGTAAATTCTAAGTCGATTTGGTTCACCTCTTTATAAATTTTTATATTTTTAGTTTTCTAAGGATTGTAAGGTTATATATTTATGGATAATATAAGTTATACTCTTGTTGATGTTTGTTAGACTAATGTATTATCTCTCCATATGTGGACTTATGAATATGTGATAACATGTTCTATCTTTTTTTGTTAAGACAGATCAAATGGCCAATCATTATTTTTATGGATCACATGATCTTCCAACACTTTAGGAATGAAAAATTCAACATAATTTCTCTGTATAATATATGAAGTAGAAATTTTTCAAGCTAGGACCAACAAAGTGATTGTAATTAAATCAAGTAAGTATTTCTTCTCATGTTCTTCAAATTTAGGGAAAGGATCATGAAAACCAAAAATGTTTTCCTAGTACATTCTTTTATGATGAATAAAATGTCCCCTTGGATCATAATTGATTTATTCCTTTATGGTTGTTATCATTATCATAATCATGTTCTCGATCTCTCTTCATCAGAACATGATCTCTATTTTTTCTTATATATCCATATTTTCCTACATGGAATCCTAGTATATGTTATCTCTCGTGAAACTCATACTTCCCTTCATTTATTTAGAAATGGAGGTCTCATTAATCAATTTTAGATTTGGGATTTCAATAAATATATTTTAAAAAGACCGAACCATAGTTTTTGATTCCGTGTTTAAATTTTGAGGACACAATTTATTGAAAGAGATGAGAATGTAACACCCCAGGCTTCTACAGTATGCTTCTTATTAATAATTCAGTAGCTTGCGCTACACACAACACCAAGTTCGAGCACACATTGACCTATAAAACTAACCATTTAATAAAATTTTATTAATATTTTTGACAACATTTTCAATTTTAAATATATCCCATATAATTTTAACATTAATCTTATGTGTTTCTTAGACATAATATATGGACATATTCAATTATTTAGATAAAAGAAGTATTTTTCAAAAAATGTAGTTTTACACCTTTTAAAAGAGAACACTTTTTAAATAATATATTTGAAACTTTAATATATTCAAAATAAAAAAATTATCTTGGTCAATTATAATTGGGACATAAAAATTTAGTCTGGATAAATTTTTGGTATTTCTCTGATAAAATCCATATTTTACTGAAAAGTGGGAAATACTGCATTTTAATTCAAATCTAAACTTTCATATAATTTAACTATATAGTTAGATTATACTTTTAACTGGATTTAAATTTTAATTGGGTTATGTTTTTATCATTTAATCCAATTCTGGTCATTATAAGTAATTTCACATTGAAATTGGACATGACCACATGTTAATCGTTTGAATGTTTTTACATCTTAAAAACCCGCTTTTTGGTTTTGACAATGGAACATACTTATAAATTAATTTCTTCCAATTATATGTTTTGAATTTATAAAAATTGATTACTTATTTGGAATATTAAGTTGCACATTTTCTAAATAGGTGCATTTTATTTTTGTACATTATGAGTTGCAACCTCAGTAATTATTTTTATTTACGATGGTTAAAGGGAAATCAAGTAAAAAAGGGTAAAAATATTATTATAATAAAATAAAACTACCCTAAAACATTTCATAATCATATTGGATGATATACGGTCAACCAGGAGCATCCTTAGGTAAATTTTAGAACCCCATGTTGTCACTTGGGTGTGATAGTGACCTTTTATAATGATTAATTTAAAAAAAGGGAAAAATAACATAAACTTGTATCACATAACTACAAAAAATATAATTTGGATTATATAAATGATATCTTAGACTATAAATATTAATTATTAATCTAATAATATTTCCTACATCCTGGTATTTTATTTATAATTTTTAGACATTAAATAAGTAAATTTAATAATGACACAATGATGAGGTAGTGATTACCTTTTTAATGAATGATTGAAATAAATGAGATTATAATTATTAAAATAAATGTAATTTGATATTTTTGATGCCATCCCAGAATTGTTTTATAAAATTGATATTTTAGGGATGAGTAAATGCTTTTTTAAAGAATCAACTTGTTATGACGTTAACTATATTCAATTACTATATAGTGTCAAAATTGACAAAAATGAATATTTCAAACTAACACTATTTTATTAAATGATATAATAGTAATAAAAATTTAAGATTCAGAAAACTGAATTATACAGTGTTGAAAATGTCATTATTCATTCACTTTAGGTTCTATTGGAATTTTATAGAAACTCTATGAACCATATAGTATAAAAATATAAGAAGACATGGTAAGAGTCAACTTATTTAACTAATGGTTAAAGCCAAAAGATAAGGTTAAATTCATGATCTAAACAGGTATAAAACCAATTGGTAGAGATTTTTTCGACCCATACACATATTATCCTTGAAATAAATCACTTTTTAGCTATTATAAACTGAAAATAAATTTATATTCAATTAATATTTCAATACTTTCGAAAAGTGCCGATCACCTCTCTTGTAAAAGGTCACTTAACCTTCTCTTTTATTCACACATCTAAATACCTTTGTTTAGGATAAACCATGACCAAATATCCTCCCAACATCCATCAATTAATCCTAGAGTCCTCCCTTTGGTATGAAAACAAACTTCATGAGTCATTTTGTGAAAATCAAAACAAGACACCCGAAGAAGAGGTAATCGTTTTATCCCTTCATTCAGAGTTATTTTCTTCTTCTACTTCTTCTTCCTTTGTTGTTACCATACTAAAATAATAAATCCACAATTAACTATATAATGAGATTTTTTTATTATTATGGGACAAATATATTCCTCCTTTTCACTTCTTATAAAAAACAATATCACGATGCATCTGTAACTATGACTAACCGTCTCCACGTCGTGGTGTAAATTGTTTTCAACTATATGTTATTTAGACAGGTATAATGATAAATATAGACTTATATAATAAATATAACATTATATTATTTCTAAAAAGTTCATATTACATCCAATTTAATACCATTTATCCATTAATTTAATGATATCGTCGCCCGTGTTTACGTAAGGCTTACCATCTCTACATCGGGATGAGACTAATCTTCCACATTAACCATCAAATAATGAGTATATATATATATAGAATAATTGTGAAATATATGAATTAATAATGATACTATAATAATATATATATGTATATATATAAATATTTCCTTCACTTACTTCAATTCAATACGATAAGAAAACAGAAATAGCATTCATGCGTATGTAGGACCTACCCTCTCCATGAATGATGTATTCCCTTTCATATATATGTCTATTATATATATTTATATTGTTAATATATAGATATATAAATCATATTATACATTTTGGAAGTAATTAAGTCAAAATCTAAGTATTATTATCAATAATAACATGTCAAAACACATACGATAAACAAAGCGATTATTATCTGAAATGTTCCATTAACATGGAATTGTTAATAAAAAGGTAATATAAATTAAAAAAATCATATATGAAATCATAAAAATAAATTTGATTATAATATAAGTTAATAATATTTTTACAACATTATTCTGGAGTTTTGGACACATACAAAGAATATCAGACCTAATGTAAGGGTTATTTTCGAAATCTCATTGTTATCCGCAATTTTTTATGTATAAGTGTTTACTTTGACATATTTATCATTCATGTATATGTTTCTTAATAATGTTTAAAAAAGGAATATTTTTAAGGTTTTATTTAAAATAATCTTAAACTAAAACATCATTATAAATGTTTTAATGATTTGTACTTCTAAATTGTTCTCTATAATGTCCATGTTTTCAAAAAGGGTTTAATGATTTATTTATATGGACATAAATGTTTTAAAATGTTAATTCCTTCCAATAGTTTCAAAGTGGTATGAGACACTTTGATTAAAAAATGTCTTTTAAATTTATTATTTTACATTTTTTTGACTTTGTATGCATTTAATGTAAAAAAAGGGGTATTTCCCTGAAAATGTTTTAATGGTTTTGTTGGATTATTTTCATATTTTCTAAAAACCATTACTTATTTTATTCATAATTGAGATTTATTTATTATGTCAAAATCATCCATATTTTATTGAAGGTATTATGCTATGTTTGACTATGGATGTGTTATTTTAATACCATTCATGGTTTATGGTTAACGTATTAACATTTAGTATGATATTTTTAATGTGAGTATTTATGTTATGTTTAACCCTTTTCATATAAGGAATGTTTTGGACATAGAAAGTGATAGGTGGGTTCTGATATAGCCCCATGATGCATCGATATGTCTAATAAGACAAACTAGTATCTTGGCACAAGGCACTGATAGAATATTTTTGTATGTTCTTGGTACGAGGACTTTCCGTAGTTGTTATGATGTCTAGAATTATGTATTCCCTTGTTATGAGATTAGTTATTTATTTTACATGTTATTATTAAACTATTAGAATATCCATGTGATTTTTTAAATTGAATTATTTTATTTATTCATGCAATATTAATATAGAAGAGAATGTTTTAAAATGGTGGTGTTTTTGTTTTGTACCTTCACTTAAAATTTTATGCTTAATTGTTTTAGCTTCTTCTATATTTTTTATCCTTTCTAAGCATCTGAGATAACCCTTTTATTATATTTTATTTTCCTAAGATGTCAATAAATATATTATAATTGATATATAGGGTGAATCTAGGGTAATCATGGAATTCTCAAAAGATTATCTTTGCTTTATTTTACATTAGAAATTTTAATGTAAAGTTCACCTTTTTAATCTATTTTACATGATTATTAAACTAATTTGTCCTTTGGGATTTCATTCCTTGTAATAATTCCAATGTATTAAAATAATTCATAAGTTCTAGACTTCTAGGATTAATTAATTAAAAATGGGTTAAATTATTTTGAGCCTGACATGTTACCTAGGGTGATTTCTTATTGTAGAATCTCTAAACTGTGGTTTTTCACTTTTTATAATATTGATAAAAAATTTTGACGTGAAATAAAAAGTGTCTTATAAAATAATAGTGTTAATTAACATAATTATCCATTGAGAAATATGTTGTGATACTGTGATATCAATGATTTATGACAGGAAATGTGTTCTATGCTGAGATTCTTATAAAAGGAGATAATCCCATGCACTTGCACACATATATGTTGTAATTATTATAATGAATGGGATCAACCCAATACCATATTGTAATTATTATAAGGCTTTGAATCAGAAATATTTATATGCTTATTGGGTTTTGAACCATATTGTATGTCGTGACTCTACTATGGGTATGTGGTTTTAGATGGAATGGTTGTTATTACTCGGATTATTTTCTTCCTTTTCCAATATGAATTGTTTCTTTTGAAATGGCATTTCGTACCATGGGTTATAGTCTCCCAACTATAAATTTCACACAATCACTGCTAGTTAGAAGACTATGGTGTATAGAGAGGCTCTCTTTAGATCCTATAGCCAAATCTTTTTAGTAATGTGAGAGAGTTACCGATTGGGGAATGTTAGAAAATTAACCCCCATCACAAGTGTTTTTGCAAAATCCCTCAAGATACATCAAAACTATCAGTTATAGTTGAATAAGTTCATGTTGATCAGAACAGGGATGGTATTGATTTATAATCGGTTGATTTTGTAAGGCATTACATTATTGACTCGAGTAAAGAAACATGTAAAGAGTATCCTTTATAGTTTAAACTGATAAGAATAAATGTTGAACCTTCTCAAGATGATTTGGAAATAGGAAGTGGATATTTTGAACCTTAATAAGAAGATGTGTAAAGAGGAAGAGAATCAACCTCCGTAATTTTCTTCATAGCTGTATTTTGAGTTCAAAATAATTGAGGAAATAAAAAATTCAAAAGATGATATTTAGATTCCAGAGAGAGAAATCTGATTTTGAAGGTTTGAATGTTGAGACGGTCTTTAAACCAAATCATGATGCATGAAGGGTTGAGCTGATATTTAAATAATACTTTGATTAAGTGAAAACGATGATTATAGCTTAGTATGAGATAATCAATTGTCTAAAACAAACTCAAAAAAATGTCTCTTCCTTTATTTTAAAAGAAGATAAGACACTTAAAAAAGAATTGAAATTAGTTCCATCCAATTTGGAATTAGTAAAGGAAAAAATATTAGTTCTCTATAATATGACATTTTCTCTTTACAAAGAGGATCCTTTCTAGGTAAAAGAGAGTAGAGTAAAAGATGAACCATCTCAAGTTGATGTGGAAATAGTAAGAGGATCATTTTAACTATAGTAAGTTGATGTGGGATGTGGAAGATAATCATCCTCAATAAATTTCTTCATAGATGTTTTCTGAGTTCAACATAATAGAGGAAATGGAAAATTTAAATGATGATATTAGGATTCCAGAGAGAAAAGTATTATTTTGAAAGTATAAAAGTTGAGGGAGTCTCTAAACCAAATAATGATGAATTAAGGGATGAGATAATATTTAAAAATTAATTATTTTAAGTGACGATGATGATGATAACCTAGTCTGTGATGATTAATGGTCTCAATGAAACTCAGAAAAATGTCTCTTCATTTATTTTAAAAGAGGATGAGACTCTTCAAAAAGAGGAGAAATATTTCTCATTAAATTGAACTATTTTATATGAAGTAAAATTTTAAGAACTCAATTTAGTCCCCCTCAATAGTCTATGTGCAATACCTATAATATTTTTATTTATACCAGATGAGAAGTGAAACTCATTGAAAACATGATAATCATTCATGTCTATGAAAATTGATCAAAATTTTTTGAAAATTGGCTTATGAAATAACAGACATAGTGAGGGAGGTCACATGATTATGAGTATAGATGTTTATTTTGGGAAAAATTTGTGGATGAATAATTATTTTTGAAAATTGTGAATAAAAAAATTGTTATCTTTTGAGTAAAAAATATCGAAAAACATTGAAATTGTAATTTTATTTTTCTGTTCTTAAAGACTGAAAAAGTGTGGGAGATATGATGCACATGGAAATCAATGAGTTTCATAAATTATTAACTCATTTTTAATTAATTGATTTTATTTCTTTTCATATCATTATAAATTGATTAATAAATGTAGTTAATGATATGTTATTATTAGATATTATTATTAGTTGAAATTATAAAAGAAAAAAAGTAAAATAGAAAAAAATTGAATAAGTTATGAAAAACCATATAAAGGAAAAACATATAAACTGTATTGAAAATGGAAGGATAATATTTATTGTACAATATATAAAACTTATAATAACAATATAAATGAACTGTGTTAAGAAAGATCATGCATTCATGTGCATTAATAAAGAATTAAACTAAATTAGATTATAATGAACATATTAACAATAATAAGTGAATAAAAAATGATATTAAACATCTTTTTTTAATTATTTATCAATAGTAATTATTGTGAAAAAAATTATAACAAAAAGTAAAAAAATATGAATTATATTATGATTCATTTCTTTCAAAGGCTTATTATCATCTTTTCTATCAATTACTAAATTTTTTTTGTTATTCATGTTAAGTTCCCAAATGCATGTGTTTTTTACAATGGTTGTAGGATAAATTATTTGACATCACAATGCATACAATAATGCAAGCACAAAGAGGCAATAGAACAAAGTACCGAATCTTTGAAAATTCAACATCTTCAATTCATTGTTTCATGAATCAAATATAATATTGTTCCCCAAGATGTTGATGAATCTTCATACCACCACATCATAAATCTTTTATCATTATATTGAATCTAGTAAAAATTGATATTTTTTTCTCAAATTCACCACTCAGATTTTATATTATCGTCCAAATGTAGTGAGCAGGCATAAATCACCATGACAAACAGTGTAGTCATTCATGTTATATATTAGCTATTTTAAAGAACCCTACATTTTTTTCTATATAATAGGGATTAATAAAATATGGAATTCTACCTGGGTATATTGAACTTCAGTACTAGATTGATCCAGCAATGAAAATTGAATTTCCTTCAAAAATCGAAGAACTACTTCTATTTTGTAATCACAAAATATGTTATAGAAAAAATTCATGGGAAGTAAAATACTTCAAATGTTAGAAAAATAAATGAGAAACACAAATCAATGGGGTTATATGATAAATTGTGGAGTATATGTTATGTGACAGAGAAGAATGATAATTGAATGGTTCAACAGTTTCCAATTGGTGGTTAATAGAGGCTATAAAGTAACAAAAAATAAAATAAATTGAATAAAAAAATAATTAATTGATGGAAATAGTGAAAATGGGAAAGGAAAAAAACCCTCCAAAGTTTAAAAGTGGAAATAGGGGAGAGGTAATCTGTGATGGAAATGAAAACATGTGAATTAAAATAGGGAAAGAGGGAAGAGGGATATCAAACATTAGAGCTTTGGGAAGAGGGAAATAAAACCATAAAGCCAATGGTTTAATGCCACAATAGATAATCCAAGAACCTTATATTGTTTTCTATTATTAATAATTAACTGAAACAATATATCCATGTAAAAGGTGATAACTTGAAAACTATAATGAATTTGTATCAACCCTCAAATTATAAACCAAACCTGAAGGTTTTTGTAATTCCCCTCTTATTGTTAAGAAACATCCAAGGTGCTTATGAAAATACATGCATCTGGAATGTTTTAACATCCTGATATGCAATAAAAGAGAGGTTGATAGTTTATAGGCATGAAATAGGGGTTCACAACTATGATTAAAAGAAGAAGATGTTTTCAAGGAGCAGAACAGATATATAATGATGCACATAATGATTCTATTAGTGCACTTAACATAACCTAACGTGGTATTTATGAAAATACATGAATATCAATTTTAACTTGAGAATAAATAAATATAAATAAAAATAAGATAATAAAATGTGATTTAGAATAATTCAATGATGAAATTTATCCTAAATAAAAAATAATCAACATGCATGTAGAATACAAAACATAATTTTTAACCAAGAATGGAGGCTTATTAACATTGATTGAGTATTATGATAGGACCTTGATTCATAAAAAAATTGTACTACTACGAATAGGAGGGAGATAACATTAAAAAACAAACCTAGGAATTATACCAACAAAAAGAAGAGTTTTTAAGGATCTAGTTTCACAGAACACTGAAAAGATCTGAATCAATGAAATAAAAAATTCTTATTTGTAGAGATTTTTAAAGAAAATTGATATAGATAATAGGTTTTCTTATTCATGAATTCTACAATTTATGTAGAAGTAATTGAAACCCACCAATGGTAAACTGAATGATTAACATAATTCATTCACGGAGATTAGGGAAACCCCTTGGGTTTTAGAAATCCATCTATGTAGGTATTCAGAAAATCAGTTGATAACCTAATAAAAATAAAAAAACTTGTGAACATATAAATACAGACCAACATAAATAAAGATAACAATATTCTGAAAAAAATTATGCACAATGATAGTAGATTAGAGAAACCAAAAAAATATAGTCAAAAAATTAGTTAACATTGATATACAAAAAACAATTTAATACAAAAAATATAAAAATTAATAATGAAAACGTTGAAAAAAATTATTTAAGGAAAAAAGATAAAAAGAATTGAAATATATCAATGTAGAGTTTAAAAATATAGTAAACCATCATATTGAAAAATATATATTATATATTATGATATTATGAATTAAATATTATAATACACATGATTAAAAATGGATCTAGATTATTAAAAAAATATTAATGTAGAGAATATATTATATAATGAAAATATTATAGGATATGATGAAGTGACAAAGTGGTCTTCTGAGGAAATCATCAGGGGAAGAAAAAACAATGTTTATGGTTTCACAATCAAGGGTGAGTAAGATGAAATAAATAAAAGAAG
This sequence comes from Viscum album, assembly GCA_963277665.1. Lineage (NCBI taxonomy): Eukaryota > Viridiplantae > Streptophyta > Magnoliopsida > Santalales > Viscaceae > Viscum > Viscum album. The sequence goes on from OY728161.1 coordinate 779,926,871, forward strand.
GACATATATGTTCAACCATGTTCTAATTAAATATATATTGTGGGTGTATGAAAAAAGAAATATAGTGTTTCACAAAATGAGGGGCACCAATAACATGGAAAACAAAAGATAAGAAAACTGAAAAACATAAAATTGTGAAAATCATTTTCTGAAGTGGAGGATGGGGGTTACGTGGTGGATTCCAGAAGGTGGAAGCATAGGTAGGTAGGTGGATGTGGGAATGTGTGGGTAAGGAAGAGATGAGGATCCATGGGTCAAAGATTGGGAAGGGTAGATCCGGAGTGCGAGGTTGAGGTGGAGGGGATCGGAGGTAGAGAGGAGAAAGTAGAGCGGGAGGGAGAATCAGGAGAGCATGAGAATGTATCAGGTACAACTTTTGTGTAGGGAAATACAAATTCAGTATAGTAACTCATACATCGAGTGTGAAAAAACATGGACCTATTCACCTTTGTGTTAAATAGATGTTCATAATTTCTTGTTGTTGCAAATGATTTTCAAAATTATTTCATAAGGAAAATGATGAGAAAAAACACAATAATTAAATCATGGGAGTTGTTGTCAAGATGAGAGATTGATTCATATTGAAAATAAAATAATTTTAGGAACTTTTATGTTGAGTAGTGAGAAAACATTCAATAGAATACCTCTGAGACTTGCACAATATTACATAATTGCAAAGCACATTAATATTATGTGTTGAAAGTAGGCACAATTGATGATATTTCTTACATATTTAGTAAATTAAAATTCATATATCAACAAAAACAACATGAAAATTATGTAAATGAAATTTCATTCATATTTAATATAAAATACACTATATATGTTAGTGCATTTTTCTTATAGAAGGAAATTGACTTCAACACAAGGAAAAAACATGTATATTGATATAAATTGAAATATATACTACTATGTAAATAGAATAATAATTTCAATTTTAGTACATGATAATGAAATATATACTTCAACATAAACTGTAATAAAATGTTTTATCTAATGGGAAATATAAACAAGAATGTAATATTCAATATCACAACACTATAAAAAGTAATATAATGTTCCATAAAACTACAATATAAACTATAGTTTCAGTTTATGATAAATCAATCTGAAGGAAATTTTGTTCCATAACATGAAACAACATGTATATAAATATAAATTTCAATATAAATAATATATATTGGATAGAGTTAATGATAACACAAAAATGATATATATATTTATTGATTTAAATTACATGCAGAATAATTATAAATTGTAATTTGGCATAGAAAATGCATGTTTATTTAGAAAATGATACTCCCTACATATTAAATAAATGAAATTGCATGCATATTCAATATAAACTACAATTTCAGTGCATGATAATGCATATAGAAGGAAACTAATTTGTAGACTGGGAAATGAAACTGTTTCAAGTATAAACTATAGGTATATGCAGAAAATGGGACTGCATGAATTTGGAGAAACTTTAAATATATTCATCAAATTAAATTGTATGAATATAAAAAATAAAATTTATTTTCAGGTCATAATAGTGAATAATAATTCTTATGAAGAAAATTTTCATTTTGCAAGCATATTTAGTCCATTAATGTATTAATATTAATTATTTTATTATATTCATGGTTAATGGATTTAAAATTTTATGCATAATCAATTATAATTGTACTAGTTATGTGTATTATATTTGGCAACAGATTTTTTTCTATATATTAATTAGTTATAATAACATTTAATATCAATTTTCATCACAATGCATTAAAGATATTCATTATTAACAATGCATGAAAGATATTCATTATCGACCTTTTTTTTCGGTCATCCAAGAAAAAATTATAAATTAAGAATAAGTTTTATAGTGAAAAAAATTAGGATTAATTTTTCCACATAATTATACAAATATTGAAAATATGATAAAAATGAACTAAAATGTTGATGGATGGAAAAAATTAAACATCATTAATGTTTTTTTCTTAAAATGAAATCAGGGTAAGTAATTAAAATAACTGAGAAGTTAGAAATTTTTTATAATTATAAATGCAATATTGTCATTCTAATGAAAATATAAGGCATACCTTTGGGGCCTGTAATACTATGGATGTGTAAATTTGATATTAGACGTATAGAAACTGAAAGGCCGTTAATCTAAAAGTGAATTATACATGTATAGAATATGAAAGTTCATTGAATTGAAATTTTATTTAACTGAAAGTGATTTTTATATTTATAGAAAATCAGTATATTGTATGAAATGCATGATTTATATGGAACATATAAAAATTAATATTCATATTAGTTGAAGTGGTAGTTAAATTAGGGTTAATATTTATAGTTTGAGGGAGTTTAAAAATTTATTTCAAAATAGAATCTTGGTATGGACAAAAATAAGATTACCAATTATTAAATATAATATGTATTACACAAGAATGGGAAAAAACATATGAAAAAAACCCATATTACATGACCAAAATTTTATTAGTATAGTGGTAAATACAGTAAGCAATACATAGATAAAAAATAAGTGGTTAGATATAAATGTAGACAAACGAATAAATGATTGTATGAAATCATTAAAATTTATGTTTATTATACATGTATTGAAACATTTTATATTAAATTAAAAGATACAATATGATAATAAAAATAAAAATATTATTAAACAGACATATTATCTTTATATAAAATAAAAGTTCATTAAACTAAATGTGTAGTAAACTAAAAGTGCATTATACATGTATAGAAATTTAATGTACATTAAAATGGAAGGGCATTATACATGTATATACTGAAAGCCCATTACTGTCATTTATAAATTTAAAGAGCATTACAAGGAAAGTTAATTTTAAATGTATAAACTCAAAGAGGAATAATATATGAAAAAATCGCCTCACTTATACTAAAAATATGACGACAAAAAAATGGTATCCCCTTTGAATTTCTAGAAAGTAAAATTTTTGGAAGAAAATAAAAAACATTGACTAATATAAATAATATTTAAGGCATGTTGAAAACTATGTTAAATCAATGAACCATTCATCCAGGTAATTCTAATGTTACAAACAATAAACTACTTGAATCAAATGTAGAGGCAAGCATAAGTAAAAAATCCAATATGAAAAATAATTGTTCTAGAAAACTAGTTAAAAAATAGTAAGGAAGGGATCAAACACTATTTCATTTGTGAATATTACATAGGTATCATTTATTCATCATGTACCCAAAAATGGATCATATATATTTTTCATTTCATTCACATTTTCAAATATAAATTTATGCAAAAGTTTAGTGATTCAGTTTCATAGGGAAAACTAGTATCCATTTGTAGCCTTACTAATCTTCTATGACAACTTTCTTCCCTATATGATGATTTGGATTGAAAAATCATGTATGTAATTTTTTTAATATATTCATAAGGATTACAACACTATCACAATATGAAATAGTATTTGAAAGGATAAAAAAATTGGAAATTTAGTTTATTTAAACAATGGATATAACAATGAGATATATAAAATTAAAATAAAGTAATAGAATTATACAGGGGAATACATATTTATCATAGTTGAGTGAATTGTGGATCATAGTTAAGATAAAAGTTTTCTTTAGTTGGTCAAAATAGATAAATACCTTCTATTTAGATGGAAACACAAGATTTAAGTGTTCCCAGAAATTCCTGGAGATTGAGGTTGGGTAGACATACATACCATCTATTGAAGAGGAATCATGACCCTCCTATGGTGCTGAAAAGCAGAAACCCATGAGGTTTCGGGTTTATGGACATTTTAGTAAAAGGAAAAAATAGAGTAACTGAACTTTTTATCTGTGGAAGGCCCAAAATTCATAGAGAAGTAATGTCATTGTTTTAAAGTTTGGTTTACCTATAAATGACGGTACTGGGAAGGATGAAGTCAGTTGTAATGACGGGATCCCATGGTTGAGGAGGAAAGATAGAGAACGAAAAAATTTAAGAAATAGGTGATGGATTCCTGACAAACTAATAGATAAATTTCATAATGACAGAATCTATATTATTGCAATAAGGTTCTTGAATCACATTTCTAAAATCTGAGGTGCTTCAGCCAAAATGTGGAGGCAAGAAGGTGGGGATCATAGGTACATGAAACCCTAGATGAATTCATATGATAGAATCATGACTTAGGGGATGAGGTGGTAGAAGCGGAGGTATACCCTTAGGAACACGAATCCCTAGTTGAATGGTGAGAAGGAGGTAGGGAAAAAGGGGACTATGTAGGGTGAGTGGGGAGGGGAATTATGGAAGGCATACAGAAAGAGAAGACATGAATACAGTAGAAAAAGAATAATGGTGATGATGGAAATGAAGGGATGATGGAAATGTAGGTGGTAATGGGAAGTGGAGAGGAAGGGATTGGGGAAGGTATAGGGGAACCTATGAGGTAGCAGGGAAGAGTCAAGATGAGTTATAAATGTATGTACTGATTATATGGATCTGAACTAGATTAATAACCATTTAATAATACATAAATACCAATCCCAATCCAAAATTTAATATTCACATAAAATATCAATCTATTTAAATTCTCATTTAAATTTTTTATTTGTTATAATATTTTTAGTAAAACATCAGTTTAAATTACAACTTTACTATATCATTTTATAAATCTATAAAAATTTATAATTACATGTATATATGTCTCATTTAATATTCAGTCCTAAATCTATAATGTATTTTAAAAGAATTCATTAATTTTAGAATACTCTGAATTCCTTAGATTTTGGGAAGCCACTACATTATGCATTTAATGTTGGTGGTGATGATCAAAAATATAACGAAGATGATGTATGTAATAATGAATTAAGAGATAGAGTCATCCCCTCACTTTTTTGGTTCTTGATGTAGACATTTTAAAAATTGTAAAGTTAATTAAAAAATTTAAAATATAGGTCCGCATGTTTCACAAAAATCACTGCTACAAATTTTGGTTGATCCAGTAATAACCTTTATCAATGCTAAAAAAACACTGATAAAAGGTTACTTATATCCTCACTTTTATCGGTGCTGATAAGCATATTTCTTTTATCATTCCTAAGACGTCTGTTTTTTTCACTCATAAAATGAATATTTTAAAACAAACATATCATTAAAAACTACATATTAATATATAAATATATCAATATTAATATAAATATAATACATTTTATAAAATATGATTTATATAATATAAAATTTGTAATCACGCTTAATATATATGATATATAATGGAAATATTTTTTAAAATTATTCAAAATCAATATTAGTTATGAATTTGAAAATTATTATTTTGTTATAGTCATTTAATAACAATTTAGTGATAGAAAAATTCCAAAAAGTATGAAATTATCTAAAATAAGTTGAAAATATGACATTAAATTCAAAAAAACATAAATTTTGATTCGAGTATTCGTTTAAGCCCCATCACATATCAAATCAAATCTTATGAAAATATATATGACTAGGTGATAAAGAAAACATTTAGTTACTGTTTTTTAGGTCAAAAAGGTCTGAATGGCCTCCAAAATATAGTTTTTTGTTAGGGTACTATAATTATTGATCATTGGATGAATGTTTAGTCATGTTTAAGGGTGTCTTATATTTTCTCAAAGAATCAATTTATTCTTATGAATTACAATGATCTGGATATCATGAAATTCAAAATTTATCATTTTAATGTTGTAGTATTATTTATAATTGGACACCCACACGCACACGCAAACAAACAGGTGTGTGTGTGTGTTTAAACATAATATTTCTAAATATATTAACCATATCTAAATAAAAAATAGTATCCATTTTTTCGAATAAAAATATATGAATATTTATGACCCTTTAAAATGTATACATAATGTATATATATATATATTTAAATATATATGTGTGTGTGTGAATTAACAAACATATAATTATTTATCTACATATTCTAATATGTATATAAATATTAATATGTAATATCTATAAATAAATATAAATATGTATAATTATATTTTTAGACACACACATATGTATGTATATATGTATGTATGTATGTATGTATGTATGTATGTATGTATGTATGTATGTATGTATGTATGTATGTATTTATGTATGCAATTATGTCTGTATGTATGTATCTATGTATGAATGTATGTTTGAATGTATGTTTGTATGTATGTATGTATGTATGTATGTGTGTGTGTGTGTATGTATGTATGTGTGTGTGTGTATATATGTATGTATGTATGTATGTATCTATGTATGTATGTATGTATCTATGTATGTATGTATGTATGTCTGTATCTATGTATGTATGTATGTATGCATGTATGTATATATGTATGTATGTATGTATGTATGTATGTATGCATTTATGTATGTATGTGTGTATGTGTGTATGTATGTATGTATGTATGTATGTAGGTAGGTAGGTAGGTACTTACACACGTACATACATATGTATCATTGTATGTATGTTTGAATACATGCATTTATTTATTTATAAACACACACACACACAAAACATGTTTTTAAATGTATTTAAAATTAGTTATATATATTTTTAAAGATCAATGGAGAATAAATTAAGATCGAAGATTATAAATTACATGAGATTTCCTCCATGGGGTAAAGTTATTCGACCAAGTATTTATTTCACCATAAATACCATGGGACACCAAAATATGAGTTTCTCTATTTCCATCTCATTTAATAAAGGAAAAAATGATGTTGACAAGAGGTGGTGGAGGGCCAAAATATTCAAAATCAAGTAGCCCAATGATTTTTGAGTACTTTTCATTTGGGGTGTGTCCTGGGATGTGTTTTGGTAAATTTTAAGAAAAATGGAATAAAAGTGAGTTTTTCATTATTGATGCATGGTCAGAGAAAACCACGCGCCACAACCCAGGAAACCGTGCGACCATATACAATGGAGAATCGCACAGTTTGTGCATGGTTTTCCAAATCGAGTTCCATAAAAAGTGAAACTGTGGAACCTTAAAATAATAGGCACATGGTTAGCGCACGATTAGGTAAAATTGTGCACCCTGATCTAGGAAACCGTGCACAATTTTTTAATTGCCAAAAATTTATTTTTAAATCCACCCTAACCCTCAAAACTTCTCCCATTCTGCCCAAACACAGACCCTTAAAATTTTTTAAGACTTTAGATCTTCCAAGGGGGATTTCGAAGTCTTTTGGCCATTGTTCTTAGTGATTCGAAGCCAGATCAAAGATCCACACCTCTCTTGGTAATTGAATCTTATCACATTGGTTCTCATTCATCCTCCATCATTATCTTATTCATTTTAAGGGAGGATATCTTATGTATTGATAGATAAAAATCTATATTGGGTAAATCAAGATATATGCTTCTAATTCTTGACCTAGAATTTAAAAGATCTTATTTCGTGATTTAGGGTATTGAGATTCGAAGCTAGATCTACGTCATTGTGCTGTCGAAATTTTAAATATTTCTATTGGGTGATTATTATCTGACGAAATCGTGGTAGGTTGTCTAAATTATAATTCTCATAGTCGTGTATTTGATTCATGTTTGAAAATTTGTAGAATTTCTAGCATTATTTAGCAATTAAATTCCTAAATTGGATTAATTAATTTAACCAAATTATTTATCGAAGAATTTTTGAAATAGATGATTAATTGAGGAATTAAAAAGGTTACTAAGGGGGGTCCTATTAAATAATTAATTTGGGAAATTAATAATGAGATTTAGGGATTGTAATCTAGATAATTAATCAAGGGATTAATTATGAGATATTGAATTGGCTAAATTGAGACAATTAATTGTGAATAAACTATATGATTTTGATATTATGATCTAGATAATTAATTGTGGGATTAATTATGATGAGTTGATATTTAGAATGAGATAATTATTTCTGGAAAATTTGTTATGGTATATGAATTGTGATATTGATTAACTAATTTAGGAATTAATTTATGGGATTGAAAACATTAATTAATTCGGGATTTAATTAAGGATATTAATGGGGAAAACTAATGCATTGAATTATTAATGAAATTGGAGAAACTATTTAATTATTGAAATGACTAATAAAATTGATGTTAAAAATTAATTTATAAATTAATTAGTGATTAATGAAATGTTTGGTAAATTTTTGAGGTAAAAAATGGATGTGATGTATTTAACTAATTGTTGAATTGGTAAGGGAATTGATGTGGGTAATTTATTGTGAATTAACTATGTGTGAAAGAATGGTAACATGGTCATTCAATTGATAAGTATACATTGACATATGTTCATTATATTTATGAGTAATGGAATCAGAACATGGTCTTTTAGTTGAGAAATATACAGGTTAACTTTCTCATTATACATATGAGTAAAGGAATGTGAACATGGTCATTCAATTGAGGGTTAAGATTGGTAACATGGTCATTTTACTTATGAATAAATGAATGGTAATAAAGTCATTATTTATGTCCTGAAATTGATAATGGTAAAATGGAATTCAAGTACGAATTAATGAATTGTTAAAAAAGGTTCTCCGAGATATGGCCTCACTTGAGAATAATTCAAGATTCGACATAAGGTGAATTAGGTATTGAGAGAGGATATCACCTTTGAATACTTAGATCTATGAAATGAGTCAAGGCGGGCGTTAAGATATCATATTACTTTGAAACACATTGGGCTCTGGCACGATCCAACGATAGCATTGAGTTACAGGCGTCATTGGAAATACTAGATATGATGTGGTTAAATAATGAATAAATAATAATATGACAACTCAGTATTTATGAAATGTTCGTATTTCTTTATAGATCTACATACATGGTGAAGAACTTTTGTGATTAATTTTTTTAACCACATTTTTTTATTTTTTGATAACTTTACATTTTTTTGAAGAATGTTTTTGTTATTCAGAAATCATACCCAATCCATTGTAAGGAAGTTTTTTTAGACAACAGTTTTCAGACCCAGCTTTTCATATTGAATTGTACTGGAGACAAATGAATTAAAGAAGATGAATTTATTTATTAGACACATTATCATATTTAGTTCCAGAATCATGACAGTGAAAATCATCAGATTCAATAGAATTAGAGGCATAATTTATTATTTTTTGTAATTTTGCCTTTTTTTTGTAATCAGAGAAATAATTAAGTTCTTGAGTTAGAAAAAATTATGTTTTTGAGTTAGAAAGAATGAAGTCGTTGAGTTCAAAAGAAATAAGTTTATGATATAGAAGTTGTTGGTTTAAGAATTTTTATTTTTGCTAAAGAGTTTTGTTGAATAATGTGATGTTAATCATTAGTAAGTTTTCATAATTTCAAAAAATAAATCAAATGATTCTTTATTGGTCATAAACTTCCGACAAATCATGAAGACATTCCTGGTAAAATATTTTGAACAAATGGTGGACAGGTTTGAATAATTTTATATTTTCATAAAGGGAATTCCATCTTAATGGGAATTACAACATAATGGGATTTGAATCGTAATTGGAATTCTATCAAAATAGGAAAGTCTATAATAATGGGTAAATCCATCATAATGGGAAAATCCATTATAACGATAATTTAATCGTAATTAGTGGAAGAAGAAAAAATATCCTATTAAGTTGAGAAAATAAAAAAATAATAATGATTTTTGAAGGAAACAAATTGTAATGAGTAGAGAAGAAAACATATCATAATGAGGTGAGAAGGAAACAAGTCATAATGTGATGAGAATGTAATAGATAGTAATGAGATGAGAAAGAAACATATCATAATGAGATGAAAAGATATAAACAGCTGAACAGGTCAAACTTGAAATTCAATTTTGTGAAAATATCAGAGAAATCTAACAATTGAAGAATTCAATGTTGAAGTTTAAATGTAAGATATTTTCAAATTGTTTAAAATTGAAGAAGCGGGGAAAGATTTCCGGTTTTCTGCTTTTGTTTTCTATGTTTCCAAGAAATACCTTCTCAGTTTATTTGTTCATTTATAACTTCCACCCACATGAAAATGGTGGAGCACTGTAGAATTAAAAGATGATTTTACCGTCTGATTGAAGAAGAATTTTATTGAGAATTATAGAATATTTAGTGTGTTGTAGATTGATAATGAACTCATCATATTGAGATAATGAGATCTAGATCCATTGTATTGCACGAATTGGATCTAGAATATTTGTATTCATAAAATTGAATATAGAATCATAATATTGTGAAAATCAAATCCAACACCATTGTATTGGAAAAATTGGATCCATCATCATCGGATTGAGAAAATAGGATCTAGCCAAATCCGAATGAGGATTCAGAAGGACAAATTATAGAGTAGTTTCAACAAAGCCTTTATTCTTTAGTTTGTCTCACTTTTTTAAAAGAAAACAATGTATACTGAAGGGAGTCAGAATAATATTTACTATCAGGAAATATAAGGTGTATAACGGGAGTTAGCACAAGTTGTATTTATTTGTTCGTAATAGAGTATTTCTATAAACACATGGAAGTGGTTATGATAACGATGTAAGTTTTCACACTAAGACAGAACCTTATAACTAATTTTTTTTACAAACATTTTTAACTTTTCATGTATTATTATTTACTTAATGTTGATAAGGAAATAAATCTTAACAGGATGCAGGGGTTATGTTTCTAAATGTTTTGAAACTTATAGAAAGTCAATAACAGATTCAACCCCATGCCCCTTATCAGTATTTATTTGATCCTTTGGAACTTCAATTAGTATCAAATTAAGATTCCCTTGTTGAATGATTATCATGTATAATATAAATTTTTTAAATAGTAGAGTAATTCCTACTATTGATGGAAAAAATTATTATTGATGGAAAAATAGGAACATTCCTTATCTCCTTTCTCTTAGCTTGGATGTTGTTGATGGTACTTGTAACATCCCATGTAAATAAAGAATAATACATTTTCATATTTATTAATATTTGTGAATTAAATATTAATTTTACTTTAAAGGGGTTTCTATGTTCGATAGCGTACCCGATACGCAACAACGAGTTTCTTTGAAATCTTACGTTGCACACTAGTAATATAATAATATTATTTTAAATGGTAGTTAACACGTAGCCATTGTTTTGGTTGGAATGAATAGAAATAACTAAAATATGATTATATATGTTTGTTAAATGTTTTTACATTTATCCAATAAAATATAAAGGCTTAATATATGAAAATAATTCAATTTTAGTCATATATACTCTAATATTCACAAAAAGGTCGACATATCACCTTTTGATGGTGAACCCTCTTTCAATATAGTTTTGGTCACTCTTATACATTTTATTGGACCAAATAAAATTCTTCTTTAGAATCGGGTGATCAAAATTTACTTTGTGTAAAGTTTTGGTATTTTTCCGTTAAAGTTCGTTTTTTAATGAATAGTTAAAAATGTTTTATTTTAATTCAAACCCTCCATTTAATATAATTTATTTATATTATTAGATTATCTTTTTAATTGGTTTTAATGTTAAATTACAATATATTTTTACCATTTAATCCAATAGTTGTCATTGGAATTAATTTCACCTTGAAATTAGACTTAAACTAGTGTCAATCTTTTGATATATATTGTTTCATAAAAACACGCTATTTGTTTTGACAGTGGTAATTAATTATTAAATTAATTAACGAAAATTATATGTTTTTAATTTTTTAAAATAGAAATAATTTTTGAATTTGGAATATCAAATATAGGTTAGGGTAAATTTTTAGTATTTTTCTGAAAAGCTTCAATTTTTGATGAATAATGAAACCACTAAGTGGTAGTTAAAAAACTGATTTTTCATTTAAATGAATCATTACCACTTTTGTGAATTGAATTTCAAAAATCCGACATACATGGTTGTCATTAGGATGTAAAGAGTGATTCAATGGGATTAAAATAATTTTTTGGTGAATAGTAACTTTTAAGTTTTATTAATCGCGATTAGAGATAATTAGTGTAATTTAAGGTAAAAATAATGTTTTAATAATATGAAATGACCTTTAAAATGTCCTACCTATATTGGATGTTTCATGGCAGACCATGAAAATCCATGGGTCAACTTGGGGAGCCCATGGATCCACTTGGGTAAGAAAATGACATTAATAACTTTTTATTTAAAGTAAAAATAAAAATGTCACAAACATGTATTGTTTCACTAAAAAAAATTTACATGGGGTTATACAAGTCATATTTTTGACTATAAAAATCCATTAGAAAGATAAAAAGATTTCCTACATCATGATATTTTTTTATAATTTTTAGACATTAAATAAATTAAATTATTTATGAAACCATGATGATGCTGCAATTACCTCATTATTTAACGATTTAAATAAAATGAAAAGATAATGTAAAATATAATACTTCCACTCACCAAAAAATAATTGGATGTGAGGATTGCGAACTATTACCACCTTATCCTAGAAATATATAATTGTGTGACCTTTAAAATAAGAAACTCATTATATAATAAAGTAACATTTTATAACTTTCCAAGAGTGCCCCTCCTCTCTTCTTATAAAGGGCCCCCACCTCTACCTCCATACACACACCTCTCAAGCCTTTTGTTTGGCCAATATCTGATCATATTATCTCTCCATATCCCTATCTTCATCATATATGCATTATATTAGGCAGAAAGATCTTCAAGAAACCATTTTTGTTCAAACCAAGTGGAGTTACCCGATTTAAAGGTAATGTATTCACTTGTGTTCTTTTGTTTTATTTTTCTTCTCCAACCCCCTAAACTCTATTAATTCCTTTCTTTTGTAACAACACCAGTATATTAAATATACTAGTCTGAATTTATTATAATTATTCAAGCTACACTTAAACACACCTTCGTCTAATGGTTAAAGAACATATTGTTTCTGTGGTTGGCGAATTTATGCCTCACGAAATGATGATTGTTCAATCATCTTTTAACACATTTTATGGAGTCTATTAAGATGTCAGTATATTTATATATGATATATATTATGTTTATGTTTTCCTTATGATTCATTATTTTCAGTTTGTGGCATGCCTTTATGGTTTCCATTATTGGTAAACGTGATATCTTCATTTTAGTAAGTGGGGACTACCGCCCCCTCAAAGTGATTTGATTCGTTAATTCCATATGTGGGATGTATAAAGGATGGAGTTGATGATATTATATTAGATATTATACAGGAATTATAATATACCTTTATATCATTATGATTTCACTCCATTAAATATGAAATAGAAATGAAAGTTTCGTTCATGCGTACGTAAGGCTTGCCGTCTCCATGAACGATGCATTTCATTTCTTACCTATAAATGTTATATACGATTATATATACATGTATATGCTGGATATATATGATAGATATGATATCCAAATCATGAATATCAGTCTGGATATAATGAACCACTTTCCACATGAACAACATGTAATTGTAAGAAGTCCATTTTTGACATAATAACCAGATATCGACAAAATAAACATTATTAACTTAAATGATTACATAATGTTTATAACAGGGAAATAAGTGATATAAAATGAATAGTAAGATTTAAAAAGGTTCTTAAACAAGTAGTAATTGACACTAGTTTATTATTCAGGAGATTAAAGATAGATCGAGTCAAGTCGGACACAAGGTAAGGGACTTCGTCTCAATCTCCTTTCGTTGAGGCATATTTTTTTTATACACAACATTCTTTTATACAAAGTATGAAACACCTTTCACTTTTCATTTCATTAAAAGGAAATATTTTTATACGAAGCGTTTTACTAAATGAAAAAAAAGGAATGTTTCTTTTACCGTACACTGTGACAATGACCTTTTCGGCCGCCGTGAGTATTATTTGGTCTTTGGCTTCCTCAACAAGCAGTAATGTTTTTTGAAATGAAATAAATAGCATATACTCTTTTATGTATTTTGTTATTAAAAATGGTTTTTATAATGGATTTGTTATGTCAATAAATTAATGTGATATATTGTGATTGAAATGTGCAAATGTTTTCTTTCCATTATTTTTTCTTTATGTCTTATGATTTAACAATTGTTCTTGGACATTTGACGGTTGGTTACATGATAAACCTTATGACGGGTGGTTCCGTGAATACCAGGATGGGTGGTTATGTTATAACCTCCAATGCATTGGGTATTGAAGTTGGCCGTATGGCTATTCTATTTAGTGATATGTGTGGAAGTCGACCGTATGGTTATTTTATTTAAGTATGTTTATGTCTGAAGTTACCTTTATAAGTTATGTGTTCTTTATAGGGGTTTTATAGAAATATTTTGGTTATAAAAGGGTAAGTAATAATATTTTATTCAGTGAAGCGTATTTACTACTTCTTAAAGGTGAAAAGTTTTACTTTGACAAAGTATTCATGGTTTACTTGATGTATTAATAAACTAACGGTTTTATTTCATTGTGTATCCCTTACTGAGCATTTTATGCTCAACCCAAGTTTTTTGAAATGTTTTTCACAGGACATAATATGGAATGGGGACATGTATGGGATTAAGGAAATGGCATGTTACCTTAAACATGGAACTAGACATGACATTTTCTTAAGAGTCGTGTCTTGTAGAAAAAATGGAAACTTTTTAGAAGTGTCTAATGTGTAATCTTTTGAGATGTAACAGTTGTGATCTAATTCTCTAAAAATCTAAACCTAAAAAGATCCTTAATGTTAATTATTCAATTAATTTAATATTAAGTAATGTTTAAGGCTGGGGCTTTATAGTTGGTGTCAAAGGTCGGTTTAGAAAACTTTAGGAGTTAGAATTCTATTAAATGATTATCCAATTTTTTTAATGGTCAAATTGAAATGATATAGCATTTGAAGATTACCATGTGGAATCATATTAGACATGTTGGTTTAGAATGGTTTTTCATAAAGGAAACAAGGAAGCTATATTGGGATGACATTATGTGGAAGACAACCATCCAAATAAGCAACCTGAGATGGTCAGAATTGGAACTGAGCTGTTTATTGCTGTGATGGCACAATTGACTGGGGCTATAAATGGTGGTGGTATCCATGCATGAGATCATCTAGATCAATAGCAGAAGAACATGTCAGTGGTTGAACATTTCATGAGGCAACATCCCCCATCATTCAGAGGATCATCTTACACTCTGCTAGCAGAAGGGTGGATTAAAGCATTGGAGAAGATTTTTAATGTCATAGGGTCTTCAGAACACCAAAAGGTTAGTTTTGTTGTTTACCATTATGAAGGTGAAGCTGATCAGTGGTGGTCGATGATGAAAAATATCAGGTATAGTGATGAGGTTGATGATCTTCACTGGGATGAATTCAAAGGTTTGTTTCTTGAGGAATATTTTCCTAAGGTGGTTCATCTATGGATGGAAAAACAATTCCTAGAATTGAAGCAGGAGGATGACTCAGTGGCTACCTATGAAGCAAAGTTCACTTGACTTGAAATGTATGCTCCAAATTTCATACAAGATCTTGATAGTAAAATCAACCATTTTTACTCAGGGTTAAAGCCAACGTATTGAAAGGATTTAGCTTCTCGTGAGTTCAAAATTTATGAAAAACTTGTTCGATGTGCGGAGAAGGTGGAAATGGAGTTTGTCGATGATCAGGTGTTCTTTGACATACAATATAATAAGAGGTCCAGTTGGCAGGCAAAGGGGATTAATTCATCAAAGATATAAGGAGGTTAGAAAACCAAATATCCATCCCATGAGAAGTGTGGTAAAATGTATCTTGGAGAATGTTTAACCAAGCCTGGAAAGTGCTTTCGGTGTTGTTAGTCTGGTCATATTGCATGTAACGGTAAGGAATATGATCATGTAGGCAATGAAAAGCCATCGATAAGATGTTTTAAGTGTAATGAAATGGGTCATTATGCAAATGAGTGTCTAACAAGGAACTCAACGAGGGGAAAGAAGCCAAACTACAAGTAGAAAGGGTTGGTAAAATCCTTTGCAACTACTTTAGCCGATGTTGGGACATCGAATGAAGTAGTATCAGGTACACTGTTTGTTTGTTCAGATTATGCCAATGTGTTGTTTTATTCACAGTCTACATGTTCATTCATTTCTGAAAAGCATTAAATTAAATTGGGAATTCCATCTCATGATATGAATCCTGAAATTATGGTAAAAACACTCAGAGGGAACGTTGAGACAAAAAGAAATTATAAGAACATTCTTATCCTTGTGTGCGGAAAGAATCTACCTACAAACCTTATTGTTTTTCCTCTAGTAGAGTTTGATGTTATTTTGGGAATGTATTGGCTTTCTTTTTATCATGATAAGATTGACTACAGAGCTAAAGAGGTTTCTTTTCAGAAATATTTTCAATTTGTGTACAAGAATGAACCCTTTCTTTTGATAACATATCAGGAAGTTGAGAAATTAGTAAAAGATGGAAATGAATGTTACCTTAAACATATTGTTTAAAATAAAGGAACTGTTCAGATTAATGATGTGCCAATAGTAAATGAGTATCTCGAGGTTTTTCCTGATGAGTTTCCTGATATTATTCATGATTGGGATGTTTAATTTACTGTTGACTTAGTTCCTGATTCTAAACCAATTTCAAAACCCCCTTATCGAATGGCTCAAGTTGAACTTTTAGAGTTAAAGAAGCAATTGCAAGTGTTATTAGATAAAGGTTTCATTCGACCTAGAACATCACCATGGGGTGCTCCTGTCTTGTTTGTTAAAAATAAAGATGGTTTAATGTGACTTTTCATTGATTATAGAGCCTTGAAAAACAACATTGTTAAGAATAAGTATCCTTTTCCTTGTATCGATGAATTGTTTGATCAGATCTAGGGAGCTTAGTATTTTTCAATGATTGATGTGATGTCGGGGTACCATCAGTTGAAAGTAAAAGAAGTAGACGTTCCTAAGACTGCATTTCATACTAGATATGGCCATTATGAATTTGTAGTTATGCCTTTTGGGTTAACCAATGCACCTGCTGTATTCATGGACCTTATGAATAGAATTTTCCATTAGTTCTTGGATAAGATTGTGGTTGTTTTCATTGATGATATTTTGGTTTTTACTAAATGTAAAGAAGAGCATCAAAGTCATTTAAGGGTTATCTTGCAAACCTTAAAAGAAAATAAACTGTATGGAAAATTCAGAAAGTATAAGTTTTGGTTACAACAAATTTCTTTCCTTGGTCACATTGTTTCAAAAAATGGAATAACTTTTGATCAGACTAAAACAAATGTTGTTGAATAATGTCCAAGTCCCAAAAATGTAACCAAGATCCGTAGTTTTCTTGGTTTGTAAGGTTATTACCAGAGGTTTGTTTAAAATTTTTCACAGTTATCTATTCCAATGACTAAGCTAACTCGGAAGGGTGTTAAGATTATCTGGACAAAAGAATGTGATGATTGTTTTCAGGAGTTGAAAAGAAGATTGGTGAATGCTCTTGTTTTGGAACTTCCTTCCAGGAATGGTGAGTGTGTTATTTACAGTGATTCTTAGTTGAAGGGACTTGGTTGTGTCCTTAGGCAGAATGATCAGGTAACTGCTTATGGTTCACGTCAGTTGAAAACTCATGAAATAAATTACCCTAAACATGATTTGGAATTAGCTGCTATTTTTTTGCTCAAAAAATTTAGAGGCATCATTTGTATGGAGTAATGTGTGAATTATATACTAATCACATAATTTTAAGGTATATATTCACTCAGAAATAATTGAACATGATATAGAGGAGATGGCTGGAATTAATCAAGGATTTTGATTGTACAATTCATTACCATCCGGGAAATGTAAATAAAGTGGTTGATGCTTTGAGTTGAAAATGTAATGCTTCATTAACCATGCTACATTTGGAACGAGATCCTTTGGTTTTTGACTTGACAAACATTGGAATAGTTTTTTTTGGTGCAATAAGTTCTTCTGTTTTGTTTCAGGTGTCAGTGAGATCATCTCTATCAGACAGAATTAAGCAAGTGCAAAAGAAAAATAGTGGGTTGTAGAAAAAGGTATAGCTAGTTCAGAAGGGTATGTTTCCTGAATTTAACATTGATAATGATTGTGTTTTGAGGTTTGGGAAGAGATTATGTGTGCCTTGTGATTCACAGTTGAAGAATGAGTTCTTATGTGAGGCTCATAGTTCCCCATTTTCAGTTCATCCTGGTAGTACTAAGATGTACAGAGATATGCAAGAGTATTACTGGTGGGATGGAATGAAAAGAGATATTGCTGATTTTAATGTGAAGTGTTTGACTTGTCAGCAGGTTAAAGCAGAGCGACAGTTACCAAAAGGGATGTTGCAGTCATTACCGGTGCTGGAGTGGAAATAGAAGAATATATCCATGGACTTTATTGTGGGGTTACCAAATACATCTCAAGGTAATAATGCAATATGGGTTATAGTTGATCGATTGACAAAATTTGATGATTTCATTCCTATTCGAGATACTTTTTCTCTAGGTCAATTTGCTCGATTGTATGTTAATGATATAGTCAAGTTGCATGGAGTTCCCCTCTCCATTGTTTCTGATCGTGATCCTAGGTTCATTTCTAACTTTTTTAAAGGCCTTCATAAGTCGTTGGGTAATGAATTAAATTTTAGTACATCATTTCATTCTCAATCAGTTGGGAAGTCAGAACGAACAATTTAGATATTGGAGGATATGCTTCCTTCTTTCTCGATGGATTATCAGGGGAGTTCGGACCAACATCTTTCATTGGTTGAATTTTCATATAATAACAGTTTTCATTCCAGTATACAGATGGCTTTGTTTGAGGCATTATATGGGAAGCAGTGTCGAACTGCAGCTTTTTGGGATGAAGTGGGTGAAAGGAAGCTGACGGGACCAGAAATGGTAGAAGTGATGGCAGAAAAAGTTCAGTTTATTCAGAAACACACGAGAATAGCTTAGAGTAGGCAGAAAAGTTATTTGGATAACCAGAGGAAGGATCTATCTATCGAGGTAGGTGATCATGTTTTTCTCAATGTTTCACCATGGAAAAGTGTGATGCGATTTGGTAAGAAAGGAAAGCTGAGTCCAAGGTTCATTGGACAATATGAAATTCTGGAGGGAGTTGGATAAGTTTCCTACCGAGTGGATTTACCTCCATGTTTGTCCCAGGTACACAATGTTTTTATTGTTTCGATGTTGAGAAAGTATATGCCTGATCCATCTGATGTTTTGAGCTGAGAGGTAGTTCAGTTGGAAGAGAATCTCTCTTACGAAGAAAAAACAGTCCAGATTCTTGACCGTAGAGAGCAAGTGTTGAGAAATAAGGTAATTC
This sequence comes from Viscum album, assembly GCA_963277665.1. Classification (NCBI taxonomy): domain Eukaryota; kingdom Viridiplantae; phylum Streptophyta; class Magnoliopsida; order Santalales; family Viscaceae; genus Viscum; species Viscum album. The sequence goes on from OY728161.1 coordinate 779,946,093, forward strand.
ACTAGCTAAAGGTTTTATGGAAAAACCATATGGTAGAAGAGGCAACGTGGGAATCGGTAAATTCTATGAGGGATAAATACCGCCACTTATTTTGATAAGTGAATAAAATTGCGAGGATGCAATTCTCAATAGGGGAAGGATGTATCATCCCAGGTAAATAAATAATAATACATTTTCATATTTATTAATATTTTTGAATTAAATATTAATTTTACTTTAAAGGGGTTTCTAAGTTCAATAGCGTACCCGATACGCAACAACGAGTTTCTTTGAAATCTTACATTGCACACTAGTAATATAATAATATTATTTTAAATTGTAGTTAACACATAGACATTTTATTGGCGATAATGAATATAAATAACTAAAATATGGTTATATATGTTTGTTAAATGTTTTTTCATTTATCCAATAAAAGATAAATGTTTAAAATAAGAAAAGAATTCAATTTTAGGTATAGATACTCTAATATTCACTTAAAGGCCGACTTATCGCCTTTTGATGGAGAACCCTCTTTAAATATAGTTTTGGTCACTCTTATATATTCTATTGGACCAAATAAAATTCTTCTTTAGAATCGTGTCATCAAAATTTACTATGTGTAAATTTTTGGTATTTTTCCGATAAAGTTCATTTTTTAATGAATAATATAAATTGTTGTATTTTAATTCAAAACCTCCTTTTAATCTAATTTGTTTATATGATTATATTATCTATTTAATTGGTTTTAAAGTGAAATTATAATATATTTTTACCATTTACTCAAATAGTGGTCATTGAAATTCACTTCACTTTGAAATTGGACTTAAACTAGTGCCAATCTTTTGATATATACTGTTTCATAAAAACAGGCTAATTGTTTTGTTAGTGGGGATTAATTATTAAATTAATTAATTAAACTTATATGTTTTTAATTTTGTAAAATAGAAATCATTTTTTGATTTGGAATATCAAATATAGCTTAGGGTGATTTTTTAGTATTTTTCTGAAAAGCTTCAATTTTTTATGAATAGTGAAACCACTAAGTGGTAGTTAAAAAACTGATTTTTCATTTAAATGAAACATTACAACTTTTGTGAATTGAATTTCAAAAATCCAACATAAATGTTTGTAATTAGGATTTAAAATGTGGGTCAATAGGATTAAAATAATTTTTTTGGTGAATAGTAACTTATAAGTTTTATTAATCACGATTTGAGGTAATTAGTGTAATTTAAGGTAAAAATATTGTTTTAATAATATGAAATGACCTTGACACATGTCCTACCCTTATTGGATGTGTCATGGCCGACCAAGACAATAAATCGGTCAACTTGGGGACCCCATGGATCCACTTTGGTAAGAAAATGACATTAATAACTTTTTATTTAAAGTTAAAATAAAAATGTCACAAACATGTATTATTTTAATAAAACAATTTTTACATGGGGATATGAAAGTCATATTGTTTACTATAAATATCCATTAAAAATAAAATAGTATTTTCAACATCATTATAATTTTTTTATAATTTTTGGACATTAAATAAATTAAATTATCTATGACACCATGATGATGCAGTGATTACCTAATTATTTAACGATATAAATAAAATGAAAAGATAATGTAAAATATAAGACCTAAACTTTTCAAAAACCTATTGGATATATGGATTTAGAACTCTTATCACCTTATCCTCGAAATATATAATTTTGGGACCTTTAAAATCCGATACTCATTATATAATAAAGTAAAATTTTATAACTATCCAAGAGTGCCCCTCCTCTCCTCTTATAAAAGGCCCCCAACTCTACCTCCTTAACCACACCTCTCAAGCCATTGGTTCATCCAATATCTGCTCATTTTATCTCTCCACATCCCTATATTCATCTTAGAAGCCTTACCATAGGCAGAAAGCTCTTCAAGAAACCCTTTTGGTACAAACCAATAGGAGTTACCCGGTTTAAAGGTAATGTCTTCACTTGTGTTATTTTGTTTTATTTTTCTTATCCGACACCCTAAACTCTTTTTATTGATTTATTTTATAACAACACCAGTATCTTCATTATACTAGGATGTTTTTATGAGAAGGATTCGAGAAACACTTACCAACAACTTTTTCTAATGGTTAAAGAACATATTGTTTCTGTGGTTGGCGAATTTCTGCCTCACGAAACGATGATTGTTCAATCATCTTTTAACACCTTTCATGGTGGAAATTAATATGTAACTATATTTAAATATGATATATATTATGATTATGTTTTCCTTATGCTTATGTATTTGTAATTTATGGAATACTTTTATGGTTTCCTTTATGGGTAAACGTGATATCTTCATTTTAAGATGTGCGGACTACCGCCCCATCAAACTAATTTGATTCATTAATGCCATATGTGGGACATATAAAGGATAGAGTTAATGATATTATATATGATATTATAATAAAATTATAATATACCATTTTATCATTATGATTTCACTCCATTAAATATGAAATAGAAATGAAAGTAGCGTTCATGCCTACGTACGACTTATCGTCTCCATGAACGGTGCATTTTCTTTCATACCTTTAAATGTTATATACTATTATAAATACATGTATATTCTTGATATATATGATATATATGATATCCAAATCATGAGTACAATTCTGGATATAATGAACCTTTGACCACATGAACAACATGTAATTGTAAGAAGTCCATTTTTGACTTAAGAACCAGATATCGAAAAAACAAACATTATTAAATTAAATGATTACATAATGATTATAACATGGAAATAAGTGATATAAAAGGAATATTAAGATTGAAAAAGGTTCTTAAGCAAGTAGAAATTAACACCAGTTTATTATTTAGGAGATTAAAGAGAGATCGAGTCAAGTCAGACACGAGGTAAGGGACTTCATCTCAATCTCCTTTCGTTGAGGCAGATTTTGTTTTATAGACAACATTCTTTTATACGCTGTATAAAACACCATTGACTTTTCATTTCATTCAAAGGGAATCCTTTTCGACGAAGCGTTTTACTAAATGATAAAAAGGAATGTTTCTTTTAAAGTACACGGTGACAATGACCTTTTCCGCCGCAGTGAGTATTATTTGGTCTTTGGCTTCTTCAACAAGTTGTGATGTTTATTAAAATGAAATAAATACCATATACACTTTTCTATATTTTGGTATTGAAAATGGTTTTTATAATGGATCTGTTATGTCAATATATTTATTTGATATATTGTGATTGAAATGTGGAAATGTTTTCTTTCCATTATTTTTGTTTTATGTCTTATGATTTTATAATGGTACTCGGACATTTAACTGGTGGTTACGTGATAAACCATATGACGGGTGGTGCCATGAATAACAGGACGGGCGGTAACTTTATAACCTCTAATGCATTGGGTATGGAAGTCAGTCGTATGGCTATAAAATTTAGTGATATGTGTGGAAGTCGACCGTATGGTTATTCCATTTAAGTATGTTTGTGATCAAAGTTACCTTTATAAGTTATGTGTTCTTTATATGGGTTTTATGGTAATATTTTGGTTACAAAACGGTAAGTATTGATCTTTTATTCAGCTAAGATTATTTACTACTTCTTGAAGGTGAAAAGTGTTACTTTGATAAAGTATTCATGGTTTACTTGATGTTATGAAAAACATACAGTTTTCATTCTTTGTGTATCCCTTACTGAGACTTTTCTGCTCACCCCAAGTTTTTTTGAAATGTTTTTCATAGGACATAATGTTGAAAAGGGTCAAGGATGGATTCATGGAAAAGTCATGCTGTCTTAAACATGGAACTATACATGAATCTTTTTTTAAGAGTTCATGTTTTGTAAAAAAGGGAAACTTTGTAGAAGTGTCTAATGTGTAATATTTTGAGATGCAATACTTATGATCTAATTCTCTAAAACACTAAACCTGAAAAGATACTCAATGTGAATTATTCATTTAATTCAATATTAAGTAATTTTTAAGGTCAGGGACTCATAGTTGGTATCAACGGCCGATTTAGACAACTTTAGGAGTTATAATTCTATTAAATGATTATATAATTTTTTTAATGGTCAAATTGAAATGATATAGTATTTGAAGATTACCATGCTGCTTCATAGAAGGCATGTTTGTTCAGAATGGTTTTCTGCATTGGAAACAAGGAAGCTATGTGGGGACGATATCAAGAGCAAGAAGACCTTCTAAATCAGCAACCTGGGATGGTCGGAATTGGAACTGAGCAGTTTGTTGTAGTGATTGAATAGTTGACTCAGGCTATAAATGGTGGTGGTATCCATGCATGAGATCAGCCAGATCAACCGCAGCGGAACATGTCAGTGGTGGAACATTTCATGAGGCAACACCCCCCATCATTCAGAGGATCATCTGACCCTGTGCTAGAATAGGGGTGGATTAAAGCAATGAAGAAGATTTTTGCTGTCATGGGGTGTTCAGAACATCAAAAGTTTAGTCTTTCTGTTTACCGTTTTGAAGGTGAAGCTGATCAGTGGTGGTATATGATAAAAAATATCAGAGATAGTGATGAAATTGATGATCTTCACTAGGATGAATTCAAATGTATGTCTCTAGAGAAATATTTTCCTAAGGAGGTGCGTCTTAGGATGGATAAAAAATTCCTAAAATTGAGGCTGGATGATGACTCAATGGCTGCTTATGAAGCAAATTTCACTCGACTGGCAAGGTATGCTCCAAATTTCATACAAGATCTTGATAGTAATATCAACCGGTTTTAATCAGGGTAAAAACCAAAGTATCTAAGGGCTTTAGATTCTCCCAAGTTAAAAATTTATGAAAAACTTGTTTGATGTGCAGAGAAGGTGTAAATGGAGTTTGTCGATGATCAGGTGTTCTTTGAAAAACAAAAGAATAAGAGGTCCAGTTGGCAGGCAAAGGGGGAGAATTCATCAAAGTGGCAAGGATGTAAGAAAACCAAATAACCATCCTGTGAGAAGTGTGTTAAAATTCATCCTGGAGAATGTTTATCCAAGTCTAGAAAGTGCTTTTGGTGTGGTATGTCTGGTCATATTTCTCGTTATTGTAAGGAAGATGAACAACCAGGCAATGAAAAGCCAGCGGTAAGATGTTTTCAGTGAAATTAAATAGGTCATTATGAAAATGATTATCTAACGAAGAACTCAATGGGGGGAAAGAAGCCAGACTGCAAGCAGAAATGGGTGGTGAAATCCTTTGCAACTACTTCAACAGATATTGGGCCAATGAATGAAGTAGTATCAGGTATGTTGTTTGTTTGTTCAGATTATGCCAATGTGTTGTTTGATTCAGGGTCTACACATTAATTCATTTCTGAAAGGTTTTCTAGTAAATTGGAAATTCCATATCAAGATATGAATCCTGAACTTATGGTAAAAACACCCGAAGGGAACGTTGAGAAAAAAAAGAAATTATAAGAACCTTCCTATACTTGTGTGTGGAAGGAATCTACCTGCAAACCTTATTGTTTTGCCTCGAGTAGAGTTTGATGTTATTTTGGGCATGTATTAGCATTGTTTTTATCATACTAAAAATGACTACATATCTAAAGAGGTTTCTTTTCAAAAAGATTTTCAGTTTGTGTACAAGAATGAACCCTTGCTATTGATAACACATCAGGATGTTGAGAAACTAGTAAAAGATGGAAATGAATGTTACCTTGCACATATTGTTTAATATAAAGGAACTGTTTAGATTAATGATATGCCAGTGGTAAATGAGTATCTTGATATTTTTCCTAATGAGTTTCTTGGTATTATTCATGATCGGGAGGTTGAATTTACTGTTGACTTAGTTCAAGATTCTAATCCAATTTCAAAATCCCCTTATCGAATGGCTCAAGTTTAACTTTTAGAGTTAAAGAAGAAATTACAGGAGTTATTAGATAAAGGCTTCATTCGACCCAGCACATCACCATGGGGTTCTTTTGTCTTGTGTTTTAAAAAGAAAGATGTTTCAATGAGACATTGCATTGATTATAGAGCCTTGAATAACATCACTATAAAGAATAAGTATCCTTTTCCTCGTATCAATGATTTGTTTGATCAGATCCTGGGGGCTCAGTATTTTTCAAAGATTGACTTGAGGTCGGGGTACCATCAGTTGAAAGTAAAAGAAGCATACGTTATGAAGACTGTGTTTCGTACTAGATATGGCCATTATGAATTTGTAGTTATGCCTTTTGGGTTAACCAATGCACCTACTGTAATCATGGACCTTTTGAATATAATTTTCCATTAATTCTTGGATATGTTTGAGGTTGTTTTCATTGATGATATTTTGGTGTTTTATAAAAGTAAAGTGGAACATGAATGTCATTTAAGGGTTATCTTTCAATCCATGAAAGAAAAAAAACTGTACGGAAAATTAAGCAAGTGCGAGTTTTGGTTACAAAAAATTTCTTTCCTTCGTCACATTGTTTAAAAAAATGGCATAACTATTAATCCTGCTAAAACAAATGTTGTTGAAGAATGACCAAGACCCACAAATGTAACCGATATCCGTAGTTTTATTGGTTTGGCTGGTTATTAACAAAGGTTTGTTGAAAAGTTTTCACGGTTTTCTAGTCCAATGACTAAGCTAAATCAAAAGGTTGTTAAGTTTATCTGGACAATAGAATGTGATGATTGTTTTTTAGGAGTTGAAAAGAAGATTGGTGAATGCCCCAGTTTTGGAACTTCCTTCCTGGAATGGTGAGTTTGTTATTTACAATGATTCTTTGTTGAGGGGACTTGGTTGTGTCCTTATGCAGATTGATTAGGTAATTGCTTATGCTTCACTTCAGTTGAAAACTCATGAGGTAAATTACCCTACACATCATTTGGAATTAGCTGCTGTTGTTTTTTCAATAAAAATTTGGAGGCATCATTTGTATAGAGTAAAGTGTGAAATATATTCTGATCACAAAAGATTAAATAATATTTTCACTCAGAAATAATTGTACATGAGATAGAGAAGATGGCTGGAATTAATCAAGGATTCTGATTGTACAATTCATTACCATATGGGAAAAGCAAATAAAGTGGCTGATACGTTGAGTAGAAAAAGTAATGCTTCATTATCCATGCTACATTTGGAACGAGATACTTTGGTTTTTGATTTGACGAACTTTGGCATAGAATTTGTTCGTGCAAGTAGATCTTCTGTTTTGTTTCAGGTGTCAGTGAGATCATCTCAATCAGACAGAATTAAGCAAGAGCAGAAGAAAGACAGTGGGTTACAGAAAAAGGTAGAGCTGGTTCAGAAGGGTAAGTTTCCTGAATTTAACATTGATAATTATTGTGTTTTGAGGTTTGGGAAGAGATTATGTCTGCCTTGTGATTCACAGTTGAAGAATGAGTTGTTATGTGAGGCTCATAGTTCCCCGTTTTTAGTTCATCCTGGCAGTACTAAGATGTACAGAGATCTGCTGGAGTATTACTGGTGGGATGGAATGAAAAGAGATATTTCCGATTTTACTGTGAAGTGTTTGACTTGTCAGTAGTTTAAAGCAGAGCAATAGTTACCGAAAGGTATGTTTTAGTCATTACCGGTGCCGGAGTGGAAATGGAAGAATATATCCATGGACTTCATTGTGGGGTTACCAAATAAATGTCGAGGTAATAATGCAATATGGGTTATAGTTGATCGATTGACTAAATCTGCTCATTTCCTTCCTATATGAGATACTTTATCTCTAGATCAACTAGCTCGGTTGTATGTTAAGGATATAGTCAGGTTGCATGGAGTTCCCCTCTCCATTGTATCTGATCGTGATCCCAGGTTCATTACTAAATTTTGTAAAGGCCTTCAGAAGTCATTGGGTAATGAATTAAATTTTAGTACATCTGTTCATCCTTAATCAGATGGGCAGCTAGAACGAACAATTCAAACATTAGAGGATATGCTATGTGCTTTCTGGATGGATTATCAGGGAATTTGGGACCAACATCATTCTTTGGTGGAATTTTCATATAATAACAGTTTTCATTCCGATATCAAGATGGCTCCGTTTGATGCATTATATGGGAGGCAGTGTCAAACTGCAACTTTTTGGGATGAAGTGGGTGAAAGGAAGCTGATGGGACTAGAATTAGTAGAAGAGATGGCAGAAAAAGTTCTTTTGATTCAGAAACACATAAGAATAGCTCAGAGCAGGCAGAAAAGTTATGCGGATAACTAGAGGAAGGATCTATCTTTCGAGGTAGGTGATCATGTTTTTCACAAAGATTCACCATGGAAAAGTGTGATGTGATTTGGTAATAAAGGAAAGCTGAGTCCAATGATCATTGGACCATATGAAATCCTGGAGATAGTTGGATCAGTTGCTTACCGAGTGTATTTACCTCCAAGTTTGTCCCAGGTACACAATGTTTTTCATGTTTCGATGTTGAGAAAGTATACGCCAGATCCATCTCATGTTTTGAGCCCAGAGGTAGTTCAGTTGGACGAGAATATCTCTTGTGAAGAAAAACTAGTCCAGATTCTTAACCGTAGAGAGAAAGTGTTGCGAAATAAGGTAATTCACCAGCTAAAGGTTTTATGGAAAAACCATATGGTAAAAGAGGCAATGTGGGAATCTGAAAATTCTATGAGGGATAAATACCCCCACTTATTTTGATAAGTGAATTAAATTGTGAGGATGCAATTCCCAAAAGGGGGGAATGATGTAACATCCCAGGTAAATAAAGAATAATAAATTTTCGTATTTGTTAATATTTGTGAATTAAATATTAATTTTACTTTAAAGGGGTTTCTATGTTCGATAGCGTACCCGATACGCAACAACAAGTTTCTTTGAAATATTACGTTGCACACTAGTAATATAATAATATTATTTTAAATGGTAGTTAACATGTAGCCATTGTATATGCGGGAATGAATATAAATAAAGAAAATATGATTATATATGTTTGTTAAATGTTTTTACATTTATCCAATAAAAGATAAAGGCTTAAAATAAGAAAATAATTAAATTTTAGGCATAGATACTCTAATATTCACTAAAAGGTCGACTTATCACCTTTTGATGGCGAACCCTCATTAAATATAGTTTTCGTCACTCATATACATTATATTGGACCAAATAAAATTATTCTTTATAATCGGGTCATCAAAATTTATGTTGCGTAAATTTTTTGTATTTTTCCTATAAAGTTCATATTTTAATGAATAGGGAAAAATGTTGGGTTTTAATTCGAAACATCTTTTTAATATAATTTATTTATATGATGAGATTATCTTTTGAATTGGTTTTAAAGTGAAATTAGAATATATTTTTATCATTTAATCCAATAGTGGTCATTGGAATTAATTTCACTTTGAAATTGGACTTAAACTAGTGTCAATCTTTTGATATATATTGTTTCATAAAAACACGCTATCTGTTTAGACAGCGGGGATTAATTATTAAATTAATTAATGAAATTATATGTTTTGAATTTGGTAAAAGAGAAATTATTTTTTATTTCGGAATATCAAATATAGCTTCAGGTGAATTTTTAGTATTTTTCTGAAAAGCCTCAATTTTTTATGAATAGTGAAACCACTAAGTGGTAGTTAAAATACTTATTTTTCGTTTAAATGAATCTTTAACAATTTTGTGAATTGAATTTAAAAAATCTTACATGAATGGTTATCATTATTTTTTAAAATGTGGTTCAATGGGATTAAAATAATTTTTTGGTGAATTGTAACTTTTATGTTTTATTAATCGCGATTAGAGGTAATTAGTGTATTTTAAGGTAAAAATAATGTTTTAATAATATTAAATGACCTTGAAACATGTCCTACCCTTATTGGATGTTTCATGGAAGAAAAATACAATACATGGGTCATCTTGGGGACCCCATGGATCCACTTGGGTAAGAAAATGACGTTAATAACTTTTTATTTAAAGTTAAAATAAAAATGTCACAAACATGTTTTGTTTTACTAAAACAATTTTTACATGGAGTTATACAAGTCATATTTTTGAATATAAATATCCATTAGAAATATAATATGATTTCCTACATCATGATATTTTTTTATAATTTTTAGACTTTAAATAAATTAAATTATTTATGACACCATGATGATGCAGCGATTACCTCATTATTAAACGATTAAAATAAATTGACAAGAGAATGTAAACTATAAGACCTAAAATTGTCAAAAACCTATTATATGTGAGGATTTCGAACTATTATCACCTTTTCCTAGAAATATATAATTTTGGGACCTTTAAAATCCGAAACTGATTATATAATAAAGTAACATTTTATAACTTTCCAAGAGTGCCCCTCCTCTCCTCTTATAAAAGGCCCCCACCTCTACCTCCTTACCCACAACTCACAAGCCTTTGGTTCGGACAATCTCTGCTCATTGAATCTATATACATCCCTATATTCATCCTAGAAGCCTTCCCATAGGAAGAAATCTCTTTAATAAACCCTTTTGGTTCAAACCAAGAGGAGTAACCCGATTTAAAGGTAATGTCTTCACTTGTGTTCTTTTGTTTTATTTTGCTTCTCCAAACCCCTAAACTATTTTTATTCCTTTACTTTGTAACAAAAACAGTATATTAAATATAGTCGGATGTTTTTATGATAATTATTCGAGCTACACTTACACACACCATTGTCTAATGGTTAAAGAACATATTGTTTCTGTGGTTGGCGAATTTCTGCCTCACAAAACGATGATTGTTCAATCGTCATTTAACACCCTTCATGGTGGACATTAATATTTAACTCTATTTATATATGATATATATTATGTTATGTTTTACTTATTATTATGTATTTTTAATTTATGGCATAATTTTATGGTTTCCATTTTGGGTAAACGTGATATCTTCATTTTAGGAAGTGGAGACTACCGCCCCCTCAAAGTGATTTGATTCGTTAATGCCATATGTGGGACGTATAAAGGATGTATTTAATGATATTAAATATGATATTATAATGGAATTATTATATATCTTTATATAATTATGATTTCACTCCATTAAATATGTAATATAAATGAAAGTAGAATTCATGCATACGTACAGCTTACCGTCTCCATGAATGGTGCATTTCATTTCTTACCTCTAAATGTTATATACTATTATAAATACAAGAATATGATGGATAAATATGATATATATGATATTAAAATCATGAATATCATTATATATATAATGAAACTTTGACCACATGAACAACATGTAATTGTAAGAAGTCCATTTTTGACTTAAGAACTAGATATCATCAAAATGAACATTATTAACTTAAATGATTACATAATGTTTATAACATTGAAATAAGTGATATAAAAGGAATATTAATTTTTAATGAGGTTCTTAAGAAAGTATAAATTAACACTAGTTTATTATTCAGGAGAATAAAGAGCGATCGAGGCAAGTCGGACACAAGGTAAGGGACTTCTTCTCAATCTCCTTTTGTTGAGGCATATTTTGTTTTATACACAACATTCTTTTATAAGCTGTACAAAACACCTTTGACTTTTCATTTCATTCAAAGGGGATATTTTTCTATGAATCCTTTTACTAATTGAAAAAAAGGAATGTTTCTTTTAATGTATGTGGTGACAACAACCTTTTCTGCCGCCGCGAGTATTATTTGGTCTTTGGCTTCCTCAACAAGCCGTAATGTTTTTTAAAATGAAATAAATACCATATAATCTTTTATGTATTTTGGTATTGATATTTTATTTATAATATATTTGTTATGTCAATATATTTAAGTGATATATTGTGATTAGAATGTGGAAATGTTTTCTTTCCATTATTTTTGTTTTATGTCTTATGATTTTACAATGGTACTTAGACATTTGATGGGTTGTTATGTGATAAACCATAAGACGAGTGGTGTCGTGAATAGCAGGATGGGTGGTTACGTTATAACATCTAATTAATTGGGTATGGAAGTTGGCCGTATGGTTATTCCATTTTGTGATATGTGTGGATGTCGACCACAAGGTTATTCCATTTATGTATGTTTATGTCCCAAAATACCTTTATAAGTTATGTGTTCTTTATATAGGTTTTATGGTGATATTTTGGTTACAAAATGGTAAGTAATGATCTTTTATTCAGTGAAGAGTATTTACTACTTATTAAAGGTGAAAAGTGTTACTTTGATAAAGTATTCATGGTTTACTTGATGTTTTGAAAAACTAACAGTTTTCTTTCTTTGTGTAGCCATTACTGAGCTTTTTATAGTCACCCCATGTTTTTTTGAAATGTTTTTCACATGACATTATGTGGAATAGGGTCAAGGATTTGATCAAATAAAATTCATGTTGTCTTAAACATGGAACTATACATGACTCTTTTTTAAGAGTTCATGCTTTGTAAAAAAGGGGAAACTTTGTAGAAGTGTCTAATGTGTAATATTTTGAGATGTAATAGTTATGATCTAATTCTCTAAAACTCTAAACCTGAAAATATCCTCAATGTAAATTATTCATTTAATTCAATATTATGTATTATTTAAGTCCATGGCCTTATACTACTACTATTGGTTTTCCACCAATTAAGAAAGATTATCCTCTAATGTTTTCTGGTAATAGAAACATATACTTTTATGGAAATACTAGAGATGAAATAATTATGTCATTATAATATAATTTTTATCGAAGGTGATGGGTCTCAATACATCAAAAAGTATTCGGGACAAGATGGAAAGTGTTTTGTAAGTGAATACTAAAATTAATTATGGAAATCATTAAATCTGGTGTAGTAAGTATGAAGAAATCAGAATGAGAGATGAATAAAAAATTGATGAATACTTCACAAGAGTAAATGAAATTGTTTAAAACACTAGAGGATTAAAATATCTATTAGAAGATTCTACAATTGTGGATAAAATAATTATAAAATTTTGGACAAGTTTGATTCTAAAATTTATTCTTTCAAATATAAGAATGAATTATCACTTGATGAATTGCATAGGATTCTTATTTCATATGAAATATTTAAAGATATAATGTTCAAAAAGAATATTAAGGATGAAATGGATTTTGATGTTATGAGAGAGATAAAAATCAAATATCTTGAACAAGTTGACCCTTATGATTCTGGTGATAATGAAGATGGTGAATTGAATGATAAGATTATGTATCTCATATCTAAAAACTGATAAAGAGGAAGAGGGATATATGGAGGTAAAATTCCTCTCATTTTTTTGAGTGTGGTGGAATCATACACTTTGTTATGAATTTCACGAAGAAGAAATTTGGAGAATATCATGATGATTCTGATAAAAAATATTTATGGAAGAAGAGGAAGAAAAATGATAAAGAAGAAAAGTCTTCCAAAAAATACTAGAAGATGTTTACTGGAAACAAAAGAAGTATTTTGAGTTAGAAATTGAATCATACTCAACTGATAAAAATTATTTTAATGATGAAATTTCATAAAATTTAGAACCTTCATTAAAAAATTTATAAAACAAATGATTCCTTAGTGTGTGACAAAGGTGTAAGAAATATTATAAGAATTATGAAATAATAATATAACTAATTTTATGTCTTAAGAAAAAAACTGTCAACAAATAAATTATAGTTATGAATAATTTTTTGATGAAGTTTCTTATGAAATAATAGATGTCATGAAGTTGGAGGAATAATATATTCATGGGATCTTAAGATACAAACATAGAATTTATGATCACGAAAAAATTACTGAATATCTCAATACATTTTTGTCTTCCAAGGAAGAAAAATTTAACATGTTTTAATAAAAACTTATTAATACCAAAATTACCTTGAGGAAGATGAATGTATATTTCCACAAAGCCTCATAATTAAAATCTAATACTTCTAAAGTAGCCGAGAGGGCTCAATATAAAAATTAGATGAAATTTCAATCACCAAAATTAATGTTTCATATAATTCATTTAACATTTTAGATTTTTTAAAAAGTATTGGGAAATCATCGTTAGGGAAAGGATGTAAGAAACCTGTCAAATCTATAAAAGTTTAAAACACAATAAAAAGAAAATATGGTCCACATCCTGAATATGTTAGTGTGGGAAGAAGTTAACAACCTCAATATGGTCTCTACAAAGAAATATATTTCTTAAATAAATAATCAATATTTGTTGGCTATTATTGGTGTTGTGGAATCTATGGTAATATGGAATATAATTTTTGGCACAACATATCTCTACCTAGAAGAATATTTGAGGAAAACAGAATAAATAGTGAAAGTAGAATTAGTAAATTTCCAAGGTTATAGAGAGTTGAAAAAGCAAATTCCCAAGATTTTAGAAAATTTCCAACAAAAAATCAATTTGAATGCTTGGAAGATATTTTTGGAAGATGTGATCAGTATGGTAATCATTCTGAATGATTTATGACACTCTTTCTAGAACAAGTTTCTTATGATATAAAATAAAAGAATTCTGAAAAGAAGAAAGTTAAGGAAATATATTTTTTTAAGAAAACCTTGAAGCCCAGTAAAAGTATAAAACAAAAGATACTTGATAGTGATTGTTGTTCACATATGATAGGTGATATAAAAATAATGAAACATGTTTAAAGTCATTGTGGAGGATAAGTTAACTCTGTAAATTCAAGTTCCATGAAAATCAAAGGAATTAGAACGACTCATATTGAAGCTAAAAAGTTCAAATATTAGGAATTTATATTTGTTGAGGGGCTAAAACATTACATAGTTAGTGAAATTCAACACTGCGATTAAGGAGAAGAATTTTTTTTATAAAATATTTTTGTATCATCCAATTTATGAATGATTGAAAAGTTATTAAAAAGTGAGAAAGAACTAATGTGAATAACTTTCAAATATGAAATTTTAAAAAATCATGTAACTTGAGTGCTGAAAATGAAAAAAAAATTGTGGCACTAAAGACTTGGTCACCCTGGCATAAAAATATGAACAAGCTTTCTCATGTTGATGTTGTCCAAAATTTTCCAGAATTTAAAAGAAGATATAAATTGGTTTGAATTACTTTCATGAAAGGAAAGATGACTAATAAAAGTAAAAATATAATTGAGATTCAATCAATCATACTTTATAAAAAAAATCAATATGATTTATGTGGGCCGATGATACAACAATCAACAAAGGGATATTTATACATTATTAATTTAATTTGTGATTTCAATTGGATGAAAAAAAACCATTTTTATGAAACATGAGTCAGAGTATATGGAAATGTTTATGTTTTTCAGAAAAGAAGTTCAGAAATAAATGGGGGACTATATAAAGAAGTTGAGAACAAATATTGGTACTGAATTCACAATAAATTATTTTTAAGAATATTTGAGGAAACATAATATCAAATATCATTATATTTCTCCCTATACTCCACAAAAAATATCGTATAAAGAATGAATATTGCTATGTGAAAATGGGAATAATTATGTTAGCGGAATATAAAATTTCAAAGTTCCATTGGAGAGAAGATGTTAGAAATGTTATACATATTCAAAATAGATGTTTATTGAGACCCAAAACTGACATGACTCATTATAAAAAAATTTATAACAAAAAACCTTCATTGAAATATTTCAATGTTTTTGAAATTCCATTTTTTCTCAAAATAAAAAACTAGATATGTGAATGTATGATGAGAATGTTGAGGAAGGAAATTTTATGGGTTATTCACCAAATGAAAGAAGTTACAAATTCAATAACAAACATTTACAAATGTTGGTCAACTCATATTATGTTATAGTAATTGAAAATAAAAATTCCATTACAATTTTTTTTTGAGAATATTGATGATAAAATAATGATTCCCAATAATAGTAGAAGTAAGTCAAATCATATTATTGATGATTTAGAAAATTCATGTGGTGAGGAAAGTTCATTTGGGAAGGAATCATTGAAATTTCCTACTTTAAAAATATATTTTGAGTCTGAAAGTGTTATTGTAAATGAGAAGGCTTCATTTAAGATGAGAAAAAAGCTGACATTAGATAATCAGACATCACTTATCTCAAAAGTAAAATCAGAATTAGTTATAGAAGCTATTCAACTCAAATAATGGGTGGATTCTATGAATAAAGATTTCAGTCAAATTGAGAAGAATGAAACATGGGAACTTGTTCCACATCTAACAAATTAAAAAATTATTAGAACAAAGTCGGTTTATATAAAAAAATTTAATGGGAATTGAGAAGTTTCATGAAACAAAAAAGTACTTTTTTATAAAGGATATGTAGAGGTGGAAGGTGTGGATTTTGATGAAACCTTAGACCCATTGAAAGGCTACAAACTATTTGAGTGTTTTGTGTAGTGGTTTCTCATTGGAATTACAGTATTTATTAGATGGATGAAAATCATATTTCTTAAATGGTGAGATTATGTTATAAGTTACCATTGAACACAATTGTGGGTTTCTAATTCACAAGGATGAAAACAAAGTTTTAAAATTGAATAAATATTTGTATGGGAGAAACAATATCCCTATGATTTGAATTCTAAACATGACATTTGTTTGAGAATGTTGAACATTTCCAAAGGAAAAGTTGATATCAACTTATATGTGAAAGTTATTGACTCTGGAACTCAAATTGTAATTGATTATGTGAATGATATAATTATTTTGGGGTACAGAGAAGATGTTTGAAAAACATTTTCTGAGGAAATTAAGAAGAATTTAGAAATTCCTAAGTTAGGATAATTTACTTTTTTCCCTAGCTTACAAGTTCAAAAAAAAGGAAAAACCCTTTTTATTATCTAAGGAAAAGTATTCCTGGGAATTTTTAAAGATGTTTGGGATGATAGAATCCAAATAAAATTTTAACTCCTATTTTAGTGAGCACAAATTTGAGTAAAGATGAATCTGGAATAAGTGTGAATCAAAAAGACTTTCATAAGATAATAGGAATTATTATTTACCTTACTACCTCAAGTATTAATATTATTTATGTTGTGACATTGTGGGCCATGTATCAATGTTATATAAAAGAATCACATATGTTGGTATTAAATAAGATTATGTTATATGTCAAAGGAAAAAATTCACATGTTTTGTTATACATAAGAAATAGTGAGATAACTTTTATTTGTTATAGTGATGCCGATTGTGATGGAGATTGTAATGATAGAAAGTCAACCTCAAGAGGAACATTTTTTGGGTGAATGTTGTGTGAGTTGACATAGTAAGAAACAATGTTTAGTAATGTTGAGTAAAACTGAATCCAAATATGTTGTAACTACTCATTCTTGTAATCAAATGTTACGGATAAAAGTTCATCTTGACGATTTTAAAGAAAAAGGTTTCTAAACCATTCATGATTATTTTTGATAACCAAATTGAAATTTAACATTATAAAAATCTTGTATAACATTAAAGATAAAAACACATTGATATAATGTTTCACATTATAAAAGAGAAAGTTTCTTCTAGAGATATTTTTCTTGAATACATTTCAATAAAGTATCAGATTGATGGTATCTTTACAAAAGAAATTCTGAAAGAGAGGTATTTGGGATTGAGGCTGAAAATTTATGTTTATCCTCCTCCCATGTCTTCCTATAAATCATAAGGATATAACCCCCACAATTCTTTGGATTATGTTGACAATGGGGTAGAGAATGTAACAACTTTATACTTTGTTAAAAGTTTTTACTTATATTTCTTAAATGAATCTAAACCCATTGTTATCATAAAATGGGGGAGATAAAAGGAAAAGTGAGAGGAAAAGTTAAATGTGAGGGGGATTTTATCTTTACATTTTTGTACAATTTTCTTACCATATAGGGATAAATTTCCTTCAGAAAAATTTATTTATCCTATAGTGTGGTGTTAGGACACTCTCCTTTGAGAAAGGCTATGTTTTGATAAAAGTCAAAAAACATCAATTTCTTAAAACAGTTGAGTTGTGAAAAATTATAAGAGTTAGAAATTTTGTTAACAAAGGTTATCAACAAATCCTAAGGGGGAGATTGAAGAATGATTTTAATAATTTTTTTTTAATTTTTTTTATTTGTTAACAAATAACCTTTTTGTTGAAGAATTTTTTTTATTTAGGAATCAAAACCAATCCATAATAATGATGTTGTTTTCTAGGAAAATGTTTTCGAACCTAGGTTTTCATATTTAGATGCACTGGACATTGAAAAATTTAGGATGATGAATTAGTTGATTAGAAACATTATCGTATTCAGGTCCACCTTCATGAAACTGAAAATCATCAAATTAAAATGAATCAAAGGCAAAGTTTATTATTTTTTGGAACATTTTCATTTCCATAATCAGAGAAACAATGGTGTTTCTATGTTAGAAATAATGAAGATTTTGACTTATAAAGAATGAATTTTAAGAGTTAAAAAGAATGAATTTTTTGAGTTAGAAATAAAAATGTTGATGAGACAAAAGTTGCTGGTTGAAGAAGTCATACTGTTCTTGATTATTTTTGTTGAAGAAAGTGATGCCAGCAGTTAGAATGTTTTCATGCTTCCAAAAACTAAATAAGAAAATACTTTACTAGTCATAATGTTCTCACAAATCATGAAAAATTTCATGATAAACGATATTGAACAAATGGTTTTGAGATTTGATGAATTTCACAGTAAAAAAATGGCAATTCCATCATAATGGTATTTTCATAATAATGGGAATTCCATCATAATGAGAAAATATATCGTAATGGGAAAATCCATCATATTGAAAAAATACATCATAATGATAATTAAATTATGATGAGATGAAGAAGAAATCTGATCATAATTAGTTGCGAAAGAAAAATCACAATGAGATGAGAAAGAAACAGATTTTAATTAGTTGAGAATGAAAGATATAATAATGAGCTGAGAAATAAAGATATTTTAATGATCTGAGAATGAAATAGATCATAATAATATGTAAAAGAAATATATTGTAATGTGTAGTGGAAGAAATATATTGTAATGAAATGAGAAACATATAGAGTTGAAGAGGATAAGCATGAAATTAAATTTTGTGTAAATATCAATGAAACCTAAGGAGGATTGATGAAGTCACAAATGAAGTTTAAATGTGAGTGATTTTTTGAGTTATGAAATTTGAGGAAGTAGGGAAATCTTTCATGTTTCCTACTTTTGCTTTCTATGTTTCCTATAAATACATGATTAGATCATTCGTTAAATTGTAACATTCACATACATGAAAAAGGTGGAGCACTGGATAAACTGATGTGAAAGTCCCAATCTGATTGAAGAATAATTGTAGTGAGCATTCTAGAAGAGTTTGATTTTTTATGTTGAGAATGAACTTGTCGTATTGAGTGAATCAGATCTAGATCTAACATATTGAGATAATCGAATCCAACGTCATCGTATTTATAATATCAGATTCAACATAGATGTGTTGAAAAAATCAGATCCAACATTATTAGATTGAGAAAATCAGATCCATCCAATTCGGACTGAGGTTTTAGAGTGGGAAATTGTGGTGCAGTTTTAAAAAAGGCCTTATTTTGTTGTTTGGATAAAGTTTTCTATAATAAAACTATTTAATCTAATGGGATTCGATATAATATTTACGATTAGGAGATAAAAGGTGTCTAACATGAGTTTTCACAAGTTTAATCCACTTCTTCACAATAGTGTATTTCCATAGACCCACATGAGTGGATATTGAAGGGATGTAGGTTCTCCCACTGAGGTCAAACATCATAAATATTCATTCCTTTACTTTCCAAATTTTACTTTAAGGATAATTTACTAAAATTTGATATGGAAATAAATATTATTATGTTATAGGGGTTACGTTTCTAAATGTTTTGAAACTTATAAAATGCTAACCAATGATTCATCCCCACTACACAATTGTTATTGGATCCTTCTTAACTTCACATTGATTATTATCTAGAATTGTTTTAGAAACTATTGGTGGTGACCTACTTAGTTGTACTCACACCCTACTCGGGCTTCCTAAATGGTACCCGAATAGACTTTACTGTTGTAGGATAGGTTAAAGAAAAAAAGGAACTGTGTTAGATGTATGATTTGGGGATGGTTATACGATGAGGGAACCAGACATAGTTTAAGAGTCACGTGGGAGTTGTTAGTTTATTTATTTTCCATTTTTTAGTTTATAAACATAACATGTACATTAGGGGAATGTTTCCTACATTTGTTGGATGTTGTATTTCCTGCTTTGCTATCTTGGCATATTGGTATCTCGTTGTTATATATATGATTCTACTATTTTTGATTACTTATACTAGTGTTTTACTATGAAAAAATATGTCATATTCTCCCCATAATTTAATGATTAGACCTTCATTGCTAGTCGGAAGCCTTTGGCATATGGGGAGGAGCGCCTGAGGTTAGGTGATGGTCTAGCTCGAGGAACCGGCACGTGGCACCAAGGGTGGAATGTTACAAAGTTGTATTAGAGAATAATTTTATTTTATTTTTATTTTTCATTACTATTTGGGATAGGTATATTAGAGACTAGGAAGATTTAGGCATTGGTAATGAGCTCATTCATGGGAGCTGTAAACCCATGTATAGGGGAAAATAAGAGTACCCAGTGGTGGGATTGTTCTAACTATTGTTTATTGTTACAGTTGTATATTTTTTCACCCTTGGTGACACACTTGTTGTTTGGTGTGATTATTATTTTTAATAATTTTTTAGAATTGACTCATGGACCAAAACACATGATAGTTGGTCTTTATGAATCATTCTAGGAACATGTTATTATTATGTGACATGCATCATATTCAACATGCATGAGAAAAATAATTTTTGGGAAAGATGTTAAACTTAAACTATTTTTATCATCTTGTAAAATTTAACAAAAACTGGTTCCTAGTATAAAAATAGTAGTGGTAAATGAGGAAATAATGTGAATAAATGGGTGTATAATGTGAAATCTGTAACTATGAGAATTATTTTACCCTTTCTAACCAAGACCAAATAGTATAATGGTTAAGGGTAGTGATAAAACCTTGTTGATGAACGTGTGGAATGAATATGGTAAAATACTTTTTGTGTTGATTCCTCTAATGTAAATGATATAAAATTGTGTTATGAGTCCTATGACTTTTTTTTTATAATTTTAGAGATATGCCTCCGTGATGATTCTTTTTGTGAGGATGGCATGAGGTTATGGACAGAGGTGCTTCACCAGTAGTGGAACTTGAGGCACTGATAGTGATGGGTGATGAAGAAGGGGAGCAGTTCTGGGTGAACTTTTCTCATTTTATACATGTCATGGGAAGATAGAAAAGTCAAGTTGAGAGGAACATGTCTATGATGATAATGGAGTTTTAGTGATAGCACCCTCTGAATTTTACTAGAGAGGGTAGACCTGAGGGAGTTGAGTTGTTGGTTGAGTCCATCGAGAGGATACATGACCTTTTGGAGAAACCATCTAAGTGGAGTGTCAAGTTGGATACTTATAATATATAAGGATCAACAAAGCATTTGTGGGACATTTAGACACAAAATGGATATACTGATGGTATACTATGGATTGAATTCTTGGAGAGGTTCTCGGAACACTTGTATTCAGAGACACTAAGGAAGGAGAAAAAAACTGAATTATTGTGGATTACTCAGGGGTGTATGATGATGACAGAATATTTTGGATGCTTAATATACATACAACACTTTGTTCCAACATTGGAAGGAGATGGGAAAGCTCATGCTTGACATTTTCAGGATAGAATTTAATGTGATATTAAATCATAAGTAAACCTTTTCAGGTTAAAGAATATTACTGAGGTGGTGAATCAGGATCTCAGAGATAGGTGGAACCTGAAAGAGTATTCCAGTGCTAGACATGTATTTTTTACTAAATTATCATGTGGTGAAACTTCTTGTTGTAGGAATCTCCGTTAGGAGATCTTTAACTTGGGTAGTGGGAATTAGAGTTCACAAATAGAGGGATCAGTTTCAAAGGACCTTATTGGAGTGATTTTTCACTAGTGTAGTAGGGTAGGTCACTATCATTGACATTTTCCTTGATCATAATTAGAGTGCATACATTGTGGCATCATGGGGAAACTATATAGGATCTATAAGACGATGTTATTGGAAGTTAGTGCTAGAAGAGTTAGTAAAAACCACAGTATGGGAAGCAGATCTTCTACACATTATCAGGCTGGCATCTAGAGTTCTTCTGGTTAAGGTAGTAGAGGTGGTGGAAATTGTTATTTTGGTAATGATCACCCATATCAATAGAGTGGTGAAACTCAGGGGAGTTAGGCTTCATCCTAGGGAAGAGGGCCAGGATGGTTGCATGCAGGGTATCCTACACTTGTGGATAGTTTGGTTAGACCATATATAGTGAGAGGTACTATTATTATATGTTCAAGATTAGTTAGTGCCTTATTTGATACTAGTACCTCTCATTCCTTTATATCTTCTAAAATTGTGAATTGTATGAGCCTAGTGGTGGAGTTTTTGAGGAGGAAAATGACTATATATACTCAATTGGGAGTGTGGTCTAGGGACATCTATTTGTGCAAGGGATGCCCAATCATGGTTGGGGAATATTATTTTCAAAAGGATATCTATATTATCAACACGATAAGATTCATCCTAATTATGGGTATAGACTATCTAGTTATATACAAAGCCCACATTGATTTCTATCATAGGAGAGTGACTTTCACATCTCCTAAGGGTGAATAGTACATTCACTATGGAAGTGGGATATCTAGGCATGCCGAGTAGGGAAAATTACTCAACAACTGGGAGAGATCACATCCCAGGTTGCTTCTTTATTTCTAGATGATGGAGGAGAACTTCATGACATCTATCCACCAATAGTTTATAGGTTTCAAGATGATCTTTCTAATGAATTCTCAGGGTTACCATCAGAGAGAGATGTGAAATTTACCATTGAGCTCAGGTCAGGGGATGAGCTACTGTGTATTCCATCATATATAATGGCATCAATAGATTTTCAAGAGCTCAATTCTCAGCTAATAAAATTTGAGGACAATAGGTTTATCCATCTGAGTATTTCACCTTGGGGATCTTTTGTGTTTTTTACAAAGAAGGATTGTGGGAGTTTGCACTTATGTGTTGATTACAGGATGTCTAAATGTATTATATTGAAGAACTATTATCCACTTCTGTGTATTGATGATATGTTTGACCAGTTGAGAGGATATTTTGTGTTCTCAAAGATCGACATCAGATGGGGGTATCATCAGTTGAGAGTTTGGACTTTTGATATACCAAGGACTACTATATAGAGTAGGTATGGACTATATGAGTTTTTCGTAATACCGATTCGGTTAACAAATGCACCAACAGTGTTTATGTACATGATGAACAAAGTATTCAATATGTACTGAATCAGTTTGTGGTTGTATTTGTGTATAACATCTTGGTGTACTCCATGACTCATGATGATCATGATCGACATCTTGACATCCTTTTGAGTACACAAAGAGAGCATCATCTATACAACAGTCTATTGAATTATCAGTTTTGGATTGACTAGGTACACTTATTAAGCCACATAATCTCTAAAGAGGGTGTGTTAGTGGACCCCTAGAAGGTTCAGGCAATTTTTTCATAAGATAATCCAAAGAAATTTTTGATATCCTTAGTTTTATGGAGATGACAAGTTATTATAGGAGATTCATCCAGGTCCATTACTAATTCAGAGCACCACTTATGAGATAGATCATGAATGGGATAAATTTCCAATAGTTGGGAGCATGTGAGAATGATTTTCAGAAGTTGAATGAGTGGATGCTAATGACACCAATATTGATCCTTCTTGATCCAGGGGGTTCATATATAATTTTCTGTCATGCTTCTAGAATTAGACATGGAGCTGTGTTGATACAAGGAGACCACATTTTGGTGTATGGGTCTTGGAATTGAAGCCCCATGAATGGAACTTCCCTATATATCAACTCAAGTTAGTAGCAATTTTTATGCCTTGAGGTGTTGGTGGAACTATCTCATGGGAAAGAAGTTTACAGTGTTTACCGATCACAAGAGAATGAGGTATATCTTTTAACATCGAGATTTAAAACATTCACAATAGATATGGGTTGACTATATGAATTCTTTTTATTTTGAGCTATAATATATGCTAGAGAATGGAATCAATGTTGAAAATGCTTTGAGTATGATAACTTGGACACAAATTGTCCCTAATATTAGTGATGAGTGGAAAATAATGACTTTTCTGGTTGAGATTCATGTTTTTGTTCAAGATGGTCAAGAACAGATGACTCTCGTATCAGTTTTAGTGGAGTATACACTTTTGAGATGGACCAAAGATAGATTGTATGAGGATCCTGAATGCTTTACCTTGAGGGAAAGCCTTAATGGGGGGGGGGATAAACCTTGATACTGTTCCATCGATGAGGATGACGTTATCAATGTGGCAAAGCGTGTTGTTGTTCCTACAAGCATACATGTAGAGTTAATGTGTGAGTTTTATGCCTTGATGAGGGTGGGGCATCCAGGTGTATCCAAAATGTATCATGACCTGTGATGAATGTTTTGGTGGTTGGGCATGATAAAGGAGGTAGCAGGGTCTATGACATGATGTTACACCTATTAGCAGGTGAAGGAAGATCATCAATGACCTAGTGTTCTTCTACAGTTGTTACAAATTCAATAATAGAAATGGGATGATGTGGCTATTGATTCTATTGTGGGAATTCTGAGAATGCCTAGGAAGAATGATGTGATTTGGGTTGTTTTAGATCAAATGATGAAGGTAGCACATTTCCTTCCGATATGGGAGACTTATTCAGAAAAATAGTTGAGATTACTGTATGTTTGGGAAACAGTTATTCTGCATGGGGTGCCCCAGACAATTGTTTTAGACCACAATTCTCACTATACTTCTCACTTATGGAAGGGTTTACTGAAGGTTCTCAGTACACAAGTATTATTGAGTATGAATTTACAACAACATAGAGATGGGTGGTTATAGAATACTATATATGTTCATAAAGATATGATATTGGCGTGTGTTCTAGACCTCAGTGGCTCTTAAGAGAAACACTCATATTTAGTTGAGTTTTCCTATACCAATAGTTATAATAAAACAATTCAGATGAAACCATATAAGGCCCTTTATGGCAGTCCATGTAGATCACCTCTACACTGGATAGAGGTAGGTGAGTTAGAGTTGTTGGAACAGAGTCTCATGTAATAGATCTTGGAATAGGTACAACTTATTTAGAACTGTAGGGAAAGGTCTAAGAGTAGTCAAAAGTCATATGATGATAGACATTGAGTTCCACTATAGTTTACATAGGATGGTCATTTTTTTCTTTTAGATGTCATCTAGGATGGGTCACCGTAGAATTTAGAGACAGGTCATGTTGGTGCCGAGGTTTGTCAGACCTTTTGAGTTTGTGGAGAGAATCGAACTGGTGGCTTACCAATTGGCTCTTCCATAGAAATACAGTGTTATGAATTATTGTTTTCCATGTGTCAAAATAATGGAAGGATCACCCAACACTTATCATGTTATTGATTTGGTCGATCTTGAGTTAATGATTGATACATACTTTAAGGATTATCTCATACATGTGTTGGATAGAAGTGAGAATATGTTGTGGGGAAATACCATGATGATAGTTCTTGTATTGGGGAAATAAATATGAGGGTTCATTGGCCTAATCTTTTTGACACTGAATCCGAGAGAAGATTGTGAGTATAGCTTAAGTACGAGCTATTATAATGTAGGGAAATTTTAATATATTAACCTTATATGGAGTTTTCTGAGGATTATTTACATAAAATATTGTCTATTATGGAGTACATTTCATTTTGGTTATACCCCTAGGGTGTGTTTGGGTGAAATTAAATAATAAATTAAGAAAAAGGGGCTATGCACATTTGGTGCATAGATATAGAAAACTGTGTACCACAACCCAAAAAATCATGCATATCTAGACTGTGGGGAATTTCATAGTCGGAGTATGGTATTCCAAACAATGCACTGAAGAAAGAGAGATCATGAACCCCTAAAACAATAGGTTCATGTTTCGAATACAGTTATGGAAAACCATGCACCGCTACCCATGAAAATGAATGCAGTATTTTTAATTCCCAGAAAATTAGTTTTAAATCCACCTGAACCCCCACCCCCAACATGCCCTATTCAACTAAAACTCAAAAACTTATAGTTTTTGATGATTTTAGGGAATCCCTATGTGATTCTGTGGTTGTTCGACCTCTGTTCTTTGTTATTTGAATCTCATATTCAAGATCCACACATCCCCTGGTAAGTGGATCTTATCCACATGGTTTCTCATTCATTTTCCATCCTCTTTTTCTTTTGGTGGGAGGATATCATTTGTTTTTCTAGATCTATATCTATATTGGTTAAATCTATATATAGTACTTTGATTATAGATATAAAGATTACGAGACCTTATTTCTTGATTTTGGTTTTTGAAATTAAAATCGCGAACTACATTGTTGTGTTGCCCAAATTTTGGGGATTATTGTTGTATGATTATTATACAATGAATTGAGGTATGTGGTCTATAATTTAATCCCCATAGTCATGGATTTGATTTGTGTATGAAAAATTATATAATTTATAGCATTATTTAGCAATTTAATTTCTAAATTGGGTTAATTAAGATGACCAATTGATTTATCGAAGCATTGTAGAAATGGATGATTAATTAAGGAATTAATCATGAGACTAAGAGGATGTCATGTAAGATAATTAATTTGGGAAATTTATTATGGGATTTAGTTATTTCAATATAGATAATTAATCATGGGATTAATTATTAGATACCTAATCGGATAAATCGAGATTATTAATTTTGAATTAATTATGTGCTTTTGATATTGTGATCTAGATAATTAATTGTGGAATTAATCATGAAGAGTTGTGATATAGAATGAGATAGTTAATTCAAGAAGATTAATTATGGTATCTGAATTGTTATATTGATTAATTAATTGATTAGTTATTTAATGGGATTGGTACACTATGTTAATTGGGTAGTTAATTTAGGATATTGATGGGGAATCCTAATTGATAGGATTGGTAAGGAAATTGGGGAGAGTAGTTAATTATTGAATTGAATAATAAAATTAAAGTGATTAATTTATTTTTGAATTAATTAAAATTATTTAAATTTTTAGTTAACTGTTGAATTAACTAATGGATTTGATATATTTAAATAATTTTCAAATTACTAATGGAATTGATGTGGTTAATTAATTTTGAAATAATTATGTGAAAATGAATGGGAACATGGTCATTCAACTGAGAGATATACATGGTTACATGGTCATTATCATTATGAGTGAAGGAATGGGAAAATTTCCATTCAATTGAGAAGTATATATGGTTACATGGTCATTATACTTATGAGTAAAGTAATGGGAATGTGGTCATTACATTGATGGGTATGTGTGGAAACATGGTTATCTTACATATGAATAAAATAATGGGAACATGGTCATTATTTATGTGATGAAATTGATAATGGTAAGGTGTCATTCACATATTAATTAATGAATGATAACAAAAGGTACTCCAAAATATGGCCTCACTTGAGAATAATTCGGGCTTCGATATGAGCCGAATCAGGTATTACGATACGATAGTGCCATTTAATACTTTGACCTCCAGGATGAGTCATAGAAGGTATTAAGATATCATATTACCTAGAAATACTTTGGGCTCTAACATTGTGTGAAGCTAGTATTGAGGTACGTGTGTCCTTGGGAACCTTGTATTTTCTCGAATGGCTCGAAGGCCTTCATTTTTTAATGATTTTTGATAATCCACCTTTCAAGGGGTGAAATGGAACCCTTACAATTATTGTAGGCATAATAATTACATGGATCGTATGCCTTAGATAAATTCATTTCTTGTAGGATTCAAACATTACATACAACCCAGATTAATTACTTGGTACTGCTCCTCCCCAGCATCTTCATTGTGAAATATGCTCTCCACCTTCGCATGGATATTCGGATAGTCTATCCGATGCATGCACAGGCTTGTCCTGATGGTAGGTGCCATACCCTCTCCTTCTTGAGATCCGTGTAGCTTCTGATATGGTGAAACCTCATTTCCTATCCTCCTATAGAGCTTGTTCCTTATAGGTTGTCTGGTTTGCATCTTCACTTAAGGTGTCCCGAAGGCCTTACTTGCCCAAAGGCTTGGCTTCCCCGAAGGCCTTAAAGGACTTGGGGACCAAATCGGTGGCCCAAAGGCCCAAACAGGGGCAAATTCTCGGCTACTACAGTGCCAAACAGTGTCTGCTATAGTTCCAGCTATACTATTGCCCAGTTCCCGCTATAGTACCTGCTACAGTACTACTATAGTACCCCCCGGAAATTGTGCCTCCACCAGGATTTGATCCTGGGTCACCTACATGCACTTTAGAGTCATCACCAATTGGGCTGAAGCTCATATTCTTAGGAACCTTGTATTTAATTATGTTAAATAAATAGTAATGGTAATGTGATAACTATTTATTTTCCCATTGTAATTATTTCATTTTAGAACTGCATACATTTTTTATTTATTGGAATATTTTTAAACACCATTGGTGGTGGCCTACTCGGTTGTATTTTCACCCTACTCATGCTACATGATAGGTACATGAATAGACATTATTTTTCCAGGATTGGTTAAGGTAAAAGGCCCTATGTTAGATGGCTCATTTTGGGATGTATATTGGATGAGGGAACCAAATGTTCTTGGAGACCTTCTTGGGAATCATTAGTGTATTTATTTTTCAGTTTGAATTTTAGACACTTGACATGTACATTAGTTTCATGTTTCCTTCATTTGTTGTATATTGTAATTTCTACTTTGTTATCTTGGCATATTGGTATTTCATTGTTATATATATTCTACCCCTATAATTGTTTACATATGTTGTTGTTGTACTCTAATAAAAGAGGCTATAGTCTTGCCATGATTGGCTGATCAGACCCTCACTACTAGTCAACATCCTCTGGCAGACAAGGAGGATCACTTGAGGCCATAAGATGGTCTGGCTCGGGGCACTGGTGCATGGAACACAGGTCGGGACGTTACACATAGGACATCACTTCAGACCTAATAATTCCATTCCAAGAGATAGAGATACATCCACATCAATTTTCTAGACACCCTAAGTAGAAGTATACCAAGATGCGATTCTTTAGCTAGAACTTGAGTTCTCTTTCTAAAAATAATTTTATTTCTACATCTCTATCAAGGAAAACAACCCGTTAGGTCCAAAATGTAATTGGAATTTGTATATTGTTAAAAATGAAGTAATTTATTTAACCCAATTTCTCCATTCCAAAGTACATAATAACGTAAATTTCTCTCTAGTAAGAGGATGAAAAAACACCAGTAATGAAAAGAGGTTGGGCACCATATCAAGATATAGATCCAAATTTGAAAACAGTGAAGTCCAAAAAATCCTATCCTGAAGACAATGAATAATGGCATGTAAGGTGGATTTTGGCTCAACCATGCATAGAGGGCATATAGGATCATCAGATGCATGGTAAAAAAGATATATTCCTTAAAAAGGAGGATTCCAACACAAATATTCCACCAGATGTAGAAGACCTTGGGAGTGAAAAATGTTATCCAAATGATCATCCATATCACATCACCCTATTGGGTCTGAGAATAGAGAGCGAGCTTATAACCAGATTTTATAGAGAACATTCTCGAACTCTCGTTGTTCAAGTAAATACTACCATAACCCATATTATTCACACATGGAATATTTTTAATGATCGTTCTTTGTATTTTTTAAAACCACCTATCATGTTTTTCATCACAAAATTCATTTTCTTCTTTGATAAATTGGGAACACATTATCGCATCCTTTAAACCACAGACCACTAGAAACATCTCTAAAAGGCCTTCGTCACCGGGTAGTTAAGGGTCATTCCAAATTTTTATGATAGAGCCATCCCTGGTCCTCTAACACATCCCACGATCAAGAACTTCACCCCACCTCTAGATGCTTTTCTAGAGGAAATTGGGATAAGGGACTAAGACCACATCTCAGAAGTCTAAGTGGGGACACTATATGGATTGAAGGATTTGATCATAGTGGGAGATTCAGTGTTTAAATAGCCAACTTCGTTGCTTCATCAGATTGGAATCATTGAATATGTAAATGTCACAAAAACTTATAACCCTATATGTTTTTAGGGAGAAAATCTTTTCCCAAACCTTCTAGTGAATATTTTTCCTTCCATTAGCCAAATAGAAGTTGGTAATATGTGATTGAATTTATTAGACAGTCGAGGTTAGAAGTTTAAATATAGACATGGCATATCATTGAATCACTTTAACCACATAATTAGATTTTCATTCCCTTAATTAGAGGCACTCTTGGTTATCCAACCCTACATTTTATTCAATCCTTTCAATATTATTGAAGAAAAAATATTTATTTTATTGACCAAAAATCAAGGGGATCCCAATGTATTTATTGTGTTTGTTGACCATCTGATTACTTGAAACTTGGACAAGATCAACATTCCTATTCAAAATAACTCCCAAACTATTGAAAATTTTAGATTTATCCAAGTTAACTGATTTTATAGAAGCCACCTCATAAATATGGATCAAATGAAAATGGAAATGTATTCTTCATGAGTGGCCCTTGAGAAAATAAAGTTATCATTAGAAAAAAGGAGATGAGTGATGGGCAGCCGTCATTGGAAAACATTTTCCCCATGGATAATTTTTTTATACCAATGAAATAATATGAGATTATATATTATCCAATGGAATTAAAATAGGTAAATAGTGTCCCTATCATGAAGGCCCCTAGAAGGGGTGAAGCTCTGAGTAAGGTTCCCATTTATTTTGATGCGGAGAGACACTAAAAAGATTCATTTCATGACAACCTCATTCTATCTAAATATGAAAACCCCTTTTAATCCAAAAAGGTAAATTCGACTCCATCACAATTATTTATTATATCACGATTCCATTCCATAATACCTCCTTTGTGTAACTGGTCGAGCTTTCATGGAGTGAAATACTTCATGGGATATAATATCATTATCAGTAATGATCTATTTATGGATGAAGGAACTTTGGTTTTTAGAGATAATAGATGGTAAATATTAGTGAAGGTGATTAACTAGGATCATTAAGAAGATATTATAATAAACATTTCACAGACTAATTGGCCTTAAGTTAGAGTCCAACAGTGGTTTTTGAGTTTTTTGTATGAGGGGTGATTCTGTTTTCATTAAGAGTTGGGAGATTAATTTTCCCCACCCAGATATCTTTCATAAGGAACAAGATGTCCATTCCAATAATATGTCAGTATTTTTTGAAGAAAGGGGCATGAAAACCATCTGACCCTAGTGCTTTAGTTGAATGGATTGTCATGAGGCCTCCCAGAATTTCCTCATTTGTAAAATCAATAATGATGTGGTGATTGATAGTGTATGACACCACAAGTTCTACAGAAGACTAAATTTTAAAAAAGAAGGTAGGTTATCTTACTATGTAGAGATTCTGGAAAACTACAATAAAACACCTTGGATCTCCATTTCATTAGAAGCAGTTCTAGCTTCGTTATTGTTCATTCTTGATATGGTGTTCTTATGAAGCTTCATGGAGTCCTTCTGTTATGTCCCCCAATCCATCAATCTCTCGCGTGGCTGGAAAGGATTGGTTATGGGAACTCAAGAACACCTCCCCATACGCCAGAGGCTTCCAACTAGAAGTAGGAGTGTGAAATCTACAGTGGGGAGACAATACCCCTGAATATGAAATTTCATTTCAAAAGATAAAAATCATATTTAAATGGAAAATAATAATAGGAGTAAACCAAATAATCATAATCAGAGTAAAAATATTATGATAGACGACAATAAAATCCTATTTAATAATTAAATAATAACAAAATAATAATGTAATGATGTGCTGGAATGTAACTAAATGTCATGCTAGAAAAATATACATGAAAAATACTAGAAGACTCAAATAAACTGTTCAATGTCCAAGGTCCCAAACTCCATGTTGGACCCATATTTTAAATCTATAACAACAGTAATCATGAAATCAAAAAAAAGTTCCATTTCCCTTATCCAAACCTATATCCATCAAATATTATTGGGTTCCAAACAATGGTCGAAATAGGGTGTGAGTAAAACACAACAGGTCGACACCATTGTGCCTAAACAAACTAGTCTGATAAGAAGTGTATACAATAAAGTGATAAACATGTGTAATAATTAATTCAACAATTAATAAAATACAACTACAACCTTCTTTTTCACCATGCTAGAATATTTCTATGAATTTTTTACAACCATGTCAACCACAACCAAATTACCAAGGTGAATAACCTTATTTAGCACCATGAAAAAATATCTTTGAGAACATCTTACAACCATGGAAACCACAACCACAAACCCATGGTATAGTCACTGTAAACAATCCATGTAAATGCCCAATAAGGATTATACAACATTTCCTGATCAAAGACCTATATAAATAACAAATTTCTAGGTCAAATCCCTA
Source organism: Viscum album (assembly GCA_963277665.1). Classification (NCBI taxonomy): domain Eukaryota; kingdom Viridiplantae; phylum Streptophyta; class Magnoliopsida; order Santalales; family Viscaceae; genus Viscum; species Viscum album. The sequence continues at coordinate 779,978,487 of OY728161.1, forward strand.
TAATCATTACAGTATAGGACTAGGTTGTGCCTTCTCTCTTTCAGAATTATAGTATATACATGTGAAAGTGCTTGTGCCTAGCCCTTTATATAATAATCTCATCACATAACACATTATCTATCATAAAACATGTATATCACAATATTATATCATATATCACATTTGTTAATTATGAAAATTACCATTATTATTTCATAAAACACTATTTAATTCAATTCACTATTGATTAACACTTATATCCAAAGTGATAAGCCACAATATAGGTATTCTACAACAAGAAATCACCCTAGGTCACATGTAATGACAAAAATAATTTAATGTAGTATCAAATTATAAATTCATTTGAAATCAAATGAATTCAAGCGATAAACTCATTCAATTATTTAATGAATTTAGGTTCACAGATTGAGGGTATAATCATGATATTGCTTAAATTTGGAATTATCAATCCATGTGGTTAAATTTTAATTTCCCTACCTTATAATTATGATCCAAAAGCACTTCCTAAGGCTATAATCTACAAGGAAGAAGGTGGATATGATTTTAAAGAGGTTCCTATATCAAAACTGATCAAGATCAAAACCACCTACATAATTGGGTAAAATTATTTCACCACAACAGGTGGAGAAGAAGGAAGAGATAGAAGAAAACATTCCAAAAAGACTTACCAAAGATTGAAGATGGAAACAGAATGTATGGAAGGGGTTTTGGAACTTCAAAATTTCTTATATAATTTCATATGGTATAGAAGGGAGAAGCATCAGCTGAATGAAAAATAAATTAGTAGCACAGCATGTTTAAAACTATGGGTTGGGAATTTACATGTCATGTAATGAAATTAAACATTGTGTAAGTGTTTTAATGGTATAAAAAATCCATCATCTTGGATTTATTTAATTAAATCCCCAATCAATTAGATTTTTTGTAATCCCCTTACATGATGTGTAAATGATCTGCAGTTTAGTTTTTCTGCCAATTTTTTATTTTAAGAATCCCAAACCACTTTTAATCTTAACAACTCACCAAGAACCTATAAAACACATAAAAAATATAAATCTAGACTCTATTAATGAAAAAAATAATACATCCTCAAACTTTTGGTAATTTTATCTAACAAATTCTCTTTATCTACAAACAAAACTCATCCACTAAGGCTTAAACAAAAATCTCAGAGATAGAAATACCTAGAACAAATGTGATCTTAAAACATTCCCATCTTATAATAAATTATCCCTGAGCTAACCCAAGAATAAGTATGAGGTTTATACGAACATGTCTGGATACTATGATCATATATGAGACTGCATCTCTCAGGCCTCCCCTTGAAATTACCCATACTGCAACTACACATGAGGCAACATAATAGTTTGACCCCAAAAATATTTCTCACTACAATCCACAACTCGTATCAGCTCCTCCTCAAAAGATGAATCAAAAAAAATGAAGGTCTGCTATGTCTATCAAATGGGATGGGTCTTGATGATATCTTCGTAGTTATGGCATGTGGAACATGTCATGCATGGAATTGTATCATTGTGGAAGGGAAAATTGTATTCCACTAGACTGACCCTTACCACTATTTCAAATGGCTCGAAAAACCTAGGTTATAACATTCAGTGTTTCCTAATACTGCACCAGCCCAACCTAGGTGTAACTCGAAGGAAAATATGATGACCAAACATGATTTCCATTGGTCATCTCTAATAGTTAGCATATGATTTATTCCTGCTCTGCGTGGTCACCAACCACTATCTAATCAACTAAACATTTTCAAATTTCTCTTCCACAAGACTAGGACCAACAAGCGCCGACTCAAATACCTCAAGCCAACCAAGAGGAAAAAAACACGACTATCCATACAAAGCCTCAAAAGTTTCCATTTTTATTGATTCCTGGAAACTATTGTTATATGAAAATTCAATGAGTGCCATATGTTTCTCCCATGAACCACTAAAATCAAAAACATAGGATTATAGAATATCCTATAAAACATGAATAGTCTACTCATATTGACCATCAATATGTGGATGATAGGTTGTGATTAAAATTACTCATGATCCTAGGGATTTCAGAAGACCTAACCAAAACATGATGCAAAATGATAATATTTTTCTGAAACGATACTCCTCAGATCACCGTGCAAACTAAAATAATTCACACATGTAAAGATTTTCTAGTTATTCAACAATTAAGGTTTCCCTGATATGTAAGAAGTGGTCTTCCTTAGTCATTTGATCCAAAAAAACCCATACAACCTTATTCATATGGGTCTCCCTTGGTAATCCTATCACAAAATCTGTTATGACATCATCCAATTTTCACATAAGGATGGATAAATGATACAAAATCATAATTGGCCTCTATTTCTCAATATTCACCTGCTAATAAGTGAATCATCTATTCACAAGTCATTCCCCACGTTTCCTCATTACTGACCACCAGTATTGTATATGGAGATCACAATACATCTTGGTTAAACCACAATGTACCGCCTATCTAGAAGAATGAAACTTTCTAATCATCTCTTCATGTAAGCAAGTGATAACCCATAATCATCCATGAAAAATAATATAATATCCAATTCTAAGAGTCTATCATGATGGCGCATCCCCACCATAAAATTTTCTCTCTCATAACTGATCCTTCAGGATCTGAATACTACTATGTCCTAATCTGATCCAAAAGCATAGGTATAACATATGTTGAAGTAAGATCTACCTGCCCTTGAGATTATTAATCATCCAGATGTATGTTTTCAAAGAATTAAATTATCCACCACTCATCACAAGAGTCTCGTACTGCCTCTATCTATGTCTTTTGGCTCAAAGTGTTGGTAATGACATTTCCCTTTCCTGATTTACAGGAAAATTCAATGTCGAAAGACTAAAGATACTCAACCCACATCCTCTGCCAAAGGTTATGGTCCCATTGAGAATAGATGTATCTAAGGATCTTGTGATCTATATATACAAAAAATCTCTCACCCATATCAGGGAATGTACCGCTACCACAAACTCTAGATCATGAGTAGTGTAATTCCTCTTATGAGGTCTGAGCTTCCTGGAACCATAATAAACAAAACGATCCTCCTACATTAGAACTGCTCCAAGTCCAACTTCAGATGTCTCAAAATACATAGTATAATATTTACCCAACATAAGTAATATGAGGATAGGTTATATGGTCAACATGACTTTTAGATCCTAACAAACATTCTCAAAAGAATCATAAAATAAACTTTACCCCATTATTTGTTAGCCCAAACATTGGTGATTCCAAACAACTGATATCTTGGACAAAATGTCACTAATAACCATCTGAACCTAGAAAGCTCAAAATTTTGAAGGTGTTCTTGGGTTTTTATCAAGATACTAAAACTCCGAATTTCTATGGGTCCACTAACACTCTATCCTCTAAGTATAATTAGACCAAGAATTTAACATTATTTATCTAAAAATTACATTTAGTTAACATGGAATAAATCCAATTTTTTCTCAATATACATAGGACAATGTTAAGATGTTTGTGATGATTTTCTACTGATTTGGAGTACACTAAGATATCATTGATGAAAACCACCACAAAATAATCCATAAAAGGATAAAATATCTTGTTCAGTAAGACCATGAATATCATAGGCACATTAGTAAACCCAAATGACATCACTAAAAATTACTACAATTCATACCTACTATTAAAAGAAGTTTATGTTATGTCCCCCCAAAATCACCATTAACTGATGATATCCCGATATGCATTAAATAATGGATAATATATTAACACCTCTCAACTGATCTGAAAGTTCATCAATGTGCAGATGAGGATATCAATTCTTGATCAACATCATGTTTAACCTCTGATAATCCACATAATAGCGCAAAGATACCATTACCTTTTTAGCAAAGAGAACTGGAGAACCCCATAGAGTTGTACTTGTCCATATGAAATTTTTAGATTATAGATCATCCAACTGAAACTGAATCTCCTGAAGCTCTGCTGGTGTCATTTTCTAAGGAGGGATAGAAATTGGTTCTTCTCCCAACACCAAATTGATCATGAACTCGACCTCTTTGTCAGGTTCTAAGCCATATAACTCATTAGGGAAAACGTAACAAAAATGGTATTCTATTATAGGAAGAGAATCATGGTGTATTGCATCATCAATTAGAGCACAAATCGTTATCTGAGCCATGAGACAATCCAATCTGCAGTGAATTGGTCCTGCATGACCAGCGTAAAGATCCCACTCACCATGGTGGGAATAACTAATTTTTTCTGGATATTGGAATGAAACTTTCCTATTGTAAAAGTTAATATGAGTCTGGTATATAATTGATTAATACATATTGAGAATCAAGTTGAAGACTATCATATCTAAAATGAATGGTTCCCAAAAGAAATGGTAATCGCCAATCTCTAGAGAACATTCCTTGAAACATTTTATATTTTCATACCACACTCCCAATAGTGTTTTGATTGTTAAATCCCTATCTATGCTTTTCATATACAAGACCAACCCATTTGAAATAAGATATGATAGAAAATAATGTGATGATATTGTACCAAATAAGACACAAGCTAAGTTAGATGATACAATAATCATACCACTAACAGGAGATGATCCTGCATCCATATTAGCAGGGGTAGTCTATATAATGTGCAACTGATTTTTCCCTCTTACTTGAGCTCCAGTATAACCACCCTAAATTAATTTCCTTACATATTATTGTTTCTATTTCATTGAGGTACCACATACTTTGATTGACCTCAAGTGAATGTATAACTCTTGTTACCAGCCTCCTTAGGTGTAGCCAAGGCCATTCTCAGTTAAGATGCCTCTCCATATCATCTGCCACTATTCTGTTATGGGATGTTCACACATAACCTCTAGATATGACCTAGGCTTGCATCTATATGAGACATGACTATGGGGTAAGCACACTAAAAATTATTCTGACCAAACATGCCACACTAATAGCACTAAAACAGAACACGATCTTGAGATAGTGGTCCACTGCCCTGACTTCTCTGCCCATTACTATCTTAAAAAAAACTATCAAAACACTTCTTATTACTACACAAAGAAGCACTCACATATTTCCCTACTAAAACAACCAGATCATTTCTTGAGGCTTCTCTTAGATTCCCTTCCGTGATGAGTTCTTGATTCATCATGTATTCAAATCTTTTTAAATAAAAAATGTTTACCTTGGACCCACTCTTATATTGAAGATTTTCTAAGAAACTTCATTCCTTGGATATCTCATTGATTCATAAATATGGAACATATAATTTTAGGTTAGTAAACTTTGCATCATAGTCCAATGCTAACAAACTATCATGCATTAGATGCTTGAACTCGCGGGTTTTTCATCTCTCAAGTTCTCAGTATAAAAATGGATTAGGAACATCATCTAAAGTCCTTTCAAGAGAGATCCTATTTCTTCCCAAAATCATCCATAATATCCTACCAACACTTGATAGGTACCCAAATCATATGCACAACATGTTTCACCCTCCTATTTGTGGGTGTCTTGAGATGCTTGAAGATTGTTTTGACAAACTCAATCCAAAACTCGACTACTTGGGTCCCCCTTCGCTATTAAACATTGTAAAATGCTACAGATAGAACACTCTTGTCATCTCATTCATCAAAGGAGAACCATGAATGGTCTCCCTTTCCAGAGACCGCATGCCCCTCAGGAAGTTGTCAAGGTGTTGAATATACATCTTCACCTCATGAACAATAGGAATTTCTGGTTCAACTATGTTAGGAGCATGCTAATTTCCACTCTCCAGATTCTCAATTCAAAGACTATGAGGGGAAATTTACTCTATATTACAAACACACAACTTATATAATATTAATTACTACAAAACCCACCACTAAAAATGCTGAAATTTATCAGTGCTAGAAAAATTCACTGATAAAGTCCATCTTTATCAGCGCTAAAATAAGCATGGAAAAGGATGCCCTTTAGGAGCCCTTTTTGTTGCCGATAAATTCTAACCTTTATCAAAATTTTATTTTAGAACTAATAAGGGAAAATTTTATCAGTGCTTTATTTTTAGTGCTGATAAATGTCTGGAATAAAATGAGAAATTTAAAAAATAAAAATAAAAAGAGTAAATTATGAAAAAATTTAAACATTTTATTAATTAAAAATTATTGATAAAACATAATAAATTTAATATTAATATATATATATATATATTGTAAATATTAAAAAATAGTATACATTAAATATAGATATATGAAATGAATAAGTAAAATATATGTATATATTGTTAATTAAAAACATTTTAAAGCCTTATTTTAATGTTGTTTGGTTTTTCAATTTAACATTTATAAAAAATCATGTGTTTCATTTATTTCACATATATATATATATAGATACGTTAATGTATCTGTATATATATGTACATAGAAATATATTTACGTGATATATAGAAGCAAATACATCTAATATTTATGTAATTTATTCAAATTTTAGTATATTTTAGAATTTCATAATAACATGATAAATTTGATATATATTGTGTTTTTAATAGGTCAATTTTATTTATTTATTTACTATACTACAGTTTAATTTTATGTGATTTTTAATTTAAATTTTATTTTGGAATTTAATCATTTTATATTATTTATTTATATATATTTATTCATTATATTTTAGTATTTTCAATAAGTATTCATTCACTTAAATATTTATATATATATATCGTTATTTTTTAATAACTTATATTTAATTAATCAATATTATCTACTTTTCAATATTTTTCAAGTGAAGACATTATGAATTATTCATTTTCACTAAATTTTAATATGCATGTATTTAAGATTATATATCCATTAATAATGTTAAAAATATTGTTTTATAAATTAAATTTATAAACAAATATAAATAAATATTTATATCTATAAATGTAAATTTACTATAATGATAATTATTATAAATAAATAATTACAACATTTTAAATAAGTGTCTATATTATTATAAATAAATAATTATATATATTTAAATAATCATAACATTAAAATAAAGATATCTAAATATTTATTGTTATAAAACTTTTATCAGTTCTAAAAAAGTGTTGTTTAAAGATATATTTTTCATCGCTAAAAAGACAGCGCTAATAAATATGTCTTTTAACAGTGATTTTCTAGGGCTGATAAAGTTTTATATTTATGAACACTAAAAAGGCACTAATAAATACTCCTTTTATCAGTGATTATAAATTTAGCACTGATAAAAGGGATCATTATTTTTTCTATTATGAATGTACTGTTAAAAGTGTCCCTAATCTATTTAAAAAATCTCTGACCATGACTTTGTCACTCATGATTCTCAATCTCTCATAGAACTCTTCTATAGTCAGTGAAAATCCTCTACATTCCATTGGATTAATTAGGGATATAATCTAATGTATGTTATTTTCTACCCTTCCTATATCATTTTTTGATGTTTTGGGTTTTTCATTTTTCATGTTTTCACTGTTCTGAAACATGAGGACCCCTACATCTCTTCTTGTCACTACTGAAAAAAGAGTGTTTTTATATTTCTTCTTCTCCTTTCATATGTATTTGAGTGTCTAGCCCATTGTTTTCTAGAGACAGATATATTTTTTACTCTACTATTGACATTAATAAGTAGATCTTTTTCCCCCCTAAATTTTCTCTTCATCTGAATATTACAGGGTTCCAAAATCGTGGTAGTTTCTAAAATTCAATTCATCTTATATACTAGATTATATATTCTAAAAGATTAATTATGAGAGTATTTAAGGATTATAGGGTACCACGTTGTGGCCCTGATTTATGGGTGATGAACATATAGGGACCATGGTTTGTGTAAAAATCATTAAAACATGTTTTATGAATTTTGGTTATTCATGTAAATTTTTAAACCATGAAATTGGTTATTTAGATTTATTATTTTATTGAATAATTTTTTATTGTATTAAAAAAAATCTTGAATTAATCAGCCACATTCCAATAATTAGTTTAGTAATTCATGTTGTGATTGTTTTGTTTTTTTTAATAATTCATGATTATTATCTAACATTAACCATGTGTTACAAAGAGTGAATGGGAATTTATTTGGTGAGAAAAGTATGCTCATAGATTTTTTAAAAAATTTCCTATATTTGATCATTAAGTATGATAAGTTAGGTAATTTGTTATCAATTTCCAAAATGAACAAAATGGAGATGTGATCCCCCTATTGAAGGTATACCTTTATTGCATTCCATTGCCAAACCAATCTTCTTCTTTGATCATTATTTTTCACTAGGTTAATGCACCAACACTCCTTCATTGATTGAGGGTCCTCAAGAATATTTTTTTGATTGAAGGGTACTGTAATATTCTAAATGAGTAGAATACTTTGTTGGATAATTTAGTGTTATATATCAAATATATTTCTTTGAAGCTTAAATATGGATTCCACTGATACTATATTACTTGTATGCCCTAGGTTTTTTCCTCTTTACTTCCATTCACATTTATCCTTGAGATAAATTGGCCCTTTTCAAGTTTTTTTATTCCTTTAATGATCGTATGATGATACCCTAAAACTCATAAGTGGTATCAGATACTTTTTCTTTAAAGGCACAAGGTATTAATTTATTAGTTTTTTGGATAAATAAATTTCATATTTTATCTATGGTTCCTATATTATTTTATGTTAATATATCAAATTAATAAATTTAGGATTTTATTTAAAAGATTCATTTCATTTAAAAGTGTAAAAAAATTATAGATCAATACCAATAATAAGTTAAAAAATTCACCCTTTAAAGGGATGTATGTTTTTGAAGGGATCATATGGTGGATTAAAAAATATCCAAATTCGGATGGTGAGGAATCCTTGAGTAGAGAGAAGTAATGTCAAATTTAGGTGGAGTGAGATTCATTTCTTAAAAACCATTAGAGTGGAGGAATTCCAATTCCTCTTTAATTGAAAAGACTTTTTGAGTGATTCGATTAGTGTTGGTTACAAGGACACTTTAATCCTTATACACTTTATTATAATCCATCTCTTGATGATGGATTAGTCTCCCTCTTTTAAACTAGCATTCCTCCCATTCTCAACAGAGGTAAGGTAATCAAGCATCTGAGGACATATTAAAAAATGGTAGTGAAGTTCAATTGTACTATTGTATTGAATTATTATATCCCTTATCAATATAGTAACAATTTCATGAATGTTGGATGAAATTGTGGAATTTTATGCCCGTAGTGAATTATATTATTATTATTAAAGACAAATTAATTGGATGACTACTCATACATTCAATTTCTTCTGAACATGGAGATATTTCCAATACCATGAAAGAAAAAATTGTTTGTGATGAAAAAAAAATTATTACAGGATCAATAACATGGGGATTAAAAAAAATTAATGAAAAAACATCACAGTTTTGAATAAAATTATCAAGGAAAGAAGTCTATGTATAAATGTGAGGTTGGTAAGAATCAATACGGCCAACCTATTGACCACCAAAAGTCAACATTCATTAGTTATTTTGGCGTCACAACAAGGATGAATGTGCTGATTTTTATTGAATCATGGTGTCGTGTCTGACCAGTAATGAAGGAAATAATTTTGAAATATTTAATGGAAATTTTACAATATTCTTTCTATATTTTACCGAAAAAATATATAATGAAATATTGATATATTTTTCATTATTCCTTGTACACTACATTCATTTTCAACGATTTTCTTAAGAAATTTGTCTTAATGGCAGACGGAAAATCCCATAGAGGATTGTGGACTCTTCTAATGATGTTACATCTAAGGGATGCTTAGAGGAAAATAAATCCCCCCCACCACTTATTTATGAACATATTTTAAAGCAAGAAACATGAATTTCATTCTACAATCATCGTAATGAGAAATCATTTCAGGTTATTTCAATCGATAACATATTATTTGACATTATTTAGTTCATTGATTTGATTCAAAATTGTTAATTTATGAAACAGAAAAAGAGTGCTGAAAATAAAGAACATGCATCAAAACCAACGTGCCCCTCTCACAAAGGAATTATGGGGGTGCACTTCATTAGAGAATAAATTGGTATGTATTCTAAATCAATAATAAATGATTAATTATGTGATATAAAAAACATATGTTCTTTTTTTTATATTCTCTTTGACAAATCAAAATCTAATGCCACTTCAATCCCACATCATGTGTTATGGGAGGAGGCTTGTGTAAATAAGGATGGTATATTAGTTGATGAAAACTCAAAAACTTTATGTGAAGAATGTGTAATGATGAAATAATTTTAATTTGTTACGTGTTATAAAAATATCACATAAAAATACATGTGTTCATAATTTTTATATGGTCTAGACATAAGAATAAGAAATGAACATACAAGAAGAAAAGAAACTTTCATTACAATTGAACAAGCCTAAAAAATATGGTCATGTAAGAGGATGTTGTTTTATAGTCTCTCCTCGGACATATGTCAATAAAATAAAACCACCTGATGATAAATATAATATTTTGAGACAAATGCAAGCACAAATAGGTTTACTACAAGATATTATTTTGTGGTCCGGTTTGGTAGACCAAGGTATTAGGAAGGATCAAATAAAACGAGTGGTGGATCAAAGATCCACACATGAAAGAAATGACCCCACTATCTTTAAGGCTATTAATTACCCAAACTACATAACATACCCTAGTAAATAATTTTTTTCATTACTCTTATCCTAAATATTAATCAAAAAAATTATTATAACTTTATATTACAAAAATATTTATAGGGTATAGTTGTATGTGGTTTTTATCTATCAACACCCACATACCTCTGTGTTGCGATGGGTACAATGTTTAATAACCCAAGAGACTTGCTACACAATCAACCCCTCCCAAAAAACCACATGAGAGCGGGGATTGAGATAGCTTATGATCCCACTATTGAGTTGCTTATTCCACTCGATGGTCCATATATTACAACAGTTGAAGCTACTATTGGAGCATTCATAATATGGTTGTCTAATCGTATAAAGATAAATGAGTTACATCTTTTTGAAAAAAATCATATAAAAAACATGTAATAGTTTATGATATAAGGTATAAAATGAGGTATGATATTACATATTAATAAATCAATTGATAAACTAAATGTTGAATCATGAAAATCTATTGGATCAACACAGAAAACAAAAAAACTTCGGAGAGTATCTTCTCCCAACAAGCTCTAGAGAAATATTTATTATCATCACAACTTCATGGAGAGAACACATTTAAAGATAAAACTATTTCTTACATTGATTATGAAGAAAACATATATGGTTATTCCTTCACAAATATAATTGGTTGTGTGACCCTATTTGAGATTCTAAAGCATGAATGGTTGGGCGTCATAGTTGTGAATACATACATAAGGTACAATTTCATAATAAGTCTTCCAAAATAGTGATCAGAATATATTTATTAAAGTTGATAACTATTCAGTTTTTTTATAGGCATTTATTTTAGAACTATATAAAGGGGCGATCATGAGAAGCATGATTTGGATTCATTAATCCTTGTATCATTTCTATGTCATAAATTATGCCGAATAAGGAAGAAATAGAGAAAAAATAAATGGGTTACTCATAGCATTTAAAAAAATCATCATATGATAGAAACTTTTTGATACCTACAATTCAATGGAAAACTATACGATATAATCACATTAAATATATATATATTTTTTGAATTACTTAATTGTTTTTGTTTTTTAGGAAGTACAAGATGCTGATAGAAGTCAGCATAGACAACCTATATATTTATTTTTTGGATTCAATGCTTGGAATTCCAACAAACCGACCATACATGATATGTATTGTGAATATGTAATACACTAAAATCAAAATTGTATTTATATATGTCAAATTATATGTTTCTCAAATGTTTTTCACAGTTTTTTTTTATGATAGGGGGATCACTAAATATAGGCTATATCAATTCATGACATCAGTTTCTAAAAATATAAGGCCTGTGGATTACTAAAAATGTAAACAAGTTAATGTATATATACAAATATTTAACAATGAAATAATTTTAAATTTTATTACTTATTTTGGAAAATATTTCTATAGTTGTCAAAAAAAGATAATACAATCAATTATGGATATTATGATTGAAAATTTATGATAGAAATAATAAACCATGAAAGGACCTGCATCCCCCAATAAGTAATTTATGATGTTAATTAAAATTTCATTAAATATATTCCATGGTCATTTTTTGTCTATATTTTCTCACTACAATCAATATTTCCGACAAAACAGTGACTCAAAAGAAGAAATCGATTTTTTTGGAGATGAGTGGGTAGCGTAATTTTGGTTACATTTTATTTTAACAATAAATTTACGTTATTACCTTCTATCTCTATGATCTAGTATGATTTATAACCTTCAAATTATTATTGGTGTGTGAAGAACTAGTGTTTGAAATATTATATATTATTTTTGATCTCTTTCTCAAGGATAAGAGTAATGGAGTAAATCATTTTGTTTAGAAGCGATGACCTGCAAACAAATTAATTGTTGGGAAAATGATTATGTGGAGGTGGAGGAGGAGGAAAAGGTAGATGTGGAGGTAGAGGCAGAGGCAATGTTGGAGTTGGAGACCGGTGTGGAGGATGAGGTAGAGGCAAAGACTGAGGTGGAGACTGAGGTAGAAGTGGATAAGAAGCGTTGTCTTGCAAACAATAAAATTGTTGTGCAATGAAGCAGATTAAGGATCATACAATTATTGTGTTTTTCAAAAATTATTTAAAAGGGAACACAACACTTGACACTTAGGATAAGATCCATTGTGTGTCATTCCAGTTTAAGATGACATTTTAGAAAAAAACGCTCTTTGAAAACTCAAAACATTGCAAAATAATTCAGATTGCTTTTGTACTTTTGGAAAGATATCCATACATCATTAATGATGTGTAGGGATCAGTCTCACCTCAATATGATGCACGGTGTGACCTGTATGACTCTTTGTGTCTGTTATCTATTTAAAATGGACATTTGAATACAAAAAAATGTCACTCATTGAAAAAAAATGTAAACACAATCATATTGTCTTGAAAATTTGGGAAAATGATTCAAAATTCACTTGTGACGTCTCTGAATCAGTCTCATGTCAAACCTAGACATGATGCCACCTATATGAATCAAAGTGAATGTTTCCCGTTTAAATGCCATTTTAGTAAAAAACACACATGACGTACTCAAAAATGAGGAGAAAAATTCTGATTGTTTTGATACATTAGAAAAATTATCCACGAGTCATTGGAATGTTTAGAATTAAGCATCACCTATATCCAATGCATGGTGTGGCTGTTATGACTCCATGTACGGATTTTTATTCAAAATTGACATTAATTTTAGTGAAATAAACTACTGACATTCTAAATACTGATAAAAAAAATTCAAATTGTTTTGGTACATTAAGAAAATGATCCATATGTTACTTTTGAAGTGTAGGGATCAGTTTCACCCCATTATGATGCATGGGGTGATCAGTATGACTTTAAGTGAATCTTGTTTTTCAAAACTGACATTAATTTTAATCAAAAAAAAAACAACTGATGTACTCATAATAGAGAAAACACATTCCGATTATTTGGGTAATTTAGAAAAATGATCAATAAAATTTTTTTCACATGTAGGTATTAGACTCAACTCATTCTGATGCACGGTGTAACCAGTATAACTCAAAGTTCCTTTTATCTATTTAAAGATAACATTTTAATATAAAAAGTTTCACTCACCGAAAACTAATCAAACACATTTTAATTTTCTTTATGATTTGGAACAATAATTAATAATTCATTTGTGACATGTGTAAAAAAGTTTCATGTCAATCCCACACACTATGCCACCTGTATGGTTCAAAGTGTGTGTTTCCAGTTGAAAATGACATTTTAGTAAAAAAACATGTGGCATACACAAAACTGAGGAAAAACATTACGATTGTTATGATACATTAGTACAATGATCCAAGATTCATTTTAGATGTGTTTCATTCATCCATGATTCAATCCGATGCACAATGTGATTGATACTAATCAAAGTGTGTCTTTCTATTCTAAATTGACATTATTTTTAGTGAAAAAAATTATTGACACACTCAAAACCGAGAAAACACATTTATATTGTTTCGTTATGTTAGTAAAATGATCCATATTTCACTTATGATGTATAGGGATCATCTGCACCCTAATCCAATGCACGATGAGTCCCGTATGACTCCAAGTGCATTTTTTTAAATAAAAACTTACATTAATTTCAATCAAAAAACAACAGTCATATTAAAAATCGAGCAAACACATTCGGATTGTTTCTGTACTTTAGGAAAAGGATATATATATCATTTTTGACATGTAGGGGTAAGCTTCACTGGAATCCAAAGTACATTTTTGACAAGTATGACTCCAAGTGAACCCTTTAGTCAAAATTTACATTAATTTTAATAACAAACAACTTACATACTCTATAATAGTGTCTTCCTTTTCTTATATTTATGTTAGAAATTTTATTTCATTTAAAATAGGTATTTTTATTATATATTCGTAATTTTCTGTTGTTTATATGAATGCAGTGTGTTGTTGCAGCACATTGCTATAGTTTTTATTGATGTAGTGTGTTGTAGCATCACACTAAAATTTTCACCTTCAACAGCGATAATAAATGTGCTAGTAAATGTGTGATTTATCAGTTCTTTAAGAGGCACTTATAATGATACCCTTTATCAGTACTTATGCAGGTGCAGATGAAGTCTATCTTTATCCATGCTTTGATAAGTGCTAATAAATAATACTTTTGTCAGTTAAAATAAATGTGCTAATAAAGATTATATTTATTTGCTCTATATAAAAGTGTTGATAAATGGGGTCTTTTATCATTGATTTTTTTATGATGATAAATATTACCATTATCAATGCCTTTTTAGTGCTGATAAAATCCATGTAATTTTAACCACCCTAAGGATGTTAGTGCTTTTATAGCATGGATAAAGGTCAATTCAAGTGTTTTTAAAAGCATGTTTTTAATATTGTGGCTAGAAATAAGGTTAACCGAACAAGTGAATACAACAGAGAACCACTAACTCCTAGTCTCTCAAAACATAGATTACATGTATTTTTAGCATGATATATAAACTCCTTTTAATTATTTAGTGAAGTAAATATCTCATATCACAGTTCAGTAGGAAAGTGTACACTACATGAAAAAAGAGATATGTCTATATCCTGAATAATGCCTGTCAATATATCCATACGTGCCTATTATGGTGAATGTATTCTTATCTCGCTCCATATCGGGCCATGAGTATAATCTCAAGAAATAATATCATCATAAAACAATAACCTCACACATCATGTGATTCACCTAATGTGAAATGACATCAATAGTAAAAAGCACAAAATAAAAACTGCAATCCCATCCATAGGTACTTAGATTTTTCCATATACCTGAGTTAGATACTTCCATGGACATGCTCATTACCAAGTCATGACATGTCCTAGTCACCTTTCTACCTTTACCAAATAGTAAAAAAGAATATATTTACCATGTGCTCTGATACCACTTCGTAACATCCCCCAATACGGCACTCTCTGACATGGCTCGAAAGGGTTTGTTATAGGACCCCAAGCGCACCTACTCCTTTTCTAGAGGCTGCCTACAAACATAAGGGATGTGTAATGTATAGTGGGGGGACTATAACCCATGGTCTGAAATTTCATTTTATAAGAAACAAATCAGGTTTAAATGGAAAATAATAATCAAATTAAACACAAAAATAATAATTAGTTTGAACACAATATGAAATATAATAATAAAAGCCAACCGAATAATCCAATAATATTAAAAGAATAATTTAATGACAATATGGAATGTAACTACATGACTTGATAGACAAAAAATAAAATAAATATTCATGAAGACATAAATAAACGACTCAAAGTCCCAAGGCCTGAACCCCATGTCAATCCCGTCTCCAAACTCCCATCCAACTGTAATTAAGAAATAAACAGCAAGGTCATTTACCCTTTTCCAAACCTGCATTTATTAAATCTTCTCATGTGCTAAATAGTGGCCCAAATAGGGTGTGATTAAAACTCATAAGGTTAACACCATCGTGTCTAAAATACCAGTCTCATAAGAAGTGTATGAAATAATGCGTTAAAAAGTGTATTAATTAAATTAACAATTAATAAAATGAAACCATAACTAGATTCAGCTCTGTGTCTTAATTTTTATGAGCATGTTTGACAACCATTCCAACCACAACCATACAACCAGGGTAAATAACCTTCTTCAGCACTATTCCATAAAATCTTTGATCATGTTTTACTATAATTCAAACCACAACCATATACCAATGTTATTGTCACAGAAAATAATCTCTGTCAAAGACCTATAAGCATTGAAACATTTTCGGAAAAAATTCCTTTAAGCATTATAGAATTTTTGTGTCAAATCCCTATAAGCATTATAACATGGGACTAGGCTGAACATGTTCTCTATATGCATTGCAACATAATTTTGTGCAAGTGCATGAGCCTAGCCTTTTATATAATCATCTCAACGTATAACACTTTACCCATCATACTTCATGGATATAACAATATCACATCATATATATCAATGGTTAATTATTCTAACTACAATTATTCTTTCATAAAACCCTTTTCAATTCATTTCACAATTGATTAAAAATTATATAAAAAATGATAATCCATAATTTTTGGATTCAATAACAATAAATCACCCTAGGCCACATTTCATGCCAAACATACATTAAGCCATTAGCCAATTATAAATAAATTTGATGCCAAAGAATAAAAGGGAACAATTATTCAATTATTTAATGAATTTGGGCACACACAATGAGGGAACAATCAAACAATTGAATAAATATAGAATTATAAAACCATAAGTTTAAACCCTACACACCCTACCTTATACGGATGATCCCAAAATTCTTTCTGTGACGAATGTCTATGATGAAGATGGTGTAGATGATTTATAATAGGATTCTAGATCAAAATTGATCAAGATCGAAAAAAATTAAATTTGGTAAAAATATTTCACTGAAATGGGTGGATAAGAAGGAAGAGATGCAATAAAACTAACCAAAAATACTTACCAGGTATTCAAGTTGGAAAAATAATGTAAATAAGGGGGTTTGAAACTAAAAAATCTCTTGGATAATTTCTTAGGGCTGAGAGGGGATAAGCTACAGCTGGTTGAAAAATAAATCATCCACATAGCATGTTTAAAATAGTAGTTTGGGAATTTACATGTTGTGTAATGTAGTTACAAATAATGCAAATGTTTTTAATTATATAAATCAAAAAAACATTTCATCTCAAATTTATTTTATAAAAACCCTGAATAATTACACTATGTGTAATCCCCTTACACGATGTGTAAATGTTCATCGGTTGAGTTTTTCGTCCCATTTCTTATTATAACAAACCTGAACATATTTTAATATTTCAAAATCACCAAGAACTCATAAATAACTTTACCAATTTATACCCAGACACTATTAATTCATACAAGAAAACATCCTCAAACATTAGTTCATTTTCTCCAACAAAGGCTCTCTGTCATGGAACAAGACTTAGAAACAAATGCTTAAATAAAAAACTCAGAGAGATATATTTATAAAAAATAAAATGGGATCTTACACCTTATAATGGAAACTAAGGTGTCGACATCCCCTTCAATTTTGTGGGGTTTACAAGAACCCATAGAAAAAAATCATTCCCTGATGCGAAGGGTCCTATCCAACTATAATTTAAGACCACTAATTCTAGAAAAAATGATATCAGAGGGGGCATGAGAGTAGATAACTCTCATTTTTCTTTCAATCATGTCCCAATTATTTTTGGGGTGATGGTATTTTGAGGTTTCTCCATGTTTTTAATTTGGAGGCCACATGGTGAATATTCCTTCCTATGTTAGGGTCTCCGGACCACTAGTTAGGATGAACAACATCTTTTTATTCCTTTTATTTAGCCAAAAATCTATTGAACCCAACCAAAATCTCATATTTTCGACTAATATAACCATTTATTGTTTTAATAATAATGGGGTAGTTGTCTGAGGTGGTGGGGGTGATGTGAGAGATTTCGAAAACAAAAGGAATAGATTATCTCTTTTACTCAACCCTAGGGAATGAAAAAACAAATTGGTGATGTATTTGATTTAAAATTTCCTATATAAATATCCAAAAAAGTATACCATAATGCCCTAGATTCGGAAGGTCCTGTATCCACACTACTTGTTAGAACACCGCCATATAGGCATGAGATTTAGAGGTTCCCCTTAATTTTTATAATAGGACATAATTTCATTTAAATCCCCACCAAAGAGGGTTGTTCTAGGTAAATTGTTTCATAGATATTGAAGAAGTATCCACGACTCCCATTTATCTCTCTGGGAAGGCCATCTATAAAGGCTAACGAAGGCCCATATAGGGGGGTCTTATTGGTGGGTGGAGGAAGCTCAGTGGTTAGAGGAGAAATATTTGACTCTAACATTCATGTAATCCCTATCGAGAGGAAAAAGAACACCTGAGTAGCAAAATTATTAGACCAATAAGCATCCATGAACACAAATTTTATCCAATTTCATCCATATACTTTCTTTCGAATATAGTTTTGGATAAGAAAAAATATCAAGGAAACATATAGTGAAAAAATGCTAAAGAATATAAACCGAGAGAGGGTTTCCAAGATTTTGATAGTTCTGGTATAATATTTTTATATGAAAGATATCCAATAGAAACCAATCACATAGAATACTAATCACAAATAATATGAAAAACCAATCACAAAGGAGTCTAATTGGGGGCCATTTATGAAACCCCTCCCATAATGACCCGATCGTTGCACCACATATGGAGGAAATAAAGTAGAAGGAATCACTACATTGGAAAAGGAAATCCAAGGATTAATACCCATATAATATATCATATGATCCACATATAATCTAAATATCTCCAGATGAAATACATAACTGAATAATATGTTTTATAATAAAGATGTCTGGTGATCTACAAATCTGTGAGTCTAAGAAATTTTAACACCCATATATTATCAACAAATGTAGAAATTAAGTGCCTATATACCCATATGATGCTCTATATATGATCCACAGATCCGAGGTAGATATCTTGTGACACAAACAACCAACACAACAAAGCCAAAGAAACCAATGATGCATAAGATACGAGTAAGACAAGATCCCAAGAATAAACCAACAATAAGGGAAACCCCAAATGGAGAAGAATAAACCAAATGAATCAATGTGCTGAGAACACTAAATATATGAGGAGTCCATGAAAATGACATGCTACCAATAAAACAACTTATGCAATAAGGCATCAATTTACAAAACTATGTGAAACCTAAGATGAAACTTCTTATAGAGATGAGATCGAAACTCCTACAAATATAGAATTTTAAAAATAAATATATAAATATATATAAATATATGAATATATATATGGATAAAAATTTTACCGCATCTATAAAAATAAAAATATATATCAAAAAATAAGGAACAAAACAATATAGATCAATGATAAAAGTACATGTGCATGACAGTGGAGGTTCCTTGTTTGAATATACGTGATGTGGCATATAGGTGTGAGAAATAGTGGTGGTATAGCACTCATAAAGGATAGAAGAGGTATATATGAGAACTAATAAAAGATTATAGGTGATGATAATGTGGGTGGCCTCCCTTCAAATCTCCATGTAAATCTCCCTTCTATTGATATTTTTTTTAATTTCATTGGTGCTAAAAAATTACTGATAAAATGGGCCTTTATCATTACTTCCTTAGTACTGAAAAAGTGACCTCGTTTAATAGTGTTGGGAATAAAAAAAAATTAGATCTATTATATGGGTTTTATATTGTTTTTTAAATGTCAATTTTGTAGTAGTGAGTAACATTTAACAATAATAAAATAAATTAATTTTTCTAAAATATAATATAAATTTAACAGGTTTGGGTTTTCAAATATCCACTAAAAAATACCTAAACCCTACTTGATTAATAATTAGTAGTGTATATAAAACTCAAACCCTACCCAAAAACGATAAAAGGGTACCCGACCCTAGTTTAATTGGGTCAGGTAAGATTAGGTTCTATGTTTTCAGGTTCTCATTGTCATCCCTATTTTAGTATAACATAGATAAACAATATAAAATATATATTATGTATTCAAATATAAAAATATAATAAAATAGATATACATATAATATAATATATAATATAGATTAAATTAAATTATTATTCAAAGTTTATAATTAATTTTTCAATATTATTCCTATTATTTTATTGTGATTAATTATTATTATTCATAATATATTATAGTGATTAATTATTCTCATTATTAATTATAATTTTTCTTGTTTGGTAGTAATATTAACTTTTTAATATTATTTAAAATATAATTATATTAGTATAACATTCCTATTATATCAAATTATATATATTTATAATTTTAATTGCTTACAACTCTACTTATTATTTTGTTAAACCTTATTATTATTTTTTTCAAAATTTTCCCACATAGGCAATGTGGTGACTAGGGTGGGTGGGGTTCGGGGTGGCGGTCACGAGGTCGAGTCCCCAGACTGGTTTATGTAATTATGTGTGTATTGTAATATATTATTATTGTTATTATTATAAATTTTATTATTAATATTTTTATAATTATATAATTGACCTAATTTAACTTATAACCTTATTTTATCAAATCATATATATATATACACATCTGGGTAATTATTATCGATTAATGTTAGTGAAAGTAGAATATGAATTCTTAATCTGTTTTGAATATATTTATGGAATATATAGAACCTGTTTGACCATGTTATCATTAAAAGTGGGGATCCTAGCCTCAAACCCAATCACAAAGTGACATCAACCCTCTGAGGTTGTAAACTATTCACACCCTCAATACTCACCTTATAGCTCTACATCACAACCACTTCGGAAGTATTTTCCTCTCACAAGTACACTATCTTCCATTGTTTTTTATGATATTTATAAATATATATATATTTATATAAACATACATGTTTTTATATATTTACATATAAAAAATTGATTATATAAATAAATATTTAAACATGTCTAAAAAATATGTATTTATTATTCTTGTATATAAATATGTGTGTGCTGATAAACATATATTTCTTTATATATTTTTTCTAATAAATGTAATTAAAATTATATATATATATTTATATATATATATTAGAAAAACTAATAATGAATTTATTTTTTATTTAAGTGTATGTGATGATGTATTCACAATTTCTAGTAGTCATGCAAAAATGGATGATCAAAGAAGATACATTCAATCAGTGACAGATTGGATGCAAGGAAACATTATGGAAGACACATAATTTATGACATCCCTCCACTACATTTTTATAGTTTTGGAAAACTAGATTAATGATAACCCTATGTGATTGCACCCCCCTTTGCATTCTCTATTGACCCCATCCCTCACGATTAGTCCCATCTATACCACTCAAATTCCATTAGGTTTTATTAGACCCAACAACTTCTCTCCCTTAACCCATCAGTTAGTCAAGAGTACTTTACCGATTTTATTACTGAACTTGATGTCCCAACACACTGATGTTATGCTCCCACGCTAATGAATGACTTTTGGGAGTTGTTGAATATTTTGATGGTCAATAATTTCATTATCATTTGGTCGATACATAGAGACATGATGGAAAAGAAAATATGAGGGTGATCCCATATTTATCATTCATAATAGAGAGGAGTGGGACTACAATAACCCAGGGATACAAGAGAAAAAATACCGTGGTTCATGATAGAGAATTTGTACACACTCTATAATATCCCTTCCCCAATAACATTCCACCATGTATTCATTGAGCAATTATATACCGTGTTGATGATCATCCCACTAGATCCTCTAGTGGTATACCAGGAATGAACTAATTTTATTTATTTGTGGAGGTGATTATTCATCTGCATGCATGATCCTACCTAGGGTATGACTACTTATATAAACCACCTTGCCTCCATTAATATTAGAAACCCCCTTATTTTTCTCTCACATTCCTCCAATTTTGGTCTTGGATTTTAGTGTTCCAACAAATTGAAGAACATATTATCATAGTGGATATTCCATCTACTAATTTCCATGCTGAGTTTGGAGTGTGGATCAAAAATGTTGATTGTGAGATATTGGACTGAAGACTCCAGGCACAACAAAAGGTCTTTTTCTGGGCAGATTCATACTCAAAGAATATCAGATTTGATGGATCATTATCATATTGTATGAGCCATGAATATCATAACCTATGGGAATTTTATAATTAAATATTTACAAGAAGGTCACTAAAACCAAGAACAAATATTTTAACATTTAATTTATAATTAATTTATTAAGTTGAGAAGAAAAATTATTTCATTCTTGTGATCATTCTTCATAGTAGTTGTTGATCATCCAAAACCCTTTTTGGAAATCCGTCATTATGAAAGTAGGTTACAAGTTTAGAAACCCTCTAGACCTTATACACATGTTTTTCCATGTTCTCTTAATGACACCGATGAATCACAGGGTTCCAGCATGGTT
The DNA here is from genome assembly GCA_963277665.1 of Viscum album. Classification (NCBI taxonomy): domain Eukaryota; kingdom Viridiplantae; phylum Streptophyta; class Magnoliopsida; order Santalales; family Viscaceae; genus Viscum; species Viscum album. The sequence goes on from OY728161.1 coordinate 780,001,145, forward strand.
GATTTATCATCTTGTGTTGTTCATTCACATTGCTTCACCTTTATTTGGCATTGAAAGAGTTCTCATGATCTTCTAATTATTGTGAGGATGTGAGAGGGAATAAGATAAATCTAGATAAAAATATATTGTGTACAACAATTATTGATTAGACTCAATTATAAATTATAATTTTTCTATTTATATAACTAGGATTACGGTTTATAATTTAATTATTTTCCAAGTACCCTTAATAAAATATCAAATCCATGTATGACCCAAAGATATGTAATAAAATAATAATAATAACATTTTCTTCCATGGTGTGTGCTAATTGAGGAAATGAAAAATATTATTTTACCATATTTCAAATTAATATTCATCATTGGAAATAATCTTGGTCCACTCATCATCCTCACTATTTATAGAATATCTGAATAAATATGTATTCATAAAATAAATATTTCATTCACAATATGACAAAGAAATATTTATTAAATATTCAACAATATGAATATTTTGGTTTTATAAATCCTAAAAAATCATTCCTCATTCTTGGGTATAATATTTATTCTAATAATTAAATTCAAATGGAATTTAATTTAGATGAATCGAATAAAATAGTGATTGAACCTTTAGGATTCTTTGTCATTGGCATTAAGTGGGATTTCCTAAAGTCTATATTACTATCCAAGAATGGGTAACTTCAACCAAGATAAAGAAGTTAAGGTTTCAATGTTGAAAAAGAACACATGATAACTCACTATATAATATAATCCCATAGTCTCAGTATCTCATCAAGAAGGTTTCACAACCTTTTCATCAATATATGTGCTTGATGTGTATTTCATTAACCATCTAAAATAAATTCATCATTACAACATGACTTTGAAATTTAATGTGATAGTTAAATTTCAATCAAAGGGTTAAGATAAAAAATTCCATTATTATTAAAGTCACAATTCCTTCTTCGAATTATTCATTAATAATACTCCATTTTTCATACGCCCAACATACCAAAATTCTATGTGAAATATTATCATCTTTGATTACGACAATACACCTATGTGGGAATTTCATGATATTCATTAATAATAATCTTAAAGTCTAATATCTATTACTCATGCTCACAGATAGTAATATAAAATGACACATAAACATGTGGAATTATTATAGACAAGTTTGTTCTTATAATATCTTGTCTTAGAGATTACCAAGGGAAAACTTCACGAGAAGAAATCTCATATGATTAATAGAACTCACACCTAAAAATAAAAAATATACGTGTCTTATCAATGATTTTTATTTTACCATAGAAATAGGGTTATGTGTATCTTAATATAATTTCAAGGTTCTCATCATAGTGGGGAACTGATTTTCCCTTTTAATACAACATATATTCTAAGATATTATTATGTAAAAATAACACAAAACAATGTGTTATATACAATAATATAATTATTCTTCGATTCATTTCAAAGAATATAAATGTAATCTAATGTACAAATAGTTGGTTCATGAAATCCAACTCCAACATATTCCCACTTGAACTGGTTCCAACTACCTTGGAATTTTTAGTCATATAGTCCCCACATGATGATCATATTTCTGCTGAGTTAAGGCATTAGGCAAGTGGTCCACCAAATTATCTTCTATGGAAACTATACCCCCTTTAACTTCACCTATCTGAAAAAAATTCCTCAAGAGATGATATTTTAGACGTTTGATCTTCATCAACTGATGTGAATTTGGATACTTTGAAAGAGCCATCCCAATTGTATTATAAAATAATTGTCTGATAGGTTCATTACTTAAATGTAACACATCATGATCTAAGACAAAGTTCCATATCTAAATTGATTATTTAGCCACTGCAGAAGCCAAAATATACACAGACTCTACTATAGAATTTCTGAGCAAAGATTTATTTGAGATCTTCAAGATCATAACACCAATATTGAATGTGAATATGTATCCTATATGTAATTTAAATTCATCTAGATTTTTCTAGAAACTAGCATATTTATATCCTTTAATGACTAGTTCCTCATCTCCGCCATATACTAGGAAAATATCCATAGTTAATCTCAAATACTTTTGGATAGTATTGACTTCCATCAAATGGTGTTCACCAGGGTCATCTTGATATCTTCCCACCACACATAAGGTATAAGAAACATCAAACCCAGTATATAGATTAATTTACATGACGGACCCAATCAGCGAAACATATGTAATCCTTACCCTAATTTAACATTACTAATGTTCCTAAGGACACATTTTCTTAGAAAGATGAATTTTGTATGACATTAGAAATAATACTCTCTGGGATTGTTCCATAATAAATCTCTTCAGTATCTTATCAATATATTTACCTTGACATAAACAAAGATACCTCTTGGATCTATCGTGATTGATATTAATGCAAATAGTATTTGTTGATGTACCTATGACCTTAATATATAATCCTTTATTAAACTAGTATAATAGACTTTAAGAATGGTATCTAATTTCTAATAAGTAGTGTTTCATATACTTAATCTGTTAAGAAAATAAATGTGCTCCCACCAATCCACTTATAGAAACAAGGATCACATTTGTTCTTTATGAAACCAAAATCTGTTATGGATTCATAAAATAGAATATTCCATGATATGGATGATTTATTTTATCTATAAATGTATATTTCTAATTTTAATTTTTTTTGAATCCTTTGGAGTCTCATACCCTTGGTGTTTTTATATATAGAAATATTATTAAAGGGTTTCATTAAGGAAGACTGTTTTGACATACATTTTTACAATCTCAAATTCATGGTAAGACACTGTGGAAATTATAATTCTAATGGATTTTATCACCTCAAATGATGACAAAGGTTATTCGTAGTATATGTATTGATGTTGTTTGAATTTCATTACAACCATTCATGACTTCTAAGTACTGGATTTTCCATCCATATTGAGTTACTTTTTAACACCCATTTACATCCAACAATATTTACATCCACTAGAGGATCTAACGAAATCTATTATTGTTTTTGGTACATGCAATCCATTTCAAAATTCATTACTTCTTTCAAATTGGAAACATCCATTGAAACTCTTCTGTATCTTCATTCTATACTTCAACAAGGTCTATATCACTCCCATGATCACTTTTAGAGATATGGTCATTCTCAAGGAATTTTTGATGTTTTTCAACCACTACCTTTTTACATGAAGTTTCATATCAGATTTATCCCCTTGTTTCTTTAGTATATCCTATAAAGATACACATAGAACCTCGAGGAGAATGTTTGTTTCCAAAAATATCCTTGACACATGATTAACATCCCCACACTCATACATGATACTGTGCATATGTATTTCAATACCAATGTTCTTATGGAATATCATTTATTTCTTTAGTTGGTACTCAGATTAGAATGTGTGATGTTTTCTATAATTAGTATCCCCGAATGGATTATGGAAAACTCGTATGGCTCATCATTGATCTCAACATGTCAAATAGGGTATAATTCCTCCTATAAATTATGTTGTTCTACTATGGTGTATTAAGAGTATCATGTTTGATAAAATCCATAACCTCTATAAATAATCAATGAAGACTTGATAAATATATTCTCTACCATCATCTGAGTGGAGTTTATTATTCTTCTTACCAAGCTAGTAATCAACTTCCTTTTTATATTCCTTGAATATCTCAAAGGAATTTAACATATAGTCAATAAGTAGATAAATACATATATAATAAAGTCATCAGTAAAATTTATGAAGTGTGAGAACCCACCCCTTACTTCAACTAGAAATAGTTTACACATAATAGTATTTATGAATTCAATAATCTATGTGGCCCTTACAATCTTTACACTATATAGAGATTTTGTCATCTTCCTAGAAAACGAGTATGACTTACACCAAGTGGTCTTAGTTCAAAATAATATAAATATCTATCTTCTTTTAATTTAGTCAAAGATTTTCCATTTACATGAACATGTTTGTAAAGACATAATTGGGTGTGTTATGAGTTTTTTGAACTTGTTTCATTATCTATTTTCATTACTTGGTCTGTGCACTCTAACACAAAAATACAATTATATTATTAAAATATGTGTTACATAACAAAATATTTCCTTATAAAAGAAGAAACACATAAACCTAAATTTTAAAATAAGTCCATATGTATCATTTTTGGATACATATATAATGTTTTTCATAACTGTTGGAACATAATAAAAATATATGAAGACATAGATTATTCTCATCAGTAACATGAGGTGGTAGTCCCCGATAGCCATAAAAAAAGCCTTGATCCATTGATTTCATGTAGTTCTACCTCCAATCATGAAATTCATAAAAATATAGTTGATCCCTATATTTTAATATATATGTGAGCACAACATGATGTATTGAATACCCAATTTGTAAAAATTGATAAATTGAACGAGATAATGAACACACCTAAAGATTCCCCCTGCAACTTAGTTTGGGTGTCATTTTTCTTCTAATGGACCTTCTTCTCAAATGTGGAATAGATAACATCATATTTTCTTACATTTCTTTTTATATTTATCTTCTTGTAAGGGTGTTTAAAATAATATTTATGATTATATATCTTTTCCTTGTCTTTCCTTTTATTCAAAAAAATGATGGATGTTTTTTAACTTTATATAATTTACAACGTGGTGAAGAAGAGTGAGAAGATCTGGGAGATAATTCTATATGTTGGTTATATAAAAATAGATAAAAAACAAGAGAATATTTTAGGGGGTGATGAAAGAATAATATCAATGTGCAATTTATTAGGTATCTTAAACCATAGAACCTCTATGATCTCAATGTAGCCAATTGGTTTGACTACATGAGTCCTTGGTTACCCAACTTCCATATGTTTACTCTAAAACAGTTCATTGAATATAAAATATCATTCATGTCTAGTTCTCTCATAATATATTCAATGAAGATGTTTGAGCATGCTATATGAATCCATATCTCCATGTGACTTCATAAGTCCATTAGACATAGATAAATGAATTAAACAAGAAGTATCAATTCTGTATTTCAAATTTTTATCATAAAAAAACTACTCGTCACTCACCTCATTTGAAGTAAGATAAATAATTTTGGATTATGGCATGTAATAAATCCATTCATTGCACAATACTACCGACATGCATATGAACCATTGCTCAAAATTACAGCCAGTTAGAAGATGTCCATTCACCAAAATTTAACGTAAGGTTAATTTGGTTGACAAACATGCTATTATTCTAAATTTATAAATGATAATATTATTAGTACATTATTTTATTAATATTTATGTGAGATATAATGAACTTAATTTTATTTGTTCTCACACAATTTTATCAAGTCTCAATGTCCATCACCACAGAACTCGAAATATTCCATCAATATAGACATTATACTATCTTGGATCGATATTTACCTTCCTATAATCCTGATGAAGGAAATGAAAATTATAATAAAGTATTTAGGTAGGTGGTAATCCCAAATAAAAACTAAAATCTCCTTAAAAAATTGAGTGGACTCCCGAATCCATAAATCATGACCCAAATTTCCTCAACAATTGCTTCTAAATTTGTATTGGATAGAAAAAGTCCATTAATCCTAATAATGGTATAGTTAATTCGACCCATTATCTTATTTAAGACTTCTCGATGATTAAAAGAATCATAAATAACACCCTAAATATGGGTTCATATTAATTCATATGATGATGGACTTAATAACATAATTTTAACATGATGGATTTTGATTATTATTCATAAATTTTTCTTATTTAATATTTAACATGTTTTTCAAATATAAATTTGATTTTAATTTAGGGATTAACAACGTTATGATAAAATATTTATGTACAGATCATTTATTTTTATTCTATATTTCTATATTATTTTATTTATTTATGTGATCGCGATCTTCAATCCCTTATGTAAATCATTCATAAGATTGAAATAAATAAATAAATAAATTATAGAGTCATGATCTATTATCTAGTTATTAATTTTTTTAGAAGCCAATTATTCAACATAAGACCCTAGAGATAAACTCCTTATGTTGAACTTGGAATGAGTTATAGGATCCCATATGTACACCTATTAATCTCCCATGTTTGATTCATCTCATTTCCATCTTGAACAGCCTCTGTGTCAGCTCCTCCATGAACTAACTCCATGTGCCTTCAGATACTCCTTTTATTACATATGTTTTATAACTCATGTTCAGCAGATGGGAACCAAATGATTTGTTAAAGAAATTACATAAAATAACCTTGGACATGTTATTCCTACATAAAAAAAGAGGGAATAGGGACTCACATGTTATTATATTTAATTTAAAAATAATTAATTGTAAAACCATACAACAAAATTTAATTCAGTAAAACCAAAACATACATAGGTCTAGTCAGGCTCATGATCAGTCATAGACATGAAACGATTAAACATTTAAAATAACTATTTAGTATTTCTTTGAATTCGTACTATATGATGATAAAACACACATGAATTTATGGGATTAATTTTCTTATTAATCAAATAATTAATTTCATCTTATTTCATCATCATTAAATAATTACCAACTGCTATGATTTAAAATAAAATTTAAAATTTAAAATTATTTAAAACCCAATTAAATAGTACACAACTTTGTACTTGGAATAAGCTCTACAATTACCTATCCAAACTATTTAGTATGGTTTAAATTATAAATAATGAACTCATACGACTTTTTTTTACATGGAATGTGTCATTATTTCAAAGAATGTGTAACCAATTTAATGAAAAATAGAATAAATGAAAATTATGTAGTCATTATGATTTAATACATTGAGTATTTAGTATATAATAACCAAACATGATTCATAATTTTTGAATATTACAAGGAATTAATTAAACATTTAATATAATGTAAAAACTAACGACCAATGTTTATCATCAAATTAATGACCCATAGAACACGATTCAAATTTGTTTAATGGATTAATTAACTAAATATAATATTTCAACATAAACAGGAAGAGCACATGACATGTACAAGCTAGCCACATGTCATGTACTTCTCATCACCGAATATTCGTAGTACATGCTTAAGGACTCAACATGTACTTATTGTGGATAATTATGATGTAAATAATGTGTATAGATTGTACAAGGCATATAATTCTAATTACATGGTTTCCAGTCTCTATCCATTGGGTATTAAATGCATTTGGTGTATTAATTACACAACACTATTTGACCTCATGTCTTATATCTTGAAAACACATGGACTACATAGAATGTAGTCAAACCACATAGTGTTTACTCTTGTAAATCTATGTGCTACCCTGGCTAATATTCATATCGTGCATTTATTGTACTTGATGTTTACAAATTGGAAGAAATACTAGAATCCACATGAGAATCCTTATGAAATGAATAAGGATACATAATGTGTAACAATGGAGTAAATACCATGTAGTTTTTTATTATCCATCCAAAATACACGACACCACTCGATGGGTTATTCTTATGTGATCTTTATTAATATTTAACCGATATTTAATAATATAAGTATGAAATAGTGAAGTGAAAGATGTTTTTTTATAACGGATCAAGAATGAATTAAAACATGAAATGGATCATATATTTTAGATTTACAATGATCAAAAGTAAAATAAATTATTATAAATTTGAACATGGCCACTCTAATACAACATGATGGTTCTAGGAGAAGTGGAATCACTTAACAAGGAAAACACCAACTCATCAAAAGTTGAATTCAATGGATCGTTTACATATTTTACCAGACCTGAAGGTCATGACTATCAAATGTTTTACAATAAAATATAGACGCGAAGGTCATCAGAACCAGAAAAGATATTTTCATGTTAAATTTATAATGAACTTAGATAACAATGAAGAATAATTACCATTTTCATGATTTATTTATTTATAGAATATGATTGTCATATAAAACCTTTTTCATAAATCTTTCACTGTAAGCATAGTATCAAAGTGTGTAATCCCTCTTTTAGTGATCTGTACGATCTCTTACGATCTATGAATGACACTGATCAACCCTCAGATGCTAGCTCGGTAAATTGATTGTCTTAGCTAATTCATATTTACCACATAAAAGTTCGTCGATCATGAATAATTTCTCTTCATCTTTTGATTCTTGAGAGGATTTGAGAGGGAAAAAGGATAATTTAGAGAAAAATATGTTGAACACAATGTTTCTCGATTATCCTATCATAGATATTATAAGCAGTATCTTTATTGATCTAGGATCAGGATTTATATTGTAGTTAATTTTTAAATTTCTCTTAAAAAAATATCGAGCCCATGTCCCACCCCATACGATGTATTAAAATATTATTATTATTTTATTCCCTGCTGTGCACTAACTAGTACAATGATAAATATTATTTTATCTGATTTAAAATTAATATTTACCCCTAAATAAGATATTGGTCTACTCATCCTAATTATTTAATGAATACCAGAATAAATATTTAATTAATTATTTATTCATAAAATAAATATTTTCTTCAAAATTTGGAAAATAAATATTTATTAAATATTCACTAAAATAAATATTTTTGATCAACATATCTGGAATAAAATTATTCCTTGGTATTGAGAATAATATTTATTCTAATAATTAAATTCAAAAATAATTTAATTTAGATCAATAGATTCACATAGTGTGTGACCCTCTAGTATTATTTCCCATTGGAATTAGGAGGCATTTCTTAAAGCCTATGATTATTATCTAGAAACAGGTTGAGAAACCCCAAAGAAATAAGTTAATGTCATAATATCTTCAACCAAACAAAAGCACTCATTATGAAATATAATATCATTGTCTCAACAACTCATAAAATAGGTTTCACACTTTTGGAAACAACCTACGTGCTTGATATGTATTTATTGGACTATCTGAAATAAACTCATTCTTACACCATGTCGAATGAATTTAACACAACTATTTAATTTCAATCAAAGGGTTAAGATATAAATATCCATTAATATGTATGGGAAAAATAATTCCTTAACTTATTCATAAATAACATGTCGTTCATGACACACCCAACATAACCAAATTTTCTATGAATTGTTATCCTCAGGGTTTATGATAATAAATCAAACTGCATTAGTCATGAAATTTATTAATAGTAATCTTAAAGTATAAGGACCATTACAAATTCTCACATATAGCAATATACAATGACGTGTAAACAATAAAAATTCCAAATGGTGGGTATGTTCTTATAATCTTTCATGTTAATGATTACCAAGTGTGAACATCATGAGAAGAAGTCTCATATTCTTATGAGTACTCAAACCAAATATTCAACATGCTAGGTTTTGTATCATTGAATGTTATCCATCCATAAAAATTGGTTTAATAAAATATTTATGGGATTTTAATGTTCTCATCATAGATAGGAATGACTATTCCCTTTTAATAGGAGAGATATTATAGAACATTATAACATTAAAGTCATGTATAACTATGAATGATAGGTAATAATATTCTTAAATTCATATTCACATATTATAAATACATGAAATACAAAGTATAAACAACAGTTTATAGAACAATGACTCCAACATACACTTCTTGTTGAACTTGAAATTCAATTATTCCAATAGTACCCTGATGATACTAGTCCTTCTAGTAATGTTTAGAGGTAGTCTTTGGTTTGGTACCTCAATAGCTTCGAGCATGGTTATCATTGAGCTTTCAACCATGAATTCTCTTTTTATGACTTCAATATGGGAAATATCGTCAATAATATCGTAAAAGTTTTGCTTCAATGTAAGGAGAATATTATCCACAACAAACAAGGTGGTTGGACTCATCAAAAACACCCATCGATACAGAATCTTCTGGGAGTCTAGATTGATAAGTAGGATTACAGGTCCCCATAATCTTGAGGACTCTATTGTTTAGGTACTTGTTGTGGTGGATGAAACATTTACTAAGAAACATTATGATGGAGAGCTTGATATCAATCATCCTGTTGTAGGAGAACATTAGAAGCCCATAAAAGAGCATTATCATGATCCTAAATAATATATGGTTGGAAGAAATTAGTAGTTTGATATTGAAGTCCATGATCTTTATCATATTTTTATATATATGAAAATAGATCCAATTATTCATGAGTATAATATTAAAGGCCAACATCTTACTCATGGTCTTCCTCTTCCACCTATTTAACTAGATTCAACCTCTCTAGAGTTCATGATTAAAGAGTAGGATTTGGATCCTCTTTAACCATTTTCATCAGAGGATCTGGTGGAGGAAGAGAAATAGAATCCCAGTACACTAAGAGTCATGGATTAAAGTCACATCTCATTCCCCTATTTAATTTAATGAATGATGATGAATGTGATTATCAAAATTTATTAACCTTGGAAATATTGTTGATCCCCCTCTATCCTAAGAGATGATGGTACATTATTACTCCCTATTTTGGTTGTGTTTTTTTATCCTTTAACTGGGTTGTTCTGCTTCCCACTTAACCCAAAAAATTTTTTTCGAAATTCAATAAAAATTGATTTTTTGTTTATGTGTGAACTATTTTTTTGTGTTTATTGAGTATTTTTGTATTCTGTCTTGTTTTCCAGAAGTACAAGAACAATTTTGTGAGTGGGTAAATTAGATATAAAATAGATATATGGCTATTTAAATATGAATATGAGTTTAACATATGGAAATATTTGCGTTTTTTTAATTGTTCTTCTTTCATACATTCATTTTTCTCATATTAACATAGAATAATTTAGTTGTGTTTTAATTTCAATGTTTTAGATTTATTTAAGTATTATTATAAAAAAAGAAATCGAAAAGTGGATATTTTGTGACCAAGAATATGTTTGAGAGTGAAGGTGCCCCGATATTTGTTTAATTAAGGAGAGTGGGACTCGATGATCACTATAGTAGGGTTAGTGACGAGGTTGTAACCCAATTACATATATATAAAACATGATGGATTTAAAATAAATATGGAAGCGACATCCAACACTATAAATCAAATGTTTTCGTTTTAGTGTTTTCTTAAATTCATTTCAACTCATGCGCTATAAAAAGACGAAGAAAAATATAACAAATATTGTATTATTATAAGTATACCATTTTATTACATGGATAACAGTAATATATAATTACCTAAATAATAACATAAATATTTTTATATTCATTATATATATAAATATAGTTATATTTTTATAACAATACAAGTTTAATTTAATTTTTTATTTATTGATATTTTAATAAAAATGTATATTTAATTTAACATTATATAAATAATTTATTATGAGAAAATTATGACAATATAACTACAATTATTATTATTTTTTGACTTACTCATATACATTAATATAATTTTATATTTATAAATATAATTTATTTTAATATAATAAATAAAATCATAAAAATTATATATAACGAAAATATATTTATTTTTATATATTATAATTTTTATCTAATAATAAACTATTAATATAATTTAATTGGAAATATTATTATTTTTGAAAGAATAATAATTGAAAATATAATTATATACATAATTATATACTTATAAATATGACAAGAACACAAATTTATTTTAGTATAAAAAATATAACAAAAATATTTATAAGAAATATAATAATGTTTATACTATTAATTTTTTTTTCTAATAATCGGTTATGAATAATGTATAAATTTAAAATATGATTAAATTTGAAATTATAATAAATATATTTACATTTATATTATTCTAATTATAAAAATGAGAGTAATTATAAATATTTACAAGTTTAATTTAATTATTTATGTCCAATAATACAATTATATATATGATATTTTTTTCACAATTTGCTCAGGAATATATTGAAATGGATTTAACAAAAATGAAAAGTTGATATAAAAAAAAAATTTACATTGGTTTATACTGTATAATACTATTTCCCTTTTCAACAATGAATTGAAATCTTTTTCATCCTATATTTTTTATAAATAATTCATTTATCAATGAATGTGATCGAATCCCTAACCCTAGCACACAAACCCGTATAAATACATTTACCAAACTAAAACATCCTAAATAGGTATTTTTTTAGAAACCCAAATAAGAAATTTATCCTTCATAACGAATTTACCATGATGTATAGATCAGTTGTATAAAAGTGAAGATGATTGAATAGGTTCCAAGAACTAGTGATATTATCTTCCTAGGAGATGTCATATACTAGGGAACAAATTAAACACGCCACTTTGGTCACCTACACCAGTAGTATATGTCCACATATGCGCACAAATATTTGTAAAGGGACTCCAACATAATTATGTTTTAGTAATTTTTTTTGAAAAGGTGAAACACCATGTATAGACCCCTAAACTATTTTGGATAATCTTATCCCTGAATCAAATCATGATGTTTGAAATTTCACCGATTATTTTACCCATAATGAAGCAATCATAGGGGAAATCATGGTCACAAACTCCATGAAAACCCTGCTCAATGATTTTGAGGTTCCAAATCAATGTATCAATCCACATAGTCACCCATAGTACAAACATCATCATAGTTCCATAGGAGGAATTGAATTTCAAGTTCAACATGGATTTGAATGTCCAAAAATGTCCCTTTTTAAACCTCACTAAAAAATTATCAAGTGGTGTAATAGACGAAATGTCCACCATAAACATAGGTTCTCGTTACACCCCTTGAATTTATTTACTTCATACTCGTATCATGTATTTTCATATTATATTGGGCATGGGTTATGTTTTGGGAGTTTTTAAAAGGGTTTGTTGTGATTTGGAAGTGTTTATGGTGGTCCGGGGTTTGAGCATGGTTAGTAGAAATTGTGCACTATCTCTATGAAACTGTGAAAGGACATGTTGGGAGTTATTGGGAAGGAATATAGTTAGAGCATGGGTTTTACAAACCATCCACATGATAAGGGAAATCATGAAGTTGGATATAGTTATAGAATCATAGTTGGATTGTGATTTTTCATCTCATGTGAACCAACCATGCGAGGTGTTGGCCTTGAGAAAGTAGCACCACACGGTTGGCACATGTTTTACTAGAACATGAATTCTAACTACATGACTACCAAGGTGATTTTTAGTAGCATGCACATGGTTGAAACATGATTTTTTTAACTTTGTGACCGAATGATTCGAAATTCAATTAATGCTCTAAAAATTCATTTTAATTCAAATAAATCCCAAAGACCTTAAATTTTCTCCTATCCTTCATAGCTAATGAAATAATTTACCCTAGGATTCCTAGATAATATCCTTTGATCTGGAAGCAACTTATGGATGAATCAAAGTGTGTTGGAGATCCAGAATCACCGTTAAGTCCTTGGTCTTCCTTGTTATTCTTAAATCATCTATTCTCTTTTATCTCAAAACCATAGATCTAGTCTATTATAGATAAATCTATGTGATATGGCATAAATATTGTCTATCTAACTGGAACGTTTTTTGAGCCAAAATCTAAACGTTTTTAGAACCATTTTCCATTTCTTCCCTTCGCTGAGAGGTAGGTGGATTCTCTCTTTTCTACACTTGTTCAAGAATTTAATGGATATGCTTGATTTAAAAGTTTCTCATGGATTTTCATCGTAAATATTCAATGATTTCATGAAAGAACACAATTTAGTTAATGTTATGGAATTGTGGAAATTGGATGGATAATTGGAATGCCACTCTACTTATAATTTTAAAATTATTGTTTTAAAGTTATGATATAGTTTTGATGCATGAAAAATGTTTCTAGTGAAGAATTTTTTTCTATAAAGTGAAATAAAAACATTAATATAAATTCAATAAAATGAAAATATTCATATACAAATATAAATACACATACACTGACTTATATAAATACACATATATATAAATAAAAACATAAAAATACATAAATATGTATGTTTGTAAGTGCATGTGTGAGTGATAATTTTTTAAATAAATATAAATTAATATATACACAATCACACATTTTATAACAAATATATATTAATATATATATATAATTAAATATATATAAATATATAAATATATAAGTATATAAATATTTATAAATATATAAATATATTGATATATAAAAAAAGTGTAACTTAATTTAATTGTACAGTTTCTTTTCCACAATTGTAGTGTAGGGATTCAAATATTTCCAGAGTCAAAATAATCAATAATTTTAGTGGTTTCTCATTAGTTCATGCATATGGTTTCCTAGACTTATATTAGAGAGAAACTACATTCATGCATGGGTTGACTAGGATAAGAGTTGTGTGCCTGATGGGAGAATATTATTTAAAATATTTTTGAATGAACTTATCAACTATAGTAATTAGTATTGATAAAATCTAGTCATTAACAACACTAAAAAATGAATTGATAATGTCAACCATTTATCATTGCTAAAAAAATGTTGCTAAAACATGACTTTATCTGTGGAAACTTAGTGATGATAAATGCCATTGGACCTTATCAATTCTCACATAATCCAAACTGAAAACATTTTTTTTGAGTTGTTAAATGTTTTTCTAGTACTTTTAATGAAATTTTTTTGTATCCGTGATTCATACAAATTGTTTCAAATAAAATCCTTTCATATTTAAATTTTTATTGAAGGTTCATTCATTGTTTAAAATGTCCTTATTATTTTCTTCATTTTCATACTATAATATAGTCATGTTAAACTTTCATTTTCTACTTAAATTTAATATTTTAGAAATCTTGTATATAAATTTGAGTATATTATTAATTTCAAGGATTTAAGTTAACATAAAAACACACACAAAGTAAAAATCGTATATAAAATGCAATATAATTATTTTATAAATTTGGGTTTTTTTTAATAAAATAAAATTTACTATATCTATTTATTATATGGGTTTATGACATAAATTGTTTTATGTTGTTAAATTTATTAAATTACTTCTTATTTTTTACATCTATTATTTTCCATCATTTTTTATAATGATATACACATGAATGGATTTGAGTGATTAAAAAAATAAAAAAAATTATGGGAAACACTTTAAGAAATATTTACTAATTAAATATATTTATTAAAAATCATTAATTATTAAGTTTAACAAATATTTAGATATGATTTTTGTAAGTTTTATAAAAAATATTTTTCCCAAACATTCATAAATATATATTTAAACATGTTAATTAAATATATATATATATATATATTATAAGATATTTGTTAATATAATAAATATAATTATTTTATAAATATATATCTTGAAATAAATAAATATATTATAAATTATACGATAATGAAAATATAATATATTTTTTATTATTTTAAAATGGAAAATCATTATATATTTATATATATATATATACAAAAATAATTTATATATTCATGTATTTAATTATATATATATATATAAGTATATATATAGTCCCAACATATTTCAAAAAATTACATCAATAAATTATATTTAAATTTCCAATTGAAATTGACCATAATTGAAACTTCATATTATAAAATCTACATTAAAATTATCATTTTAAATTTAAATTGGAAATTTATACTCAATATATTTAGTGTATACATATATTTTAACTTTTCAATTGAAATATATAGTCAAGTATATGATGTGAAATTTTATACTAAAAATTTATACAATAAATTTGATTATCATAATTCTAAAAAAAATATTTTTACATTCTTTATAAAATATAATAATACATAAATAAGAAATTTAATTTTTCAATAACATAAATGAAATGAAAATTTTAATTAGGAACTTTTTGAGAATATTTCTTTGAAAAATTTTTAGTGAAATTTTTTGCAAAAATTTCGAGTGTATATTTCAACTTAATTTTATTATAATTAAACAAAAAATTTAATTATAAAAATTATAAAATAGATGAATGTTTAAATTTTCTGTTCATATATATTAATAAATAAACAGAAATTTTTTTTTTCATAGAAAATTTGATCCAGATATTTTCATTGGAATTTTTTAGTGAAAAATTCCATTAGATATTTCTAGTGTAAATGACCACTGAAAATTTCTAGTGTAGAGTTAACCTAGAAATTTTCAGTGATAACTTCACCTGGAAATTTCCAATGAAAAATTCTAATAGAAATATCTAGTGTAAAATTTGAATGGAAAATTCATATACAAATTTTTACTTTAAATTTCAATGAATACTTGTTAATAAATATATAAATAATTTAAATTTTCATTCGAAATTTTTAATAAGATATTATATTATAAACCATTATTGGAAATTTCCATTGAAAACTTATAGTGAAAATTTACATTCAAATTTTTGAGATAAAATTTCAATTTATATTTTAAACGTGATACTTTTATTTTAAATTCTAAGGGAAAATTTTCAATAAAAAGGAAAAATTTCAATGTAGGATGGAAATTTTCCATGAAAACCAAAAAACTCAAAACACACATAAACATACAAATATATATGATAATATTAAATTATATATTTCAAGATAAAATTTTACTATGGAAAATTTTAGTATGTATATAAAATAATCCATGTAAAGTTGATTGGAATTATTTGTTTCATATATACACTAAAATCTCCACAAATAGAAATCAATAATAAATTTTTAATGAAAATTCATCGTAAAAAATTTTAATGCCGGAATATCTATATACATACATATATATTTTTACCTACAAATAAAATTTTCAATATAATTTCAAGTGTAAATTTACAACATAAATACACACAATTTCATTTAAAATTTCCAATTAAAATTTATAGTTATCAATTTTATGTATGTCTATTACATTAAGATAATTCTTAGTATGATCTATTTGCAGTGTTCTTAATTATTAATATTATGTTCATTCCATTGGGGATAGAATTTAAATGTATTCAAATCCTATTTAACTGCTTATGATCATAGGATCACCCCATTATTATCATAAAATACATTTCTAAATTTCCAGTGCTAGTATATAAATATAAAAAATAAAAATTTGCAATGAAAATTGTCATTAAAAGTTTTCAATTCAAATTTATTCATAAAATACTAGTGAAAATAAATTAATACACAAATAAATAAATCATATTTAGAGAGGAAAATTATAGTGAAAAATTGATATGAAAATTTTCAACTAAATTTTTTGGTTTGAATTTTCACTAAAATTATAACTCAAAGTATTTTAGTACACAAATAAATAATGCAAAGTTGTAGTACAAATTTCCATTATTTGTTTTCCCTAGCAATTTTCTTTGAAAATATTCTCTGTAATTTTATGGTTTTTTTCTTACACAACACATGAATCATATTATAAACATAAAATCACTTCTTTTGTGTCAATTTATAATACACATTTTCAGTGTATGCATACATAATAAATTAATATAAACAAAAATTTAAATTCTCACCACAGATTTCAAGCTCAAATATTTTCTCACAAATTTCAATGCACATTTCCACTAGAAATTTTCAGTTCAAATTTCTATATGTAATTTTAAATAAAATTTTCAATACATATTTTCCAAACACCATATATTTCTTAATATATAAATACAATTTATTTTTTAATGATAATTTATACTATAAATTTCCAATAAATAAATAAATATGAAAATTTTTAATATCAAAAATGATAATTTTAACTCAAAAATTAATTATAAAAATACATATATAAGTAAATGAATGTATAAATAATTTATATCTAAATATTTATAAAAATTATTAGTAATTATTAAATATTTATTTTAGAGGGAATAAATATAAAAATTGTATATGTTTTAGAAAATTGTTTGGATGTATTCTATATTTATAAACATATAACTAATTATTAATTATTATTATATGTTTAGTTTTATTACTAATATTATATATTTATAATTTTTTTTATATCTTCACTTATATTTATTCTGAATTATTTTTTATAATATATTTTGGTTTTTATATAATGTTTGTGGGTTTTGGGTTTTTTAAATCACAATATAGGTGATGAAAATGCTATTTCAGCACAACACATTAAAATATATGAATTTATTTTTAAATCCATTAAATTATAAAATTGTGATCACCGAGAACATAATTGTTTTACATGATTCAAGAAGTATGTGGTGAACCTAACACTCAAGTCACTACACCACACATAAGATTATATTTTCTCAGACCTAGGGAGAATATTCTTTTAAAAAAATAAAACAAGTGGAAGAAAAGGAAAAATGAGTTATCTCCCTATCATAATATAATACTATGGAGATAGAGGAGGAGGTCAATGGACCCTATTACCTATAATAGGAGGATAATGTGGTTGGATATGGGAGTTCATGGATTTGATGCATGTTTAATGATTGAGGGAGAGCTTGTGCAGAAGAGGCAGGCGTCGAGAAGGAAAGAGAAAATAGACCCACAACCTCCCATGTTTTGGATACCTATAGCCTCTCATCCACATTCTAATTTTTTTTAATTTTCATTAATTATTATACTTATTCTTATTCAATTATCCCCTTTAATAAAGTGGTAGATGCTTATTAGTGGATGGGCGAAGGGAAGTTGACCATTTTTATGCTTCTAATTTGATTTAATCAAATTCTTGAATATATTTTTATCTGCTGAATGGTTTTCAATTTTCAATTTTATTATTTAAATTTAATACTATTATATTTTTATTAAATTATTAATTATTAATTTGTCCTGATTATTAAATTTGTTCTCCCTCTTCTTAGTTATGCATTACACTGATTGATTGGTTTGAAGTCAAGGGGAGAAGTGTATCATAATTACTAAATGTGGGAAGATTAAATAGTGGACTATCTTTCTTGTTTGGTAATTTCAATACTGATTGAGGTACTGCGTAAATAATTCATGGTAGACCTATTATGACTTTCACACATTTTATAGAGAATAACCTAGCCAATCAATTTTTTGATATTATTTTAATCATCATCCATCTTGATCAAGGGTGAAAAGTAAGAGAAATGATTATTAATCCAATCATTTAAACAATCAATAATTACAATAGACTGATTTCAAAAGTACAATGATTATATTATAAATGGGTAGCTAAAAATAAGACTAATAACTTGTATCTCATCCATATTTCATAATACAGACTTCTTTTTTTCCTTGCCATTGATTTATTATTCTTCTATTTACTTTTTCACTCATGAAAGTTTATTAAACACTTCTCCCATGAGGAAACATTGTTCACCACTACTACTACACCCTTAGGAGAAATAAATAGATTTTTCTACACCCCACGATAGGTCTGAATCACAAATCTATGTGTTTTGGTATTTTTATAAGAAATGACATGAGAATCTATTATATACATAGAATTTATCTATGTATATTCTATTAGGTCCTTAATAAGAAATCCGGCCACCCCTTAGAGAACCAATGACCACCTCAACCACATAAAGGACCTAGGTGGTCAAATATGAAGGAGGCGGTCAACTTCTCCACCCCAGGTAATATGTGAGGATGAATAGGGCCTATTTTAGGGGATATTTAAAGTCAAGATACTGAAAATGTAATTTTATTTTTCATACAAAATATTTTATGAAGTCTTCTAAGTGGTTTATTATTTTTTATGAGAAATGACTTGACATTCTATTCTATACTTAGAATTTATTTAAGTATATTTTTGATGGTACATAATAATAAATTGGGCCATCCCTTGGAAATAAAAGACCACCTCAACCACATATGGGACCTAGGTTCTAACACCCCAAGAGTTCATAGTGTCACGAACTAACCCAGTTTGACCCTGAACTGGCCACCCAAGCCGGCCCGCGACAGGGCCCGAGAGGCGTTCCCGATCCTCCCGGGCTGGCGACAAGCGCCAGAGAATCAAAGAGAGAAAGGGGGAACTATTTCTCCCAATGAAAATAAATAGAGATGTGGAATGAAAATAGAACAACACAAATAAATAAACAACACGGAAAGAAAGAACGACCAACAACAACAACTAACCTGACCACGACCAAAATTCCTCGCGACATCGACAGTCACTCACCAGTCCCCAACCAAATCTAGCCCACAATGAGACAGCTCAATTCAACCTGCAACAGAAACTAAAAACAAGAAAACACTATAGGTGTGAGTATTAAAACTCAGTAGGTAGGCCCAACTAATTCTATTCCCAATGAACATACCCTTAAATAAAGAATTTATCAATTCCTGGTTTGAATTAAATTATATTAAATATTGGTTTTCACACACACTTTTATTTCTAAAACAAGTAACAATCCATTTCCCTTTTTAATTTAGAACACGTTAAATTTTTAATGAAACAGGTGCATTGAATTTTAATACTTTTTGTGAACAATTTAGAAATCCAAACATTAGTTGTTAGTCAAAAGGAAAAATCACACACAACACACAACAAACATCAAGGGCAATGGAAAAAGTGTCACACATGGGTCAGCAACCGAACTAGACCTCTCAACCATCCACCACATACAAATAAACACAAAAAGAAACATGGTTCGAACCTAAGTGGTCTTGAACAATCCAGAACATACTATACATCTGACTCATCCTGATGGCATTCCCTGACTCGATGACGTCATAACACCCATACTACTACCCGGCATAGCCCTGCATGGCCTAACCGAGGGGCCCAATCTCTATAGCAGCAATAACTCAGTATTCCCCTGGTATGGGGCCACTAGCGAGTGCATATTTTAAACTAGTGCAGCTATCATTCTCAGAAAATTCACTCAATATGCCAGGTTCCCATGCCAACACATACAATAAAAAGGGGTGCATTCTTAATGTAAATCAATCAGGGACGATGCACAAACATCAAATACAGCTCACACAATAAACACACACAAAATATCACCCCATAACGGGTTTTCCAAAATAATCTATTCTATTAAAGTGCCAAACGGGCCTTCACAAATTTTAAAACAAAACCTCATTTCTCGAGAAAACCCAAAACAATTGTTCAGAAGAAATAACATATCAATAAAACTAGAAGTACATTTGAAATTCCGTGAATTATGTTTAAAGGCCAAATAGGCATTCTTTCAATACTGGGTGTCCGCTCGTCAAGGAAATGTTTCAAGTGTTCAGTATAAAATAAATGGCTCATTTCACACTAAATAATCATTAAAAATTTTATTATCTAATATTATTTCACATTCATTAAAATTAATAAAACATCAAGCAATTTATAAATTATAAATTTAAAGGTGAGTGAAGTGGGGGACCTACCTCAACTCGTAGACTAGTCACGATGACGCGACACGCCTCCCATAGGCACGCAAGAACACACAAGCTGATGATCGCATGACCATGGAAAAACCTTGTCAACGCACTACAACCACAATGATAAATAAAAAAAAACTTGAACACGGACTTAAAACAACCAAAATGAACAACCAGAACAAGAGAACCACCTCATCATGTTTTCAAAACACAGTGCACACCATCTACCCTATATACAAAACCACTTTAAAATTTATGAAATAATTTTCAAAAAGTTACTCACAAATTTTCACACCCAAAAACCCCATTCAAAAACCTATTTTATGATCAACTTCACATCCCAAACATACCAAAATAGAAAACGCATGACATGCATAGTCGGAAAGACCAAATACACAATTTCATAAAAAGATACTAAACATCACAAAACTGGTTTCCAGCAAAACACACTTTATTTCACATAAACATGACACAAAGTATCAAACACAACTCAATTATTTTTAAAAAAAAAACTCACGTCACACCAATATAATTAAAAAAACTCAATTATTTTAAATAATAACTAAATGTGCACCAATTTAATTAAACAAAATACACAATAAAGTAAAAAAGATGATTATCAAGAAACGAAAGTGAAAAAATCACCTCGACGCGGAGATGTGCTTGAACAGCGGGGTCACGGGGCACCACGCAACGACCGAGGAATGAAGAAGGAATCGTGTAGGGACTGTGCGGCTGGAAATCAGGTCTGCGGGTCAACACACTACCGATCAGGTGGCGCACTGGGCTAGAGATGCGTTCGGCGGCCATGAAAGAGTCCGGATGGAGGTGCGTGTGGCCGATATGACGTGCGGACAGTGGGATGGAAAGGCTGATATAGGAGGGATTAGAGGGTTCATGCAGGAAGAGGTCGGGGGTTTTGGGTTATGTCGGGGGTAGCCGGAGAGGGGAAAAACAACCGGGCTGGGGGTCACCCTACTGGTCACCAGGGAAGGGAGTGATACACCGTGGAGGGGTGCCGGTTGTGAGTCAGGGTGGCGCACCGAAGGAAGATGGCCGGAATTGGGGGGGGGGGGGTTGTGCCAGAGGAAGCTTGAGAGGAGGTTCGCGGGGTGCCTGCTGGAACAAGGGGAGGGGGTCGGCCGGAGGTGTGGCTGGATTGGGAGAGAAATGAGAGGCTGTAAGAAGCTGGAGGTGCAGCGATTGAGGTCGTAGGGGAGGGTGCCTTTGCGGTCTGGTCGTCCGGAGGGGACCTCGCCGGCTGGAGGGGTAGGCAGAGCTGGGTGGTGCAGCATTGTGCCGGTGAAGTAGGGGGTGCGCTGAAGGAGGGGGCTTGCGGAAGGCCGCAGCAGGGAAGGTCGGGGTTGTGGATGGTGCAGGAAGGTCGGGCGCCGGTGGGGCGGTGTAAGGAAGAGGCGCAGGAGGGTTATGAAGAGGCAGCGGGTAGCTGCGACGCGGTGCAGGAGGCAGTCGGAGCTGCGGACATGGGAGGTGAGGCAGCAAAGGTGTCCTGGTGCGCTGAGCAAGGAAACGAGGGTGGAGGAAGATGCTGTGCAGGGCAAGCAGCGAGGCAGAGTGCTGTTATGGGAAGAATAACGAAAAGAAGAAAAAGGGAGGGTGGCGGCGCTTCCTAGGGAGGGTGGCGGCGCTTCCTAGGCCAAGAGAAGGAGGAGAAAAAAACGCGGTAGGGGGCCTGCAATGCCGAACCCTAATCCCTTCACCATTTAAAAAAAGAAAAAAAAAGAAAAACAAGTTATGTAAAATTATTTTCATAATAATAATTATATTAAAAGTGATAATAAATATTATAATAATACACATGATAATATTAATAGTAATAATAATAATAACTCTAATAAAATATAATAATGATAAAAAAATTCTTTTAATAATAAAAATTCCTTAATAAAAGTAATAATAATAGGGATAATAATAATGATAATAATAATAAAAATAAAAACAATAATAATAATTATAATAAAAAAATTATTAACAATAAGAATTTCAAACAAAATAAATCACAAACTTCGCTCATTTTTTTTTCTGAAGGTAGGAGAATCATGTCGAGGCCTAAGAGGAGTCACATAGGGTTTCCAAAACGCACACCGCCCATGTGCCCAGTGACGTCAGCTGAAAAAAGGGAATTTTTTTAACATAACTCAAATGTTTTTCGTCCGGGACTCAACCTGAACCCCAACAAAAATTTAAAAAGTCAAAAGAAAACTATAATATAAAAGAAAAGATAGAGCAGGGTGTGCCAATTCTCCCCACCATAATGCTTTCCGCCCTCAGAAACCCACAACCCAATCTAGACCCAAAGATGAAACTCCTTAAGTGTCACTCACCCCCAAAAGTTTATGTGCCTCCAGTTGATCGATTCAAAAGAACACTGAACCCTCCAGAAAAGAAACATATCCTTAAAACAAGATCACCTTAATTGTCACCAAGCTAAACTCAAACCATCTGTTTCGACCAAGGAATGAACGAACTTAAATCACCTCCCAGACTTATCCCAATAATCTAAGTCCAAAAAAACTATTGGGTGTACTCCAATCTCAATGTTTACTTGAGAGGACAAACCCAGGCTGAGGATGTTCTACAGGAGACCACTTACCACCAAAAGATACATGAAAAGATTCCCCGATACAGACACAAGGAGGCCCGAACGGGCTTCCCACCTTACGGATTTGGCTAACTCTAAATTACATCAGGCGTAACTTTGTGAGACCCGTTGTGGGTCTCCCCACCATAAGGACTGATGAGATTAACCGACTTGAAGACTTTCCGCACGGACCAAAAACCCCACCATAAGGGTAGGGGAGGGAAAGGAAGGGCCTAACTGGTAGAGCATCTAAAACATCCACCATTACTATATGAAAGACATCGCACCCCCGGATGAAAACAAACCAATACATATTAAGGAAAAAGGTTAATATGGATGGAGCACCGATGATTGAAGAATCTCCTGCCTCGCAGTCATGCTTCAGAAATTCCCAAACACAACACACAAACCAGAATTTCACCAAACACACTTCTAATAAAAATTAAATTTCCATTGAGGGTCAACCACAACCATTCATACAACTGATATAAGAGGAACACCAAAAAACACTACAAGAGACGATTACTACACCCAATAAGCACTACAGAGAGAAAACCTCAAAATGACCCCAAACATCGCCCTACTCCTGGTGACGGGCTGAGGTGACCTTCGACGAGCCAAGTCCAGCTTCAGCGCGCTTCTTCGAAACACCACGGCAGAATCGCTGCAAGTGATATAGATTTCCACAGGTGTGGCAGGGTCTTGTAGAACATAGACATGTCGGCCATTTGTGACCCACCCTACCACACTGGTGACAAATCACAACATTGCGCTGTGAATAAGATGAATGAAGGTTTGAAGGCCTCTTGATTCCTCTCCCAGCACCGCCAGCATCAGGTCGCTTCTCACTCTTCTTATCATCATCCTCTGCAATGCTTCCCAAAGCTTGAGGATTCGCCACCTCAAGTCCTCCTACTAGCTCAGCTTCAGCAAGAATGGCTTGCTCAACAACAGCTGAGAAGGTGGTTAGATTGAGCTCTACCATTTTCGATCACAGCTCAGGTCAGAGTCCAGACTCATATTATCGAGCCTTCCTGGGATCATTCGCAATAAACCACTGATCATACAGAACTAGGTCTATGAAACATCGATAGAATTCCAGAACCGATTCAACGCCCTACTGATGAAAACACAAATCCATACTCTTCCTCATCTTCGTCAACTCAGAAAAGTATTGTTGGATGAACGATGACTTGAAAAACTCCCAAGTCAGATATTCCCGATGCTTGTTCCGAGACATGAAATTCCATCATTTCCATGTTGGGCCTTCAAGTATGAAGGAAGCCAACTTCACCTATAATGACTCAGGCAGCCCAATGAAACTGAACTTCCTCTCAATATTCTGCAACCACTCCTATAACGACCCATACTTTACATACATTGTTAATACTTCAAAATTGAAGTACACTTATTACAACATATGACAAAACCACAAAGGACCGTATAGGTATAGTGTCTTTATAAACTGAGAAACATAAACAACTGGTTCATAAATCTTCTACAGTTTCTCCCATTTATTTCATCATATCTAGGGTCCCTTTTAGCATATTCTACTTAATAACCATCTTCCTGACCTGGGGAAAAGAAAACATAAAAGGGTGAGCTCAAATGCTCAGCAAGGGCAAATAAAGGAAATAAAAATCATATCATATCTTTTTGAAAATCAAAACCTGCAAAAGAGATCATAATATCTTAACATGGAATAAATCATAGAAGTGAAAATGAGATCCCCATAATCATAACATAAAACTTGAAACTTTGTGGCATGCACACATAATCATGGAAAATCATTTCTTGTTAGTCATGACTCATTGCCAAGACTATCTTAGTGGACAAAGTCCCTTTCTGAACCGAGTTCACTCCTCGTTTCAGTCCTGTATCACTGAAACGAAATAACCTTCCATTCCAGCCATGTCTATCTCATGAGATATAAAATCATTACCCAATGCATTGGAGGGAGATATAGGTCCCACCCATCTTATAATGAATCCTTTCTTATGTGTGCCACATAATCATAAAACATACATCATCGCATAACACATATAACAAAAATGGGATTCTTGAAACATCATGACATCATAAATCAATTCATATATGATAAAGGAATTCATAAACATAATTCCATCACAACATAGTCAAACCAATGTAAAAATATGGATAGAAACAGAGCCCTTTGTTATCTTAGATGGAAAATAATTTTGATAAAACACTTGTATTGAATTCTTGAGGAAAATATCCTTTCTTCTTCAAAAACATGTCATACTACTTTAAAATAAAAGAAGTTGATTAAAAATAAACTTGAAAACTTGTAAAGGAAGCTTCTTTGAAGTAATGTTTTAAAAATCCATTCATGTCGTATAAGTTAAAAAAAACATTCTTCGTACTTTTGTCGAAAAAGTCAAAAAGTACCTCGTACGGAAAAAAAACGACAAAAGATTACATTCATATTCTTTACTAAAAACTCACCTAAGGGTAAAATTGGATTTAAACTATTTCACGTGGATGGAAAAAATATTACATATTGAGGGAACATGGATGTGGATGATAAAATACACCCCAGTAAATACTTACGAATAAACAATCTCGGATAAAAATGAGATTGTGATATTTCCCTTACCTTAGGTCCAATTTGCCTTGTATGTGTCCGAAGCTCCTGTATAATGGTTTAAATAATGTTATTGACTTATTCTAGAATCATACATATTGATATGATATCATA
The DNA here is from genome assembly GCA_963277665.1 of Viscum album. NCBI lineage: Eukaryota > Viridiplantae > Streptophyta > Magnoliopsida > Santalales > Viscaceae > Viscum > Viscum album. The sequence goes on from OY728161.1 coordinate 780,027,640, forward strand.
TATGGTCATATTATTAGCTTCTTGTTAGTAATATTTCATTGTTACTTGTTACTCGGGTCTTTATAACTTTTTGTTCTTATGCGTGTTTTGTCGAATAAATTCTTATTCTTATCTTTAGGTTATAGATACTTCATTTCCAGAATGGGATTAGTGTATTATATACCATATTTATTCAATTCATTTATATAATCATTATGAAATGAAGATCATGTAGAACGAGTCGCATCACATCGTGGAGACGGTATTCCGTACGTACGCACGAGTGATGATATCGTTCCTATGATCGTGGAATTGTATTGGAGTATATATATATTATTTCAGTATCAATATTACTTCATAATAATCATATATAGTTACTCATTACACCATTATACCCATCCTTGTAAGGTGATGGTGGAAAATAGATTACACCACGGCGTAGAGACGGTATTCCGTACGTACGCACGCGCGGTGATTTCATTTTTCCGTAGGATGGATAGAAGGTGAATTAGGGTTGTTTCATATTTATAATAACATATCAGTATGTAAGTAATACTGATGTTATTACTTTGTCATGAAACAACTAATGAAGAAGAAGTTGAAGACGAAAGAAATTGAAAATATCGGTAATGGATATTACCTCTTCTTTGGAACGCCTCTTTGAATCCTCCACTTAAGGAACTAAGAGTGGTCTTTGGAGAAGACCAGGACCTCTAGGACTATTCTAGGGAAGTGGAGAGGAGAAAAGGGCAGGGGTTGGCTGAGCTTGAGTGCTCAATTTGGTGTGAGGGGGAGGGGGAGGAGGTGCCCTTTTATAAGGGAGGAGAGGGGCACCTTAGGAATACCTCAAAATATTATTTTATATTAAAGTCAAAATCGGTTTATAATGGTTCCAAAGGGTCTTATTTCGAAGCTAAAGTGGGGATGGGTCGAAATCCTATCAACCAATAAGATTTTGACAAGTTTAGGGTATTATTTTAACCTTATCAATTAGATTTAACTCTAAGTTAAATAATTTAACTTTTACCGTGTCTTTTTGTTTTCTTTCACTATATGGTTAATACACTTACTACAACATGCCAAACGAACCCCAAATTGTTTATTATTAATATATATATCCTTATCTAAGTCATTTGGCCGAACCTTATATTTTTAGGAATAAAATAACAATTAATAATATAATATTTGATTTAAAAACTATTTTGTGTCAATTTTGACACTATTTGATATATGATTTTTGTGAAAGTAATAACAGAATTATATGTTCGAACCAAGTTCATTAAATCAACACCAATATATCATAGTAACCTAGAAAATTAGTGGAATTCATAAAAAGTCTCAAATTACATTTATTTTGGTATTTATATTATCAATTTTGTCAATATTTCATTAATAAGATAATTACTGCATCATGTTTGTGTCATAAATAAATTAAATTATTTGATGTCTAAAAATTACAAATAAAATACCATCATGTAGGAAATCTTTTTAGCTTTCTAATGAATATTTACAATCGAATTTATCTTATGTATAACCCTATATTAAAAATGATTTACTTATTAAACTTTGATTTTAACTATTTTAACCCTTCTTTAAATAAATTAATAATAAATGTCCTAATCTAATCCAAGTGGGCCTAAATAGTCTTATTTTATTCCTAAGTTTGTTTTTGGTCGAATTACACTTGTCCAATAGAATTAGGACATGTGTTAGGGTAATATTAATATCATATTTACCCTTAGTTACCCTATTTACTATTAACCGCGGTAAAAATAGTAAAAAGTTACTATTCACCAAAAAATTATTTTCATCTCATTGAACCACATTTTAGTACTTGATATTAACCATGTCTCTCGGATTTTTGAAATTCCATTCACAGAAGCGGTAAAATTAAGTTTTATGCAAAATTCGGTTTTTAACCTACCACTTAGTGGTTTCACTATTCATCAAAAATTGAAAGTTTTCAGAAAAATACCAAAATTTCACCCTATGCTAATTTCGATATTCTGAGTCCAAAAATGAAGTCCATTTTGAAAAATAAAATTTATAAAATTTCAAAAAGTGGTTATTACTATTCATAACGGCTAGTTTTAATAGCATATTGTTGTTTAGTGAAATTCGGTATTGCGTACGACGCAAGCTATCGAGGAAGGTTGCGATTGCGTGTAAAGCAAGCCAAGCAAGTGTTGTGTAGAAAAAGATTCCTTTGATGATTTATATAACATAAAAGTCTCGGGTGTTACATTCTACCCCCCTTAAAAAGAATTTCGCCCTCGAAATTCGTCACTTTCTAACAAACAGATGAGGATACTTCTCCCTCATCATATCCTCAAGCTCCCATGTAGCTTCTTCATGTTGGTGGTTCCTCCATAAAACTTTCACCAATCGAGTGGTCTTGTTTCGTAGGACTTTTTCGCTACGATCCAGAATCTCTATCAGCTGTTCTTCATAAGAAAGATCTTGCTCCAGCGATACAACTTCTTAGCTGAGTACATGTCAAGGATCTGGTATGTACTTTCTCAGGAGAGATACATGGAACACATCGTGAACTTGAGAGAGATTCGGTGGAAGCGCCAATCGGTAAGCTACCTTCCCAACACGATCCAGTATTTCAAAAGGACCGATATATCTAGGGCTCAACTTCCCCTTCTTTCCAAATCTCATAACCCTCTTCCAGGGAGATATTCGTAAGAACACTTTATCACCCACTTCAAACTCTAGGTCTTTTCTTCGGTTGTCGGCATAACTTTTCTGTCGACTCTGAGCTGCTCTTATGTGTTGTTGAATAGATCTTACCTTTTCTGCCATTTCATCAACGAGATCAGGTCCTAATAGCTTCCTTTACCCAACTTCATCCCAGCAAGTTGGAGTCCTGCATTTCTTTCCATAGAGAGCTTCATAAGGAGCCATCTGAATACTGGAGTGAAAGCTATTATTATAAGAAAATTCCACCAAAGGTAGGTGTTGATCCCAACCTCCTTTGAAATCCATAGAGCAAGCTGTCAACACATCTTCTAGGGTTTGAATTGTTCTCTCAGACTGACCGTCTGTCTGGGGATGATAAGCAGTGCTGAAACTCAACTCTGTATCCAGAGTATGCTGAAGACTTCGCCAGAACTTCGAGGTAAATCTCGGATCTCGATCAGATATAATAGAAAGTGGTACTCCATGCAATCTTACCACTTCCTTTACATATATCCTGGCAAGCTGATCTAGAGAGAAATCCTCTCTAATAGCAATGAAGTGTGCAGACTTTGTAAGACGATCAACTATGACCCAGATAGCATTATTGCCTTTGGATGTTTTAGGAAGTCCTGTGACAAAGTCCATAGTGATGTTTTCCCATTTCCATTCGGGTATGGGTAATGGTTGTAACATCCCCTTAGACTTCTGTCTCTCAGCTTTAACTTGTTGACAAACCAAGCATCGAGAGACATATTCAGCAACATCTCTTTTCATGCCATCCCACCAGAAGTACTCTTTCAGGTCCCTATACATCTTCGTGCTTCCAGGATGAATAGAGAATGAAGAACTATGAGCCTCATCCAGCAGCTCCTTCTTTAATTCAGGGATGGGAGGAACACAAACCCGATTCCTGAACTTTATTATCCCATCACAATCAAGGATGAATTCAGGAACATTTCTCACCTTCTTTTGTAACTCGACATCTTCTTTCTGCGCCTCTTTAATCATCACATGTATAGATGGTTGAACATTCATTTGAGAAAGACAAGATTTTTCCCCTTCCATTATAATTCCAAGATCCATCCTTTGTAAATCCATAAATATTGGATCTTTTGTGATCCTCATCATGGATAAACTAGCATGGTCTTGTCGACTTAATGCATCTGCCACCTTGTTTGCTTTCCCAGGGTGGTAATGGATTGAGCAGTCATAATCCTTAATCAGCTCCAACCATCTTCTTTGACGCATATTCAGCTCCTTTTGTGTGAAAATATACTTTAAACTTTTATGATCAGTATAAATAGCACACCTTTCACCATAAAGGTAATGCCTCCAAATCTTTAATGCAAAGATTACCGCAGCCAACTCCAAATCATGTGTTGGGTAATTTTGCTCATGGATTTTCAACTGTCGTGAGGCATAAGCTATCACCATATCATTTTGCATAAGAACACACCCCAATCCCTTCTTGGATGCATCACTGTAGATCAAAAACCTTTCTCCACTACAAGGCAGTGTAAGCACAGGTGCACTGGATAACCTTCTTTTCAACTCCTTGAAATTCTCTTCACATTCCTCTGTCCAGACAAACTTAACTCCTTTCCGAGTCAACTTGGTGAGTGGATTAGATAATCGTGAAAAATCTTTTACAAAACGTCGATAATATCCAGCCAAACCAAGAAAACTTCGGATCTCAGTTACTGTTGTTGGTCTTGACCATCTTTCGATAACCTTTGTTTTTGCTGGATCCACAGATATCCCCTCTTTTGAGATTATATGACCCAAAAATGAAACTTTTTGAAGCCAAAATTCACACTTGGTAAATTTGGCATAAAGCATCTCCTTTCTCAGGGTCTTCAATATAATTCTCAAGTGATCTTCATGCTCTTCCTTTCTCTTTGAATAGACAAGAATATCGTCTATAAAGACTACCACAAATTGATCAAGATAGTCTCTAAAGACTCTATTCATTAGATCCATGAAGATAGCAGGGGCATTAGTAAGACCAAATGGCATCACTATAAATTCATAGTGTCCATACCTTGTACGGAAAGCCGTCTTTGGTATATCCTCCCTTTTGACCCTTAATTGATGATACCCTGAACGAAGATCAATCTTGGAAAAGTATTGAGCTCCGCGTAGTTGGTCAAATAAGTCATCAATGCGTGGGAGAGGATATTTGTTCTTGATAGTGATCTTGTTAAGTTCTCGATAATGAATGCAGAGTCTCATTGATCCATCTTTCTTCTTAACAAATAGAACAGGTGCTCCCCAAGGTGACGCACTAGGGCGTATGAATCCCTTATCAAGATTCTCTTGGAGTTGCTTCTTCAATTCCTGCAACTCAGTTGGGGCCATTCTATAAGGTGTCTTTGAAATAGGCAAAGCACCCGGTACGAGTTCTATTGAAAACTCAACTTCACGATTTGGTGGAAGACCCAGTAATTCCTCCGGAAAGACATCATCAAACTCACGTACAATGGGAATATTCATAATCGTGAGTTTCTCACCAACCATTTGAGATAAATAACCTTCATTTAGTGGAATCAATACCCATAAGATGGAAGAAATTTCCACTGGATGGTTATGTTCATCCTTGCATTGATAGACGATCGTAGATTGATCTGGAATATGAAATGTGACTTCCCTTCTTTGGCAATTGATATGAGCTCCATGTAGAGAAAGCCAATCCATGCCAAGAATCACATCAAATTCCACTAAAGGAAGGATCACAAGATTTGCAGGAAGCACTTTCCCACAAACTTCGATCGGAGAAGAATTATAAACTTTTGATGCGATTGATGTGCCATTAGGTGTTGTCACAGCTAACTCAACATCTAATTGTTGAGGTAATACGGTGATACCCTTAGAAAATTCTTTAGAAATAAAAGAGTGTGTGGATCCAGAATCAAATAAAACATTTTCTACTTTAGAGTGGACGGTAAGTGTACCTTTCACCACATCGTTATCGTACTCCACATCGCTGATAGAAATTGCATGTGACTTTCCTTTGTCTTTCGCCTTAAGATTTTGTTGACGTTGACCATCATCATCAACCCTTGGATTTGGGCATTGATTGGCATAATGCCCCATCTCCTTGCACTTGAAACATTGAAGTGTAGTAGGATCATTCTGTGTATCCCTTCCTTTGCTTGCATCATTAGACATCTTCTTCCCATTATCACGGCATTCAAATGCCCGATGACCTTCCTTTCCACATTTAAAACATTTACTTGTCCCTTTAAGACAACTCCCTCCATGTTTCTTTCCACACTTTGAGCATAAGGGAAAGTTCATCTTCTTTTCCGTGTGCTCTTTAGATTTTTCTTTGAATTCCATCTTCCTCTTCTTATCAAACCCATGTGACTGATGGGTTACTCCAATCTCCATCTCGACTTTGAGAGCACATCGAACGATTTCCTCATAGCTATTGAAGTCCCTTATGGCTAACGCCCTTCGAAGACTTGGTTTTAAGCCACTAAAGAATCGATCGATCTTACTCTCAGGTTGGATAATAATACCAGAAGCGTACCTTGCAAGTCTTGTAAAATTTGCTTCATAGGTACTAACAGATTCATCATCCCTTTGCTTCAGTTCAAGGAACTCTTTCTCCATATTTGTTCGGAGAATACGAGGGAAGTAATTATTGAAAAATAAGTTCTTGAACTCGTCCCATTCCATAGACTCAATTTCATCCCTTTGCCTCGTATTCTTAACAAGATTCCACCATTGATCAGCATCTCCTTCCAAACGATACACTGCTAGGATGACTTTATCATGTTCAGAACATTGAAGAACTGAAAATATCTTTTCAGTAGTACTAATCCATTGTTCAGCAACTAATGGATCAGTAGACCCGCTGAAAGAAGGTGGACGCTGCCTCATGAAGGATTCAACAGAATGTTGCTCCCTCCTTTGCTCGTTTGGAAATCCTGCATGATTCATAGCTTGAGAAAGTTGTGTGAGCATGGCTACAAGATTTTGCATTCCAGCTCCCATATCGTTTGGTTGCTCAGGGGGACAATCATTGCACTGCCCATCGCATTCCGTATTAACACGGTTCCTTCGGGTTCCAGCCATTGACTAAAACCAAGAAGAATAATGTGAGCAACACTAATTATAATAGGAAACTACATGATTCAAGAATAAAATTTTCATGCTTAAGGTCTTATCCTAGGTTATTCATGGCCAACACTAAGATTGTGTTCTATGCTTAGACTTATCCTTAGGGTTCTTACTAAGGCTTTCACATCCTAGTTTCCAAAGGTTGACTATACCTTTCCTCTGATACCAACTATAATGACCCATACTTTACATACATTGTTAATACTTCAAAATTGAAGTACACTTATTACAACATATGACGAAACCACAAAGGACCGTATAGGTATAGTGTCTTTAGAAACTGGGAAACATAAACAACTGGTTCATAAATCTTCTACAGTTTCCCCCATTTATTTCATCATATCTAGGGTCCCTTTTAGCATATTCTACTTAATAACCATCTTCCTGACCTGGGGAAAAGAAAACATAAAAGGGTGAGCTCAAATGCTCAGCAAGGGCAAATAAAGGAAATAAAAATCATATCATATCTTTTTGAAAATCAAAACCTGCAAAAGAGATCATAATATCTTAACATGGAATAAATCATAGAAGTGAAAATGAGATCCCCATAATCATAACATAAAACTTGAAACTTTTTGGCATGCACACATAATCATGGAAAATCATTTCTTGTAAGTCATGACTCATTGCCAAGACTATCTTAGTGGACAAAGTCCCTTTCTGAACCGAGTTCACTCCTCGTTTCAGTCCTGTATCACTGAACCGAAATAACCTTCCGTTCCAGCCATGTCTATCTCATGAGATATAAAATCATTACCCAATGCATTGGAGGGAGATATAGGTCCCACCCATCTTATAATGAATCCTTTCTTATGTGTGCCACATAATCATAAAACATACATCATCGCATAACACATATAACAAAAATGGGATTCTTGAAACATCATGACATCATAAATCAATTTTTATATAATAAAGTAATTCATAAACATAATTCCATCACAACATAGTCAAACCAATGTAAAAATATGGATAGAAACAGAGCCCTTTATTATCTTAGATGGAAAATAATTTAGATAAAACACTTGTATTGAATTCTTGAGGAAAATATCCTTTCTTCTTCAAAAACATGTCATACAACTTTAAAATAAAAGAAGTTGATTAAAAATAAACTTGAAAACTTGTAAAGGAAGCTTCTTTGAAGTAATGTTTTAAAAATCCATTCATGCCGTATAAGTTAAAAAAAAACATTCTTCGTACTTTTGTCGGAAAAGTCAAAAAGTACCTCGTACGGAAAAAAACGACAAAAGATTCCTTTCATATTCATTACTAAAAACTCACCTAAGGGTAAAATTGGATTTAAACTATTTCAAGTGGATGGAAAAAATATTACATATTGAGGGAACATGGATGTGGATGATAAAATACACCCCAGTAAATACTTACGAATAAACAATCTCGGATAAAAATGAGATTGTGATATTTCCCTTACCTTAGGTCCAATTTGCCTTGTATGTGTCCGAAGCTCCTGTATAATGGTTTAAATAATGTTATTGACTTATTCCAGAATCATAAATATTGATATGATATCATATATGGTCATATTATTAGCTTCTTGTTAGTAATATTTCATTGATACTTGTTACTCGGGTCTTTATAACTTTTTGTTCTTATGCGTGTTTTGTCGAATAAATTCTTATTCTTATCTTTAGGTTATAGATACTTCATTTCCAGAATGGTATTAGTGTATTATATACCATATTTATTCAATTCATTTATATAATCATTATGAAATGAAGATCATGTAGAACGAGTCGCATCACATCGTGGAGACGGTATTCCGTACGTACGCACGAGTGATGATATCATTCCTATGATCGTGGAATTGTATTGGAGTATATATATATTATTTCAGTATCAATATTACTTCATAATAATTATATATAGTTACTCATTACACCATTATACCCATCCTTGTAAGGTGATGGTGGAAAATAGATTACACCACGGCGTGGAGACGGTATTCCGTACGTACGCACGCGCGGTGATTTCATTTTTCCGTAGGATGGATAGAAGGTGAATTAGGGTTGTTTCATATTTATAATAACATATCAGTATGTAAGTAATACTGATGTTATTACTTTGTCATGAAACAACTAAAGAAGAAGACGTTGAAGACGAAAGAAATTGAAAAGATCGGTAATGGATATTACCTCTTCTTTGGAACGCCTCTTTGAATCCTCCACTTAAGGAACTAAGAGTGGTCTTTGGAGAAGACCAGGACCTCTAGGACTATTCTAGGGAAGTGGAGAGGAGAAAAGGGCAGGGGTTGGCCGAGCTTGAGTTCTCAATTTGTTGTGAGGAGGAGGGGGAGGAGGTGCCCTTTTATAAGGGAGGAGAGGGGCACCTTAGGAATACCTCAAAATATTATTTTATATTAAAGTCAAAATCGGTTTATAATGGTTCCAAAGGGTCTTATTTCGAAGCTAAAGTGGTGATGGGTCGAAATCCTATCAACCAATAAGATTTAGACAAGTTTAGGGTATTATTTTAACCTTATCAATTAGATTTAACTCTAAGTTAAATAATTTAACTTTTACCGTGTCTTTTTGTTTGCTTTCACTATATGGTTAATACACTTACTAAAACATGCCAAACGAACCCCAAATTGTTTTTTATTAATATATATATCCTTATCTAAGTCATTTGGCCGAACCTTAGATTTTTAGGAATAAAATAACAATTAATAATATAATATTTGATTTAAAAACTATTTTGTGTCAATTTTGACACTATTTGATATATGATTTTTGTGAAAGTAATAACAGAATTATATGTTCGAACCAAGTTGAGTAAATCAACACCAATATATCATAGTAACCTAGAAAATTAGTGGAATTCATAAAAAGTCTCAAATTACATTTATTTTGGTATTTATATTATCAATTTTGTCAATATTTCATTAATAAGATAATTACTGCATCATCTTTGTGTCATAAATAAATTAAATCATTTGATGTCTAAAAATTACAAATAAAATACCATCATGTAGTAAATCTTCTTAGCTTTCTAATGAATATTTACAATCGAATTTATCTTATGTATAACCCTATATTAAAAATGATTTACTTATTAAACTTTGATTTTAACTATTTTAACCCTTCTTTAAATAAATTAATAATAAATGTCCTAATCTAATCCAAGTGGGCCTAAATAGTCTTATTTTATTCCTAAGTTTGTTTTTGGTCGAATTACACTTGTCCAATAGAATTAGGACATGTGTTAGGGTAATATTAATATCATATTTACCCTTAGTTACCCTATTTACTATTAACCGCGGTAAAAATAGTAAAAAGTTACTATTCACCAAAAAATTATTTTCATCTCATTGAACCACATTTTAGTCCTTGATATTAACCGTGTCTCTCGGATTTTTGAAATTCCATTCACAGAAGCGGTAAAATTAAGTTTTATGCAAAATTCAGTTTTTAACCTACCACTTAGTGGTTTCACTATTCATCAAAAATTGAATGTTTTCAGAAAAATACCAAAATTTCACCCTAGGCTAATTTCGATATTCTGAGTCCAAAAATGAAGTCCATTTTGAAAAATAAAATTTATAAAATTTCAAAAAGTGGTTATTACTATTCATAACGGCTAGTTTTAATAGCATATTGTTGTTTAGTGAAACTCGGTATTGCGTACGACGCAAGCTATCGAGGAAGGTTGCGATTGCGTGTAAAGCAAGCCAAGCAAGTGTTGTGTAGAAAAATATTCCTTTGATGATTTATATAACATAAAAGTCTCGGGTGTTACAACTCCTCTAACTCAAGAGCCTCTACTTGTCCATAAAAGAGAGGAGGGTTCAACTTCCAGAACTCCATAACATAGTCGATGGGCTGATCAACTGGATGATATTATAGGGGCGCACCACCCAAAGCTTCACCTTGGGCATCCATCAAACCATCGTGGGGGTGAACAATACGGAACAAAGGAACAATGAACATAGTAAAAACATCGTCTTTTCCATTTCAATTTCAACTTTTCACAATTTCAAAAATAAAACTTTACAAAACGATTTTCAGAATGAAGGAAAACTCAAACGATTCATTAAGGGGAATTTGTGATGATGGGTGACTCGGACATATGGTTGGCGGCCATATGCCAGACACGCCACCATCATAAGGAGCACTATAGGGTGATGTATCCGGATCAACGTGGCTTGTCAGGCCCTAAGAGATCACGGAGGGCACTTTCCCAAATCCCATTTCATTTCCCAATACAAAACAAACACATGAAAATCCCAAAGACACCAACAAGTCGGACTTCCCATGGTAACCCGAGGTTCAGAGTGAGAAAGGATTCTTGATGTCCTTCTCGTCTGTATGCCTCGAGTCCCGAATATTCTACTAATTTTACCATGACAACCCCAAATAACAATGGGCGCTTTGAAAAACAAGGTCTGCTCAAGAGCCGACCTCCTCTGATATCATTTTGTCACGAACCAACCCGGGTAGACCCTAAACTGGTCACCCAAGCCAGCCCGCGACATGACCCAAGAGGCGTTCCGGATCCTCCTGGGCTGGCGACAAGCACCAGGGCATCAAAGAGAGAAAGAGGGAACGATTTATCCAAAAGAAAATAAATATAGAAGTGGAAAGAAAATAGAACAACAAAAAGTAAATAAAAAACACGAAAATAAAGAACGACCAACAACAACAACTAATCTGACCACGACAAAATTCCTCACAACATTGAGAGTCGCTCACAAGTCCACAACCAAATATATCCCACAACGAGAGATCTCAAGTCAACCTACAATAGAAACTAAAAACAGGAAAACACTATAGGCGTGAGTATTAAAACTCAGTAGGTAGGCCCGAATAATTCTATTTCCAATGCACATACCCTTAAATAATGAATTTATCAATTCCAGGTTTGAATTAAATTATATAAAATATTTGTTTTCACACACACATTCATTTCTAAAACAAGTAACAGTCCATTTCCCTTTTCAATTTAGAACAAGTTAAATGTGGAATGAAATAGGTGCATTTCATTTTAAGACATTTTGTGAATAATTTATAAATCCAAAATTTAGTTGATATTCAAAAGGAAGAATCACACAAAACAAACAAAAAACACCAAGGGAAATGGAAAAAGTGGCACACATGGGTCAGAAACCGAACAAGACCTCTCAACCGTCCACCACATACAAATAAACACAAAAAGAAACATGGGTCGAACCTAGGAGATCGTGAACAATCCAGAACATACTATACATATGACTCATCCTGAAGGCATGCCCTAACTCGATGACGTCATAACGCCCATACAACTACCCGACATAGCCTTGCATGGCCTAACCGAGGGGCCCAATCTCCATAGCAGCAATAACTCAGTATTCCCCTGGTATGGGGCCACTAGCAAGTGTGTATTCTAACTAGTGTAGCTATCATTCTCAGAAAATTCACTCAATATGCCAGGAAAACACACATAATTTCACATAAACATGACAAAAAGTATCAAACACAACTCAATTTTTATAAAAAAAATCCCATAGGACCAATCTAATTAATCAAACTCAATTATTTTAAATAAAAACAAAATTTTCACCAATTTAATAAAACACAACACACATTAAAGTAAAAATACGATACTCAAGCAACGACAGCGTGAACCTCTCCTCGACGCGGAGATATGCTTGAACAAAAGGGTCACGAGGAACCACACAATGACCGAGGAATGACAAAGGGGCCGCGTAGTGACTACGCGGCTGGAAATAAGGTCTGCAGTGCAACGCACTGCCGACCAAGAGGCGCGCCGGGATGGAGATGCGTTTGGTGGCCAGGAAAGAGTCCGGATGGAGGTGCACACGGCCGATATGACGTGCGGATAGTGGGATGTCATGGATGAGACAGGAGGCCGTTGCGGGTTCAAGAAGGAGGAGGTCGGGGGTTTTGGGTTGTGTCGGGGGTAGCCGGAGAGGGAAAACAATAACCGGATTGGGGGTCACCCTACTGGTCACCAGGGAAGGGAGTGATGCACCCTGGAGAGGTGCCGGCTACGAGTCGGGGTGGTACACCCAAGGCAGATGGCCGGAATGGGGGGGGGGGGGTTGCGCCAGAGGAAGCTTGAGAGGAGGTTCGCGGGGTGCCTGCGTGAACAAGGGGATGGGGTTAGCTGGAGGCATGGCTGGATTGGGAGAGAAAGGAGGGGCTGCAAAAAGCTGGAGGTGTGGCGTTTGAGGTCGGAGGGGAGTGTGCTGTTGCGGTGTGGTCGTCCGGAGGGTACCTCGCCGGCTGGAGGGGCAGGCTGAGCTCGTTGGTGTGGCGTTGTGCGGGTGAAGCAGGGGGTGCGCTGACCGAGGGGACTTGCGGAAGGCCGAAGCAGGGAAGGTCGGGGTTGTAGCTGGTGCAGGAAAGTCGGGAGCCATTGGGGCGGTGCAAGGCAGAGGCGCAGGAGGGGTATGAGGAGGCGGCTGGTGGCTGCGACGCGGTGCAGGTGGAAGTCGGAGCTGCGGACAGGGTAGGTGAGGCAACAAAGGGGTCCTGGTGCACTGAGCAAGGAAACGAGGGTGGAGGAAGATGCTGTGTAGGGCAAGCAGCGAGGCAGAGCGCTGCTACGAGAAGAAGAAGGGAAAAAAGAAAGAAAAAGGGAGGATGGCAGCGCTGCCTAGGCCAAGAGAAGGAGGAGGAAAAAACGGGGAAGGGGGCCTGCTGTGCCAAACCCTAATCCCTTCACAATTTAAAAAACAGGAAAAAATGAAAAACAAGTTATGAAAAATTATTTTCATATTAATAATTATATTAAAAGTTATAATAATTATTATAATAATACACATGGTAATATTAATAGTAATAATAAGAATAACTCTAATAAAATATAATAATGATAACAGAATTATTTTAATAATAAAAATTCTTTAATAAATGTAATAATAATAGGGATAATAATAATGATAATAATAATAAAAATGAAAATAATAATAATAATAATAATAAAATTATTAACCATAAGAATTTAAAACAAAATAAATCACAAACATTTCTCATTTAAATCTTTTTCTAAAGGCAGGAAAATCATGTCGAGGCCAAAGTGGAGTCACGTAGTGTTTCTAAAACGCACTCCACCCATGCGCCCAACGAGGTCAGCTGAAAAATGGGCATTTTTTGTAACATAACTCAAAAGTTTTTCGTCCGGGACTCAACCCGAACCCCATCAAAAATTAAAAAAGTCAAAGAAAAATATAAAATAAAAGAAAATATAGAGCAGGGTGTGACTATAGTACGTTATATTTTTCAAAGTAATTCAAAAACATGCACTACATGCAACACTGAGTTCAAGCGCACCACAACATACCAAACTAGCCGTTAAAAAAAGGTTATGAATAGAAATAACTAAATTTTTTACTTTATATAATCCTTATAATTTTAGAATCCATATTATGAGTTTCTTACACCTAATGAAAACAAAATTTATTTTTTTGTGATAAAATAAGTATTTTTAAAAAAATGGAATTTTAACACCTTTTAATGGAGAACCCTTTTTAAATCCAATATTTTAAACTTTCATATATTCAATTGTAAAAAATAAACTAATTCTTTAGAATCGGGACATAAGAATATAATTTCAATAAATTTTTGGTGTTTTTGTGATAACATTCATATTTGGGTGAATAGTGAAAAATACTTTATTTTAACTGAAAACAATATTTTTAATCAAAATAATTTGTAGTGTTAAATTATACATTTTAATAGTTTTGAAGTATAAATAGATTATATTTTTACCTTTTAATCTAATTTTATTCATTCAAAATAATTTCACATTGAAATTTAACATAAACAAATATCAATCTTTTGTTAGTTATTATTTCTTAAAAACATGCTTTATGGTTTTGATAATGGGACTTAATTTTAAATTAATAAATTTCACTTCTATGTTTTTAATTTGGTAAAACAGAATTTTTTTTTGAATTTAGAATATCAAAATTATCTTAGGGTGAAATTTTGGTATTTTTCTGAAATTTTCAATTTTTGATGAATAGTGAAATACATTTTTGTTATTGGTTAAAACCAATTTTTTATTTATATAATTATTTATCTTATTTAAATTTATTTTAGGTCAGAATAGATATATAATACCTATATAAGTTCAATATAATTCATTGGATTCATTTTATAATATGTTTAGATATATAAAAATTTTATTGAACATTATACCGTCTTTTACCCACCTCCTAGGAGAATTTGATAATTTACATAAAACATAATTTTACCACATCTGTGAGTTGAATTTCAAAAATCATAGAGACACAGTTGATATCAGTAAGTAAAATGTGGTTCAATGAAATGAAAATAATTTTTGGTGAATAATAACTTTTTTATTTTTTTTAACCACAGTTAAAAGTTAATAGGGTAATTAAGGGTATAAATGATAATATTATTACCCTAACACATGTACAAATTCTATTGTATAATTGTAATTCGACCAAAAACCCCTTATGAATAAAATATGATCCTTTAAGTCGACTTGAATTAGATTAGGACACCTATTATTATTTCATTCAATGAAGAGTTAAAAGTGTTAAATTCAATCTTTAATAACTGAACAATTTTTAATATAGTCTTAAACGTATGATAAATTCGACTTAAATATTCATTATAAATCTAAAAGTATTTCCTACATAATAGTATTTTATTTATATTTTTTAGACAATAAATAATTAAATTTATTTATTACACAATGATGATGATGTAATTACCGTATTAATGAATGATTAAAGTAGTTGATATTATAAATATCCAAATAAATGTAATTTGATACTTTTTATGAATTAAACTAATTTTATTGGTTAATATGACATATTAGGGTTGGTTATATGAGTTTTTTTCCAATAAATAATGCAGTTATGAATTTAGAAAAAACAAAATACCTAATAGATTCGAAATTGACATAAAAGAGTTTTTAAAAGGAATATTATGTTATTAACTGATATTCTATTCCTAAAAATATAAGAATACACCAAAAGACCTATATAATTATATATTTATCATTAAAAAACCACTTTGGGTTATTTTTGAAGTATATAGTAAGTTTATTAACCATATAATATAAAAATACAAAGAGACATGGTAAATGTCAAACTATTTATCTAAGAATTACATCTAAAAGATAAGGTTAATATAGTGACCCAAACCTATAAAATCCAACTGGTTAAGTGTTTTTAGACCCATCCCCACCTTATCCATTAAATAAATCAGTTTGGAGTCATTATAAACCAAAACTGTTTTATTATGAAATAATATTTCTAGCTTTTCCTAAGGTACCCCTCACCCCTCTTACAAAAGGTCACTCACCCTTCCCTCAAATTTACATTTTCAAAGACTTTTGGCTCGGCCATACTCTGCCCAAATACCCTATCAACTATCCTCCCTTCATCTTAGAGGCCTTACTTTAGTAATAAATCCATTCTAAGGAGCCATTTTGATCAAATCAAAAGGAAGAACCCAATGAAGATGTAAATGTTTCATCACCTCTTTCAGGTTCCTTTCTTCTTCCACTTCCTCTTTACTTGTTTTTTCCATTCTAAAATAAAAAAACCAACATCTTTTATATACTGTGATATTATCACAAATATCATACAACCATATTCAATATTCTATCCATTTTTTAATGACATGTCACCATACGTGCGTACGTACGACTTACCATCTCCATATCGTTGTGTAATTGTTATTCAATATATTATTATTCGGATGGGTATAATAATTTTGTGTATTTGATGTAAATAATAAATATAACATGATAATTATTCTGTAAATATGTTATACCATCCAGTTATATTCTATTTTAATTTCAAAAGAATGATATTGTCGCTAGTGTGTACGTACGGATTACCGTCTCCACGAACAAGATGAGATTCATTCCCCATCATAATCGATTCAACACTAATTTTCATTAGATGATTAAAATTAATATTTAATGACTTAATATCATTCTGAATATGATTAAGATACATCCTATCCATAACATACATTACTTCCATAACAAATCATATAAAGGAAAATGAATCAGTTAACACCTGAAACAATGATAATAGTAAGATATTATTAACAAAGTAATGTTAAAAGTTGATATATGATATCACATTAATGTATATGATTATAGTATAATTTATTAACAATTATTATTCCATTATATAGGAGTTTAACCTACCGATAACCAATGAAAAGTACAAGGTAATGGTTAATTCATCAATCTCATTATTATCCGATATTGTTTATGTGTAAGTATCTACTAGGACATATTTATTACTCATGTCTAGGTTTCATAAAATTTTGATCAAAAGGATTCTTTTTAACGGAATTTTTTACGAAAACATCATTTTAAATGTTTTAAATATTTATTCTTCTAAATCATTCTCATTAATGTCCATTTTTTCAAAATGGGTTTTAAGGATTTATTTATATATATATGAATGTTTTTAAAATGTTAATTCCTTTAAAAAGTTTTCAAAGTGGTATGGGACACATTGATTGAAAAATGTCTTTAAATGTCTTCCTTTAAAAAATGGGTGAATTTTAAATGATTTTATGACAAAATGATTTTTCACTCAAATATTTTTACAAATAATTTTCAATATCAACATACCTTGACAGAAAGATTGTTTGGAGTTTATTAATTATGATACAAATCATAAATATTGAATGGAAGGTTTTGTGATATGTTTGACTGTGGATGTGTTATTTTTACACAATTCATGGTTTATGGATAAATTATTGACATTTATTATGCATGTTTTAATATGAATGTTTATGCATTGATTAAATATTTTCATATGAGGAATGCATTGGACTTAGTAAGTGATGGGTGGATCCCGCAATAGCTCATCTATGCATTGGTATGTCTCATGAGACAAACTAGTATCTTGGAAAAACGCCTTCACAAAATCTTATTTGTAGCCTTGGAACAAGGCCTTGACTACATGGTTATGAAAGTCTGGAATTATGCATTCCATCATAATAAATGTGGTTATTGATATTGCATGATATTATTCGACTAGTAGAATATCCATGTGAATAAGTAAATTTATTTATTTGATTTTATATTTTCCATATTATACTTAAGATCAAGGTTAAAAGTCTTTTTTAGTCTTATACATTTCCTTAAATGTTTATTTTTATTTATGAATGTTTCCGCTATATTTTTATCCTTACTGAGCATCTGAGATCACCTATTTCTATGTTTTATTTTTCACAGGATGCAAAGAAGTATATTATGACTGACCTGCAGGGATATTCTATGGGATCTCAGTGTTGTCTATAGAAAAAATGTTGTTGTAGTTTTCCATTTTAAGATAAAATTTATACATTATGAATTTTCCTAGTACTTCCAAGGCTACTAAACTAATCGGTCTTTCAATACAAGACCTTTTGTGATCATTCCAATGTTATTAATAATGCACTGACTCTGGGATTCTGGGGTCGGGGCATTACAGTTGGTATCAGAGAATGTTTAGTACAAACCTTGGATATGATATTTATATAAAATCAGATTAGATCACATTATACTAAGATAGACATTGGGAATTAGTATAGATGAAATTTCTAAATGATTGCTATTGTAGAGATTTTTGAGTTTTCCAAGTAATACATCCCTGTCTGGATACAAGAAGGTATAGGCAGCTCTGGCACATATATACCTAGGGGTAAAACCCAAAAAAAATGCTATGAGCTAGACTCGATGAAGAACTGGTGCACGACAACGATCCTTGCTGCACTCTTGGTTACAACCCTCCCGGGGGATATTTTTAGGATAATTCACATTCTCGTTACAAATAATTATGAAGGATTTATGAGTATATACCTCCTCAAAGAGAGTAATTTTATTATTATAGATTATATCCATAAACATTTCAGTTGATGATCTGTATTTTACAAGTTTGAAATTATTCATTGCGATTCATAAACTAACTTAGTGTATGCCATTGTTTAAAAATATTTCCCGGTAGAATGAATGAGAAATCCAGCTATATTTATGATCCAAAGAGTTGGAAGGATCAAATATCTAATGGTATTAATCCAACATTTATAATTGAAATAGTCTCCTGCATTTTCTCAAAATATAATGTAATAGTATCATGTGTTAATAATATATGTTGATAATTCTCTAAGTCCTAAGGCTTTGAAGGGAAGAAAAAGAATAAAAGGATATTAGATAGAATTATGGATAAATGGAATAAGAGAAAGAAGGATTTTCCCATACGTGATATCTGTGGAATTAATCTCCTTGGTAATTGTTTAAATGGAATGGGAGTTTGTTGTAAGTGTGGAGAAAAAGGAAACCAAGTATGTGATTCCAAGGGTGAGAAAAATGTTTCAAATTTACAATGCTTCATCTGCAAGGAGTTGGGGAACTATGAGAATGAATGTCCAAATCATCAGGGTATACAAAAAATGCTTCTATTGGATAAGAATCATCTTATGATACTACCAATGATGAAGAGGAATGATTAAGAGTTCTTATGATGTTATTAATGTATTGTGTCATTTGAGTGTTGTTTCAAAGATGTACTAGTTATATGAATTATGGAAATAAATAAGGATTATACTATAGTATTATTTCATTGGTAATTTGAGATTATATGGTCCTATTACTATGTATATAATATTGGAATAAGAGATGGTTGAATTGGATAAATTATATTGGATATTATTGACTTCTTTGGAATTGATTAATACTTTGTTTATTTCATCATTGTTCGAATATTTAATATTTTTAGATATAAGAAATATATCCATTATTATATAAAGGATAAGGGAGCATGAATGTAATCAATTAGGTTTTATGTTAATTCAAGATGTTACCATTTTTTAAAATAATACATGATAAAGGTGTTCACGTGTTATTACATGGAAAAAAGGATATTTATTTTGTTTAACTTCCTTATAAATTTTGGACTGTGAGTTTGGAAAGAAGTATATTGGATAATTCTAAAGGTTGGAATGGAATAAGTTTGAAATTGGATACTATTATTAAGGTTATTTTTGGATTTTTATAAAAAGGAAAACATGTAGACCGTGTGACAACCCGTCCCATTGGACAAAGATGCAGGAATCGAACCCACAACCATAGTGAAATTGGGATTTATCACCTACCACTGGACTACATGAAGTCCCTAGATTTTATAATTTAGTTTCTTTTTTAAAGGGTATTATAGGTAAATTATAAATTTATTTTTTTGGAACCCTATATGAATAGGATAAATAGAAAAAAAATTAATGTTCTATTATCTTATAGAGTGAAAGATGAGTTTGTGGAAGACATTAGTTAAAGGATTGAACTCTACTTGTCAAGTATATATATTTTTTCTTCCTTATTATTCTATGACGAAATTAATTCTTAATAATTAGGTAAGTTATATTAAGACTAAAAATTCTTTATGTTAATACCTTATGTTTGGTTGAACCGATGATATTTTAAAACATCATTAATTGATGGCTTTGAGGCCCTCAATTCTATAATTGTTTGTGACTCGTGTCCTCAATCACTTCCTATAAATATTTACATTTTCCTCCAATTATGTGTCTCTAATTTCCACCAATGTTCTCTTAATTGAGATCATAATTTGGTGGTGACTTTTTCATTCCCCCTTTTCGTCTTATTAAGACTAAATTTTATTAACACAATTTTAGATATGGGTTTTCCCAAAAAGGTATTTTCTATTATCAACCATTTATTTTCTAAATATAATTTCAAATTGTGAGGACACAATTCATTGAAGTAGGGAAGAATGTAACACCCCAAGATTTCATAGTACGTTATTACTTCAATGTAATTCAAAAACATGAACTACCCACAACACAATGTTCAAGCGCACCACGACTTACCAAACTAGCCGTTAAAAAGAATTTATGAATAGTATTAACAAAATTTTGTACTTTATATAATATTTTTGATTTTAGAATCCATATTATGGCTCTCTTAGAAATAATAAAAAACCAAATCATTTTTTCTGATAAAAGAAGTATTTTTTAAAAAATGAAATTTACCGCCTTTTAATGGAGAACCCTTTTTAAATACAATATTTGAAACATTTATATATCTAATTTGACAAAATAAACTTCTTCTTTAGAATATTTACATAATAATTTAGTTTCAATAAATTTTTGGTGTTTTTCTCATAACTTTTATATTTGGGTAAATAGTGAAAAATTCTATATTTTAATTGAATACACATTTTTTAATTAAAAAATCTGTAGTGTTAAATTATAAATTTTAATGTTTTTGAAGTATAAATAGATTATATTTTTACCATTTAATCCAATGTTATTCATTGGAAATAATTTCACTTTGAAATTTAACATAAAAAAATATCACTCTTATGATAGTTCTTATTTCTTAAAAACATGTTTTTTGGTTTTGAAAACAGGAATTAATTTTAAATTAAGAAATGAGACTTCTATGTTTGGAATTTTGTAAAATATACTTAATTTTTTAATTCATAATATCAAAATTATCTTAGGGTGAGATTTTTGTATTTTTCTGAAAACATTAAAATTTTCATGAATAGTGAAAAAACACCGAGTTATTGGTTAAAACCGACATTTTATTTAATAAATTAATTATATAATGGAATTTATTTTAGGTAAAAATATATATATATAATACCTATATATGTTCAATATAATTAAGTGGAGTCATTTTATAATAATTTTAGACATATAAAAATTTTATTGAACTTTTTACCCTCTTTTACCCACCTCCACGGAGAACATGCAAATTTACATAAAACTTATTCTTACCACTTCTGTGACTTGAATTTAAAAAATCAGAATGAAAAAGTTGATATTAGTAAGTAAAATGTGGTTCAATGAGATGAAAATATTTGATTAAAATAGTAACTTTTACTTTTATTTACCACAGTTAAAAGTAAATAAGGTAATTAAGGGTAAAAATGATATTATTATTACCCTAACAGATGTCCTAATTCTATTGGATAAGTTTAATTCGATAAAGAACCACCTTAGGGATAAAATATGATCCTTTAGGTCCACTTGGATTAGATTTGGACATTTATTATTATTTAATTCAAAGAAGAGTTCAAAGTGTTAAGTTCGATGTTTAATAACTCAACCATTTTTTATATATGGTTACACATAAGATAAATTCGACTATAAATATTAATTGGAAAGCTAAAAATATTTAATACATAATTTTATTTTATTTATATTTTTTAATCATTAATTAAATAAATTCATTTATGACACAATGATGATGCAATAACTACCATATTAATGAAAGATTAAAATAATTGATATTATAAATATCCAAATAAATGTAATTTGAGACTTTTTATGAATTTTACTAATTTTCAAGGATAATATTACATATTAGGGCTGGTTAGACGAATTTTTTTGAACAAATAATGCTATTATGAATTCAGGAAAAACAAAATACCAAATAGTGTAAAAATTGACATAAAGAGTTTTTAAATAAAATAAAATATTATTAATTGATATTATATTCCTAAAAATATAAGGTTCTTCCAAAATACGTATCTAATAATAGGTCTATCATTAATTAACCACTTGGGGTTCTCTTGGAAGTATATAATATGTTTATTTACCATATAATATAAAAATACAAAGAGACATGGTAAATGTCAAACTACTTAACTAAGAGTTAAATAAAAATGATAAAGTTAATATAGTGACCCAAACCTGTCTAAAACCTATTGATTGGGTGGTTATCGACCCATCCCCACCTTATACTTTAAATAATTAATTTTGGAGCCACTAGAAACCTAAAATGATTTTATTATAAAATAATATTTCTAACTTTTCCTAAGGTGCCCCTCACCCCTCTTATTAAAGAGAACACCCCCTTCCCTCAAATTCAAACCTTCAAATCCTTTTGGATTGGAAAACCTCCAAAAAAATACACTATCAACTATCATACCTTAATCATAGAGTCCTTACATTATTCATAAATACAACCTAAGGATCCCATTTGATCAAATAAAAAAGAAGAAACCGATGAAGAGGTAAATATTTCATCACCTCTTTCATGTTCCTTTCTTCTTCCACTTCCTCTTTAATTGTTGTTTACATTCTAAAATAATAACTCAAATATCTTCTATATACTGTGATGTTATTATAAATATGGTACTACCATATTCATTATTCTATCCATCTATTGAATGACATGTCACCATACGTGCGTACGTATGGCTTACCGTCTCCACGTTGTGGTGTAATTGTTATTCAATACAATATTATTGGGGGGGGGGGTATAATAATGATGTTTATTTGATGTAAATAATAAATATAAAATGATAATTATTCTGTATATATGATATAACATCCAATTATATATTATTTTAATATCAAAAGAATGGTATTGTTTCTCATGCGTACGTACAGATTACCGTCTCCACGAACGTGGGGATATTGATTCCCCATCATAACCCATTCAACAATAATTTTCATTAGATGATTAAAATTAATGTTCAAAGAATTAATATTATTTGTAATATAAATAAGATACATCCTATCCATAACAAACATTACTTACGTAACAAAGCATATAAAGGAAAATGAATTAGTTAACACCCGAAACGATGATAATACTATGATATTATTATCAAAGCAATGTTAAAAGATCATATATGATATCATATTATTGTATATGATTATAGTATAATTTAATAAAAATTATTTCACCGTTATAGAGGTGGTTAACCTACCCCCAACCAATGTAATGTACAAGGGTAAGGGTTAATTCCTCAATCTCGTTATTATCCGAGATTGTTTATGTGCAAGTATATACTGGGACATATTTATTTGACCTGTCCATGTTTCATAAAATAGCTTTCAAAGGGATTATTCTTAAGGGAAATTTTTAATAAAACAAAATTTAAAATGTTTTAAATATTTATTCTTCTAAATGATTCTCATTCATGTCCCTTTTTTCAAAATTTGATTCAAGTATTTATTTATATGGACATTAATGTTATTAAAATGTTAATTCCTTTAAAAAGTTAAAAAGTGGTATGGGAAATTTGATTCAAAAATTTATTTTAATGTCTTCCTTTTTAAATTGTGTGAATTTTAAATGTTTCAATGAAAAAGGGATATTTCTCTCTAATATTTTTACAAATCATTTAAATCTATATCAACATCCATTTATGGATTTTAATCTTGTTTGAAGTTGATTTATTATGATACAAATCAACCATATTGTATTGAAGGTTTTGTTAAATTTTCGAATATAGATGTGTTATTTTTACACCATTCATGGTTTATGGATAAAGTATTGGAATTTAGTATGAATGTTTTAATACATATATTTATGTTATTTTTAAACCTTTTCATATAAGGAATGCATTGGACAAAGTAAGTGACGAGTGGAGCCCGTTATAGCTCCTCGATGCATCGGTAGGTCTCAAGTGTCAAACTAGTGTCTTGGCACAAAGCCCTGAGAAAATCATATTTGTAGTCTTGGCACAAGGCCTTGAATATGTGTTTATGAATGTCTGGAAGTATGAATTCCATCATTATGAATGTGGATATTGATATTTCATGTTATTATTCAACTAGTAGAATATCCATGTTAATAAGTAAATGAGATTATTATATTTTACCCTTTCCATATTATTCTGAAGTTCATGTTTAAAAGGATTTTGTTTTATTCTTATACATTGCCTTAAATTTTTATGATTATTTATGAAAGATTCCACTATATTCTTATCATTTCCGAGCATATGATCTCACCCCTTTCTATGTTTTATTTTTCCCAGGATTCGAAGAAGTATATTATGAGTGACCTGTTGGGATAGTTTATGGGAACTCAGTTTTTTATATGGAAACAATGTTGTTGTATTTTTCCATTTTACGATGTAATGTAAAACTTATTAATGTATCTCGTACTTCCAAGGATACTAAACTAATCGGTATTTCAAGACTTGATCTTTTGTGATCATTCCAATTTTTTTAATAATGCACCGACTCTAGGATTTTGCGGTCTGAGCATTATATAGGTGGTCAATCACATCGGGCAAAATCAAATTGGCTAGCCTCGGGTGACAAGTGAGGATGGTTAGGGTCTATTTCATGGGGGATTTAATGTGAAGACCATGAAAAATGTATTCTTAATCTTCATACATAATATTTTGCGATATCATCTATGTGGTTTAGTATTTTTGATGAGAAATGACATGACAATCCATTTTATACTTATAATTTATCTAATTATATTTCATAAGGTTCTTAACAAAAACAATTGGGATAGTGTGAATGGTTTACATGCTATGTAATGGGTTCACATCATTTAATGGTAAATATTGGAGTTTTAATAAAAAGGATATCAGTTTTTAGTGTATTTGCGATTCACAAAATACTCGACATGTAAAGTGATCACATGTTGTGTAATAGTAGTGAATTTGGGATTTTATGGTGTTGATTGACTGGTTTATCATTTCATTCATTTATGGATCACATGATATTGACCTAGAGGATCTTCCTAGATGATTTTGGTAGAATTCCTACGTTCTAGATTGCTTCGTTCAGGTATTGATCACCATTATGGTTGGGTTCCTTCTCTCTAGGTATGGAATACTTTTGGTTCTTCGTTGGTTTGGGTTATGACTATGGTTTTGGATATAGGTGTGTTAATATTTGTGATCATATAGTGTTTTTAATCGATCATTTTTAGTTTCTTAGCATGCCTTCTCTTTCAAAGGCCATTCTCTTAGTTTCGTATCACTATTGTCGAATGCAGCTAAGATTCTACCATGCTGAGGTAGGTGTTTCTATGAAATTGGACAATTTTATGAATTAAATGTATTTATTGATAAATTCATTTGGTTTATAAATTTATTAGATGTGATATTTTGTTTCAAATGATTTCTTTGAAGAGAAAATATTTGTCAAAATGGGGGTTTTTCATTGAAAATGAATTTTAGTCATTTATAAATGGGTTTTCAAACACTAATGTGAATTATATTATCATTGAAAATATTTTATAAAATGAATATAATTTTTTGAGAATTTATTTGGATAATTGAACATTGGGGACCTTAGGTTCCTCAGGAAAGAGACATGTGTAGCCTTTGTGTGTGTATTACCACTAAGATGTAAACTTTTGTGATATCAACTAGAAGGAAATGATATTGTTTTTGGATCGAATGTATGCCTATCTTGTCTTTATAGTGTCTAGTATGCATTTTCCCATAGTATAGATCCTAATAATATAGGTTCTTGGTCATTTATGATAATTTATCACATGATTATTTTCATCATGTATTGTTGCTCATAGTTTTTAACATGAGGATACATCATATAGCTTCCAATGAAAGGTTGTTTCAAGGATTTGTGTTTACCTATTTACTTATTGATTCATGGATATGGTTTAATATTTTATATAAATTTTACATTTCATATTTTTTTCTTTTAGAATATTAAAGGATTTTATGAAAACCATAAGAGAAAAAGGGTACATGATTTACAACTAGATTTAATTTTTGAAAATTCTTGGTAATTTTTTTTAAATCTAGAATTGAGTCATTATTGATGTTAATTTCTTTTATAAATGGTGGTATTATACTTCTAGGATTTTTCTCATACCCTACTTGTGACTTTGGGAATTCATTGATGTTGTATTACATGATTCAATTAAATAGAAGAGCATCTTGCAGTATGATGGCTTGTCTTGTTGCTACTGATTTGGTTCGGGTTAGTCTAGAGGTGAATGTTGGGTACATGGGTTCATTATATACTTTATGGTTTAAACTATTTTTACAAGTATTTTATCTTTTTGTGGTATCTCTATTGTTTCTTCTTTGTACTCTGGTTGTATTTTTTTTATATTGAAGACTAGTTTCTGTTATCTTATTTTACCTATGATACGTGAGTGTTGGTTCGGTTGGATTTCCAAGTTGACTGGTGTTGGTTCATTTCAATTTGTAATAAAAGTGAATCTCAGCCTAATGTTTGTAAACAATTCCTTGATTTGGTTAGGTTTCTTGGGTAAATTGGATTTAGGAACATCATAATTCAGATACTAGGTGCAGAAATGGGGCATGGCAAGATCACTTTTGGGACTAAAATTGAGTTACCATGGGTGGATAAATACTTTTACTAGGTATAAGACTTAGAGTTCTAGGTCATTTAATGAAATATATAAGAAGTGTATTTAAATTGACATATTCGTTTTTTAGGTAAGGCCTTTTGTGGTTTCTTTAATTTATTAATGTTTTAATGATGTGTTATAAATACCTGATGTTGGTCCTATGATTTTTGAATATTATCATGAGTGATTGGTTTTTTCATTTTTTTAGACAACTCCTCTGAGAAGAGATCTTCCAAAATCAGGGAGGGGAATCTATGAGAATGATTTTTAGGTGAATCCTCTAGTGCACCCTACATTAGTAGAATCTGTATCCCCATTGTTAGGACTCTGGGTCAAGTAGGTGTTGGGAACTGAAGATGTGTGGTGGATCATGGATCTGAATTTACTAAGTATCATCCACCCATATTTCACGGGGATAAAGGACCCCAAGAATTTGAGGTTTTTTATGAGTGGATATAGAGGATCTTTAACTTCATGAACATTCCTGAAGGCTCTAATGTGGGATTTTCCACGTATATACTTTAGGGACCGGAAATGAGATGGAGTGAGTCTATTGTGAAATCTTTGTTTCATGAGGATATTACCTATGCATTCTTCAATAAGATATTTAACTAGCTATTTTACCCTCAGACATTGCAAGTGATGAAGACTCGAGAGTTTTTAACTATATAGTATGGAGACCATACCATTTTTAGAGTATTCTTCCCAATTTTCTATGTTGTTACATCTGGTACTATAGCTTATAACTTATGAGTACCTTATGTATCAGAGTTTTGAATTAGGATTGAGGCCTGACATTAAGTCCATGTTGATACTCATGTTCCTTCTAACATTTGTAGAGGTAGTTAACAAGGATGATTTGTCAATGTAAGGCATATCTAGAAAGATAGTTCTGGGTGGAGCATTAGTTGTTTTGGTGGTTAGCCAAGGTGTATCTTTTGGCCCATAAAGGAAGCATAAGTGTGAGATTCCATAATTTTTAAGGTACATTTCTCTTTGATTTTTTTCATTTGAACCATGGTGGATGAGACTTATTCAGAGATGGAGCCCTTTGATGGGTAAAATGACATAACGTTCAAGGATATATAGTTGTTTGAATTAATGGAGTTTTGATAAAAATGTGTTAAATTGGTTTATGAGTGATTCTGATTATTTGGATGGATTTAGGGGTTTTATGATTCTTATGGAGGAAACTGGACTGATATCTATCTGCTAGGGATTTACACACCATGTAAAGGTGTTACCCAATGTGTTAATTCATCTAGACACATGTCATAATACCAGTATAGGGTGTGAAATGGTTACATGTTATGTAAACCATTCACATCATTTAATAATCAATTGAGATAAATATTAACCAAATGAAATGTTCTTTTATCATATCCATCTAAAAAAATATACAATGTGTAAATGAGTTAAATGCAATTTAATATCCTAAGCAGTTTTTTTAATGTTTTTGTGCGACCGATTTTTCATTCCATCTACTTTAGCCTTCCACCTCTTAACCGTAAGGTGTATCCAATGAAATATTAGATTGACATCCTCTATTCCAAATGTCATGTTTGTGTGATAAATCCATGGTAAGTATTTGGATTTGGTTTTCCCTTCCTCTATTATTGCTCTTCATTAGGGCAGTGGAACCATTAGGCTATGTTTAGGTTCTTTGTTAATCTTTATCTAATTTGATCTAGGTTTCATCACGTGTTATTTTGAACCTTCATTTCTATTGTTTTTACCCATTGTGGGTGTTTCTTTGATCACTAGTTAAAGGTATGGGGTCTAAACCATAACCTTATGGTCGGTTTAATTACAAGTATATCCAATATTCTAATTGTTCCAACATAGGGTGTGCATAAATTAATTAAATTATGAATTAGATATATTCCTTTGAAACCCTTTGGATTCAATTGTTTTTTACTTGACTTGTGATTACTATTTAGGTGAGACAACCCTTATTTACAAATGAGTTGACAAATGACTTAAGTGTGTTTAGAATTACATGAGTTTTCAGTGATTCAATGATATAGATTCACCATGGCTTGGACTGATTATAAAAATTACTGGCATGTTATTAGTTTATAACAAAATTATAAAAAAAATGTGCAATTAAAAGATAAATGCTAATTTTCATAACTAACCATTGATCCTTATGATGTGATATTGTGATATCCTTGATGTTATAATTAGGTATATGTGTTGTAATTATTACATTCCATAATCGACCCTAATTTATTAATAAAATAATTATAAACTTATCTTAGCCTTGAAACATGCTGAAATGATAATACATCGGGATTTGCCCTGATTTATTACTAAAATTCTTATATAGTGATTTTGACCCAGATTTTTGTGATTTATACCACAGATATATGGTTACAGTTTTCATGGTTGTGAGACATTCTTAAATAAATTATGACATGGCACCATGGAATGTTATATTTTACCAAGGTTATATGTTTATGGTTGGCATGGTTGTGATACATGCTCAGAGATATTCTAACATGGAGCCGAAGTAAGTTGATGTGGTATTAATTTAAATTTTTAATTAATTAACACAAAAGTTTATTGCATTATTTCAAGCTGAAATTATCATACTAGTTATGCATAGACACAGTGGTGATGACATACTGAGTTATTATCACACCCTATTTAGGCCAGCATTTGTTACCTGAGTAGATTACATGGATACAGGATTTGACAAGGACAAGTGACCATGTTTTTTATTATGTTTTCTCGATGGGTTGATGTTTTGGGGGAGGTCTAACATGGGGGTTGTATAGAGGACTTTTGAGTTTTTATTTGAGTCTTTTATCCATCTATTTCTATTAATTATAGCATGAAATTTAGTTATAATTTTTCCTATAATTTAATTATTCATTTATTTTTTATTGGATTATTCAGTTGGATTTAATTATTTGGTTGTTCCACTACATTTCATTATATCCATTATTCATACTACTATGATATTTATTGATATATGTGTATTCTTCCATGTCGTAACTCTTTAAATAGGGGGTATAGTCTCACCACTATACTTATCGCACTACCGCTACTAGTCATCATCCTTGGGCATAAGGGGAGGTGCACTTTATCTCCCATAACCAACCCATTTCATCCACATGAGAGAGTTATATAACAGGGGATGTTACAAAGTTATATCAGAGAAAACTAGGTTTATATACTATTTGGTAATGGTATAAAGGATACTAGGATGTTTTGGGACTTGGTAATGATATTTTACATGGGAGTAGATAACTTGTGTATGGGGGGAAATCAGAGTTCACAGGGATGAGATTACTGTTTATTCTGTTCACTTTTTATAGATGTTGTTAATTTACTTAGGGTGATTCATATGTGTTGTGAGGTTGTTATTTCATGATGTTATTGGTCCTTGATATTTCTACTCATGGACTCGTATGGAATGATACAATCATGCATGAATCATGATAAGAAAATAGAGATATATATTGACAAACATTATTCAAGATAGGGACATATTTATATCATGTGATACGTACATTAATTTCCAATCTATGATATGAGATACCTATTATGTATGCTAAATTAAATGAAATAAATGACATATTATTTCATTCTAAAACACTTTTAATCAATTTTTATTGAAACCTGGAGTGCTGGCTCTCTATTACTGTAAATTTTTGGTGTTGACCTTGCTATTATAGTCAGTGTTTTAAGGATTTTGGGTGTCTTATATGAAAAATTGATTCTCATCATATTTTTGTTTAGTATTAGGATAGTGGTAATCAACACACTCTTAATGTAGTTGAGATGGAGCTTATTGTAGCACATGAGGGTTAGATGGATATTTATCTTCGTGAAAGATTCTTCAGGGTCAGAAGATCTTTGTAAATAGAGCCTGTTTGCATTCTGTTGTTATTTTTTGAGTTAATTATAGAGTTAAAATTAAAATATCTATCTATATTCATTAAGGAGGGAGGCCCCCGACCATCCATATTCTAGATAGAGTTAGTCTAAATGATCATTAGGAAACTCGAGAGACCCATATATAAAAGGGTGATTCTTGTTTCATATATTCTTTGTAGACTAGGAAAGCATTGGTGGGACATTTTAGAGTAGGTTGGGAAGAAATAGTAGATATCTTAGAAGGAATTAGAGACAATGTTACTAATCCATTCAGATCCTAATATGTTAAGGTATTATAAGGAATGTGATTTCCTAAACCTAACATAAGATGGAATGTTAGAGAGGGAATACAATGAATGTTTCACCGACCTGCAGTGCTTTGTGTTCTCCTTGAGAGTTGTTGAGATCTATAGGGTGATATGTTTTAAATATGGTATTCAATATGAGATGATATCATAGGTGAACATGTTCCATGTGAGAAATAGTATGGATGCGATTAATCATTCACTCATCACAGAAGGGGGACTTATAAAGCACCTGAGCATCATCCATGTTGTTTTAGTTATGAGACTTATGAACTCTTCTCCAAGTGGAATGAATCATCAATATGAGAGTTTTTTATATGGAAATAGTGCTCAGAATATTCAAGGTAGAGGATAGGCATATCATGATCATGTAATGTTATAGTGGTATCAGTGAAGAAATATGAGAAAAAAATGAGCATAGTTCATATACCCCACATGGGAGTGTTGTTCTTATAGCATAAAGTGACACATATAGAAGTTTTTAGGGGAATGTAGTAGTAGAGTAGTGGTAGGGTATTAGGATAGGTACTTGAGTCTGGGATGGACTCAACTACTCCTTGGTAGACATAGAGCTTGATCTCCAGATGTTTTTTTGGTCGAGGCAGGGGACATGGTACCACAATGTAAGAATGATAGTACCAAACAAATGGAATAGCTCAGGGGAGTTAGACTAGAGCCCAGGGTAGAGGGTATGATCTATTAAATGATATGTAGACTATTCCAACTATTTTGAATATTGGACCTTCTACCTTCAGAGGTGTGATTTTGTGTTATCTACCCTTACTTGAATTTTTTTATAAGGGGTATCACATTAAATTTTATCCTTTATTTTTATAAATGGTTTGGGTTTTTATGTGGATATTTTAGATTGTGTTTTGACCATCAACACACCATTGGGAGTGTGGTCAGAGAATATCAAATGTTGCAAGGTGTGTTCTCCAGAGATTAGAAGTTACCATTTCTTTTCGGAACTATTTGTACTGGAAATGATAAGTTTTGATTTGATTCTTCATATGTAATGTCTAGTTTGATATTGAGCTCACATATACTCTTACCTAATGGGGGTTACCTTTATATATTCAGAAGATGGTATTTATTTCCAATATGTTTAGTGAGATCTTCTGGGTGGTCATGTAGGACCAATTCAGTTCTGATTGGACTGTGTCATAGCTCAGATATATAATAATTCTATAAATAATAGTGTAATGTAGTGGGATTATTTTCTTCTAATGGTAGACTATTTTTAGGATGTTTTTTATGAGTTCTATGACTTATTGACTGAGCAAGATATTGATTTTACGAACAAGTTGATGTCGGGAGAAGATACAGTTTCTATTTCTCCATATAGAGAAAGTCCAGTAGTGATTTCGGTGTTTGAGGTTTACTTATATGATAATGAAAACAAGGTTTTAATATATCCTATTACATATCATTTGGGTTCTCCAACTCTCTTCCACAAGAATGATGATAGGATTTGGCACTTATGTGTGGATTATCAAAGATAGAACCAGATGATAATGAAGAATCGATACCCTCTTCTACACATTGATGATCTCTTCTATCATATGAGAGGTGCTATGATAATGATTAATCACTGAAAGTGGCTAATATTAATTGTTAAGTTCTTAATATTAATGTTTTTAAAAGTTCATAAACATCAATTTTAGTCCAATTCAGAAATTGAACTTCATTTCCCATCATTGTGCAATTCATGCTTAAAATGTCAATTTGGGCCCACTCAAAAATTTTCTTGTGGAGATTACAATATTCATCATTTTAATTTGAATGTTTGGGATATTATTGACCACTTTTTTTTGGAACATTTTATCTTTTAGGTCCGATAGATGAATCCCAAAGGAAGATGGAGAATTTTGCGCCTGAAGGCAGAAACTTGCTGGAAAAGCATAATGGGCCTAAGGCCAATCAAACAAATGTGGGGCTCAGAAAACAATCCCAATGAAGCTCAAATTTATACAGTAGAACGATAATAATATGAGGATCATTTTATTAAACTGTGTCCGGAGCTAATTCTGATTTGTTCATGATGATAAAGGGATATGAATTTGAGATTTAAATGGAGGACTCGTCATTAATGCACAGAATTCTGTCCCACCATTTCGACCATAACTTTTGAACGGATGAGCCAAATGTCCTAAAATTTTGAGAGCCTCTAGAAGACACATGGAAGAATATATTTTATATTTAAGACACCTTCGGATTCGGCCATATGAAGTGTCAAACGCACACGTAAAAATGGAGGACGAATCTGGACAGTTTTCCGGGTCAACTTCGAAACGTCAATTTTCTTTTGATTATTCACCCTCATTTTGACTCTATTAATTGTTGGGGGGTGAATTAATTATTAGGGGATGGACCTAAGGCTCCTAATATGCCTATATAAGGAGCTATTGGTGAAGGGAATAAGGGTGGAAAATTTTCTTATCATCTTGGATGCTTTGTTTCATTGTAATGTTTTGCTTCCAAATTTCCTTTGTAATGTTTTCCATTTTCATGTATGTTTTTTTTGTATCTTTATGTTCTTAATCAACTTCTTCTCTTATATATTTTCCATTTCATTTATTAAAACATTATAATCACAATGAACAGTGATATCTCTGTGTTGTTGTGAATTAGTTCACACATAGGTGTGAATTTCATTCACACACACGGAGGAGTGCTCGTTATTTCCGCGGTTTTAATTTCTTCAATCCAATTCTTGTTAGCCATTTTCCACCCACCATTGAGAGTATACCATCAATGGAGGGATAAACCCTAAATGGGTTGATCTTAGGAGGATGAAAAGGCTGGATTGAATGTTATTTTATTAACGAATTGTTGTTAAATGGATAATTAATTTAAGACATCTATTCTTCTGTTATTTCTACTCTTCATCTTTACTGTGTTTGAGAAAAATAAATTCAATTACTAAATGACCATATACCTTGGAGAGATCATGAATTTGGTTCTCTAAGTGTATAGGGGATTAGTAATTGTTTTTAGTAAGCACCAAACCAGAAAATGATGAAGGTAGTGTTATTTTTGAAGAATGCATTCATCAAGAATTAATAAAACCAAAATTGTTTAAAGAAGTAAAATTCATTCAATCCACCGCGAGCATAATCCTAGATCAACCCATTTTCATTAAATTGAATTCACGTAGGTGTCTTATTGTTATTTAAACCATCCAAAATCAAAACCAAAGTTGGCTACTTCATAGCCCATCCTTCACCAAATCATAGCGTCTCAAGGTTACTTCTTCGGTCCCTGTGGACTCGACCCCTACATGTACTACATCGATCGCTTTTACCCGTAGGGTAAATTTGGGCACAACCAAATTTTGTCACCATTTCCGGGGACCCAAGTAAGTACCTTAGACACTCATCTTCTTTTCTCACCCCAAATTCTCTATTCTCACCCAAATTTCGCTTCTCTTTTCCCCTTTCTGTTCCTGTGTGTCCAATGATTCCCAAAAACAATTTTCAATCAACTCCAATGGATTATCTTCAACAATACCCATTAATATACCAAGGATATAATCATCTGGAAAATCAATATTTTGAATCACCTCACATAGAAAATTTCATTGACCAGTCCTTAATTGAATACACCACACCAGATGAGATGTACAATCAATGGGATGCTGAATGTTTACAAGATCAATTTCCATACCTATCAAGAATGATTGAAAAGATAAATAATGAGGAAGTCCAGGATGTACAAACATATATCAACCCTAATCCTGAATTTTTTTTTGAACAATTGTGTGAACAAATGGATAAAATGAATTCAGAAGTTTCATCTTTCAGATTAGAATTACAAAGCTTTAAGACATTTGAGGAATCTGTTCCCACTCAAGATGTTCTTTCCCCATCATTGATAGATGAATCTTTTATCCCAAAAACCTCTCATGAATTGAAAAAAGTACTAACCTTTGGATATGGGATAACTAAACAAGATCAAGGAATTGTTAATGAGTGTTTAAATCAGGATGAAATTGATTTCATGAATTCACAAGAGGGAAATTTGTCTTCATGGATTGAATGCCCAGAATATTTCTCCAATGATAATTTTTCAGAAACACCAATCATTGAACCATTAGGAGAAATCACAAACATCAAATCCATACCCATTCATGAAACTAATCTAGAAAACTTTGGGGTTGAATCTTCAATTCAAATGGAACCAATTGTGTTGGGAAATGCTGAAAATGAAATTGATTTTGATTCTAATTCCTTATCTGGGTTTAAATGTCCTATCCAACCTGAACTCAAAATCAATGTCCTTACTTCCCCACCGAGGCATCCCATCATAGGTGATAAACAATAAATTTCAGTTGTCATTCATCCATATCATGAAATCAATAATGTAGGAATGATCCTTGGTGTCTTAGGAAAGACTATAGAAACAACTCGATCAACCATTTTAGATATTCCTTGGATTTTACCAATCATTATAGAAAATATGATTTCATACAAAACAAATTTCAAAAAAACAATCAATCTCAATCTTGTTGAAGTGGAGAAAGATGGGTTCATTAAAATTTTGAAAGTTGGAATTGGATAAGTTGGGGGGTTCAAGTCGAGCTAACGACGTTAAACAAAAGTGTTGCATGGGAGGCAACCCATGGTTTTCTTGTTTCCAATCATTTTGAATCATTTTATTTTTCATATAATAAATTACCATAAGCTGTTGACCTGTTCTTATTTTATGAGTAAGGATGGGTATGAAAGGGGAGCACCATATTCATCTGTGTCACGTGGTGTGATCTCTGAGTAATACCTTACCCAGAAAATATAAAGAAGACAATGTATCATCAGTTTCTTTTGTTTTGTTTTATTTTTTTATAGGTTAAAAAAAATAAAAGGACATGTTGAAATCCATAAGGAAAATCCATTCACCACCATCCATGCCGCTGAGACTCAAATCCAGGATTGAAGGGAGACTGTGTCATGCACTATCATCATCATCAACCACCAGGTGACTTCATTCCATGATTTTCATTTTAAATTTCTTCTTTGAACTCCTATCCTACCCCCTTCTAGCTTTTCTTTTCTTTAAACACTAGGGACAGTGTTATTCTATGTTGGGGGGGGGGATAAAAAATGATTTTTATTTTTAATAAGAACATGCATGAAAAAAAAATTCCATTAACTATAAACATGATAAATACACATTGAAAACTCTAAAATTGGATATCAAATAAATTTTGCATGCCTTGATTCTGATTTTAATACAAGTTTATGTTCATGAGCATAGTTTTTGGAAAGTGCAGTTGTCCGATGTGATTTTTCAAAGTTTACATTTTCATCCTCTTAATAAAAATGCCACAATGCACGTATTTTGAATTGTGGGTGTAAATTTGAATTCTTGAGTCCCTTTCATTATAGCATAGGGTTCTGGGGTCACTTTTAGTTTAATTTGAGTATCCAATAAAAAAGATACCACATAGAGCAATGTTTTGTCCAAATGCGTGGCGTCCGACACTTGGGGATCGTGACTCTATAGTTGTATTTCCCAGAGTTAGTCTTTTCATATCTATTGTGGCTAAAAAAAATTCAAAAAAAAATCAAAAAAACATTAAAAAAAATGGATACTCATCTTAAGGTTTAATGTGATTAGCACCTAGCGCTTCCATTTTTTCCCCTTGAACAATAAAATGGGCCCCATATCTTTTATGATGCACAACACTTTATCATGCTTAATTGTAATTGGATGAAATGTGGCAATGAATTTGAACAAAGGAATGGGCTTGGGCTTGGGATATGCTTATGGACCTAGCTTGTTTTAAATTATTTTGATGGGTTCCATAATTGTTTTGGTATGAGATCTTTTGAGTGAGCAATGTGTATTTAAATGTTTTTGGAAAAGGGGATTTGGATTTCATATTTGTAATTTATTTTGCTCGGGACTAGCAAAACTGAAGTTGGGGGGTGTGATTAGTCACTGAAAGTGGCTAATATTCATTTTTAAGTTCTTAATATTAATGTGTTTAAAAGTTCATAAACATCAATTTTAGTCCAATTCAGAAATTGAACTTCATTTCCCATCATTGTGCAATTCATGCTTAAAATGTCAATTTGGGCCCACTCAATAATTTGCTTGTGTAAATTACAATATTCATTATTTTAATTTGAAATTTTGGGATATGATTTATCACTTTGTTTGTATCATTTTATCTTTTAGGTCCAATGGATGAATCCCAAAGGAAGATGGCGAATTTTGCACCTGAAGGCATAAACTTGCTGGAAAAAGCATAATGGGCCTAAGGCCCATCAAACAAATGTGGGGCCCCGAAAACAATCCCAATGAAGCTCAAATTTATACAGTAGAAAGATAAAAATATGAGGATCATTTTATTCAACTGTGGATGGAGCTAATTCTGATTTTTTCATGATGATAAAGGGATCTGAAGTTGAGATTTAAATGGAGGACTCGTCATTAATGCACAGAATTCCGTCCCACCATTTCGTCCATAACTTTTAAACGGATGAGCAAAATGTCCTAAAATTTTTACAGATTCTAGAAGACACATGTAAGAAGATAGTTTATATTTAAGACACCTTCGGATTCGGCCATTTGAAGTGTCAAACGCACACGTCAAAATGGAGGACGAATCTGGATAGTTTTCCGGGTCAACTTCGAAACGTCAATTTCCTTTTGATTATTCACCCTCATTTTGACTCTATTAATTGTTGGGGGGTGAATTAATTATTAGGGTATGGACCTAAGGCTCTTAATATGCCTATATAAGGAGCTATTGGTGAAGGGGATAAGGGTGTAAAATTTTCTTATCATCTTGGATGCTTTGTTTCATTGTAATGTTTTGCTTCCAAATTTCCTTTGTAATGTTTTCCATTTCCATGTAAGTTTTTTTTTTGTATCTTTATGTTCTTAATCAACTTATACTCTTATATATTTTCCATTTCATTTATTAAAACTTTATAATCATAAAGCACAGTGATATCTCTGTGTTGTTGTGAATTAGTTCACACATAGGTGTGAATTTCATTCACACACATGGAGGAGTGCTTGTTATTTCCGCGGTTTTAATTTCTTCAATCCAATTCTTGTTAGCCATCTTCCGCCCACCATTGAGAGTATACCATCAATGGAGGGCTAAACCCTTAATGGGTTGTTCTTAGGAGGATGAAAAGGCTGGATTGAATGTTATTTTATGAACGAATTGTTGTTAAATGGATAATAAATTTAAGACATCCATTCTTCAGTTATTTCTACTCTTCATCTATACTATGTTTGAGCAAAATAAATTCAATTAATAAATGACCATATACCTCGGAGAGATCATGAATTTGGTTTTCTAAGTGTATAGGGGATTAGTAATTGTTTTTAGTAAGCACCAAACCAGAAAATGATGAAGGTATTGTTATTTTTGAAGAATGGATTCATCAAGATTTAATAAAACCAAAATTGTTTAAACAAGTAAAATTCATTCAATCCACCCCGAGCATAATCCTAGATCAACCCATTTTCATTAAATTGAATTTACGTAGGTGTATTATTGTTATTTAAACCATCCAAAATCAAAACCAAAGTTGGCTACTTCATAGCCCATCCTTTACCAAATCATAGCGTCTCAAGGTTACTTCTTCAGTCCCTGTGGACTCGACCCCTACATGTACTACATCGATCGCTTTTACCCGTAGGGTAAATTTGGGCGCAACCAGATAATATCTAAGATATATTTGATATTAGGATACATTAAATTTAGGGTAAAACCATTAGATATTACTTAAACAAATTTTAGGATTATTTATGGATTGTATGAGTTCATAGTGATAATGTCTGGATTGACTAATGAACTGGAAGTATTCATGTCCTTGAAGAATTAGATATTTCAACCTTTTTTTACCACTTTTTGGTGGTTTATATCGTTTAAATATTAGTGTAATATCATTCATAAAATTATTATTTCCAATATCTTGACATTATTGTGGGTATATTGAGAGAGCATCAGCATTATACTAAGCTAACCAAATGGAGTTTCTTGATTGATAATGTTCACTTATTAGTATATTCCATCCCATATTACATATCATGAGTGGACTCATAGAAGGTTAAAAATATGGTTTTGTGGGAGAATCCTTATAGTTTCTTCTAAATTATATGTTTTCTAGGTTTAATAGGTTATTATCAGTGCATTATCGATGACTTAACTCACTTGATAACACTAATTTCCATGCTAACCAAGAATGTGTTGAAGTTTTTTTTCGTCAGATTCGTGTGAGTGAGATTTTAAAGAGCTAAAATGTAGGATGAAATCAACACCAATCTTCACTTTACCTATGTCTAGTAAATAAAATACCATGTACAATGATGCATCTGGAGTTGTACTCAGAGCAGTTCTAATGCAGGAACATCGAGTGGTTGCTTCTAGTTCCATATAGTTGTTACCGTATGGGTGGAATTACTCTAATCTTGATTTTGTGTTAGAAAGAGTATTATATAACCATATATTCTAGTGGAATTATCTCATGAGTGAGAGGTTTGCGGTATAAATTGACCACAAAATCTTCAGGTACATCTCTTCTTAGTGGGACCTATAAATTTTTCATAGGATGTGGGTCAAGTATCTCTAGTCTTTCAAATTCAACATAACTCACACATTAGGTTGGTGTAATTTTTTTATTGATACATTGAGATAGAAATAAAAATAAATAAGTTTTACAAGTGTCTTACGATAATTTTTAAAATATGGAACTCTTTATATACTTACATCTAGATGG
Organism: Viscum album; assembly: GCA_963277665.1. Lineage (NCBI taxonomy): Eukaryota > Viridiplantae > Streptophyta > Magnoliopsida > Santalales > Viscaceae > Viscum > Viscum album. Next base: position 780,067,436 of record OY728161.1, read on the forward strand.
CCATGAGTCTCAGGGTTGAGAAAATCTAACCTTGACATCTTTTATAACCATTCTTCTATACCAGATCAAGACTGAGTGGATATTTGATCCAAAGGTATTAGTTATAAGTTATAACTTATATGGTGCATAGAAAACATAACGATGACCTTTTGGTAATGGTAATTATCTTTTTTTTTTGTGGCCTAGTATGGATTCCTACAGAGCTTATGTGGGGAGTTGATGAGAGAGTTTCATGATTCTAGATGGGTGGTAAATCCAGGTTAGAAAAATATGTATCCTACCTCTGTATATAGTACTAGTGGTTAGAAATAAAGAATGAAGTATTAGGATTTGGGGTGATATGTTAAAATAATAAGAAAGTGAAATCCAAGCATTAGAGGCTCGCTAGGATTTTGCAGCCTTTTCCCATTTGTGAGTGGAAATACGATGATCTCACCATGGATTTTTTGATTGGATTACTCAAAAAAACCTGTAGGAATGTTGTTTTAAGGGTAATTTTGGATCTACAAATGAAGGTAGAATATTTCTTGCCTATAAGGGAAACCTTCATCATTGATATATTTTGTCTTCAGGTACATGAGGTAGTTTGGATGCTTGTTATTCTAAGGAGTATAAAATCCGAAAGAAAACCTTGTTTCACATCATGATTCTAAAAGGGTCTTTTAAAGGATTTTGGACAACATGTTTTTATAATAACATCATGTCATCCTTATAATAATGGTCAATCAGAGCATACTACTCAGGTTCTGGAGGATATGTTACAAGCTCGTGTTTTGGATATTGGGGGTTCATGGGAGAATCATATAGCACTTGCGGAGTTTACATATAATAAAAGATTCCAAGAACCCATCCAAATAGAACCTTTTGATGCTCTGTATGGAAGTTCATTCCATTCACCTCTTTGTTGGTAGGAGGAAGGTGAGTTACCACTTATTGGGCATAGTCTCATGCAGAAGACATCTGAGTAGGTTTATTTGATTAGGAGGTAGTTAGTGACCATGAAGAGCTAGTAGAAATACTATTCTGGTCATTATAGATGACCTATGGGGTTTGAGGTTAGTCATCATGTTTTTTTTCGAGTGTCTCCTAGGTTGTGGAAATGCTAAATCTGGAAACAAGGAATGCTAGAGGCTTGGTTATTGGGGTCATTTTTGATAGTGGATAGGGTCGGTCCAGTGGGTTACCTATTATCCCTTTCACAATGGTATAATTCCTTGTTTTATGTGTTTCACATGTAACAATTTCAAAAATATTTTATAGACCCTTCTCATGTGATAAACCTAGAATAAATTGAGCTTAGAACTGATTCATCTTATAAGGAGAATACGATATAGATTTTGGATTGTAGTGAGGTGTTTATCTTGGGTAGGACTATACCTATAATTCGAGTGTAGTGGAAACATGGGTTTTTTCAAGAGGAGACCTTGGAGAGGGAGTCTTATATTTCAGTTCAATGGCCAAAAAATTACTATAAGACCCCATAGTGATTCTTGGAGTAGCACTAGAATGAGGTGGTATATGGTGGGGAGTCTGTATGATTCCATCCTTTCCTAGGTACATCCCTCGTTGAGTTTTTTATTTGATTCATGGTGGATGAGTCTTTTTTAGAGAAAGAGAGCATTTTTTAGGAATATGACCTAAACATAAAGGATATATGGTTTTTTAGAATAAATTGAGTCTGTATATAATCTTTTTTATGGTTTTATGTGGGTTTCCCACGCTTTGAATGGTATTGGGGGTGTTTTGGATCCTTATGTAGGAAACTGAACTGAAAGTTGTTTGTAGGGGTTTTACATGCCAATTAAAGGCATTACACGATGTGTACATTCTCCCAGAAACATGTCATGAAACTAGAAAAGGCATGAAATGGTTACCCATCATGTAAAATATTCACACCATGTAATAGTATATCATGATGCATATTGACTTTGGGTGATAGGTTTTTCAGAATAGCCCTCTAAGAATAAATATGCAACATGTAAATGAGTTATATACCATGTAATATCATGAGAAGTTTTTTAAAATATACAGGGTGGATGATTTCTCATTCCATCCACTACAGCCATCCTCCCCACAATCCTAGGGAATCTCCCATAAAATTTTATAGTGTTATACACTATTCCATGTGTCTCATTTGTATGATATATCCCTAGTAAGTCTTTGGATTTGGTTTTCTCTTCATCTTCCATTGTTGTATGTGAGGGTGGTGGAAAATTTGGACCGTTTTTAAGGATGATGTTAATCTTGATCTAATTTTATCATGATTTCATCTCATGCTCTTTTGTGCCTTCATTTAAAATGGTTTTACCCATTTTGGGTTTTTCTTTGTGTAAGAACCCAGATCTTCGTTCAGGTATGATTTTCCTTTTTTCTGGAGTTTTTAAGAAAAATGTTTTTTATGGAAATTTTCAAAGTACACACCATGTACTTCCTGATTACACATCGTGTACTCTGATTCGGCTCAAAGCCATGTGCTGGCTGTGCCTGGGCCACACACACGGTGGGTTGGGGTGACGTGGAGGCCGATTTTGGCAGAGTATGGAAAGGACATAGCACACACAGTGTACTCTAAATGTACACACTGTGTAATTTCTTTTTTCACTAAACAGACCGGGGTCACATCTAACCCCCAATTTCATCTTATTCTCTAGGTTTTGTCCGTCCGAGAGCTACTGTACAGACGGATCTTCGACGAGCTCCCGCCTCATCGTCCATTCTCCGATTCAATCACGGTCAATTGTGTTGGAATCGTAGTAGTGAGCTCTCCCTTCTGCTTGAGTCTTGTTTCTCGATTCCTCCTGGTTTCCATGTTATCATAGATTGAGCGTTTTGTGAGTTTTATCAGATCTATGTCATTCCATGGGGAATTTGTCATCGTAGTTCACTTATATCGACCACCTAGGATCGAGGTAGGTGGTTTGTTCCTTTCTGTAGAATGATGATGAATATTTTGTGAAAATTCCACCAATACCATTGAACATGGTATTGTGTGTTCCTATTTTTCCATTGTTGTATTTCCTACTTTGATTTATTTATAGAGTAGATGTTTTTCCTGTTATTATGGTAGTTTTATTGTACCTTGAATGTTTGCTATGCTTTTTCTTCCTATTTGGCGTTCTGACCATTTCCATGCTTTGTCATAGGAGAGTGGAACTGCTACCTTGTTTTACTGCTGAGCCTTACTTGATATCCAAGTAGTTCTTGAGGGTTACATGGACGATATACATGCACGCTGAGCATGTTTAGTTTCACTCAGGACTGTGAGAACCTAGAGTAGTAGACCAAAGGGAGAATTGATGGAAGGGCTTCTCCAGAGTGTCTTCTAATTAAGATGCGAGACCAAAGGGGGAATTGACGTTGAGTGCTTCCTCAGAGAGTCTGTAGTTCCTTGATGCGGGACACAGGGGGAATAGACATTGAGTGTTTCCCCAGAGAGCCTTTAGCACGATACGAGACTATAGCAGGAATTGACAGTGAGTGCTTCCCCAAAGAGTTTGCTTTATTTCATAGCTGAACCAGAGGGGTGAGACTGTGTGTGCCTCCTAGATGGTAGCTATTACTTATAGGTTGAACTATATGCATTAGGCTGTGAGATCTACCTAGAGGGTTACATGTATTCATCTTGTTGCTAGTTGTTTACTTGTGTACTTGTTTTTGTTAGAACTGTGAATAGTATCTGCTTGTGCTTTCCTATTTACTGATTCTTGTTTTATTATTTTCCTTGTATTCATTGATTATTCGGAAAAAAATCTTTGGGTGATTTCCTAATGGGATTGTATATCACACCCAGTTTGGGCCATGCTTTTGGGCCCAATCAGTTTGTGTTGCTGCATGTATAGATAAGGGAAAGCACCCTTCTACTTTAGGTTCTTTATTGCACTGGAGCTGGAGAGCATGGGACCGAGCTGGGGCTCACGATTCTGAGGAGTTTATCTTGTTTTCCTTTGCACATTGTTTTTAGTTGTACTTCATCACATTGTCGTGTTTGTTGTTTTCCTTATATACTTGTACTTACTCCATCATTATTATCATTTTCTATATAGTTGTTGTTTTCGCTGTTGGGTTCCAGTTGTTGCATGTTGTTTACTGCTTCCACTGTATATTGTTGTTTTTCTACCTTGTCTACCTTACCGAATGAGGGCATAGTTTTCCCAATAACTTAATAAGGCTCTCGCTGCTAGTCGGCAGCCACTGGCGTTTGGGGAAACGTGCTTGAGGTCATGTGGCGAACCGGGTACGGGGCACCAGTGGAGGGGCTCCGGATTCGTGTCGTTACAATGTGGTATCAAAGGAGTTCTTTTCTATTTATTTACTATTTGGAGACATTATCTCAGGATAGGACAAACTCGGTACTCGGTATGAAGCTGTGCTTGGGAGTAGCTAACCCGTGTACTGGGAAAAGCCATACTACCTCGTTAATTGTAGTTTGCTGGTTTTGAGTTTTATGGTTGATGTGTTTTCACCTAGAGTGATTCCCATGACATTTACGGTTATTGTTTTGATATTTTTGTTCTATTTCTGCCGCAACCCAATGAGATGAGGGTATTCCATCTCATGCATCATATAGGCACTTCTAGAAATCACATGCCATGTATTCTTGCCATGCCATCTAGGGTGCATTAGCGATTGCATGCTGTTGTGATAGGTTTTTTTGTAGATTATGCATTCTGTTGGGATAGATTCTTGGTAGAATCCCTGCTGTTATGTTAGAGAGCTAATTTTTCCTTGTATGTGACTATAGGAGATGCGAATATTTGATTCCCGGGGAGTATGGGCCCTCACGAATCGGAATTTTGCACCTCTTTCCCTTGTTTTTAGTGTTTCTGGGGTTCTATGTAGTTTCTGAGCCACTGCCCAGAAAATCCCAGAATACACGGAGTGTACTTTTTGGATAAACGACGTGTAGTTCTCAGTCCATGTTATTGACCGTGTGATCAGAACACGGTGTCATTAAAATAACTTCAGGAACATGCCGCGTACGGTTGGTACACATTGTGATGTTCGGAGCCAAGTACCCGGCCGTGTCACTAACAACACGGGCTGGGGAATCTTGGGTAGAACAAGCCGTGTCCTTAGTGAACACGCCGTGTAGTCCTGTACAGGTACCCGGCCATGTCACGAACAACACAGGCCAGCATTACCTTCTTTTTTTCACACCGTGTTTGTTTGGAACACACCGTGTAGTCTTGTCCAGGTACCAAACCGTGTCACGAACCACACAGGACGGGGTCACCTTGCTTATGCATGTCGTGTTTGTTCGGAGCACGCCGTGTAAGGTTCATCCATGTAGACGGCCATGTGTTTCACAAACACGGGCTATTGAAGCCTTGTCCAGTACACACCGTGTGTGTTAAGAACACGTCATGTATTCTCGGGTTATGTCGGACCGTGTGAGTTAGCCGTGTAAGGAGACTCGGGTAGGGGAATAGTTTTCAAGTACATGACATTTTTGGGTTCAATATGCCTTGTAGTTTGAAATGTACATGACTTGTAGGGTAGGAGTACACACCCATGTAAGTGAGTTAAGAAGAGACACCGTGTAGTCATGTTTTGTAAACCTGTGTGTTTTCATCCGCTGTTTACATTTTTTAATCTTGTGTTCTCTATCCTTGTTTTCCTGATCTAAGGTGTGCTTTGATATTTCAGAGATATGAATATGAGACATCCTCCAGTCGTACATCTGTAGTCGGGCAGTGATCAGACACCAGATAGGGATGATCAGGGACTTCCTGCCGATCCTCCAATTGGGCTAGCCTTGGCACCGGCTGTTATACCAGTTGCAGGTGCAGATGCGCAGTTTAGGGATGTTTTCATGAGGATGATGCAGGCCTTCCAGGGGGCGCCGCCTCCAGCCACATCTATGGATGATTTGACGCGGGTTTTTTCAGCAGCAGCATCCTCCCACATTCTCGGGGGAAGGAGGACCTCGGGCAGTAAAGTTGTAGCTGGAAGACATGCTGACTATCTTTGAGCATATGGAGACACCTCCAGAGAGGCGGGTCAAGATCGCCACCTACATACTCCGAGACTCCTCTAAGTGGTGGTGGGACATGATCTCACAGGCAGGTCAGCAGCAGGCTGTGGTTTGGGAGGAGGTACAGTGACTGTTCTATGATTACTTCTACCCGGAGACCCTGAGGGCCGATCGAGCTCAGGATTTCATGAGCTTATAGTAGGGTACTCTTTCTGTCATGGATTATTCCACTCGTTTCACAGAGATGTAGTGCTTCACGCACCTCCGTGATGGGAGTGGGGTGTTGTTAGCAAGGAATTTTGGGGATGGCCTCAGGAGGGAGATCCGCTCGCAAGTGAAGATCGTCCAGTTGACTTCCATTACTTCCCTTGTCAACCAGGCACTGATTGCATAGCGCTATCTGAGAGACTTTGGAGCTGCAAACCATGGTGGTTCTGCTTCCAGAGCTAGTCTTCCACTAGATGATAGCAAGAAGCGCCATAGAGAGCCTACACGTGGTGATCCGAGGAAGCGAGATGCATCATCAGGTAGCCAGGTGACAAGCTACTAGTGTGGCCGGTCAGGGCACATGAGGCCGCAGTGCCAGAGGGACCCCATGGAGTGCCAATCTTGTGGCATGAAGGGTCACCTTCAGCTTTTTTTCCAGGTCTTCTCACCATAAGTTGGTGACCGGGGTTCGTCCATGACTCCTCGTTCAGGAGCAGCACCGCCAGTTTCTCACCAGTCGGGGAACTAGAGTTCTTCAGGATGTTCGGGCTGAGGTGGAGGTCGAGGCCGTGGCGGTCATCCACTAGTTCCTCAGCACCAGCAAGGAGGTTCAGCTCAGAGTGGTCATCCAGGGGCGCAGGGCCATGGTGCAGGCCAATCTTTCACCATGGAGTAGATCTATCAGGATCGGGATCCTGACCCTTCTACAATTCAAGGTACAATTTTAGTAACCTCAGTTTTATCTTTATCCCTTTTCGATACTAGTGCTATGAATAGCTTTATCTCTGTTGATGTTGTGTTGAGCCTTTGACACTGCATCTTTTCTTCTACCGACTCGTTGACACTAGACACACTATTGGGGACGAGGACATCTAGTGTACGCTAGTGTAGAGAGTTCCCTCTCGAGGTTGCAGGGTATCGCTTCTTATGGTATCTATTTGTCCTAGAGATAACAGGATATGATGTCATCCTTGGCATGGATTTATTGATTCCCTTTCAGGCAGTCGTCAACTGCTATCGCCACAGAGTGAGCTTCGTTTCACCAGAGGGCGAGTCTTTTCTTTATAAGGGCGAGTTGGATGTTCGGGCGAGTATGGTAGGACTCCATCATCTTGGGCTTGGAGGGGTGACGTCCCAGATTTCTAGTCTTTATCTAGATGATCAGGGGACTCCACAATTGGATTTTCCTCCTGTGGTGGATCGCTTTTGGGACGTCTTTCCAGAGGACTTTTCAGGGTTGCCTCCAAAGCGTGAGGAAGACTTCTCTATTGAGCTCGTGCCAGGAGTGGCACCAGTGTCCATTCCTCCCTATTGGATGGCTACACATGAGTTGCAAGAGCTCAAGAAGCTGTTGGAGGAGCTACAAGCAAAGGGTTTCATCTGACCCAGTACTTCTCCTTGGGGTTCGCATGTCGTGTTTTCAAAGAAGGCAGATGGTACCCATCAGCTTTGTGTGGGTTATTAGAAGCTGAACCAGTTGACGGTCAAGAACCGATATCCCTTTGCGAGAATTGAAGACCTTTTCAATCATCTTCGAGGAGACCAGGTGTTCTCGAAGATCGACTTGAGGTCCAGTTATCATCATTTGCACGTTAGACCATCATATATACCTCTGACAGCCTTCAGGAGCATGTATGGTCTATACGAATATACAGTCATGCAGTTCAGTCTCACGAACGCACCTGTAGTTTTCATGTCACTGATAAACTGAGTGTTCCATCCTTAATTGAACTCATTATCTATGGTTTTCATGGATGATATCTTGGTGTACTCTCACACTCGACATGACCATTCTAAACATCTTGAGATCAATTTGAGTACACTTATAGAGCATCGGATTTATACTAAACTCTTCAAGTTCCACTTCTGGATGAATCAGATTCACTTTTTGGGTCACGTAATCTCACAGGCAGGAGTATATGTGGACCTAGATAAAGTGAGAGCTATAGTATCCTAGGTTCAGCCAATGAACGTTTTTGAGGTGCAGAGTTCCATAGGGTAGGCTGGATACTATAGACCCTTCATTCAAGACTTTTCTCGTCTAGCAGCACCATTGACAGGTTTGACCAAGAAGGGGGAGAAGTTCTTATGGTCAGATTCTTGTGAGTCAGCCATTCAGGATCTAAATGGGAGGTTGACGCCAACACCGATACTAGTCTTTCCAGAGCCAGGAATGAACTACACTGTTTACTGTGATGCTTCAGGTATCGGGCTGGGATCTATGCTTATGCAGGGGGATGAAGTCGTTGCGTATGGGTCTCGGCAGTTGAGGCCACATGAGAGGAACTAACCTATGCACAATCTGGAGTTGTCAGCTATTGTTCATGCCTTACGCTATTGGAGACACTATCTGTTGGGAGAGAACTCTGTGGTCTTCACTGACCACAAGAGTCTCAAGTTTATTTTCACTCAGCGGGATCTGAACCTAATATAGCGCAGGTGGGTCGAGTACCTTCAATCTTTTGATTTCAAGCTCGCCTATACGCCGGGGAAAGGAAACATAGTGGCATATTCTTTGAGCAAGATAACTCAGATTCATGCAGTTCAGGAAGTCAGTAGTGAGTGGCAGCTGATGGATCTATTCTCTGAGATGCATCTAGAGGTGGACGACAGAAAGGTATAGACCTTCCTATCGCCTGTAGTTGTTACCTCTACACTTATTGACCGAGTACGGATGAGGCAGCTATCAGACTCAGAATGCTTAGTCCAATGGGAGAGTGTGTCGGGAGAGGACCTTCTTCCTGGATGGTAAGTGGGAGAGGATGAGATCTTGCGTTTCCAGGGACGCTTATGGGTTCCAGCAGACATACGCGAGGAGCTAATGCCGGATTTTCATTCCTTAGTTTGGGCAGTTCATCATGGCGTCACCAAGATGTATCGGGATCTTCATTGCCAGTACTGGGGGCCATGTATGAAGAAGTATTTTACTAGTTTCATCGTGAGATGTTCTACTTGTCAGCAGGTGATGGCAGAGCATCAATGACCAGCATGCCTTTTACAGTAGTTACCCATTATGGAGTGGAAGTGGAACGATTTTGCGATGGACTTTGTGACTGGGTTGCTGAGGTCGCCTCAAGGGAATGATGTTGTTTGTGTTGTCTTGAACAGGCTTATGAAGGTTTCACACTTCTTACCGATTAAAGAGACCCTCGGTGTTGATGATCTGGGATGACTTTACTTCTGAGAGATCGTTCGTCTGCATGAAGTTCCACACTTAATTTTTTTAGACAGGGATGCACGTTTTACCTCTCGGTTCTGGCAGGGACTTCAGAAGGCCTTGGGTACAAAGGTACTTTTGAGTACATCATACCATCCCTAGACTAATGGCCAGTCCGAGCGCATGATCCAGGTGCATGAGGATATGATCCGAGCTTGTATCCTAGTCTTTGGCGGTTTTTGGGAGAATCATATCCCTCTGGTGGAGTTCGTCTACAACAATAGTTTCCGGGTGACCATTCAGATGGAACCATATGAGGCTTTGTACGGTAGGCCATACCGATCACCCTTATGCTTGTTGTAGGCAGGAGAGGCAGCTTTACTGAGACCTCGTCTCATTCAGGAGACCTCATAATATATAGAGATGATTCGGAAGAGGATGGCCACGACACAATCTCGACAGAAGTCTTATGCTGAATAGCGGAGACAACATATGGGGTTCGAGGTTGGGGAAGAGGTTTTCATGCGCGTCGCACTGAGGTTGAGACACAAGAGGATTTGGAGACAGGGTAAGCTTTCACCGTGGTACGTCAGACCATTTGAGGTCATGGATAGTGTGGGACTGGTTGCCTATAGGTTTCAGCTACCTCAGATGTATCGGGCCATGCACGACGTCTTCCACGTCTCTCACCCCGACGTTAATTTTCAGACCCCTCTCACGCCTTTTAGCCCGTGGAAGTCGGGCTTGAAGAGGATGCGTCATTCGAGGAGCATCCTATCCAGATTGTCGATCACAGTACAAAGGTACTCCGTGGGTGGTCTGTTCCTCTGGTACGAGTGCTATGGCAGCATGGGTGAGTATAGGACGATACCTGGGAGAGGGAGGCTGGTGTACGATCGCAGTGTCCAGAACTGTTAAGGGATTCTTCTTCTATGCCCCGTTAGGGAAATTTAGGGATGAATTTCTTTAAGGGGGGAAGTTTGTATGAACCCAGATCTTTGTTCAGGTATGTTTTTCCTTTTTTCAAGTGTTTTCATGAAAAATGTTTTTTCTGGAAATTTTCAAAGTACACGCTGTATACTTTCTGAGTACACACCGTGTACTCTGATCCGGCTCGAAGCCATGCACTGGCCATTCCAGGGCCACACACAAGATGTGTAGGGGTGAAGTGGAGGCCGATTTTGGCGGAGTACGGAAAGGAACTAGTACACACAGTGTAATCTAAATGTACATGCTGTGTACTTTTTTTCCCTAAACGGACCGGGTTCACGCCTAACCCCAAATTTCATCTTCTTCTTTAGTTTTTGTCTGCCCGATAGCGACCGTACGAACAGATCTTCAACGACCTCCCGCCTCGCCGTACATTATCCAATTAGAGCATGATCAATTGTGTAGGAATCGTAGCGGTTATCTCTCCCTTCGGCACGAGTCTTGTTTCTCGATTCCTCATAGCTTCCAAGTTATCGTAGATTGAACATTTTGGGCGTTTTCTCAGATCTACGTCATTCCAAGGGCAATCTTTCATCATCGTTCACTTATATCGACAACCTAGGATTGAGGTAGGTGGTTTTTGCCTTTCCATAGATTGTTGATGAAGATTTTGTGCAAATTCCACCAATACCCATGAACAGCGTATTGCGTATTCCTGTTTTTCCCTTGTTGTATTGCCTTCTTTGCTTGATTGATCGAGTTGATATTTTGACTATGATTATGGTAGTTTTACAGTTCCTTGAATGTTTTCTATGCTTGTTCTACCTATTTGGTGTTCTACCCATTCCCATGCTTAGTCGTAGAATAGTGGAACTGCTAACTTTTTTTGCTGCTGAGCCTTAGTTGATAGCCAAGTAGTTCATGAGGGTTACTTGGACGATGTACACATGCACTGATCATGTTTAGTTTCACTCAGGACCGTGACAACCTAGAGCAGTAGACCAAAGGGTGAATTTACAGAAGGTCTTCTCTAGAGTGTCTTTTAATTATGAAGTGAGACCAAAGGGGGAATTGACGTTCAGTGATTCCTCATAGAGTCTGTAGTTCCTCAACGCGGGCCACAGGGGGAATAGAAGTTGAGTCCTTCCCCAGAGAGCCTTTAGCACGATACAGACTATAAGTGGAATTGACGGTGAGTGCTTCCCCAGAGAGTCTGCTTTATTTCATAGCTGAACCAGAGGGGTGAGACTATGTGTGCCTCCTAGATGGTAGCTAGTACTTATAGGTTGAACCATAGGGGTTAGGCTGTGAGAGCTACCCAGAGGGTTACCTGTTTTCTTCTTGTTGCTGGTTGTTTAATTGTGTACTTTTTTTTGTTAGAACTATGAATTGTAGCTACTTGTGCCTTCCGATTTACTTATTCTTGTATTTTTAATTTTCTTTTATTCATTGACTGTTAGGAACAAATCATTGGGTGATTAACTACTAGGATTGTATCTCACACCCTATTTGGGACATGGTTTTGGGCCCATGCAGACTATGTTGCTGTAGGTATAGATAAGGGAAAGCTCCCTTCTACTTCAGGTTCTTGATTTCACTGGAGCTGGAGTACATGGGACCGAGTAGGGGCTCGCGATGCTGAGGAGTCTATCTTGTTTTCCATTGCACTTTGTTTTTAGTTGTACTTCAGCACATTGTTGTGTTTGCTATTTTACTTGGAAACTTGTACTTGCTGCATCATTATTATCATTTTCTATATAGTTGTTGTTTCCACTGTTGGGTTCCAGTTGTTTCATGTTGTTTACTGCTTCGGCTGTATATTGTTGTTTTTCACACCTTGTATACCTTATCGAATGAGGGCGTAGTTTCCCCAATAACTTACCATGTCCCTTGCTTCTAGTCGGCTGCCTATGGAATTTGGGGAAACACGCTTGAGGTCATGTGGAAAACTGGGTACGGGGCACTAGTGGAGGGGCTCTGGATTCGGGTCGTTACACTATGATTTCCAGTTAAAGGTAGGGGGTCTAAACCTTAACCTTGTAGCCTATTTAAATGCAAGAAAGTGAAATATTGTAATTACACTGACATAGTGTGTGCCCAAATTAATTAAATGATTAATTGGATTTATTAATTGTAAAACTTTTCCATTCATTTTTTTACATGGATTAAGGATACTATTAATTTGTGATAACCATATTTTATAAATGAGTTAAACAATGGATTCAATATTTTTAGAATGACATGTGTTTTGTGTAATTCCTTGATATATATTCATATTGCCTTGGATTGACTATTGAAATGACTAGAATATTATTAGTTTATGACCAAATGATAAAACAATTGTATAATTTAAAGACAAATTGTAATTTTTATAATTAACTATTGATCCTTATAATGTGATATTATGGTATTTTTAATGTCATGCCTAGTGATATATTCTATAATTATTATATACCAGGATCGACCTTGATTTATTTATAAAATTATCATATACCAATATTGGCCATGAAACATGCTGAAATTTTTATACACGAGTTTTGTCCATGATCTATTAATGAAATTCTTATATAGTGGGTTTGAACTAGATTTGGTTGATTTATACCATGAATATATTGTTATGATAGGAATGGTTATGAGACATGATTAGAGGCATTCTGACATGGAGCTGAGGTAGGTTCTGTTTTTCCAAGGATATATCGTTGTGGTTAGTATGTTCATGAGACATGCTCAACGATATTATTTTATGGAACCAAAGAAGGCTGATGTGATAATAATTTAAACGTTTAATTAATAAATACATATGTTTATTTCATTATTGCCTTCACGTATTATCATACTATTCTTCTTAGACATGGGGGTTTCAACCTAATCAGTTAAACTCACACCCTATTTGGGCCACCATTTGGTTCCTGAGAAAATTACATGGATGTAGGATTTGATAAGGGAAAGAGATCTTATTGTTGATTGTTCATACTGGATCGGAAGGGCATTGGACATGGGACCAACATGGGACTCGAGACCAGATACTTTTGGTTCTTTATTTGAGTATGTTAGTATTTTATTTGTATTACATCAATAATTAAATTTAGTAATATTTATTCTTTCATTACATCATTCATTTATTATTTATTGGATTATTCTGTTTCATTTTATTTTATAATTATTCCACTATGATTTATTGTTTCTATTATTTCCACTACTCTGATATTTATTGTTTTATTAATATAATTTTTTGTTGTAACCCTATAGACACAAGGTATAGTCCCCCAAATATACTAATCACACCCCTACTACAAGTCAAAAACCACTGGAATATGGGGGGATTTATTAAGGTCCTATAAACAACCTATTTTATCCATGTGAGAGAGTGATAAATAGGGGAGCATTATAGAAAGAGTGGTTAGTTTTCTTTTGGACCATTTTTAGATGATTATACAGGGAAACAACATGCTTTTTATACTAGTGTGGAAGGTGAGGTCATATAAATCGTAACTCTGTGGAGGCTCCTAGGACTTTTAATCTTTATGAATGAACTAGCCATCAAAAACATGTTTTTGAAAATATATATTAGGGGTGTAGGTAAGGAACCACTCTAATTAATGGTTTAAAGGTGTATGTAGATGCTTCCAATGGTGGTGGTTCTAGTCCTCGTGATAAGGGGGAGGTTCTTGTGGATATTACTGAATGACATTATGTAGAAGAGTATACAGTAGATGAATTTGAAGTTGGGTGAGCTACTATTAGACATATTGTATTTTTATAATCTTATATGGTTATACCTTTTTTGATATTAGTTATCATTAATTTATATCATCAATTTTAGTTGATGTAATGTGTTTTTATTTATAACTTATTCCATTCTTGTGGGATCTTTGCACACCTTTAGGAAAGAGTTCGAACATGGTTTTAGATCTCTGATGTGTCAGGTTATGATAATCGACTATGAATTGGTGTGGGGCTTCTTGGTGATTGATCATGACATATTTTAATTGATTATAAACATGTAATAGATGATTAGTGTAAAGTAAAAGATATAATTTTACCACCATTGAGTTTAGTTCTTATCTACCGATGGGGTCACTCTTGTTTTCCAGGGTGATTGGGACTTTATATTAGGAAGGGAAGGTCTTGTGGTTACTTATTATGGGATAATCTCATGCTAGTTGTCAGATATATTTTATGATGTAGTTTCCCCTTGATTGGGTGATCTTAAATTTTTCTTTTCATACTCTGAGAACATTCTAAACGATGTTTCTAGTTTACCACCCTAGAGATAGTTTGAGTTTACTATAGACATGTTCTCCACTATGATGCACATTTATATTTCATCTTACTCTATATCACCTATTGAGATGGTGAAACTTATGGTCAATCTTGAGGACCTAAAGGCTAAAGAATTAATTCATCCAAGTGTGTCACCTTAGGCTGCAACTATACAATTTTCTATGAAGGGAGATGGGATCCTCTGAATTTTTATTGATTATCAAATGTTGATTCGAGTGACCACTAAGAAAAAAATCCCTTTTCAAGGATTATGATCTCTTTGATTAGTAAATAGGGGCTTGATGGTATTATTAGACAGACCTATGGTCATCATAACACCAGTTAATAGTCTAATAAATGGATATGCCAAAATTAGAATTTATGATTCAATATGGTCATTTTGAGTTTCTAGTTACATAATTCAATCTCACCAATGATCCGGAGGTGTGTATGGATATGAAAAATCATATCTTTAATCAGTTCTAGACTTTTTTTTTGTATGTGGATGATATTATGGTGTACTCCATGTTAGAGGATGAACACATATACCAGTTGGATAATATTCTTTGAACCTTATTGGAATATCGTTTGTATGGAATGATTTCGCTGTGTCAGTTTTGGATCCAACTGGTGAAATTATTGTGGCATGTGATATTTGAGAGGGGTTTCTAAATATATCCTAAAAAATTATAGAATTTTATGTCCTAAGAGTAGCCTAGAAATATTTTTGTGATCTGCAGCTTCTTGGGATTGGCGGGTTACATAGATAGTTTGTTCAGGACATCTCTAATCTTTCATATTTGATGATAGATTTAACCCATAAGGGTGTAAATTTTGAATGGAATGGAAATTTTCAGATATATTTTGAGGAGCTGAATATTGGGTTGACTTCAACACCATTTATTATTTGTCTAGAACCAGAATCGGGTTATGTTGTTTTCTGCAATGATTTTGGTATGGGTTTGGGATGTGTATTAATGTAGTGGAAGTAGGTAGTGGCTTATATCTTTTTCCAGTTAAACCCTCATGAGATGAGCTACATAACCAATGATCATGAGTTGGTATTGGTTTTTCATGGAATCAAAATGTGGTTTGACTATCTATTTAGGGATTGTTTTATGGTATATTTTGATCATAAGATCCTAAAATATATTTTTACATAGAGGGACCATAATTTTCAATTGAGATACGGAGTATAGTATCATAAGAATTTTTATTTTGATATTTCTTATACACATGGGAAAGGGAATCTGGTTGTTAATGCATTGATTAGAAATTTACCAACACAAGCTGTGAAGGAATCAATTGAGTAGTGGTTTCTGATGAGTTTTTTTTGCTAAAATGAGTTTATAGGTCGAAGAGGTTGGTGGATATGTGTTTTTAGCTTAGATGAAAGCTAAATTTTCCTTCAATAAGAGTGTTTGGCTTGTCGAGTTGAAAGACACCGAGTGGCAATGCTCTATTGAAAAACATTATGGCAGGGAGACATCAGGTGAGTGGTCTCGGCATCCCAATGGATATTTTTGATTTCTTAGTATATTTCTTATTCTATTTTCCATGATTTAGGAGTTGTCGGATAGTGGACACTATTCTTGTTGGTTAGCATCTCTGGGATACAACAATGTATCATGACTTCTGTCATTGGTATTGGTGGCATGTGATGAGATGGTCGGTTGTGTATTTTTTTTATCACGGTGCCATACTTGTTTGATAATTAAGGTATAGCACCATATTCCTATGTGGTTATTTTATACCTTACACTTTCTGGTATGGAAGTGGGAAGCTATTTCCATAGACTTTGTCATTGGTTTTCCATGTACTCCTAGTTGAAAAGATGTGATTTGGGTGATCATTGATCGAATCAAAAAATCATCACATTTCCTACCTATCAAGGAGATGAAAAATGTATAAAAAATTTAGGACTTAAATGTTTGAGAGATTTTGAGACTTCATGGGGTTCCCTATACAGTTGTGCATTAAAGGGACCTAAGGTCGGCATCCAAGTTCTAGAAAGGCTTGCAGGAGGAAATGGGATCCAATATTAGAATGACAACAACTTATCAACTACATTTGTATGGATAGACATAGAGATATTTCTATATTCTAGAGGATATGATCTAGGCTTTGTGGATGATTTTGGAGTATATTTGGAAAATCATTTTCCATTGGTTGAATTTTAAAATAAAAATAGTTATCAGGATTTGATAAGGATAGCACCCTTATATCCTTTTTTAGGGGCCATGTATATCTCCCTTATGTTGGATAGAGTTGGGTGGGTGTTCCTTGGTTGGTCCATGAATTGTTCAAGAGATGATAGATATGGTGTAGTTGATCCAAATGCATTTGATCGTGGAACTGAGTAATTATAAATCTTATGTGGAATTTTAGTGTCATCTACTAGAGTATGAGGTTGGTGATCAAATATTTTTTTAGATTTTTACATTTCTTGGTACATCATTGTTTGGGTAAGTAGTGTATGTTGGCACTGAGGTTTTTGGTCCTATGTTATAATGTTGTATGACTAGGTACAGTGGCCTATTGGTGGGACATTCCATCGAGTTTGACAACGATCCATGACATATTAAGTGTTTCACAGTTGAGGAGGTATATACCAAATATTTCCAATGTAATTAGATGGGAGGATATTGATTTTGATCCCGATACCACTCTGGTTGAGCAGCTTCTTCAGATTATGGATCACTAGGATAAGGTAGCATGTGATAAAATGATCCCCCTTGTATTGGTATTGTGGAAATGTGGGCAGGATAACTACATGACGTGGGAGTGGAAGTCATTTATGAGGTAGTCTTTCTATTTTTAAAGATCTATTATCTTGATGTATTTCTAGGGGAAAAAGAATTTTTGGTGGTGATATTTTAATGCCCAATTACCTCTCTATTGGATATTTTTTAACCTTTTCTTTTGGTTTTCCTTTTATGTTGGATGAATTCCAAGAATGAAATTGGGAGGATACCAGTAATGGTGAAGTCAGATATTTTTTATAGATTTTTAGCATAAACCAATATATTTTTCTTTTCATTGGGTTATTACACAGTATGTATTTGTAGAAAATGTCAGGTAATGGACTCCTGTCAGAATATTTGGATTGGAAACACATCACAAGGGTTTTACACTATGCGTAAAGGGTTCACGTTGTGTAATGTAAAATATTGAGTTTTTAATAAAATGTTGATCAATTTTTTGTCATATATGAGATTCATGAATACATGTCATGTATAGTGATTACACTCCATGTAATAGTCATGAATTAGGATTTTAGGATGATGCATATGTGGTTTATTATTTCATTAATTGATGTTTTCTTCACTCTCGACCTAGAGGCTCTCCCCAGGAGATTTTGTGTGACTCCTTCCCTTCTAGATTAATTAATTTTATGATTTACCAACATTATGGTTGGGTTACATCTCTTCATTTATGTAATCCTTTTGGTTCTTCTATTATTTTGGTTTTAAATATGGTTTTTTATGTCACAGACCCAAATTCCACTCAACAATTCCCCAATCCTGGTTGGATACATAGTCTCAAGCACGTATCTCCAAACACAAGATAATTTTGACTAGTAGTGAGGTACTAGGGTGTGTTTATGGGGAGACAAGGCCCTCATTAATAGAGTTACACACAATGTAATAACAATAATATTCAATAAAATTAGTAGAAAATCATTCAAACAAAAGATTGACAAATAATACAGTAATATAAAAAAATGGAAATGTAATCTCACATACAAAAGATGAAACATACCACTAAAAAGAAGTAGAAATAGGTATACATGTAATATATAAAATAAATCTATCAAAATACGAAAAATACCAAAATTACTATCTCTAAATAGATTCATGAGACTCAGGGTGATCGTGTGCTCCCTTACTCCTAAGAATGGCACAATGACAATCCTCGAACCGTTGACACTTTTATTGGTCCCTACTTGCATCCATATAGTCTGTCTGGGTACCCAACAGAAGCCAGAACATGGTGTGAAATAATACCCTTGTAGGCTATAACCCAAAGGTCCATAACAAGTTCTGGTTGTTCAATATAACAAGCTAAATAAAATTGCCTAGTAAAAAATGCATGACACAAATACCACTAAGATCCCAAGGAAAAAGTAAACAACCAATGATACTATACATCCATGCATGGATCCCTAAAATTCAAGGGTCAATCACCAATAACAAGGAATCTGCAAGAAATTAAAAAGTAACTAACATGGCCTCGTTGTATATCCATACATAACATGTCTACCATAGCTATTCCATACAACCTATGTATCAAAAAATCATGGCATTACTATATATACAAAAGTGTCATATTTACCAAGGTCATTTTGTACAACAATTCATATCACATTTACCATGGTTGTGCCATATAATAAAAATTTCAAACCCTTAGGGTCAGATATATGGTATAGTGGACCAAGGAATCCTCATCGAGTCCCAATATCATCTCGATGGATACACTATTAGGCTTGAGTTGGGTTCCAAGGACCATTTCATTCAACCATGTGCACCATAATCTTAACAAAAACCAGATCCAAGAGGTCCATTGAATCGGAATCAAATGATTATACAAGTCCATGGCATTCTCTAGCATTCCATTCACCCCTGGCCTAGCACATTAATGGAGTTCTATGTAATAATTCATCAATTTACATTAAATTTCTAGGAGTATACCCACTCATAACACAATAAACATTCATATTTATCCAATGAGTGTTCCCACTAATATACTAATTAATAATCAATTACATTACGTGATTTAACCCACTCATTTACACGCATTATAATAAACAAATTCATGAAATTAAATCAATATCCCCATGTTATCACATGGAAAAAGAGGAAAAACATCTCATTAACATTTGATCCAATTCAATTCATTCATTATCAGGCTTCCTCTAACTAGGAATGCACAATCACACACCCCATGGGTGGTATAATAAAGGTAAGGTTAAAGGCTCACCCATGTGTGAAATTGGTTGGGGATAAAACCTCTAACATGTCTCACGGTAACTAAAGGGTGTCCCTATAATGTTCTATTTCATTTAATTAAATTTAACAATTTAATTTCAGGGCCACCCTAGAAATTTCGATGGGCCTCACAATTACAACTAGCTTAATAAATCACAAAACCAAATGTGAAAATTATAGATGACTTACTGTAGTTATATACTATCATTGTCATCAAGTATCAAATTTTGGTCCAAATTAAATTAGAATAAAAAAATAATTGATGAATAACCCCAAAATAGAAAATATTATCTTTCATTTAAATAACTTCCTCGATCTTATGTTAAATGTCGAATGATTAAAAAGGAATTTATTGCTCACAAATGTGAATCTAACGAGATTGGAAATGCTCGATTTTGAGTTTAGATGTAGTAAAAAGATCAAATGATGCCTAAAAGAATCAATGGATCTCTCAATAAACATGGCTTCCAACAGAGGATAAGGATAGAAAAAAATAGGTTGAAATATTAGATTAATTAGAGGAAATTTTATAAAATCACCCAAAAATATTGGGTTTTATAGTTTGGCCACACGGTTGGCCAAGCCATGTGCTAACTGTACGCCTACTACTATAAGAAGGTAAACCTCACATGGGTATCCATCATGGTTTAACAAATAATGCGCAAACCGTGTCTCATCCCCTATAAAAAACTGTAGATGTACCCACATGGGTGTGAACCTCCTTCCACATGGTAAGAAAAATATTGCAAGCTCCTCCATGCTCCTATCTAGGTTGCAGATGGTTAGTCGGATCATGTGGCCTGTCCTACATGGTTTCTAACAACCATTTGGCTTACTTCTTCCTCCAAATAGTCCTGGTTTCGAGCTTTGAAAAAGACCCATACACCCTCGATACCCCCATAACCTCAAATATTATTCACATTAGACATATTTAATCATTTAAATTGAAAAAAGGATTCGTACAACATACAAAATCATAGGATCATACAATCTTACACATTAATGTAATTCATCTATGAATTATCCTCTCATGGGTGGTCAAAAACTATCAAAGAATAACTTTGGCCACTGATCATATACGTCGGCCCTCTACTCCCATGTCTCATCTTATAAACGACCATGCTGCCATATCACCCATACTTGAAGAAATGACTAGCCTCATAGAAGCTTTATTCTCTTATAAAAGATACAAATCAGATGCTCCCAAATGAAGAATATTTCTGTAACTCAACCTTGTTGGTCTGAAAATCATGATACGGGTACCAATGATAGAGATTTAGTTGAGAAACATGGAATTTGTTGTGCACTGCTTAGTAACATTGAGGTAACTACAATCGATAGGCTACTGGCCTAACTCTCTCGCAAATATTTAATGGCCCAAAAAATCATAGTGAAAGCTTACCCTATGTCATGATCTATATGTGTCACATCTTTGGTGATTAACATAAAAATACCTTATCTTACACCTCAAACTCTAGAGGTTGTATGTTGCGATCAATGTAATATTTATTTCGAGATGTTGTAGTAGCCATTCACTTATGAATCAACTGGATCTTTTGATATGTTTCCTTCATGAGACGTGGTCCCTATAAATCTACCTCACCTACCTTTAACAAACACTTGGGTGATAAACATGGACTACCATACAAAACCTCATAAGGCTACATCTATATAGTCCCCCGATAACTATTGTTGTAGGAGAACTCAATCAGAAGAATATTCCTCTTCTCTGAGCCCTTGAAATCTATGATGTATGCTCATATCATGTCCTCATTCACATGTATCATATGCTCAAACCAGACACGAGTCTGAGGGTGGTATGTTATACTCAGAATCACCTGTGTACCTAAGGCCCTCTGCATACTGTTCTAGATATTAGACGTAAACTAGGAATTCCTATCTGAAATGACATTATAAGGGAGCCCATGAAGATGTACTATCTCACAGATATACAAATTTCTAAGCTGATATACACTAAAGGTCTCTTTTATTGGTAGGAAATAAGAATCTTTCATCAGCCATTCCACAAAAACCCACACATCCTCATTACCTAGAGGTGACCTTAGAAAAAAGGTAAAAACTCGATCATGAAATCATCCCATTTCCGTTTGAGAATAAGTAATTACTATAAAATCATAGTTGTTCATTGATGTTCCTCCTTTACCTACTAACAGGTGGAACATACTGTAATAAAACTAGCTACATATTGTTTTATCTCTGACCACCATTACTAACGGCACAAGTCACAGTACATCTTGATGACATCGAGATGCATTTTCCAAAGTCAGGAACGAAACCCCCACATCATCTCCTTACATATATCCACTAGAACCCAAATGTGACCATGGATATGTAAGACCTCATCCTCACTTACATTCCAACTAGGAGGTGCATCCTCACCTTATATAATCTACCATTGAACTAGGCCCTCTGAATCTGATAGTTGCCTCATCCCTACTCTATTAAGTAAGGTAGAATAAATAGCTAAGGATGAAATATAAGTTTCCCATGATTTTCCCTCACATACTAGGGCATCATAGATAACAAATCCATAAGATTCTACTTGCTACCCGCCCACTAAATTTCCTATATCTGATTCATTCTACTCAGTGCATCGACCAATACATTTCCTTTCCTAAGCTTATAGGTAAGATTGAAGTTGAATTACTATAGGTACTCAAAACACCTTCGCTTACTCAAATTTTTAACATGATAAATAAATATATAATTGAGGATTTTGTGGTCTGTATACACCACAAATTGATTTCCAATTAAATAGTGTCTCCAACATCACACTACATGGACAACTACAACCAACCCACGATCATGCGTAGGGTATTTCTTCACATATGGCTTCAACGGTTGAGACCCATGGGCCATGACTCTACCCATTTCATGAGAAGCACTAATTTATTGATACATGATGCATCATAGTAAATATTGTAACTCTTGACTATCTATATTAGTGTTAGGATCAATGTGAATGTCAATATCCATTTCATCTCTTCAAAGGATGTCTCTTAGGTTTCTGACCATACAAACTCGACAACATTTTTATTGAATTCCATAAAAGGTACTTCTAATGACGAGCAGTCCTATATGAAACACCAGTAATATCCATCTAACCCCAAGAAACACTATATGTCAAATATTTTCTAGGGATGATCCTAGGGGACTACAAATATAACCTTGTCTGGGTCAACTGATACATACGTCTCTAATATGATATGACCCCAAAAGTGAATCTAATCCATCTAGAAGTGGAACTTTGTGAGCTTATCATATTATCGATGCTCTATAAGTGCATCGAAAATGATCATAAGATGTTTGGAATGGTTTTATTGATTTTGAGAATACACCAAGATATCATTCATGAAAACCACAAAAAATTAAACTAGATAAGGATGGATAAAACGATTCATTAGTACCATGAACATATATGGTGATTTCATGAGACTAAATTACATAACCACATACAGATATAGACCGTACCTACTATAAAAAATATATACAAGATATTTCTATAAGTTAAACACACACCTAATGATATCTGGACCTCTATGTTATTTTGGAGAAAACCTAATCTCCCTAAAACTGGAAAAAATGTTAATTTATTCATGGAAATTTATAAGATTTTTTAACCATTAGATGGTTCAATTTTGAATAATCCAAGAATATACTAAGGGTACTATTTTCATTTTTTCAAAATGGACTAGTGTACCACATAAATAAGTATTGGGTCCAATAAACCCCCTTTACTTCAAAATCCTATAACATCCTATTAAGATCCTTCAACTCTGTCATAGCCATCCTATAATGAGGAATGGATACCGATGCATCTCCTAGTACTAGATAGATGGAGAAATCAACCTAACTATCAGGATTTAAACTAGAAAATTCAAATGGGGAAACATCCATGAAACGATCATGAAATTGAGGAATGTCTTCCAAACATGTTCCCTAATCATCCAGATACAACCAAGAAATTTGGGATGTCATACCTCCCATCCGATGATTTTTTATTCTAGATCAACGTGACTATATATCCCATTCATCCTTGTGAATATAAACTGTGCCCATTACTAGTGTGAATGTAACCCACAGGTGATAGTAATCCTTAAAGGCTCGATAATCCACTATCCAGTCCATTCCAAGTATGATTCCAAACATTATCATGTAAAGGAAAAAAAGATTATATATGAGGTGACACCTACCAATATCAAGGGGGTACTCCCTGTACTAGTGTATACATTTTTTTATAATCCTAAATGAAGTATCAAGTGACTTGATGCCTTAGAAAAAAAAATCACGAGCCCAAGGCTCTCCATAATAGGAAAAAATAGAAAATTATGTGATTAACCTATGTCAAAAATTGTAGATACAATTGTAGAGAATACTGAGATCTTAGCTCTCACCGTAGATGGTCCAAAAGTCTTCTCCATGGTTATAGGCTATATAAAATACATCCTTCATAAATCACGAATCTGTTATGAAACCTCACTACTTGGTGTAGGCATGTTATGCTGTCTTGATACAACTGGTGTCTGGAAGCCTCAGCCAGGACCACCACCTCCTCATCTAGATCGTTAGGTACTTCTCTATCTCCCTTCTTTATTCATAGTTAAGAAAACATCTCTTGAAACTCATTTCATATTTGACCCCCTATAACTCACTATTAGATCGAAGGTTCTATAGAAACGTTTCACATGGAATATCCTGCTCTAGTATTGACACGCAAATTGGTCTTGGTCACACTGATTCCTCACACATCCACATATACCACACTGATGAAATCAATCCAAGCTACCAGTGCTCATAACTTGACTGGTATTCATCTCACAAGAATCCTTAAAACATCACATCCTACCACTGGAAGTCGAACCACCATGTCGAGAGACTACACAACATTACATTGTGCCCCCCAACTTCCCTCAGGTTCCTCTACTTAATTAGTTCCTAATATTAAATATCTATGATTATCTTCAACTAGAACACATTGAACTAAGATCAAATAGTATGTTAGATACCTTCCTCGAAGTGTCTCTATCTTGAAATCTCATCATCAAGTTATATCAGTACAAAAATTTAAGATCTCTAAAGTATTTGGAATACTCAATAACATTCAAAGTTCTCTTCTTTAGAGACATGATCTCACAATCCTGATCTGTTCTTAGAGTCTCAAGGAAAAATTAGTTCATGAACTTGTGTTGTAAATCATATCTGACCATATCTCACAAGCTATTAGCATGGTTCAAAACATCTCACATATGCTTAGCTTCTCTATGTAGCATATAAGTTGTGAGATTAAATCTCCTATCAGAAGGTGTCTTTAGATGATCAAAGATCACTAGAGTGGTCTCAATTCAAAGCTTAGTAGCCATTATATTTCAATCAGTAGAAAACTCGGAAGGATTCTACGTCCAGAACACATGCCTCAGCTCATCCATAAATGAGGAAGGATGCAGTGATACTTGAAAATTTTGTATGAGGTTATAAAACCCCTCACCGATATATGACTCAACACCTATGTTTGACAATACTACTATTTCTTTATCTATTACTAAAGGAGTGTCCACTTGTATCTTATGGACCACTACCTCTAAAGCATTGTCATCTCCACCCTCTTGGAATACAAATGGAGGTTGTCATTGTGGAATTTATCTACAATGCCAAAAACACGACTCGGAAAAAATGATATCAAATTTCAAATAAAAAAAGAATATTATAGGTAAAAACCTTCCTATATATGGTTCATACCACATACTCTACTCCTAAATCTACAATTGGAAAAAATAAAAAGTCGTTAAATTCACAAGAAACACCACCTCTTTCCAACTCAAAAATTGGATCTACGTCGGGTTCTCTATTTATCATTTCAATTTGGATTTGAATTGTCATTAATTCCACAGTTCATTATAATGGTCAAACCAAGGGGTGCATAAAATTTAATTCTGTAAGGGCCCATACACCTCATGAACTGAATAATAACTTCCTCCCAATTCACACCATAACACGTTTTAGTTCAGGTGAATCATGTTCCATGAATCAACATGACACAATTAGATACCTAGGGTGTATGATGTAGCCTAATTAGGAAAACAATATTTAGGTTATGATAGTAACTCAAAGTACTGACCATTTTTTTCAATTCCCTACAAACAATATCAATCACAACAACATGTATAACTATTACGACATGTATCACTACATCATGAAAATAGGTGATGCATCCTATATGGCATGGCATAATGCATGGCATGTGAATCCTGTAATGTTACTAAAATGATGAATGAGATCAAAAACCGTCATCCCATTAGGTTGAAACAAATGAGAACCCGTAATAATATCAATAATAAAAAAACATCTCAAGTTCATCACCCCATTATGGAATCAAATCAACTGTAATAGAAAAAATCAAGAAAAAATTAATTTCATTCAAGACAATTATTCTTTTTTCCTATACGTGGGTTAGATACACCTAGGAACAACTCAATAAAAAATTCCAATACCTTCATATCCCTGTATATTGTCATCAAATAATAAAGAAAACCAGAAAAGACTCTTCTTCGAAACCACTTTGTAAAATCCCAAATCTAGATGTCACTCAACAGTGCCCTAAGCCCGGTTAGCTACATGGCCTCAAGTGTATCTCCCCAAATTCTAGAGGCTTCCAACAATAAAAAAGGTCATAGGGTGTGTTTGTTGGGGAAACTATACACTCTTCACCAGAGTGTAACATTAAATAATTACTATAATAGTCAACATCAGAAGAATTAAAACATTCTGACAATATATATATTAACAAGATATGAATATATAAACAATTCATAAGTAATATCATATACAAAAAGTGATGATACATGTCTCTAAAAACCATACAAAACAAGTATACATATAATCGATACAATAAGTATATCAAAATACCAAAAATACCAAAAGTGCTATCTCCAAATAGCACCATGAGACTCAGCTCGGTCTCATGTTCCCCTACTCCTAATCACAACACAAATTAAAGCATCAAAATATCGGTGCTTTCCCCAGTCCCTACCTACATCCATATAGTTTTTTCAAGTACCCAACAACAGGGTAAAGAGGGTTTCAGATACAATCCCAATAGGCTACAACACAAACTCCTATAAGAGGTCTTTGATGTAAAAAATAACAAGCTAATGTAAAGTGCATAGTAAAATAGGAATAGTTGTAATACAAGTAAAGTCCCGAAGAAAAAGTAAACAACCAATGATACTATATTTACATTAATGGAACCCATCAAAACATGTTTCAATCTCTTTTAATAATTCAACTATAATAAATACAAAATTAACAAACAAGGCCTCACCATTCATCTATACATAACTTGTCAACCATGATCGTGTCATAAAAACTACGTATTAAACAATTACATCCATTCTATATACCCAATAATATCACATTCATGATATCCAAAGTGTACAACTATTCATATCACATTTACCATGACTTTTTTGTATAATAAATAATTTCAAACCCCTTAGGGCCGGATAAAATTTATAATGGACTAAGACATCCTCATCGAGTCCCAGGAGCTTTTAGATGGAAACTCTGTTATTCTTGAGTTGGGGTCCAAGGATCATGTATTCCAACCATGTCCACTATGAGCCCAATAAAAACCATATCCAAGGGTTATAAAGGCCTAAGGCATCCCGGGGAATAATAATCCAATGAACATATTGGTACAATTAATTATCTACCATTTCATTGACCAACTATGTTGCACACCCATGGAATCATGTGTAATCATTCATCAATTTATATTCATGTTCCCAAAGTATACCCAATCATAACACAATTCACATTCATATTTATCCAATGAGTATACCAACTCATATGCAAATTCACAATAAATTACATTACATGAGTTTACCCACTCATTTAAAAAAATTCGAATAAATCAATTAAAGAAATTAAATCAATATCAAAATGTTATCACATGGAAAAAGAGGAAAAAATATTCTAAAAAATCAAATCAATTCATTTATTATTAGGCATACTCTAACTAGGAAAGCACAATCACCCACCCCATGGGTGGTATAACAAAGGAAAAGTAAAATTCTCACACCCATGGTTGACCTTGGTTGGGTAAAAAACCTCCAATTTGTATCGATAGAACTAAATGAACCCCCTATATTGTTCCCTTTAATTTAAATCAATTATAAAATTCATTTTTTGGGCCGCGTTAGAATGTATAGAGCGGTGGAACAACTAATACTAAATTAATGAAGAACCAAATCAAATGGGAAAAGTATATACCACCCACCATTGTCCCATAGAAGATTTATCATCAAGTATAAACTTTTGATTTGACTCAAATCCTATGATAAATGAAAATGACAAATGAAACAAAAGGAATTTAGTTCTCACATATGAGAATCCAACCAAACCAATGACACTCTAATCTATGTTCAGATTTAGGAACGTGATCAAAAGCTACACAAAATGATCAATAGAGCTCTCAATCCCCATGGATTATAATAGAGTATAAGGATATAAAAAATATGTTGAAATAATAGATTAATTAGGTGAAATTTCATAAATTCACTCAAAAAATTGGGCCTCGCAATTTGGCCGCTTGGTTGGAAAAAACATACTCCAATCATGAGACTTCTTATATAAGAAGGGGAAACTTACACGGTTTTCCCACATGGTTTAACGAATTGTACACAAATAGTGTCTCATCCTACTATCAAAAAATGTATACGTATATACACGGGGTTAGGGATCCTTCCACACATTTTGAAACACCATGCGGGGTCCTCCAGGCCTCTATCTAGGTCTCGTATAGTTAGTCAGACCATGTGGAATATCCCACATGCTTTCATCTAATCATACAACTTGCCTTATCAACCCAAAAATCCTGTTTTTGGGCTCTGAAAAATCCGCAGACACCCATGATACCCCCATAACATCAAAGGGTATTCACATTAGGCCATATTTACACATTTAATCTAAGAAAAGGATCCATACCTTGTATAAAATCTCAATGTCTTACAGTTTTTCCTGTGTTTGTGTTTGGATTTTTTTTTCATATAGTTTTTTATATTGATCATTTTCAGTTTCTTGGAAGGAAATGTAATTTCAAATCCATTCTCTTTGTTTTTTGTTACTATTGTTAATGGTATTTAGGTTTCTACCATTTTGAGGTAGGTGTTTCTATACAATTGGATAATTAGATGAATTGAATGTCGTTCTTGATAAATTCCTTTAGTTTGATCAATGATTAGAAGTGATATATGGTTTCAAAAGATTTCATGAAAAATATTTTTTTAAATGGGGTTTTTTCATTGAATTTTTTTTCGTGATATGGAAATGAGTTTTCAAACTCTGAAGAGAATTGGATTAGATTTGATTTTTCTAGAAAATTTTTATAATGTTTTTGAAAATTTATTTGGAGAATTTCACATTGGGAACCTTGGGTGCATTGAAAAAGAGACACTGGTAACCTTTGTGTGTGTGGTAATATTAGGAGGTAACCTTTTGTGATATTGACTAATAGGAATCAATATCTATTGGATCTATTGTATGATTTTTTCGGGCTTGTGAGTGTTTAATATGAAATGTACCATATACTAGATCTCAATATGTGACGTTCTTTGTCATTTATAGGTATTTATGACATGATTTCTTTTATCATGGATAGTTTCTTATAGGATTTTGTGTGATTTTGTGTCACATAGTTTCAAATGATAGGTTTTTTCATGGACATTTCTTTAAATTTTTACCTCTTGATGCATGGATATGATTTTCTTATTTTATATCACATCTACTTATCATATTTATGGTTTGATAATAGGAATGGAGTTTATGAAAACCAATGTATAAAAAGGTGAAATGATTTACAATTGGATTTAATTTATGAAAATGTTTCATAAAATATGTTTGGTTTTGAATGAAGAAAAATGTTTCATTATTTATATTAGGCATTAGATAGAAACTATGGTTCCATCCTAATGGGATTTGGATCACACGCTACATGTTCCTTAGTGTTTTTGTAAATTTTTTATTGCATGATTTAGGTAAAGGGATGTGAATCTTGTATTATTCTGGCGCCTCTTGTTGCTGATGATTTTGGTTTAGGTTTGTCTATAGGGGACTATTTGTTATGTGAGGTCCTAATATACATTTTGGTTTAGCCTGTTTTGTACTGAATTGTATTTTTTTATGTTATTTAATCTATTTCCACACTATAAATTGGTGGTATTACTTGTTTTTCTTATAATAAAGACTGGTTTTTGTTATCCTATTTTTCCTATATTATGCGATGTGATGTTTCTGGTGAATTTTCTAGTTGACCCATGTTGGTTCATTATATATCCCTTGGTTGGATGAGGACTACCTCAACCACATAATGAACTATGGTGTAAAATGAGTATGCATTGGTTCTTGTAGGGTTAGGTAGACATTTGTGCATGGTGGAGCAATGGTGAAGACATAGTGCATAATGTAGGTGGATAGTTTGGATGAGTAGTTCCAATTTCATGAGATATTTAATGTGGAGACCATGCGAAATGTATTCATATTTATCATATTTAATGTTTTATGAACATATGTAAGTTGTTGTGGTTTGGTAATTTTGATATTTTTAATGAGAAATAAATTTATTTACATATATTGATGATGGTCCTTAAAACTAAAAATTGAGCCAACCCTTGGCCAGATGAGGACAAACCTAACCATGGAATAGTCTTAGATTGGTATACCACATGGGAGGCATCAACTTGGCCATCCAGGTGTGGAAAATGAGGATGTATAGTGGAAATGTGTGGGTCATAGTGCAACACATGCGAACACAAGTGAAAATCATCGTAAATGTAATGCATGGGTGGGGAGCATCAGGGATGGTGGGTCAGCCCACCTAATTCAAATTGTGTGTATCATGATCGAGTATTGACCATAGTGCTGACTCGAATATGGACATAAATAAAGCATCTTTAAATGAATCTATAAATCCATCGCAATTTCGATGCATGGATTTTTTTTGTTATTATTTATCCATATAAAATAGATATAGGAATATCATCATCATCCAATCTAAAATGATCAATGATCATCAGGTCCCCAAATCTTCATCTTCATCCTTGGACGTCCTCTTGGTAATTAGGCTCCCCGATGCCACTAGTTCATTTCCACAAACTAACCCAATTTACTTTCATATCTGATGTGGAACATTAAAATACCCTTTTACCCCAATATAGTTTTTAGTTAGGAGCTTACCCTGAGTGATAAATCCACCCCAAACATTTTTATATGATGAGGGATAAAATCCAAGCATCCTCCCTTGTAGTGAATTTCTGGGAAATTTATGGATGATGACACAAAAAGGGTGTACACCTAGTGCATGTTGGTGCAATGGTACTAGTCGGAATAGAGTCTTTAGGTTAGGATAAAGGGATTGTTGGGTCATCAAATGGTGGTCCATCAAGATTTAAAATTTTAACAGGTAACCTATGAAGTGAATCGTACCATATATGGTGGTTTGATATATCCTTTCCATCCAAGGGGTGTGTGTGTCATTTTTTTCATGTAACCCCCCTGACCATAACAAAATTATATGTGTGAAAAAAATATGTGTATTAGTATGTGTGTGTGTATTTATATATGTGTATGTATTTATATTTTCTTATTAAAATATATGTCAACATTCACACACACACACATATATATATCTCTGTGTGTGTGTGTTTGCGTGCATTTATGCGAATATATGTATATGTGAGTGGGAGTGTGAGTGTATACATGCATTTATATGTATGAGTGTGCATATTTATATCTATGTATTTATGTTCATGTATTTATATTTTTGGAAATTTATCTATGTATTTATTTTTATATCTGTGTATACATGGAAGTACATAATATAAAAACAATCAAAAAACTGAGTAACCTATACAACCTATTGGAATAAAAATTCATAATAGTAAATAATGATAAAACAAATAAAGCATACCAAAATAAATAATATCCTTAAAGCCTAAGATGCCAGTGTTTTCCCTAGTAGATTGTATACAACATAATAATTAGGAACAAAACACTAAATCATGTTTAGTCTTACACTTTATCTATATAATAATTTGTAATCGAATAGTTCTATTTCAGAAGCCAAAGTTTTTGAAAATGAAATTAAATTAACTAATTTATAATGATTGAATTACTAATGTATTGTATGTTATTCAAGAAACTAATCCCACATCATGCAACCAAGAGTAACTTTGACGTAGTTTATCATCATGAATACCAAATGAGAATATGAAACAATCTTATTTGGGCTGAACTCCCTACAACCAATCAAAAAATGTCTCACATGTTTTCCACCATACAAATCCATGCATGATGAATAAATACTGCAATCTATGTAATTGGGGGTTGATACCTAGGATAATCCAAGAAAATGTAAAACAAAAATCGTAATATGAATAAAAGGATATTCATGATATAATATGAAATGCATTTTATGTAGAAACACATGTTAAATGAAATGCATGTGGGAAGCATAACTATAATAGGAGTCGTTGGTTTGTATGATATATATTATATAGTATGGTATAACTATAATTTATATATCATTTATACTGATCATATATTCAAAAAAAATGTTATAGAAAACATTCATTGAAAGTAACATTCATAAAATGTTAGGAAAATAACTAAAAAACAAAAATAAATGAAGTTTTAGGATAAATTGTGGAGAATATAGGTGATGTGACACAATAGGAAGATAATTAAATGGTTTAATTGTTACTAGTTGGTGGTTAATAGAAATTATAATGCAATAAAATTAAAATAAATTGAACAAATCTTTAATTAATTGATGGAAAGAGTGAACATGTGAAGGGAACAACACACCTTTTAAGAAAAAAGGGAAATTAGGAAGAGGGAATATTTAATGGAAAGGAAAAAATATGGAGTAAAAAAGGAATGATTGAAGAGGTACATCAAACCTGAGATCCTGATAAAGAGGGAAATCAATCCTTTGAGTCTATGATTGATTACCCAAAGTGAAAATCAAAGAAACATAGATTTTTATCTATCAATAATAGTTATTGAAAAAATGTTAATCTTGTATAATGGGTTAACGTACAAACTATAATGAATCTATATCAACCCAAAAATTATAAACAGAAAATAAAGGTGTTTGTAGTTACCCACTGGCGGTTAAGAAAAATCAAAGGTACTAGTGAAAATACATGCATCTGGAAGAAGGTATTTTAACGTACTAATATGCAATAAAATCGAAGTTGGTAATTTTTAGAGACATGAAATAGGGGTTGTTAACTAATATTAAAATAAGAATATGTTTTCAAGGAGTATAATAGATATAAAATGAGGTACATCACAATCCAAGGAGTATATTGAACATAACCTAATCTGGAATTTATGAAAATACATGAATCTAAATTTTTTCGTTGAGAATAATTAATGATCTACAAAACTAAGATAACAAAATGGGAATTAAAATACTTACGGTATAAAATTTAGCCTAACTAAAAAATTATTGGAATAAATATATAATACTAAATGCTAATTTACACCAATAAGTGAGGCTTATTTTAATTTCTTGACTGTTATGTTGGGACCTTGATTCATAAAAAAATATAAGGAATACTATGAATAATATTGAGATAAAATTAAAAAACATACCTTGGAGTTATAGTAAAGAAAATCTGGGTGTTATTTAGGGATCTTATTTCATGGAACACTAAAAAACACCAAATCAATGAAAAATGATAAGAATCTTTGTAGAAAATTTCAAATCAACATGATGTTTGTGGTAGGGTTTTAAATTCAGGTTTTCTATATTTGATGAATGTGTAACTAAATCCCACCAGTGGTAGACTGAAAAAATCCTTACTGTAAATCATTGGAGGATAATATTGATACCCCAGGGTTTTAAAAATCCATCTTTGTGGTATCAAGAAAATATGTAGATAAGAAAGTATAAATACAAAAAATTTATCAACAGATTAATGAAGATAAATATAAAAAAAGATAACACAATTTTGAAAAAAAATACACAATGATAACATATTATAGAAACTTAAAAAACAATGAAGATGAAAAAAATGCATATTGATATACACAAATAGATCAGACTATAGAAATTATTAAAAATTTTAATGTATATTTAGAAAAAAAATGTAAAGAATAACATATTATAGGAATTGGAAAATATTAATGGGGAGATTATAGAATATAATATACAAATAAATTGATACATAAACAATGAATATTAAATAATTATGAATAAAATATTATAATACATAATATTAAAAAAAGGATATTTGTTATAAAATAAAAAATTGGAGAGATTATATTATATAATTTAAATATTATTGGATATGATGAACTAATAGAGTGGTCTTCTTAGGAAATATTTAGAGGAAAAAGAAACTATGTTTAGGGTTTAATAATCATGTTTGTGGGTATCGTCAAAGAAGGAAGAGAATTATATAAATGTTCAACCATATTCTTCTTAAACAGATATTATGGGTGGAGAGGGAATGAAACTTAGGGTCTTACAAAGTGGGAGGAACTGTTATCATGGAACACCAAAGACAAGAAATTTGAATGATTAAAATTGGGAAATTCATTACCAAAAGTGGAGGATAGGCTTGACATGGTGGAGTTTGGAATGTGGAAGTGGATGTAGGGAGGTAGTTGGAGGAACAGGTGGGTGAGGAGGAAGAGATGAGGATCCAGGGATCAAAGATTGGGAAGGATGCATTGGTAGTGTGAGGTTGAGGTAGAGAGTATGGGAGGTGGAGAGGAGAAAGCCGTAAGGGTGGGAGAATCGAGAGACTGAGAGAAGGTATCAGGTACAACATGTATGGAGGGAATTGCAGATCTATAATAATAACTAGTACTTTTATTATGAAAAAGAACATGCATATTCACCACTATGATTAATTGTTGGTGGGGGATTCTTATTACATAAAATGATTTTAAAAAATAATAAAAATAATTATTAATTTTTGAAATATTAAAGTGCATTAAATTAAACAGTCAATAAATAGGAAGTTCCATACTCAGGTATAGAAATTGAAGTCACATTACACTTGATTTTTATCATATATGTATAAACTGAAATTTTGTTACTGGAATTTATAAATTTAAAGAGAATTACAGTGAAAGTGATTTTTTACACGTATAAACTGAAAGTAAAATAATGTATGGGAATAATGGTTTCCCTTCTATTGAACACATGTTGAAAAAAGGATTAGCTTTTGATTTTCTTTCAGTTGAAATGTTTTATTGGAAATAAAAAATTTGAACAAAAAGAAATAATATTAAATTCATAATAACTGCCATCTGCAAGCAATGAAATTGTTTTTCTAGGATTTTCCAATCATAAAAATAATAAACTATTGAAATAAAATAAGAAGGCAGCCAAATGTAAAAAAATTAACATGAAAAATAATTGTTCCAGAAGACTAGTATCGTCATTGTAACAAATAGATCAACCACTTAATGATTTTTACATTTTTAAGAAGTATCATTTCTTCGCTATGATCACAAATATCATAGAATAAAAATTATAATAATTGAACTATCCAAATATTGAACATATAAGATAAAAAATAAAAAAACATAATAACAGTTATGGATATTATATATTCTTTTATCCATTCAAAATATCAAATAAATATTTAAACCAATGTTTTGTGAATATTTTTCAGAGGGAGAAGCATTTGATTTACAAACATACTAATATTTTATGATACCTTGATTATCTAGATGTTGATTTGGATGTGAAATTCAAATATAAAATATTTGTAATATATTCATAAGGATCCCAACATAATCGCAATATGAAACTATATTTGAAAGGGTTACAACATTGGAAATTCAAATTATTTATACAATGAATATAAAAACTAGTAATATAAAATGATAACTATGTGAGAAAAATATACATGAAACTGTATATTTAGAATACTTGATTGAATTGGAGATCATAATTAGGATAAAAAGTTTCTATAGTCACATAAAATACAGGTATACCTACTATTCATTTGGCAATAAACGCATGAAGGGTTCTGAGAAATTCCTGGAGTTTTGGATGTTGTGTTTATATACATACCTTCTATTAAAGTGGAAATGCGACCCGACCATAATGAAGAAAAGTGGAGACCCATGAGGTTTTGGGTATATGGACAATATAGTAAAAGGGAAAATGCAGTAATTGAACATTCTAGAGGTGGAAGTTCTAGAATTCTGAGAGAATTCATGTCCCAGTTTTGGAGTTTGGTCTCCCGAGAGATAAAAATATAATTAATAAGGAAGTCATTTATAATGAAAGGATAATTTTTAAGAGTAGGATAAATAGAGTATAAAAAATTTAAATGATTAGGTGAGGGATTCAGGTCATATTCTGAATTAAATTTAATACCAACCAAAATTTTGATGTTTTAAGAAGTTTTTGGAATCACCTATCTAAAAGATGAGGTTTTTCAGTCCAAATTTGTAGATGAGAAGGTTAGGATTGTAGATAAAAACCCCTAATCTAATAGAGAGATCAGAAATGTGACTAAGGAGAGGAGTAGGTAGAGGTAGAGGCGGAGGCAGAAAGAGAAGTAGAGGAATATAAAACCCTAGTTTAGTGGTGAGAAGGAGGTATGGATAAAGGGGACTCAGTTGGGCGAGAGGGGAGGAAGATTCTGGAAGGCATTGAGAAAGGGGATATGTGATCATAGAAAGTCATTAATTATGGAAATGAAAAGAATAAAGGGATGATGAGTATGATGGTGGAAACTAGAAGTGGAGATAAAGGGGATTTAGGAAGCATGTAATGATTGTTTAAAATTCTGAATGCATCAGATTATGGGATTCCTCTACCTTAATAATCTAATGTATAAAATTAATATTTTTAAAAAATTAGAATTAAATGCATGTGACCATGAATGATGAGATGGAACTTATTAGAGTTGATTCCCCATAACCAACTTCTATGTATTTTATGATAAACTTATATTAATGGTTTTGATAATTAATAACTTTCTTATCACATAATTATTGTTCTTCTCATGACATAACATGTGATAATGTCCCAAGAGTAGCTATGTCACTAAAAGGACATAGTAGTTCCATGATATTATGAGAACCCGGAAGTGCTATGAAATTATTCGTAAGAAAAATGTTCTTTGACCAGATGATATCATTTGAAGGGACACAAATTATTTGTGTTATATGGGATGTATACTCATAGGAATTTGAGGCACATTCTCATAGTGTATGCCCTTGGGGATATCTAGAAGGATATTATGATAACGAGACCCGACAATAGGAAATACACATTTATAAGTGTCATTGGATTTTCCTATCTGTGAATGTATGTATTGGTACTTATATTTTAAGATTATAATTAATGGATATTATGAGTCACATAATTTGAATTATTGATGAAAATAGTGGTGAAAGATATTCGCGGTGAGGTAGGATATGTTTGGTACGTCACGAGTAATATTTCATTAATGAATAATGAATGAAAGGAATTATCCATTTTTTACTTAAATGAAGTTAATATATTAGGCCCTTTTATGGAAATGATATAGCCTAAATAAATCCATGGCCATGGTATATTCTAAGAATGTTCTATTTCTGAAATATTAATGAATGAGGTATTGAGAATATAGTTCGATGACACTAGTATGAAACCTACTCGATTGGAGATATTGTGATAAAGGGATTACAATAGATAGTTATTGTTTATTTGAGGTGAAATTTCTTTTGTAGAGTTAACAACTTTCACTATGGGTCTATTGGCATGTTTCTGGACACTAACATTTGGATTTAGGTAGGTTCAGCTAATGCCACTATGAAAGAGGCCTAGAGGGTCACACACTATGTTTATTCAGAATCTCACTTAAATAATTTATTATTTATCAAGTTAAATAAATATTATTCCTAGTTGTGGTTTAATAATTATTCATGTATTCCTGATCACATTTACCCATCACTAGTTATTCTAGAGAATATATTATGTGTAGAATATTTAATAAATATATATTTACTACATCTGGTAAATATAATATTTATTTATTTATCAGAGAATAATTAAATGATATTAATTTCATAAAAAATGTTCATTATTCAGGGCCTTGTAAATATTGAAAAGGATTGGAAAATAGAGTTTAAGGTTCTAGTGAGAAATAATAATATTAAATATTATTTTATTAAATTATATTTAATTATAACTTTCATGTTAAGAAAAAGTCATTAAAAAATGAAAATTTTGTTATTATTTGACATGGAGTTTCACTTGGACTAATAAAAAAACAAAGGAACTTCGGAAATTATTTATTATTACCTAGTGAATTAAATTCCTGGTTATATTATTATTATCTCACTAGCCTAGGTAAATCTAACTCTAGAAAATTTGTGTTGTGCAAAATATTATTGGAGAAACCTCTCATTCCTAGAGAGTTCTTCCCTATCCAAAAACGTTCTCAAGAATGACAGTGTCTACCTTCCACTAGATCACGGACAATGCTTTGGAATCAGTTCTCAAGGCGATCGATGGCAGATGATGCAACCACAATGATCATTCATGCTATCACCCAGAGACTCCTAAGAAAAATTTTCAGAGATTCTTGAAAATCATGTGGACCACCTTTAGAGTAAACCTACCCTTGGAGTTTATGATGTAATGATGGTGTACTACAGATTGGTGGCTGAACACATCAATGAAGTATGAATCACCATAGAGGTATTTCCTTAATTTAATTAAATTAATTATAAACAAAATATGTTGATCCTCTCTTCTGGTTTCTGAGTATTCTTTTTTTTAATCCTTGATTCAATTCCATGGATACAAGAATTCATCAACATATTGATATCAGATAGATCATCGATTACATAAAATGAAAAGACGGGCATCGCACCCTCCTGTACTTTTGTTGTTCCTAAAACATACAAGTCATATCAAAGAGGGAATATTATTGTTTATAATTATTTAACTAATTCATTAATGATTTATAGAATTATAATTTAGTCATTCATTTCAATTTTAATCATTATTTTTAATTTGTATAACGATATATGTTCTTCCTCTATCGTTTCTCACATATCTAAGAGAAATGATTTATTTTATTATTAAAATTCTATCGAGGAACTCATATGGAGGTGCCAAGGATTCTGTTTGGGTAACACAAAAATAACTTCTATGTAGTAATAATTAAATATCATGTAATCTGAATTACACATTGTGTAGTTGTGTTCAATGCATCAGGATTTTTTTGGAAATTACTCAATCCATGTGCATTAATGACACATGTTGTAGTTAATTCTTACACCATGTGTTTACCAGGGAATATAGGAACACGATTATTTAATACATGTTGGGTGGCCCACTGGACATGGAGTGTAGTCCCTTTCGGGTCAGGGCCAAACCATGTATCCCATTCACGGCTCAGCCGACCAGTAACCATGTAACCTGGAGTCAAAGTGGTATGTGTCCAACTAGACACGCCGTGTACTCAATGATTTCCAATGTAGACCCGGACATGCCATGTCTCTTGTTCTGTACTTCAGAATAATGGGGATGTTAGTACACACCATGTAGTCAGAACTATAGGTCATGTACGGTTACCAAATTAAACGAATTAAAACTTGAATATTTGTGTAATGCTCAAAACTACATATCATGTATAAAAAATATTACATGACATTACACTATGAATTGAATTATAACACATGGATGAAAAAATCTTGTGATTTGTGTAATCATTCAAAAATTACACATTGTGATAGAAGGCATTAAAACGTCCATTCCATATGACACAAGAGTAAAACAGTATACAAATATAATATTTTTGGGTAGATTCACAAGGTTATTCACTGTGTTACCTCAAAGATAAATTTATATAAAAGGTTATTTTTAAATGATTTTATTTTGTTTAAAATTATAATGGATTAGAATATCATGAAAATTAATAAAATTATTAAAGTAAAATGATTTATTAATTAAATATAATACTTACTCAATTCGAACGTGATTTATCATAAATAAGAATGATTAAAGAATTAAATGATAGTTTTATTAAATGAGTAAATTTTTTTCATGTATGTGGATGATCATGAGATAGACCAAAACTTTGTATGTGATTAGTTTCATTTTAATTTATTATTAAATTATAATTTTAGCA
Organism: Viscum album; assembly: GCA_963277665.1. Taxonomy (NCBI): domain Eukaryota; kingdom Viridiplantae; phylum Streptophyta; class Magnoliopsida; order Santalales; family Viscaceae; genus Viscum; species Viscum album. The sequence continues at coordinate 780,107,132 of OY728161.1, forward strand.
TGTGTGCCTTATCTCGTAATTAATGTGTTGGGATTGGTTTCCCATGTTTTCTTTTATGTAAACCCCATTTTACTACTCACCTACGTGTGACTGAAGTAATTTTTAATGGATGGAGCTCCAAATATAGTGGAGGTGATTCAAGTTAGGAGCCACGAAAAAAATAATCCCAGGAGATACATAGGTGGATACGTAGAAACCTCTAAACAAAACCCTTAAATTGTTCAAGGGGTTTCTCCCATATGTCATTGGTTAGTTTGACAACCATTATATAAACTATCAATTAGAATATATCATGATCATACCCTTTATTTTATTTCTATATGTTGAATGGTTATTCATTATGGATGTATTGTTTTGATCACATAATTAATGAATTAACAATCATGAAAGATGTTACTAAAACAAAACTGTCTTATGCGTAGATATAACCAAGACATGGTAAATTACTTAAGTATATCCCACTTAATATTAACAAGCTTGTGAAAATATAATAATTAGAAATTTATGCATAAAGGATAAAATCCCTCAATAAAATATTAATTCATTATAGCCTTCCATTACTTTAGTTATAATTGATCCATAGTTCAAAGTGCTTGATTAGCCAAAGTCAAGGTGCTTTCAATTATTGGGGAATTCAAATTTTTGTTTTTGGGTGGACATAACTTGGTTAACATCAATGGTTGACTATCAAATAAGGAATTGGTGTAACTCAGAAGCAATGTTTGAGGAAATAAAAATTAATGATTTCAAGATTGGGGAGTCCAATCAACGAATCAAGGAACTATGAGTTAAGGCAGTTGGTATTTGGAATGCCTACCTAAAACTATTTGAGTTACTTGATTAGGAAAAGCATGGGTGATGATAATGAACATAGATCATTACAACTAGAATATCCAAGAAATGGGATATTCCAAAGTCAATGGTGAGGGATATTGGGTTTGAATAAAATAGTGGGAGACAAATATTTATTTATTTATTTAGTTGTCTATATTTTATCAGAAAAAGTACTAAATTTATGATCATATTATTTTTAGAAACAATATAAAAAATGACTTTAAACATACCATTTCAATCCATAATCGAGAAAGAAAACCTTCTCACCATAACTAATTTATAAGACTGAAAAAGGTTCATACGTGTCATCCTTCACCATGAAAAGAAACTATATGTGTTGGAAGAACCTTTACCAACTGCACCTGGAAATGTGGTGAGTCATGAAGAATTCTCATTGTGTGAGAAACATCTGAATAAATATATAGATGTTCATTGCTTCGAGCTATCATCTATTTCCAAGGTGCCCTTGAAGAAACATGAGGAAATGGATTCTTATATCATGATGTCTCTCCTTCGGGATCTCTACCAATAGAAGGCGAGATAGTAGAGGCATGATATCTCCAACTCATTGTTCACCACTAATCTTAGAGATTCTATGCCAGATGGGCTTCATGTAGTCAAGATTATTGGATACATTGAGCATTTGGAAAAATAAGGAATTAAATTCTCAGATTCCATTCATATTGATCATAGTCTTTCATCACTTAGAAAGACATTCCTAGTTTTATTATGAATTATAATATGAACGACAATAAGAAGAGCCTATCGAAAATTCTGACCCTATTTCGTTAAGTGGATAAGGTCATGGGGCATAACAAACCCATATAATTTATGGTTAATAGGAAGTGTAAGGAAATGTAAAAGGTACCTAAGACCTATAATCTGTCTAAATCCCCCATGCATTGTCTGACAAAGAAGAAGAATATCCAAATGTAGGGAAAGGAGAAGGAGGCAGTGTGTGTTCCATGTGGAAAGCTAGGCTACTAGAAGAGGAACTTAACCCAGAGGAAAGGGTAAGGTAATGGTATTTTTTTATTGGTTGAAAAATTTCCATTTCTATACATTGGGTATTAGTAACATATTTTGGTTCTCGCATCTGTATTCAATTGCTGGAATCATGATTATTTCAAACAATTTCTAGAGGAGTTGTGCCAACGAGCCCGTACCTGAGTGGTAGGGGCTTCTACCTAGCATCTAGGAGACCTAGGTTTGAAACAAGGTGGAGGATAATTTCTAGGTTACTATAGCATTACTGTAGCATATTCTATAGAATCTGGAACTACTCACATGATTTTGGGCCTTCTGGGCATCAGTTTGGGGCTACGGGTCTAAGGGTCTTCAGGCCATCAATGGCATTTAGGCCAAAAGGTATTTTGGCCATAGAGACTTTGGGGTATCTCAGTTCACATTAACCAGGCCTAGAAGAGGAGTTAGAGCGAAGAGTAGTAGGCACCAGAGCAAAGCTGACTGGATTTGAAGAACCAGAGGGTATGGAAACCGCGATTTGGACCAGGCACCGTGCAACTTTGTACGGGGAAATTCTATATCATCACCAATACGAGGTGGGGATCTAGGAGTTCAATGATGAAGATTCTAGGGAGGGTTATTTATAGTGGGTTGGGCCTACAGGTCTTGTTTAAGGTTTAGGAAGCATATAGTCCTTAAGGTCATGTAATTGTCCTTCAGGTTGTTTTTAGGCCTTATGCCTTGGGATTACAGGTCATGTAAGGGTTACCCATCAACCATTATAAAAAGGAGTATTATTCCAACATAAATAAAAAAAGGTCTTCAAGCCATTTAGGTCACTCTATAGGTGAAGTGGATCTGTGAGATGCCAATGGTGCGAGGATGGATGCTCTTTCCACTGGTGACTGCCACCTTTCATTGATGACCGTGATGATTTTGGTTTAATGTGACTATTATTATGTACCAACTGTTACGAAGAACATATTTTATATTTAAATTTTAGATATATATGTGTTTATTTTCAGGTTTGGAAATAAAATAGTATTCTTTTCTATGGACAACATATTTTGTTGTATGGTACATTTAAATAACAGTCTGTATACAGTAAATTATGAAAAATAAGTTTTGGAATTTGATAAAGAATCATGTTCACATAACATATATGAAACCTAGTTGTTGAATCAACATCCTCGTTATTTAAACAAGTATCACTTGACAATGATTTTTCCAAGTGATTATTTAGGCTCTTCTGAGCTAAAAACACTTGATATATATCACACTTGTTTTCAAGGGAAGATAACCAAACCACCGTGTCACGAACCGAATCTATTCGCCATAAAAACCGGCACCAAACCTAGACCTTTATTCGGACTTAAGGGATTTACCTATTCCCACGGCCTAGAACAAGGGCCCTGATATCTATAAATTTGGTTTGGGAACAATTTACCTGAGTATGAAATCATAAAAAAATTAAAAACAATCAATAATATGAATCTGAAAATTTCATGCCATACATTCCCTAGAAGAAACCAGATCTGAATACATGGTTTTAAATAAAGTAAAATAGGTCAAAGAACAAAAAAAACAGTATAAAATCATCCATAAATAATCCACATGACAAGGGGTCATCACCCTCGAGCAGTCTCTACTACACCGCACTATATGAGGGGACTAACAAACCCAAACTGCCTTCACTCGAGTCTTTTCCTTTTCCTGTGACAGACATAATCAAGTATACCTACACTGAAGGGGTGTAAGTAGGGTGTGAGCCTAATCCCAATATGATAAAATCCAAATATTCTAAAGAGAATGCAATATAATGTGAAAAGCATGTAGTTTTAATATGTAAGGAAAAACGCCGATAAATTCCAAGAAATGCAACTTTCAATTGTAAACAGTTTTCAAAATAAAACATTTAGATTGTTAACTGATTTAAATAAGACATGTCAGATATGTTAATGTACATTCAAACACACCCTAATACAAGGGTAAATACCATAAATCCAATGACCACCAAAACCAGGAACACCGCTAGGAACTAGATAGGCTCGGGCCCTATGTACCTCGTACCTCACTGTAAAATATCTGTGTCACAATAATATTCTATGAACGAGCCACTATTAGGGAACATTCCCATAACCTAGTGCCCCCCAAACATCATCCATATAGTTTAGTTATATTTTTCTTTATCCAAAATGCAAATTCAAACCGTGAAAGAACCCATCTGGATCAGTAGTCGTACAAGTACATATCTACCACCAAGGTACCTGAGCTACCCCCTTTGTGCTCAAAAAAATTCATCATTCTACCAAAATCCATTTTCATATAAAAACACAACTATTGGTCACATAAAAACAATACAGTATCTCTAAACCCTTTATACCACTTAAGACACCCAACAAAACATTTTGATTCTTAATAAAACAACTTCTCAAAATTTCACATTGTTTTGCACCCAAAACTCTTTGAAATCCCCACATTGAAAACCATGTGCACACTTACAATTCACCAAAATAGAAATGGTTGCCATAAAACCTTCATAGAAACCATCAAATTCCTTATAGGGAGTCCCCGTATGAACTAAGAAGTTATATCTTTTTATAACCTCAATTTTTACACAAACATGGAACTTAACGTTCATATACTTCACAAAAACCATTAAAAGAAATACACAGAACAACATGAAAAGGATATAAACATTCACAACTTGATTTTCAACACTAATAAATTTCAATAAAATCAACTAAGTAGTTATAGGGAACCCCAAATGAACTGATAAAATATTTCTATGAAAACCCCCAATATCATAGAAATATGGCACTTAAACATCATTTTATTTAAAAATACCAATAAATACAATTTTAGAACTAATAATCAAACGAACTAAAAATAGAAATCTCCTAAACATAGAAATATAAGTAACAATTATTGCATACACAATGGAATCACCTACCACAATAATGAAAACCCTTGAATCTTTGTGCAAAAACCAAATTCACTAGAGGAAATACGGGTTTTAATGTTGTCATAATAACGTCAGTTTTTTAAAAACCGACGCGAATAGTATGTGTGGGAAATTTATGGAGTCAGTTTTTTGTAAAACTGACACCAAAAACAATTATCCGATGATATTTCCCGTCGGTTTTCAAGAAACCGATGCAGAAATTTTTTAAGAAAATGTTTTGGCGTCGGTTTTGAAGAAAACCGATGCCGATAATAAAAATAAACATATTTTCCGCGTCGGTTTTGAGGAAAACCGACAGGGAAAATAATTACAAAAAAAACTTCGGCATCGGTTTTCAGGAAAACCGACGCCGGAAATAAAATTTTTTTAAAAAATTAGCGTCCGTTTTTTTGAAAACCGATGCTATAAGATATCTTTTTGGCGTTGGTTTTCTCCAAAAACGACGCCAAAAGAAAAAAAAATCGGCATCGGTTTTTAAAATAATCTTCACTGAAATGTTTTTTTAAAATTTTAAGCCCATGTTTTCTCAAAAACCGACGTGAAAAGTCATTTAAAATTATTCGGGGATCGAAACCCTCATTTTGTTCGATCGTCGAAATCGAGTTCTGCTGCGGCACTTTGAACTCCCGACGACCTTCGAACCTGATATGTGATCCTGGATGGCCATTGTAGAAGGTTTTTTTCCGTTTTCATGATTTCAGGTATGCGTTCTTCTTTTTTATCTCTTGGTTCATCTCCCATTATTTATTTCTTCTTCAAGAACCCTATTTTGCGCTATTTTCATTATTGGATCGATTTTAGTTGTATTAAATCATTATTTTTTGTTTGTATTATCATTGTTTGTATAGATTTTATATTGATTGTTTTTTGAAGTCATTATACCGAGCGCAGTTTGGATATAACATCTCCATTTGGGTTGAACTTCAAATTTTTTGTTTGTATTATCATTATTTCAGTTTAAAATGATGTTTCATTACATTATGAAGTACTATATGTTTAATTCCATTTCCATTTTTATTAATTCTTCTTCAAAAAAATAATTTTATTGGGTTATTTATTGATGAAAATAGTGTGGTTTGGTTGTAGTTTGTCTTGTTTTTTTTGTATCTATATTTATCATTTAGGTCATTCTCTGTTATCTGGGATTAACATGTGAATATTTTATTTCATCCATGACTTTGAATTAAATATGATTGATGTTATGAAATTACATTACACCCATTTTGATTGAAATTTTACATTATAAAACAACCAATTATATTTTTTAACTTTCAATAATGAATTGAGATTTATTAATAATTAACTACCCATGTTTGTGGCTTTCATTTCACACCATCATTTTTTAATTAATTGTTGGTTTATTTTTTTCTATACACTGTATGAATGTATTGTTTAACTAATGGTGTTTTTTCTTCCAACATTGTTGAAATTATAAGGACTCAAATTAAAGAAACATTTATTCCTTTGACTACATATATAGCACATTAAAATTGATATTAAATTAATCATATAATTAAATATGAAAATGATAAAAAGGGTAAATTATTTATTATTGTTAGAGATATTTCAATGGATTTACTAGAATCTATTTTGTATTCTATAGAATGTGAATTCTATATAATAGTGTAACCAATATATTGATTCTCCGCTACATGGTCGCCTTTATGGTAGCTCGATTGGCTATAGCTCGTATCCTTGTTGATCATTATCTCCCAGAAAAATTGCCTCATCCCGACCCTCCTCCCTAATCCCACCTCTCCACCTATCCATACTCTCCACCTCACCACCTCTCTACCTCTCCCTCCCAATCCCTTTCCAAGCCTCTCCACTACATACCCACCTGCCACTGGGACTCTACCTTCCCCCTACCTACCATTAACTCAACATTCATGTTTCCGCCTTCATTCCCATTGCCACCTTCATTTCCCTAATTAACATAATTACTGTGTTCCCTTCTAATCTACCTCCCAAATTCTAATTATCATTTTTTCTGCAATGTCCATCCATCCTCTCGAATAACATCATCTGCATTACTAAACCCTATAATGGGTTCATCCACTATCTAGAAATGCTACTATATTCACCATCATATTAATCTCGATACATGTATTTGTTAGTACATAGGTATAGATCATACCACAAAATCGTCAATAATTTATACATATTTCCATGTACTCCCACATTTCACATATTACATCCTTTAAATTAATGTACTATTCAATATTTCTGACACATACAACATCAAAATATTGAAACTATGTAAAATGAACTAATAAATTTTAAAATAATGATATTATAAATAAATTATAATATAAATATAACACACATGTATATAATATAAAAATAAACTGTTTACTCTATTTTTAAACATGTTTCATATCTGATGTCTTTTATCTGATTATCAATAGTTTTTATTAAATATGTTTTTGTTTACAATTTATCTGATAGATATTTAAATGTTTATATGTTTTAATGTATTCATCAATTATATTGTGATATGAGGTATTAATGGATAATAATTGGATTTATTTACAAAGAACCACTAGTGAATATGAAAAAGGAGTTGATAATTTTTTGGAATTTGCTAAAGGACATCTTCAAAATATTCATTTGATTATCTGTCCATGTGTGAAGTGTGTAAATATGAGAAAGTTAAACTCCAGAGAAATCAAGGATCATCTAATTTGTTATGGTTTTAGTTTTAATTATACATGTTGAATCTATCATGGTTAAAGAACTGAAAATTCAACATCCAATGTTGATAACAATATTCATAATGAGGAAAAGGATCGTATTTAAGAATGAAATATTCATGATTTAGGTGTTGAAACCATCGAAAAAACAACAACTGTTGAACGATTTTTTGGAGATTCTGAGAAACCATTATTCCCAGGTTGCAGTAAATATATAGTGTTATCCGCAGTTTTGATATTAGTTAACTTAAAAGAAAAAAAATGGGTGGAGTGATAATAGTTTGTCCAGTTTACTTGAGCATTTAAAAGAACTAATTCCAGAAGGTAATGGGCTTACAGATTCCAATTATGAGGGGACGAAAATATTATGCCCAATGGGATTGGGGTATAAAAAGATACATGCTTACCCCAATGATTGTGTACTGTATAGGAAAGAAAATGAACATTTATCAAATTACATGTGGGACATCTCGCTACAAGATGGATGAGAAATTAAACTCAGATTCATTCTCAGGTGATGTCATGTAACGTTATAAAAAATCAATTTTTTACATTCCAATGATATCATCCAATATTTTTCGCATACAATTCTGATAATTCAATTATGATTTATTTTTATGTAACAAAATCAAAACTCCAGCTAAATCAATTTGGTACCTTCCAATTATTCTTCGTTTGAAGCATCTATTTGCAAATTTAATTGATGCAAAAAGGTTAGGATGGCATTCAAATGATCCCATCTCTAATGGTAACATATGTCACCTTTCCGATTCACCATAGTAGAAGAGTTTTGATAAAAAATTTCATGATTTTGGAAGGGAAGTTAGAAATATCAGAATGGGACTGTGTACTTCTGGAATGAATCTATATCGGAGCCTCAGTAGCCAACACAGTTCATGGACTATTTTTCTGGTACTTTACAACTTTTCCCCACATCTATATATGAATAAAAAATATGTTATGATGAGCTTGATGATTTCTGGACGAAAAAAACCAGGAAATGATATTGATTTGTATCTTAAACCATTGATTGATGATTTGAAACTGCTATGGGACGAAGGTGTTAAAGTTTTCGATGCATACAAGAAAGAGTATTTTCTTTTGTGTGCTATGACAATGTTCACTATAAATGAATTTCCTCCATATAGAAACTTATCTAGATATATTGTTAAGGGATATAAAGCATGTCCAATTTGTGAAGAACAATCTTCATATAATCAATTGCAGAATGGAAGAAAGACAATGTACATGGGACATCGAAGATTTTTGTGAATTGATCATCCTTATCATAGATTGGAAAAAGCATTTAACAGTATACAAGAATACAACCTCCCCCCTCGTCCATTTTCAGGTGAAGAATAATATGAAAAAGTGAAAGATATTGATTCGAAATTTGGAAAGAGAAAAAGTTCTGGTTTACAAAAACATATCTAGAAGAAGCATTCTATTTTTTTCGAACAACCTTATTGGAGATTTTTAGAGATAAAACATAACATTGATGTTATGCATGTTGAGAAAAAAATATGTGATAGTTTTATTTGATCTTTTTTTGACATAAAAGGAAATAAAAAATATGGATTACATGCTTGATTGGACTTGATATTAATGAGAATACATTTAGAGTTAGCTCCCGCAGTGAAAGGAAACAGAACATATTTACCTCTGTCTTGTCACACATTATGCAAGATTGAAAAAATGAATTTTTTTTCAGTGTCTTTATGGTATTAAAGTACCCAGTGGTTTATCTTCAAATGTGAATAATTTTGTGCCATTGAAGGATTTTAAATTAATAGGTATGAAATCTCATGATTTCAATGTGTTGATGCAACACATTCTACCAGTAGCAGTGCATGGTATATTACCGAAAGCTGTCATAAAGACAATCATCAGGTTATGTAATTTCATTAAATCCATTTGTAGCAATGTCATTGATCCAAATTTGTTATATGTGTTGGATAATAAAGCAACTCTTATTCTTTGTCAACTAGAAATGTATTTCCCACACACATTTTTTGATATAATGGTTCATCTATTGATTCATTTGGTGTGTGAGATAAGAATATGTGGGCCTGTTTATTTAATATGGATGTATATTTTTGAAAGATATATGAAAATTTTGAAAGGATATGTTAAAAATATTTATCGACCAGAGGCCTCTATTGTCCAAAAACAGGTATCAAGAGAGGTGATTGAGTTCTGTACTGATTATTTGAATGAGGTGGAGCATATTGGTCTCCCTGTATCTCGACATATGACAGTCGATAGAGATGGTAGAGGGGTTCGAGGTTTAAAGGTAATGTTCATTCCACGCGATGAAGTGATGCAAGGACATTTATACATTTTTAACAACACATAGGAGGTTTAACCAAATATATCCTCACATATTGCTAAATTAAAGTTACAATATCTGAAAAGAAACGAAAAGTGGTTGATGATTGAGCATAAAAAAGACATTTGTTTCATGGTTAAAAGAGAAAGTCACCCTAGATATATCTGTATAAGAATCATTGAAGTGGTTAGCAGAGGGACCATCTCTTAATGTGATCACTTGGTCTGGTTATGATATCAATGGCTACACATTTTACACAAAAAACCTGGATGACAAGAGTAGTGTTCAGAATAGTGGTGTGATGGTATTCGCTGAAGCAGTGCATTTTTCGAGTACCAAAGATAAAAACCAAATTTCTGCATCAACGTCATATATTGGAGTTATTGAAGACATATGGGAAATTGATTATATTAAATTTTGAGTCACTGTTTTTAAGTGTAATTGGTTTGATAGTAATAGTGGCGTGAAACATGATGAATATGGGTTTAAACTTGTTGATTTGAAAATATTTAATCACAATGAGGAACCATTTATCATGGCGACACATGAAAAACAAGTATTTTATGTCCTTGATCTATCGAATGATCAGTGTTCAGTTGTTTTGCATGGGAATAGATACCATTTCAGTGATGAGGATGATTCTGATTATTCTAGTGATTTACATGAGCCTTATTAATCTATTACGTAATTTCCAGATGAATACAATGAATATAAGACATACATAGTGCATGTAGTACGTACTGATCATGATGAAGGCATGTGGAAAAATAGTAAATTAGTCTCCTAATTTTTCTGGAAATATTTATATTTTGTGTCTATTTTTAAAACATACAAATGCATGCCTCTATTTTTACATATTTATTTTTGTCTTCCTTGTTTCTAATTATTCAGTTTTCTAATGATATGCAGGTACACAAAATTTCATTACATTTTCTAGTAGCAATGTCAGATATAGATAGAGAGGATCAGTTACAGAGGTATATCTATTTTGACATATTATTATATATTCATTAATATACTTATTTAATGAAATAAAACTGTTAAATTACAAAAAAAAATTTGCAGGACTACTGATGCGTCCTCGGCGGAGAAGACTTCTCCAGTTACTACTCAAAAATCAAGTTCTCAAGTTGGTAAACGTGGTATTACACGTTTACCAAAACTATCACTTGCTTGTGATGATAACAAAGTACACATTCGTTTTGATGATAATAATAATGCAGTTGGCCCAAATGTAGTTCAGTTTTTCAGTTATATAGTGATGGAGAGCCGTTGCAGGATTAGTATTTTATATTCTGATTGGAAGTCAGTGGACAGGACGCCAAAACAATAGCATTGGGAGGCCATGACGGTAAAATATCTTACTTCATTTCATTTATATCAGTTTTTGAATATTATATATTCTAAATGACATATTTAAATTATTCAATTACAGATGACATTGAATTTTGAGGAAACCAAAGAAATTACGAAAATACATATCTCTTTAGCGGCGGTTCAATGGAGGAATTTTAAAAACAAAATGACAACAAATTATGTTTTTGGAAAGAGAAGGTTTGAAAGCCCATGTCTTATGTATCCATATATAGATGAAGAAACATGGAAGCGATTTATTGACTTTCGTCAGGAAGATAAATTTCAGGTCTGGTAATTGTTTTATATTTTATAATTTATGCTATATTATATTTATTACTTTGTAGTTTATTTTAATATAACAGGCCTCCATGAGATCTCATGAGGAGATCTAGTTGAAAAACGTATTCCCTCAAACATTATCAGGTGGAGGGTATTCGTATTTGGAGCAGAAACTGATTGAAGAAAAATTTGAAGCATTAAGAGCTCGATCAAGTAGTGGTTCAGAAGAGGTCCAGTTTGGTCCTCCATCTCCTCCCACTTGCCACGAGAAATAGAAACAAGCAAGAAGAAGAAAAAATGAACAATATCTTACAGAGGAATCTCATCAATTGGATGGTAAAATTGTAAGTAAATATTATTTATTTGTTAACAATTTTTCTATTTTATAATTTATAAACACTAATATAACCTTTTTATTTTTCATTTTAGGATAAACATCAGGAGCAAGAGACACAGGGCTATTTTATCACTAAGGGTTGAATGGACATCCTAGCCACTGCTTTGGGAAAGGCAGAACACCCCGGCCGTGTAAGAGGATATCAGGTGGGTGTTAGTATTCAGAAGTTTTTTGGTAAGATTAAGCAATCAAAAGACCCAGAAATAGAATCCTTAAAAGAAGATTTGAAAGATATGAAACCGTCTATGGGTGATCAAATTCAAGCAGCAGTGGCGAAGGCTTTATTAGAACACTTGAAAAGACAATCACAGTTTGTGAATCCTTCCTAGGTATTTTATTTATTTGTCATCAATTTTTCTATTTTATAAATTATAATCACTAATATAATTTTTTTTTTATTTTTCAGCATTCCCATTCTGCTAACCCAGACTACCCTACCTCATCTTCTTACCCTACCCCATCTACGCAGCCTTCCGAGGTATATTATTTATTTGTCATCAATTTTTCTATTTTATAAATTATAAACACTAATATATGTTTTTCATTTTTCAGCATTATCAGCCTACTCACCTGGACTACCCTGCCACATCTGCTTACCCTCCCCGTCTGCGCAACCTTTCAAGGTATATTGTTTTATTTTAATCAATTTTTCTATTTTGTAAATTTTAAACACTAATATTAATTTTTTATTTTTCTGCATTCTCAGCCTCCTCACCTGGACTACCCTACCCCATCTGCTTACCCTTCACCACCTTCTTACTTTGAGCCTCTACCTCCTCCCTCAGATCAAGCCTTATATTGTGAGTTGTTTGCGGGATATCCTCATGTACATATTTTTGCGTTAGGACTAGTGCATTTTTTGGGGGACTTGATACATCATCAGCCTATCCAGATGGGCCAGGTTAGAGTATATGTACTTGTTATTATACATCCTACTGTTGTATTACCATTTCCTACTGTTGAGATCACCAGTGTTGGGGAATGTACGAGCCATTTTTTACTTTTCCCAACTACCCTTCTTTTTTATATTTCACTTGAGGTATGTGTTTTTTAAATATTTATTACAAATGATTCAAAATTATTTATAATTTTTTCTCACTTTTAACTTATATAGGAATATCTGAAAGAAAAAGAAACTACACAAATTCAACAAAATGTTCAGTAACAGTTGATTGTTGATACTTCTGATATTTCTTATGGGTTAAAAAGATTATCTGAGTCCTCTTCTTCCTTTAATTTTATCTATGACTTTCGGATGATTCCCAATATATGTGGAAGAAATTATGGATTGAAATTAATGAAAGAAGATATCATGAATTTAGTTAATTTTGAAGAGATCACGCAGAGTGTGGTGTAGTTGTTTATCATGTAAGTAAATTAATGTTTGAATTGCTATTTCTTTAATAAATGATTGTTGTGTCATTGACTAACTAAATTTTCTTTTTAAATTAGGTATCTACACAAGCGTCTTTTAATAAAGGAAACAACAGGTATTTTCTGCTTTATAGATCCAGAGTATATTTCTTTGGAAGCCAAACATGTGAAGAATCATGAAAGGGTTGAATATATATCCGAGACATTAACACAGAAAGAGATTCAGTGCTGGTTTTTCCATTTCTTAATAAGTAATAACATCAACATTTTTATGAACTAATTATCATTATAATGTCATTAATTGTGAACTTCTTTTATTGTAGGGGGAATTGGATGTTAGGCATATTTTACCCAAGTGAATGCACCTTATATTGGGTTTTCTATTTATTAGGAGGAGCGCGTAAACCATTTCTCACCTTATTAAACTGGTAATTTTTTTTATTTTTTATAAGCTCATTATGTTTAATTTTCATTTTTTACACAAGTATTATTAGTTCATATATAAAAAAATGCTGATCATGGAAACATTTTAACAACTAATACATGTTATAAAAGAAACCAAAGGAAATCAAATATGTGGAAGTACATGTAATTAGTTTTTATATTTCTGTTATATATTGTTTTTTTAATAAAATGTTTTATAACTGCAGTGTCATCGTCAAAATGGACATGTTGAATGTGGTTATTATATTCTACGATTCATGTACGAGATAATCACAACTGGGAAAACTAGTGATTTTCATAAGGATAGTTGTATTAATTTTTTATATATTTTCTCCCCTATTATTATATTTTTTAATTTCATATCATTGAATATTATTGTAGGTATTCAATGATTCACAACCTATTTCTGAATCTGATATGACCCATATTCAATCGACTTTTGAGAACTATTTGTTACATCTGATTAATATTTGAGGTATGTATATTCTAATATTTATAAATAATAATACATATCGGTAAAAAAACCTAACTCTTTTAATATATTAGGTGTTTGAACCTACTAATAATCAAATGACTGCTTCAATAATAACCAAAAATGAGCATGCTGTAAATGATGGAGTCGTGGGACATGCAAATGTCACGAAATTTCTTGAATTCATTGATTACAGGTACGTGTATTTTAATTTTACTTGAGATATATTTTTTTATTAACTAGATATAAGAATTGAAGTTATATGAGGCATTGGATGATAAATAATGTTTAATTGTTTTTGTATATTGTGTTATTTTTATAAGTGTTCTTAATTTTTTGGGAAGTGTAATTGGAAATATTTTATAAAAATTTAATAATTTCATTTATGGCGTCGGTTATTTAAATAACCGACGCCAGAAGATTTTTTTATGGCATCGGTTATTTAAATAACTGATGCCAAATTATGAAAAAAAATTAACTTCTCGGTTTGTTTTGGATATAACTGACACCGAAGCCCAGGTCCACCTGGCTTTCGGCGTTGGTTTTAGAAAAAATTGACGCTAGATATTCTGTCGAAAATTAGTTTCGGCGTCAGTTCTATGTAAAACTGACTCTGAAACACTTACCAAAAATTTTTTCGGCATCGGTTTTTCAAAAACCGATGCAGAAAACTATATTTTCTACGTCTCCTTTATAGACGTCGGTTTAAAACCGACATCAAAAATTTAAAAATACCGATGTTAAAATATGTTTTTCCACTAGTGAATGTTCCACTGCCGCACCACAAGGGACACAGATCAATCATAAAACCAAAATAATAGACAATGAAATCTAGAATCCAAAACTAGGTTAGAAACCCTAGCTTCGTGACTTTAGGAACATCAATGATAAGTGAATAAAACCAAATAAAATTGAATGAAACCCTTAGAAAATTGAATGAATATTGAAGGAGACCCACGTACTTGAGGGATCATGAAGAAAACGCCCCAAATAAACCATTAGATGAATTTTAAAATAGAAAAAAAATAAAATTCAGGTTTGAATAAGGATGGGAAGGTCAATTTATAACTGAAATGGGGTAAAATTGTAAAAATAAAGGGATTTATGAAGGAATAAACATACCTTTTTAAATCTCGATGAATTGTGAAAGATTAACATGATTAAACCAAATCCAAGATTCAAATGAGCTCCAATGAGGGGGAGAAGGGAATTGGGCGTGCCTAGATTCAATGGTATTGGATGAGAGGTGGAATAACGTAAATATAATAAAATTTTAATATGATTTTATATAATTTTTATTCTAAAACTAAAATTGGGCTTCCGGGATGAACCAAATCCTTAAATAAAAACCCAAATCAACCATGATTATGGATTCCCAAACGTTCAAAATTTATATAGTGGTGTTAATAGGTCAGGTGAGGGCTATTTAAAATTTTAATGGATGAAAAATGTTGAAAAATGTATGAGTTATAAGAGAAAAAATATATTTTTAAATCCGGAAATGGGCTAAAGGTTTGGCCCAAATTTTGAAAACCCACCATTTCCCCAAAAATTCATTGGAAACCCAAAAAAAAATCATGAGTGGAAATTTAATTTAAAATTCCTTTAAAATAAGTCATGTATGTGAAAATTATCCCCACCATGGAAACTTTACATCCCAAAAAGTTAACCAGACTCTTCATCGGAAAATATGAATGGATACTCTTCCTCAACCCATGAATTCAGCTCCCATGTCTCATGTGTATCATTTTGTAACATCCCGAGTCCAGAGCCCCTCCACTAGTGCCCCATACCCGGTTTTCCACATGACCTCAAGCGTGTTTCCCTAAACGCCAGAGGCTTCCAACTAGCAGCGAGGGCCTAGGTGAGTCGGTGGGGAAACAATGCCCTCATTCGGCAAGGTATACAAGGTAAGAAAACTACAATAAATAGAGGAAGAAACAACCAACATGCATAAAAATAGAAACCAAACAGTGGATGCAATGCAGATATATAACAATGATGATAATAATGCAGCAGGTACAAACATGCATAACAACAGAAACCGAACAACGGAAGCAATGTAGATATATAACAATGATGATAATAATGCAGCAGGTACAAATATCTATGGAAAGCAGGAAACACAAAAACGTGCTGGAATACAATTGAAACCAAGTGCAAAATAAAAGAAACAATCTCCTCAGCATCGCAAGCGATGTCTCAGTCCCATGCCCCCCTGCTCCTGAGGCAGTCAAGATCCTGAAGTAGAAAGGTGCTTCCCTTTATCTATACATGCAGCAACATAGTCTGCATGGGCCCAAAATCATGGCCCAAATAGGGTGTGACATACAATCCCAGTAGGAAATCACCCAAAGATTTGTGCCTAACCGTAAATGATTACATGGCAGTAAATAAACAAGAAGCAGTAAATAGGAAAACACAAGCAGCTACAATCCACAGTTCTAACAAAGAAGCACACAAGTAAGCAGTCAACAACAAGAAGAAACAGGTAACCCTCTGGGTATACCTCACAGTCTTTCCCCTATGGTTCAACCTCTAAGTACTAGCAACCCTCTCTGAGGAACACACAATCTCACCCCTCTAGTTCATCCACGTAAAAAAAGAAGACTCTCTGGAAAAGCACTCACCGTCAATTCCCCCTATAGTCTCGTATCGTGCTAAAGGCTCTTTTGGGAACACTCAACGTCAATTCCCCATGTGGCCCACATCATAGTTAATGACACTCTAGAATATCCCTTACATCAATTCTCTCATTGGTCCCACGTCGTGATTAAAGAGACACTCTAGAGAATCCATTCTGTCAATTCTCCCTTTGGTCTACTACTCTAGGTTCTCACAGTTCTGAGTAGAACTAAACATGCTCAGCGTGTGTATATCGTCCAACTAAACCTCAAGAAATACTTGGCTATCAACTAAGGCTCAACAAAAATAATAAAACAATAGTCCAAAATCCTACAACTAGGCCTGGAAAGAAAACTGAGCACAAAAAAAATACTCTAATCACAAGAAATAACCTCTACTAAAGCAAACAAGAAAAGCAGGCAAGTAACAAGGGAAAAACAGGAAACACGCAATACCCCATTCAAGGGTATTGGTGGTAATTGCACAAAATATTCATCAAATTTCTACGGAAAGGCACAAACCACCTACCTCGATCCTAGGAGATCGATATATGTGAACCTCGAAGAAAGATTCCCCTTAGAATGACATAGATCTGAGAAAATGCACAAAACGTTGATCCCATGATAACGTGGAAAGGAGGAGGAATCATGAAACGAGGCTAGAGAAGAAGAAAGAACTCACCGCTGCGATTCCAACGCAACTAACCATGCTCATATCGGAGAACGGATGGTGAGGTAGGACTCCATCGAAGATCTGGTCGTATAGTCTCTCTCGGACGGTCGAAAACAGAAGAAGAAGACAGATATGGGGGTTAGACGTGACCCCGGTCCATTTAATGAAAAAAAGTACACGGCGTGTACTTCTAAAGTACATGGCGTGTACTTAAAATTTTTCTGTACTCTGAAAAACCGGCCTCCACCTCAGCCTTACACATCGTGTGTGTGGGTCGGGCATGGCCAACACATGGCTTCGAACCGGGAAGAGTACACGACGTGTACTCAGAAAGTACATGACATGTACTTCTGGAATTTACAGAAAATTCATTTTTCTCAAAAACTCTTGAAAATGGAAAAACATACCTGAAAAGAGATCCGGGTTCTTACAAACCTTCCCCCTTAAAGAAATTCGTCCCTGAATTTCCCTAACGAGGTGGAGAAGAAGAATCCCTGAACAACTCTGGCCACTGTGATCATACATTGCCCTCCCTCTCCCAGGTCTCCTCCTGTACTCTCCCGTGCTACTATAACACCCGTACCAGAGGAACATACTTCCCTTGGAGGACCTTCGTACAACGATCGAAAATCCAGATAGGATGCTCCTCGAATGACGCATCTACTTCAAGCTCGACTTCCTCGGGCTGATAGACGTGAGACAGGTCTGAAAAGTAACGTTGGAGCTGAGAGATGTGGAAGATTTCGTGCATGGACCAATACCTCTGAGGTAGCTGCAATCGATAGGCGACCGACCCCACTCTCTCCAAGACCTCAAACGGCCCGACATACCCCGGTGAAAGCTTACCCTGTCTCTGAATCCTCTTGTGTCCCATCCACAGTGCAACACGTAGGAAAACCTGATCACCGACCCCTAACTCCAGAGGTTGTCTCCGCTGATCAGCATAAGACTTCTGTCGAGACTGCGCTGTAGCCATCCTCTTCTGAATCAGCTCTATCTGCTCTGAAGTCTCCTGAACAAGACGAGGTCCCAGAAAAGCTGCTTGTCCTGCCTCCAACCAGAATAAAGGTGATCATTATGGCCTACCGTACAAAGCCTCGTATGGCTCCATATAAATGGTTGCCTAGAAACTGTTGTTGTAGCCAAACTCCGCCAGAGGAATATGCTTCTCCCAAGAACCGCCAAATTCAAGGATGCAAGCTCGGAGCATATCCTAAAGCACTTGGATCGTGTGCTCGGACTAGCCCTCAGTGTGGGGATGGTATGATGTACTCAAAAGTACCTGTGTACCCAAGGTCTTATAATGTCCCTGCCAAACCCAAGAGGTAAAGCGTGAATCTCGGTCTGAAACAATAGAGCACAGAACTCCATGTTGACACACAATCTCTCTGATGTAAAGTCATCCCAGATCATTGACACTGAATGTCTCCTTGATTGGAAATAAGTGAGCAACCTTCGTAAGTCTGTCGACGACAACTGAAATAGCATCGTTCCTTCGAGTTGATCTCGGCAACCTGGTCATGAAGTCCATTGCAACATCATTCCACTTCCACTCCGGAATGGGTAATTGCTGTAAGAGCCCCGCTGGTCGCTGAAGCACTGCTTTAACTTGCTGACAAGTAGAACATCTCATGACAAAATCGGCAACATCCTTCTTCATACCTGGCCACCAGTATTGGCGATTAAGGTCTTGATACATCTTGGTGATGACAGGATGAACTGCCCAAACAGAGGAATGGAAATCCTGCATCAGCTCGTCGCGTATGTCTGATGGCACCCAAACGCATCCTTGGAAACAAATGACCTCATCCTCACCCACTTTTCATCGAAGAAGAGGATCCCCTCCTGACACAAACTCCCGGTGGACTATGCCTTCCGAGTCTGATAGCTGCCTCATCCGTACCCGATCAAGTAGCATGGAGGTAATAGCTACATAAGATAGAAACGTCTAGGCCCGTCTGTCATGCACCTCCTGATGCATCTCAGAGATCCGAGCCATCAGCTTCCACTCACTACTGGACTCCTGAACTTCCTGAATCTGAGTTCTCCTGCTCAACGCATTAGCCACGACATTGCCCTTTCCCGGTGTATAGGCAAGCACGAAATCAAAAGACTGTAGATACTCAAACCACCTACGTTGCCTCAGATTCATATCACGCTGAGTGAAGATATACTTGAGACTCTTTTGGTCAGTGAAGACCACAAAGTGCTCTCCCAGAAGATAGTTTCTCCAACAGCGCAAGGCATGAACAACAGCTGCCAACTCCAGATCGTGCGTAGGGTGGTTTCTCTTATGTGGCCTCAACTGCCGAGACCCATACGCAACGACTCCATCTCCCTTCATAAGCACATCTCCCAGCCCAATACATGAAGCATCACAATAGATGGTGTAATTCTTTCTTGGCTCCGACAAGACTAGTATCGGTGCTGACGTCTACCTCCCTTTCAGCTCTTGAAAGGCTGACTCACAAGATTCTGACCATAAGAACATTGCCCCCCTTCTTGGTCAGACCTATCAAAGGCACTTCTAGGAATGAAAATTCTTGAATGAAACGTCTGTAGAATCCAGCCATCCCTAGGAAACTCCGTACCTCAAAGACGTTAATCGGTTGCTCCTAGGAAATTACATCTCTCACTTTCTCTAGGTCCACAGAAACTTCTGCCTCTGAGATGACGTGACCCAAGAAGGGAATCTGAATCATCCATATGTGGCACATCGAGAGTTTAGCAGAAAGACATTGCTCTCTCAGTGTAATCAGAACGATCTCAAGATGGGTGTCATGGTCGTGTCGAGTTTGAGAGTACACCAAGATATCTTCCACGAAGACCATGATGAAGGAATCCAAGTAAGGATGGAACACTCGGTTAATCAGTGACATGAAAACTATAGGTGCATTAGTGAGACCAAACGGAATGACTGTATACTCGTATAGACCGTACCTGCTCCTGAAGGCTGTCAAAGGTATATCTGATGGTCTAACGCGCAACTGATGATAACCGGGCCTCAATTCGATCTTTGAGAACACCCATGCTCCTTGAAGTTGATCGAAAAGGTCATAAATCCGCGACAAGGGATATCGGTTCTTGACCATCAACTGGGTCAGCTTCCGATAATCCACACAAAGCCGAAGGGTACCGTCTGCCTTCTTCACGAACAGAACAGGCGAACCCCAAGGAGAAGTACTGGGTCGATTGAAACCCTTAGCCTGTAGCTCCTCCAACTGCTTCTTGAGTTCCCGCAACTCAGGTCTGGCCATCCTATAGGGAGGATTGGACACCGGTGCCACTCCTGGAACGAGCTCAATAGAGAATTCTACCTCACGCTCTCGAGGAAAACCCAAAAAGTACTCTCGAAAGACATCCCTAAAGGGATCCACCACTGGAGGATAGTCCATCTTTGGAGTCCCCTGATCATCCAGATAAAGACCAGAAATCTGGGATATCACCCCTCCTATCCCAAGATGCTCGAGTCCTATCTGACTCCCCCGAACATCCCATTCACCTCTATGAAGGAAGGATTCACCCTCCGGTGAAACGAAACTCACTCAGCAGCGATAGTAGTCGACAACTGCCCGGAAGGGAATCAACCAGTCCATGCAAAGGATGACATCATAGCCTGTCATCTCTAGGACATAGCGATCCCATAAGAAGCGATACCCTGCAATCTCAAGAGGGCACTCTCTACACTGGCGTAGACTAGATTTCCTTGTTCCCAAAGGAGTGTCGAGTGTCAACGAGTCGGCAGAGGAAAAGATGAAAAGTCCAAGGATCTCCAAAACGGCAACAGAGATAAAACTATGCGTATAACCAGTATTGAAATGAGTTGATGATAAAAATAAGGCTACTAAAATTGTACCTCGAATAGTAGAAGGGTAAGGATCCTGCTCATGATAAGTCTGCTCCATGACAAAAGACTGGCCCGTACTGCGGCCCTACGCGCCTGGCTGACCACTTTGGGCTGAACCTCCCGGCTGGTGCTAAGGAACTGGTGGCTGACTTCCATGGCCTCGACCTCCACCTCGACCCGAACAGCCGGAAGAACTCCAGTTCCCCGACTGGTGGGTAGCTGGCAGGCCTGCTCCTGAACGAGGAGTCATGGAAGAACCCCAGTCACCTGCTGTTGGTGAGAAAACCTGGTAGAAATGCTGAAGGTGACCCATCATCCCGCATGATATAGCACTCCACAGGGTCTCTCTGGAACTGCGGCCTCGTGTGCCCTGTCTGGCCACACTGATAGCATGTCACATGGCTGCCTGATGATGAATCTCGCTTCCTCAAATCACCGCGAGTAGGCTCCCTACGGCGCTTCTTGCTGTCATC
Source organism: Viscum album (assembly GCA_963277665.1). Classification (NCBI taxonomy): domain Eukaryota; kingdom Viridiplantae; phylum Streptophyta; class Magnoliopsida; order Santalales; family Viscaceae; genus Viscum; species Viscum album. The sequence continues at coordinate 780,128,858 of OY728161.1, forward strand.
TGAAGGAAAGATAGCTCTGGAAGCAGAACCGCCCTGTCTCGCAGCTCCAAAGTCTCTCAGATTTCACTCCGAAATCAGTTCCTGGTTGACGATGGAAGTAATGTATGTGAGCTTGAAGATGTCCACCTGTGAGCGGATCTACCGCCTGAGTCCATCGTCAAACTTCCTCTCCAATAACACACCACTCCCATCATGAAGGGGTGTAAAACACTACAACTCAGTGAAAAGAGAGGAATAATACATGACAGAAATAGTACCCTGCTCTATGCTCATGAACTCCCGGGCTCGATCGGGCCTCAGGGGCTTCAAGTAGAATTATTCGTAGAACACGCGCTGGAACTCCTCCCAAGCCATAGCTTGCTGCTGTCCCGCCTGTGAGATCACGTCCCACCACCTCTTGGCGGAGTCTCGGAGCATGTAGGTGGCGATCTTGACCCTCCTTTCATGAGTAATCTCCAGATGCTCGAATATAGTCAGCATGGCTTCCATCCATCACTCTACAGCCTGAGGTCCTCCCTCCTATGAGAATTTGGGAGGATGCTACTGCTGTAAAACCCGCGTCAAGTCTGCCATAGACAAGGAAGGATACGGTGCTCCTTGGAAGAGTTGTATCATCCTCATGAAACATTCCCTGAACTACGCATCAGTGCCCGCAACTGGAAAAACAACTGGTGCTAAGGCTGGCTCGGCTGGGGGATTGACAGAAAGTTCTCGATCAGCTCTATCTAGAGTCTGATCACTTCCTGACGACAGGCGTATGACCAAAGGACGGCTCGGAGGCATAGCTCTAAAAGATCAAAAGCACACCTCAGATCAAGAAAAACAACGACAGAGAACACAAGATCACAAAACGAGAACAGGGGAAGAAAAAAACACAAGATTGGAAAACACGACTACACGACATGTATAGAACTACATGGCTTGTCTTTTTAAACCACTGACATGGGCGTGTACCCATTCCCTACATGTCGTGTACACTTCAAACTACACGGCGGGTTGACCCCAACACATGGCATGTACTTGAAAACTATTCCCCTACCCGAGTCTCCTTACACGACTAACCCACATGGTCTGACTCAACCGAAGACTACACGGCGTGTTCGAAACAAACATGGCATGCACTAGACAAGGCTTCGGCAGCCCGTGCTGTTAAGCACACGGCTGTCTAAACGGCTGAACCTTACACGGCGTGCTCCGAAAAAACACGGTGTGTATAGTCGAAGGTGACACCATTCCGTGTTGTTCGTGACACAGCCGGGTACATGGACATGACTACATGGTGTGTTCTAAACAAACACGGCGAGTGGAAAGGAAGGTCACGCCGGCCCGTGTTGTTCGTGACATGGCCGGGTACCTGGACCAGACCACACGGCGTGTTCCCTACGGACATGGCATGTTCTACCCAATATTCCCTAGCATGTGTTGTTAGTGACACGACCGGGTACACAGCGTGTACCAATGGTACACGGCGTGTTCTTGAAGTTACTCCCACGACACCGTGTTCTGCTCACACGGTCAGTGACATGGCCTGAAAACTACATGGTGTGAGCTTGAAAAGTACAGGCCGTCTATTCTGGGATTTTCTGGGCAGTAGCTCAGAAACTGGGCAGAATTCAAAAAACACTAAAAAAAGGGAATGGATGCCAAATTCCGATTCAGGAGGGCCCATAACACCTCAAGAAGACAAATTTGGAATTCACTTTAAGAAATGAACAAAACAATAGTTTTCTAACACAATAGCAGAGAATCTATCAAGCATCTATCACAACAGCATGCAAAATCTACACAGAGCCCATCACAATAGCATGCAATCGCTAATTCACTCTAGATGGCATGGCAAGAATGCATGACATGTAATTTATACAAGTGCCTATATGATGCATGAGATGGAATTCCCTCATCTCATCAGGTTGCGACATAAATAGAACTGAAATATCAAAACAATAATAGTACAATCCATGTGAATCACTCTAGGTGAAATCTTACCAACCATAAAATATCAAAACCAGAAAACTGAAATTAACGAGGTAGTATGGCTTTTCCTTGTACACGAGTTAGCTACTCCTGGGCACAGCTTAATTCCAAGTACAAAATATTTCCTATCCCTGGATAAAGTCTCCAAACAGTAAAGAAAGAGAAAATAACCCCTCTAATACCACTTTGTAATGTCCTGAGTCTGGAGCCCCTCCAATGTTTCCATGTACCTAGTTCTCCACATGACCTCAAGCACGTTTCCCCGAATTCCATAGGATGCCGACTAGCAGGGAGGGCCTTGGTGAGTCGGTGGGGAAACTATGCCCCCATTCATTAAGGTATACAAGGTAAGAAAACTACAATAAACAGCGGAAGTAGAAACCAACATGCATAACAACAGAAACCAAATAGCGGATGCAATGCGGATATATAACAATGATGATAATAATGCAGCAGGTTCAAATATCTATGGAAAGTAGAAAACACAACAACGTACTGGATTACAACTGAAACCAAGTGAAAAGGAAAAACAAAACAATCTCATCAGCAATGCGAGCCACGGCTCGGTCCCATGTTCCCCAGCTCCTCATGCAGTCCAGATCCTAAAGTAGAAGGGCGCTTTCCCTTATCTATACCTGCAGCAACATAGTCTTCTTGGACCCAAAAGCATGGCCCAAACAGGGTGTGAGATACAATCCCAATAGGAAATCACCCAATGATTTGTGCCTAATTGTCAATGAATACATGGAAGTAAATAAACAAGAAGCAGTAAACAGGAAAACACAGGCAGCTACAATCCACATCTCAAACAAGGAAGCACACAAGTAGGTAGTCAACAACAAGAAAAAACAGGTAACCCTCTGTGTAGCTCTCACAATCTTACCCCTATGGTTCAACCTCTATGTACTAGAAACCCTCTGGGAGGCACACACAGTCTCACCCCTCTGGTTCAGCTACGTAAAATAAGAATACTCTTTGGGGAAGCACTCACCGTCAATTCCCCCTATAGTCTCGTATCGTGCTAAAGGCTCTCTAGGGAAGCACTCAACATCAATTCCCCCCGTGGCCTATATCGTAGTTAATGACACTCTAGATAATCCCTTCCGTCAATTCTCCCCTTGGACCCACATCGTGATTAAAAAGACACTCTGGAGAAACCCTTCCGTCAATTCCCCCTTTGGTATACTACTCAAGGTTCTCACAGTCCTGAGTACAACTAAACATGCTCAGTGCGTGTTTTATCGTCCAAGTAAACCTCAAGAACTACTTGTCTATCAACTAAGGCTCAACAACAATAATAAAACAGTAGTCCACAATCCTACAACTAGGAATGTCAAGCAAACTGAGAAAAAAAAATACTCTAGTCACAAGCAATAACCTCTACTAAAGCAATGAAGCAAAGCCGGCAAGAAACAAGGGAAAAAAAGGAAACACGCAATACCCTGTTCAAGGGTATTGGTGGAAATTGCACAAAATATACATCAACTTTCTACAGAAAGGCACAAACCACCTACCTCGATCCTAGGAGTTTGATATACGTGAACCTCGATGACAGATTCCCCTTAGAACGACGTAGATCAGAGAAAATTCACAAAACGTTCATCCCACGATAACACGGAAAGTAGGAGAAATCAATAAGCGAGGTTAGAGTAGAAGAAAGAACTCACCGCTGTGATTCCAACTCAACTGACTATTCTCGAATCAGAGAAAGGACGGAGTGGTAGGACTGTGTCGAAGATTCAGCCATACGGTCTCTCTCGGACGGTCGAAAACTGAAGAAGAAGACGAATATGGGGGTTAGACGCGACCCCGGTCCGTTTAATGAAAAAAAAGTACACTGCGTGTACTTCTAGAGTACAAGGCGTGTACTTCAAATTTTTCCGTACTCTGAAAAACTGGCCTCCACCTCAGCCTTACACACCATGTGTGTGGCCTGGGCAAAGCCAACACACGGCTTCAAGCCAGGAAGAGCACACGGCGTATACTCAGAAAGTACATGGCGTGTACTTTTGAAATTTCCAGAAAATTCATTTTTCTCAAAAACACCAGAAAAAGGAAAAACATAACTGAAAAGAGATCCGGGTTCTTACACATTTCCATGCTGCCAAATAACCCAAACCAGTGGAATAGACTTTCCCTAAAGAACCCTTTCATGGAAGTCCACTATTCGCATCAGCCACTAGACAACGGATAAATCAGGCTCATTATCCAACTCCTCCCAACTCAAGACTTGGGATGGATCTAGGTTGTATTTATTCAATTTGGAGATGTGGAAGACATCATGGATGGATTTCAACTGAGAAGGTAGGTCTATCCTATATTCCACCATTCGAATATTCTCGGTGATCTCAGAGGGTCCGACATACAACGACGTCAGCTACCCTTGCTTCCTAATCAATGATGGCCCATATGGGGGGCGACATTCAAGAATCACATGTCGCCAATAGAAAACTCTAGGTCTCGACTCCTCTAGTCAACATAATATTTATGGAGACTATGATCTGTCAATAAATGTTGCGTTTTCAACTTGACCTTCTTAGAAGACTCCTGCAGCAGACTCAACCCCAGCAGTGAGGTCTCACCTACCACATCCCAACATAGTGGTGGGTGACAAGGCTGACTATAGAGAGACTCAAAATAATCCATTAGAATCTAGGATTGATAACTATTATAATAATAAAACTCAACCAATCAAAATTGGCTATCCTAGGAACCTCAGAAGTCAAGAACACATGCACTGGGCTTGTCCTCCAAAACCTGATCCTCCTACTCTGTCTGACCATCCATTTGATAATGGTATGTCATTATCATCTTAATCTGAGACCCCAAGTCCTTATGAAGGTATTACCAAAACTCAGAAGTGAAATGGGGGTCTCTATCTAAGAGAACTACTAATGGAACACCGTGGATCCTTACCAAATTCTCGAGATTCAAATGGCCCAACTCATCCACCATAGTTATATCTCTGATCAGAATGATGTGGGAAGATTTGGTCAGACGATCAATCACCACCCAAATAGAATTCATACACTGGGGAGTACGAGATAATCCAACAATTATCTGCATAGAAACCTTGTCCCACATCCAGGTAGGAATGGAAAATGGATAGGGAAAACAGGAGGGACTTTGATGATCTTCTTCCACCAGCTAGTAGGTGTAGCATCTTGACACGAATTATGTGATGTCTCATCTCATACTAGGCCACCCAAACATCTAACGAACATCATAATACATCTTGGTGGCACACAGATGGACAACCCACTAAGACTGGTGGCTATCCTGCGTCACAACCTTATGTAGAGATAACGACACTACTGAACGTCCCGTGAAGCACTAGATGCCCTCAGGATATTAAGTCCAATCAGAAGATATCTCCCCACCATGAATAAAATTCTTCAACTACAGAAAAATCATACCACTAGGATGTTCCCACTGAATTAACTCCACGAGAGAAGGATTTAGCTAAACGTTCACCACGAATGCACCCCCATTTTACTCCTTGGTCTCCACTTGCATCTGAGCAAAGAGACCCATCAAAGTCCACACATCACTGGAATTCCTCAGAGCCTGCACTGGAACTCTTCTACTCAAGGAATCGGCCACCACATTACCCTTTCTTGGGATATAGATATTGTTAATGTCAAACCCCTATAAGTACTTGATCCTACGATGCTACCACATTTTTAGGTCCTTCTGTGAGAAGATATTTTCCAAGATTTTGTCATTAGATTAGACCACAAACTTATCCCAAAATAGGTTGTGATGCGAAATCTTCAAAGCATGCATAATATCTAGTAACTCCAAATCAAGGGTAGGCTAATTATTTTTCAGGTGGTCGGAGTTGGTGTGATCTATACACCACCATGTGATCATCTTGAAAAAGATCTCACCCAAGTCCTATACCGGAAGCTTCACAATACATCACATACTGCTTTTTAGCCTTTGGTAAAATTAGAATGGGGGTGGTAGTTGTAGTACCCCAAACATTTAATGTTCTGTTTCTATATTCATCACTGAGATACATTTTATTCATCACAGTGTTCCTTTGAAACAACACTATGTTATTTAGGAAATAGTTAAAACCTCACCATTAAAGATAAATTTTTCACTTCTATATTTTGAATTTCGAAAAATGATCATCCAGAGTTGTGTTCAGTAAGTCATTTAGAGTCTGACAGAACAAACTTGATTTCTGGTGAATAGTAACATACCATTATGAATATTAATAAGAATAGTAACATGAACCTTATGAAGAGTATATATTATTATTATTTTATTTTCATATGTAAATATTATAAAGGGATCTTAATTAATTTTTCAATTTCATATAAAACTAACTGCACTTCAAAATTGTTATTTTTAAAATTAATTATGGACTTATTTAAAAATTAAATTAATAATATTTAGAAAATTATATTTGAAAAATGGATTTCACTTTTTAATTACACTTTTTGAAAAATGGTAGAGAATAATTTTTGGTATTTTTCTGAAAATCTAAATTTTTTTATGAATAGTGGATTACAGTAAAATACCGTATATTCAATTTAACAGTTAAAAACATTTTTCATGACCTCACAAGTGACATAAGTCCACTTGGTTCGAAATCACATGAAATAATTACTATTAGAGGTCACATGAAACCACACTATTTGGTTGTCTTGAGAGAAATAATAAAATAATGAATTTAATATTCAAATTATAACCCTCTCTCCCACTATAAAAACCCCCCACCACAACCTCTTCTATAAACTCCTCCATGCCATGAAGATCCACAATTTTCTGTCCAATTACCCTTCCCAAGTCTCTTCCCCATGTCCTAGAGCTTATGGTCTCACCAAAAGTCCAAAAAAAAGCCCTTAAGAAGGATCTCAAGGAGAAGAGATCAAGAGGTAAACAACCTTTTTTATTTTCATTTTTTTCATTCATTTTATGTTATTCTCTTCCTTTCCCTTTGGATTGTGTTGTGATATTTCATTAAATATTTCCCATTACAGTCCATATTATTTATGAATGATGAGATATTTCATTCCTCTCATCAAACTATTTTTATGAAATTTTAAGAGACGTCGTTAGGCTGCCGAATTTTCGTGAGAAATTTATCAAGTTTTCATTCATTTTAAGATTAGTTTCTTTTCTTCTTCTTTACTCACCTAATATTAACAAAGAGGAATTTATGCTCCAGAATCATTTATTTTCTGGATGTTCTAATGTTGATAAAAAATTATTCATCATTATTCTTCAATTCTCCCACTTATTTAAGGAATAAAAACATTGTCCGTGATGTGTCGAATTACTGACATCGTGGATGATGTAATTTCAATTTCCATTAATTATTTAAAGTATGGTAATGAAACCAAATATATGGTTGAACCAGGTCATAATAAATTTTTTTTATCTAGTTTAATATTCTTGAATCTGTACACATTCCTAATATGAAATAAAAATAAAAAACAATTTTATTTAGCACTGAAAGTTTCAAGCCAAATTCAAGCATTTATCTTTAAACTCATCGAAGGAGTCATCATCATAGTATATAAACAGAATCATTATAAGATCATTTATGTCTATTTAATTTCACTAATAATTTATATTATTATTTTTAGATGTTTAACCAAACTTCAATATAACTTCCATTCATGAATATAAGTAAACAAAGCATGAAAGTAAGTAAGAAAATACTTCCAAAACAATAAAATTAATTCTCTTAAATCCATCAAAAAGTATACTAATGAACTAAATAAGGTTATACCATATCAATTAAATATAAAATAGGTTATGTAATTATGAATTAATAATCCTTATTTGTTTTTTCAGGTCTTTAAAAAGAAGACTAGAACACCTTCAATCATAAGGTAAGGGATCCTCTCTCTCACTTTTGTTCAAGAATATCCCGTTTGTTGTGTCTAACATTGTATTGTGCACCTAATAATACTTATGTGGTGTACCTACTTCCCATTTGAGATCACTTTTCATCTGAAATTATATTTCTGTTAAATATCCATAATCTCATGTCATGGATATGTTTATTGTCTAAACCATATACAATTTCACATATGGTGTATATTTGGGATGTTTATGATGAATCTGTATTCTATAATCGATACAGATATTGAAAAGGCATATTGATCTTGTATTGAATAATTGTATAAAGAATTATTTGGATTTAGAGGTGGGTGGGGCCCACTATATCCCCTCGATGCATCGGTAGGTCTCATGAGACAAAACAGTTTGGCGACAGACCCTTCGAGTTTGTTTCCAAAAAATCAGATTTGTTTATACCCACAATAGTAAATCGTTTTTATAGTATTATGGTTTCATGTGCCAGATACATGAAATCAAATTAATAATCATTCTATTTATTCATTATCAGTTTTTATTATTATCCATGAGGTTTTCACTATGAAAAAATCTATGGATGCAGTTTCATTCTCAATTTATTAATGGCATTAGTTGTTCATTTATTAACTATGTCATTTTGATTATGTCATATTGATTATTATTCACTTATTATTGTACTCATGCTTCCAAAATTTTTAACCCTTACTAAGAGTTTGAGCTCACCCCATTCATTTTCTACCTTCGATAGGTGTTGAAGAAAAGGCCTTTTATTGAGTTCCCGTGGATGCAGTTTTTAGTTTTTGTTTTGTATTGTATTTGGTTACCTTTCCCAATGTAATTGGAGTTACATATATGCATCTAGTTTCTTCAAGACTACTAAACTGACCGTTCCTTTGGGATTTTCATTCCTTCTAACCATGCCAATATCACATGTAATGCACTAGCTCTTGTCTAGAGGGGTTGGGGTGTTACAATTGGTATTAGGGGAAGTTTAGTAGGGAACATGAAAACTAGAGTAGTAAATATATAGTAGGGAACAAAGCCCTAAGGTTGCATTTGAGGATAAACATACAAGAACGACCTGGTATTTTGGTAAGGAATATATTATGTGGACCTTTCAAGCAATACATCCCTGTCTGGATACGAGCATGTAGAGGTGGCTCTGGCACAGATGTATCTAGGGGTAAAACCTGAAAACACCTCTTTCGGCTAGACTCGAACGGGAACTGGTACACGACAACGGGCATTGCTACACTCTTGGTTACATCAAAACTGGGAAAGATATGCTAGGGATAATTAATGTTTTGTTTAAAAGGAATTATGAAGGAGTTAATGTAAATATTTCCTTAGAGGAACCATGTTTATAAGATTATCTATTCATAGAATTTCAATCTATGTTGAGTGCTTTTATATTTACGATTTGAAAACTAATCTAGTTTATCCCATTATTTAGAAATGGTATCTAATGGAAGAAGGGGAATCAATTCTCGTGGGAAAGGTAGAGATCTCCTTACTGAGTAAGTCAACACATTCAACGTTGGAGCAGATAAGATCATGACTATATTGGGACAACATACTCAAGTTGTAACGAATAACCATTCCACACCTGTTTTGGATCGTTTCATGTGGCAGAAGCCCCCATCATTCAGTGGGACTACTAATCCAGGGGTATCTAAGCAATGGATCATGTCACACGAAAAAATATTCATGGCATTAAGATGCCATGAAAATGAGATGGTGGTGATGGCAGTTTATTGTCACAAGGGTGATGCTAACCAATGGTGGTCTCTAATTCAGAACACCATGGAGGAAGAAGAAATAGAGGATATGGAGTGGATGAATTTTAATGAAATATTATTCGAGAAATATTTCCCTCGTGAGAAACGAAGTTAAATGAAGCAGAAATTCCTTAGCTTGAAACAAAGAGAAGAATACTGTGTTGTAGAGTATGAGGATACTTTTACAAGGCTGGCCAGGTATGCCATAGATTACGTACATGACTCAGCAGACAAGAATGATCATTTCTATGAAGGTCTTATGTCAACTATTCATAGGTCACTGAATTCTCAAAAATTTTCATTATATGATGGAATTGTATCAAGAGCCATCAAAAGAGAAAGATAATTTTATAGATAAAATCTTTTCAATGGAAACCAAGATAAGAAGCGGTACTCTGATATCAAATGAAAAAGATAAGCACTGAAGAAGAGCAAGGTAATGAATCATTTTCCATTATGTGAGAACTGTTGAAAGAATCATCTCGAGAAATTCTTGAAAGGGATGGGAGTCTACTATAACTTTGGAGAAAAGGGTCATAGATCTGATGAATGCAAGGGGAAGGAACAATTCAATGATGTTTAATGCTACAATTATAGAGATATGGGACACTATTCAAATGAGAGTCTTAAACTCCAAGGAAACTTAACTCAAAAAAGTCCAAGACATAAAGAGAGAGCTTATGCGATTACAACTGTGGAGGTCGAAGTTCTAAATGATGTGGTGGAAGGTTCTATAATTGTTCCCTAAAACATAGCCAATACTTTATTTGATTTTGGATCATCACATTCATTTATATCCTCTCTTTTTTCCAAGAAAATTAGATATGTCCAATTTTCTTTAATAAAGGAGTTTTCAGTCAAAACTCCCATGGGATGTATCATTGCAACAAAGGCATGTCGACTAGTCCCCCTCTAAAAAACAAAACATTCTTTAGTTTCTACCCTTATCATCATACCCATGACTAAATTTGATATAATTCATGGTATATATTGGATATCAAATTATGAAGGGATGAGTTATTGCATGAAAAATGAAGTTACAATTTTTATAAATGGTGTAGAATCCCTTGTCTTTAGGGAAGAAACTTCACCACATGATTCTTATCTAGAACCACCCCCAGTAGCTCTATTGAATGCAATAATTTTATAGTAAGATAAAACAATATCTATAGGAGAGAAAATAAATATTCAAATTGAATATGTGCACATAGTGAAAGAGTACATTGATGTAGGATTTGCCTAGACGTCCTCCAGAGTGGGAAATTGAGTTTTCCATCTACTTAATTCCTAGTTAAAGACCTATATCAAAGCCCCCATATAGAATGAACACTATGGAGCTAGTGGAGGAGAAGAAACAAGTAGAAGAGTTGAGTGTCAAAGGATTTATTCGACCTAGTTTTTCTCCATGGGGAGCCCCAGTCTTATTTGTAAATAAGAAAGATGGATCTATGAGGCTATGCATTGATTAAAGTGAAAACAATGCTATTACAATAAAGAATAAGTATCCTCTACCTCGGATTGATGATTTACATGACCAAATTCCTGGAGCTCAATACGTTTAAAATATTGACCTCCGATTTGGATATCATCAATTGCGTGTGAGGAAAGAAGATATTCCGAAGATAGTATTTTGAACCAGATATGGGCATTACTAGTTTACAGTGATGCCTTTTGGACTGATGAATGCACCATCTGTTTTCATGGATTTAATGAATAGTGTTTTCAATGAATATCTTGAAAACATTGTTGTGATATTCATCTATGATATCCACGTATGCTCAAAAAGATATGAAGACCATGAGAGTCACTTGTGAGTTATTCTAGGAACTCTGAGAAGAAATCAATTATATGGGATGTTTAGCAACTGGGAATTCTGGATTCAGTTAGTTTTTTTCTTGGACATATTGTCTCAAAAGATGGTATCCTAGTTGATCCTGCGGAGACAAGGACAATCCCAGATTGGCCCACGCCAACAAACATAACTGAGGTACGCGGTTTTATTGGCATAGTAGGTTATTATCGGCTTTTCGTGCAGAATTTTTCCTGACTGGCTAACCTTCTAACGAAGCTCACACGAAAAGGGGTTAATTTTTTTGGACCAATGATGGTGAAGAATGTTTCAAAGAACTGGAGAGAATATTAGTCAATGCTCCTATATTGACTCTAACATTGGGGACTGACGGGTTTGTTATTTATAGTGATGCTTCAAAGAAAGGACTTGGTTTTGTCCTTATGAAAAATGATAGGGTTATTTCTTATGCATCACGAAAGATAAAAGTTCATGAGAAAAACTATGCAACTCATGATATTGAGTTAGCTGCTGTAATCTTTGCTTTGACAATATAGAGACATTATCTATATGGTAAAAAATGTGAGATTTATATTGATCACAAGAGTTTGAAGTATAATTTCTCACAGAATGAACTCAAAAAGAGGCAAAAAAGATGGCCTGAACTTCTCAAGGATTATGATTGCATGATACACTACCACCCGAGGAAGGAAGATAAGGTGGCAGATGATTTGAGCAGAAAGGATCATGGAGTTTTGAACAAGATGAGAGTTGAATGGGATCCTATTTTCAAGGATCTAATAAAGAAGGATATTGGAATAACCATGGAATGTGAAACATCAATTCTTTTTCAAATAGTTTAAAAACCATCTCTACTAGAAATGATAAAAAGTTCTCATGATGATGATTAGGAGTTTCAAAAGAAGATTAAAGCTGTGAATGATGGGAGATTGATTGAATTCGTATATGAAGATGCAATTTTGAGATTTGGGAAGAGACATTGTATTCCCAATATACTTGATCTATGAAGGGAATTTTTTGATGATGAACATAGTTCCAATTTCACTATACACCCTGGTAGCACAAAGATGTATAGAGATTTGAAGGTATAATTTTTTTGGGACAACATGAAGAGAGAGATTCGTATTTTTGTGTTAAGATTATGGTTTTTCAACAAGTGAAAGTTAGAAGGAAACATCCTGGAGGAGTATTGCAACCTCTTCCCATACATGAGTGGAAATGGGATAATATCACGATGGACTTTGTTTTGGGACTACCAGATACTTATAGAAGGAACGATGCAATATGGGTCATTGTTGATCGTCTAACCAAGTTAGCACATTTTCTTGCTACAAGAGAAGATCTACCACTTGAACGCCTAGCAAGAATATATATTAATGACGTTTTGAGACTTCATGGAGTACCCCTATCGATTGTTTATGATTGTGATCCACATTTTAATTCATGAATCTGGAAAAGTCTTCAGAAATCCCTAAATACTGAACATCATTTGAGCACTGCCTACCACCCACAAACTGAAGGACAATTAGAACGGACTATTCAAACATTGGAAGACATGTTGAGGTCTTGTTCAACTAATTTTCAAGGTAGGTGGGATCAGTATTTACCTCTCGTATAATTTTCCTACAACCATAGCTATTCATGTATTTAGATGGAACCCTATGAAGCATTGTATGGGAGGAGATGTCATACCCCAACTTGCCGGGATGATGTTGGTGAAAGAAAGCTCGTGGGCCTAGAACATGATGATGTGACAACTGAGAAGGTGAAGAATAGTCAGAACCATATCAAAATAGCTCAATGTAGGTAAAATAGCTATGCAGATAACCGAAGGAAGGATTTGGAGTTTCAAGAAGGTGATCACATTTTCTTAAAGGTATCTCCATGGAATGGTATTATATGATTGGGAAAGAAGGGAAAGTTAAGTCCCAGGTACGTCGGACCATTTGAAATTCTGGACCGAATTGGAGTCGTAGCTTATCGTTTGGAAATGCCGCCAAGTATCTCCATGGTTCACAATGTGTTCCATGTGTCAATGTTAAGAATTTACATGCCAGACACGACACATGTACTCACTTATGAAGAAGTAGAACTTGAGCCAGATCTATCTTATGGTGAAGAGCCTATCAAGATTCTTGATACTAGAGAACATGTATTGAGAAATCAGACGAATCGTCTGGTAAAGATTCTATGGAGGAACCATAAGATGGATGAAGCAATATGGGAGCCTGAGGAGCTGATGTTAAAGACATACGTGAATCTTTTTAAGTAATATTTTGTAAATTTCGAGGACGAAATTTTCCAAAGGAGGGAATAATGTAGTACCCAAAACATTTTATGCTATGTTTCTCTATTCATCACTGAGTTATATTCTATTCATCATTGTTTTCCTTTGAAACAACACAAGTATATTTTGGAGATAGTTAAAACCTCGCCATTAAACATAAATTTCTCACTTCTATGTTTTGAATTTCGAAAAATGATCATCTAGAGTTGTCTTCAGTATGTCATTTTAAGTCTGATAGAACAAACATGATTTTTGGTGAATAGTAACATACCCTTATGAATATTAATGTGAATAGTAACATGACCTTTATTAATAGTAAATAATAATATTTTTTTATTTTCTTAAGGCAATATGATAATTGGATCTTAATTATTTTTTCAATGTCACATAAAACTAACTGCACTTCAAAATTGTTATTTTTCGAATTAACTATGGAATTATTTAAAAATTAAATTAATAATATTTAGAAAATTCTTTTTTAAAAATGGATTTCAGTTTTAAATTCTACACGTCGAAGAATGGTACCGGTGAGTTTATGGGATTTTTCGGAAAATCTGGAATTTCTGATGAATAGTGAAATACGGTAAAATACTGTATATTCAATTTATCAGTTAAATACACTATTCATGAAATCACAAGTGATGCAAGGAAACCTGGTTCGAACTCCCATGAACTTATTGGAATTAATTGTTACATTAAACCAGACTATTTGGTTGTCTTGAGAGAAATAATAAAATAATGAATTTAATATTCAAATTATACCCCTCTCCTCCAATATAAAAACCCCCACCACTACCTCTTATTTTCACTTCTCTATGCCTTTAAGCTCCTCAAATTTATTCCCAATTACCCTTCCCAAGTCTCTTCCCAATGTCCTAGAGCTACTGGTCTCACCAAAAGACCAAAACCTATGCCTTTAAGAAGGATCTCAAGGAGAAGAGATCAAGAGGTAAACAACCTCTTTTATTTTCAGTATTTTCTTACATTTTATGTTATTCTCTTCCTTTCCCTTTGGCCTGTGTTGGGATATTTCATTAAATATTCTCCCTTAATGTCCATATTATGTATGAATGATGAGATATTACATTCCTTTCATTAAAATATTTTTATGAAATTTTAAGAGACACAGTTAGGCTGCCGAATATTCGTGAGAAATTTATCATGTTTTCATTCATTTTAAGATTCCTTTCATTTCTTCTTAATTCCTCACCTCATCTAAACCAAGAAGAATGTATGCTCCAGAATATGTTGTTTTGTAGATGTTATAATGTTTATGAAAAATTCTTTATCATTATTCTTCTCCTCTCTCACTTATTTAAGGAATAAAAACATTGTCCGTGATGTGTCGAATTACCAACATCGTGGACGATGTAATTTCAATTTCCATTAATTCTTTCAAGTATGGTCATGAAACCAAATATATGGTTGAACCAGGTCATAATATATTTTTTTTTTCTTGATAAATGTTCTGTAATCTTTACACATTACTAATATGGAATAAAAATAGAAAACAATTTTATTTAGCACAAAAACTGCCAAGCCAAATTCAAGCATTTATCATTAAACTCATCGAATGAGTCATCATCATAGTATATAACCAGAATCATTATAAGATCATTTATGTCTCCTTAATTTCACTAATAATGTATATTAACAATTCTGGATGTTTAACCATATTTCAAACCAACAACCATTCATGAATATAAGTAAACAAAGCATGAAACCAAGTAAGAAAATACTTCCAAATACAATAAAATTAAATCTCTTATATACAACAAAAGGCCATTAATTAACTAAATAAGGTTATACCATATCAATTTAATATAATAGAGGTTCTGGACTTATGAATTAATATTCCTAAATTGTTTATTCAGGTATTTAAAAACAAGACAAGAACACCTTCAAGCATAAGGTTAGGGATCCTCCCTCTCACTTTTGTTCAAGAATATCCCCTTTGTTGTGACTAACATTGTATTGTGCACCAAATAATCCTTATTTGGTCTACCTACTACCCATTTGAGATCACTTTCCATTTGATATTATATTTCTATTAAATATACATAATCTCATGTCATGGATATGTTTATTGTCTAAACCATATACCATTTCACATACGTTGTATATTTGCGATGTTATTGATGAATCTACATTCTATACTCTATAAGGATATTGAAAAAGAATATTTCTCTTATATTTAATCATTTCATAAAGAATTCTTTGGATGTAGAGGTGGGTGGGGCCCACTACAGCCCCTAGATGCATCGGTAGGTCTCATGAGACAAAATAGTTTGGCGACAGACCCTTCGAGTTTGTTACCAAAAAATCAGACTTGTTTCTACCCACAGAAGTAAACCATTATTACGGTATTATGGATTCATGTTCCAGATTCATGACGTCCAATTAATAAGAATTCTCTTTATTCATTATCAGTTATTATTATTATCAATGAGGTTTTCACTATGAAAAAATATATGGATGCAGTTTCATTCTCAATTTATTAAGTGCATTAGTTGTTCATTTATTCACTATGCCATTTTGATAATGTCAGATTTATTATGATTAACATATTATTTTACTCATGATTACGCTATTTGTAACCCTTACTGAGTGTTTGAGCTCACCCATTTCATTGTCTACCTTCAACAGGTGATGGAGAGAAGGCCTTTTTTTGACTTCCTGTGGACTAAGTTTTTAGTTTTTGTTTTGTATTGTATTTTGTAACATTTCCCATTGTAATTGGAGTTACATATATGTATCTAGTTTCTTCAAGACTACTAAACTGATCGTTCCTTCAGGATTTTCATTTCTTCTAACCATGTTAATATGACAAGTAATGCACCGACTCCTGTCTAGAGGGGTCGGGGTGTTACTGTAGTCAACTATCTCTTCAGCTCCTCGAAGGATGCCTGAAATTCTAAGGACCATACAAACTTCACCCCTTTCCAGGTGAGTGCTTTCATCCATGATGTAAGTCGATAGAAATCTAAAACAAACTACCTGTAATAACCAACAAGGTCGAGGAACCTCTTGATATCAAACAATTTCTTTAGCTACTACCATTACATAACCGCACCGATATTCTTGGTGTCCACTAAAACCCCCTCCTCTAAGATCATGTGCCCATGAAATTTCACTACCCTGATCCAGATAGTTAATATGGAAAGCTTTTCATAAAGGTGATGCTTTTGCAAATTGCCCAGAATGATCTGTAAGTGACGCACATGTTCCTCCTTCGATCCCAAAAAAACCAGGATGTAAATCAAAAATACAATGACAAAATAATCTTGATACTGATAGAAAACTATGTTCATGAGTTCCATAAAGACAGCGGGATCGTTATTCAATCCAAAGTGCATGATGAAATACTCAAAGTGGTTGTACCTTCTTCGGATGGCTGTCTTCAAGATATCTGCCACTTTCACCCTAAGTTGATGCTGTCCTAAATGCAAGGCTATTTTTGAGAACCAATTTCCCCCCCTGAACTAATCAAACAAATCATCTATTCTAGGAAAAGGATATTTGTTTTTAATTGTTACCTTATTCGGTTTTTGGTAGTCAATACACAACTGTAGGGATCCATTGGCCTTTTTCACGAACAACAGAGGAGAATCCCAAGGAGAAACGTTCGGTAAAATTAATACATTGGATTCTAAGTCATCTAGTTGTATATTTAATTCCCTCATCTTGGTGGGGAGAATATGATATGAGGGATGAGATATCGGCTTTTTTCCCGGTGCCAGATCAATCGAAAACTCCACATCCCACTCCAAGGGAAAACCTGAAAAATAATCTGTAAATACCTACAGAAACTCATTTACTACATGAGGTAGTAAAAATGAAGGGGAAAAACCACCATCTATTAGAGAAAGTGACAATAACTGGATGATATGACTTCCCAACTCTATGAGTGGAAGTCCTACTCTACCTGACCATGGATCCCATTTACCACAAAAACCCGACAACTCCCATCAGGTGCCATGAAACTCACAGTCCACCTGTAGAAATCGATGTTTTCCTAGAAGTATAATATCAAATCCATTCTAAGTATCAAATAAAAAATATCCATATCTAATACCAAATAGTCTCACTCTAGGTCAATCACTAACATGGAGAGCGCACATGATAAGGACTTGAGACCCTGCTCCTTATTCATTCCCAGCGGCATCTCCAAATCCCTCGCAAAAGACAACAACTCAGTTTTCAAGTTTAGAGGGTCCACAAAACAGGAAAAAATTTATGAAATAGAGGCACCAGTAATAAAAATTTCAGCATCTATAGAAGATTCAATCAAAACAGTACCTCAAACTATTGACAGTACCACCTCTAATCCTACTGTTTCCTAATCCACTACATGGAGATGCCCGGTCTCTGCCTGACGACGAATGATAGTCTTTGGTTCTGGCCTAAACTGGAACTTCCCAAGAGATGACCTAGCCCTACAACCACAACCATCAAATTGATATTCTCCCATCCTTGATGACTCTGACTTTGCTGGAACTCCTTTTGAAGAAACTGACCCTAACCCACTCTGAAGTAGAAGTCACACTTTGAAAAAGAACTTCAAGTGACACATACCTCCACATTGGTAACATGGATTTGGAGGATGTTATAATGTGGGTCAGATGTTCCCCATCCTCCCACACTGGTGGCACAGAACTGATCTTGCATCCGAAGCCACATATGTGAATTGCTTAGAAGAGTGGCATGAACTTCCACCCCTTTTCTTCACATATTCCTCCTACTTATTTTTCTTTTCTAAATATATTCCAATGCCCATTACTGATACTGACCTAGTGAAACCATCCCTCCATTTCCGATCATTATTTACCATACAAACCCGGTCAATGACCTCAGCATAGGTCCTCATCTTGATCAAGAAAACCTCAGAGTATATCTCTGGTCGCAAGCCTTTATCAAACCTATAGGCCTTCTATTTCTCTTTAGAGATGATTTTAGGAGAATAACAAACCAAAAAAGAAAAATGGTTGGCGTACTCCATCGCAGATTGATTCCCCTAAATAGGGTCCATGAACTCTCAGGACATGGAATATTCCAAGATCCCAGGGCAGTATTGTTCATTGAAGACAACCTTGAAATATCCTTAGTGCATTTTCTCATTCTTCCCAGTTTTTATTACCAATTCCCACTACCTCCGAATGGGAACCTCCAATAGAAATGATGTTCACTTCACCCTGATCTCCTCTGGTGTATTCAGGAACTCAAACATGAAATTGATCTTTTTGAGCCATTCCTTTGCTTCTTGGGGTTCTACGCTGTCTCAGAAGGTTGGAGGCTTGATTTTCAGAAACCACTAATATTTGTCTTCTCTAGGACCTATATCTTCTACTTTAACAAGAATGGGAATAGTATAGGGTCCCTATCCCAGAGCATAGACAGCCCGAACCATTGCCTCAACAAGCTACTGATCAATCTGTGTGGGAGAACTCTCTCTAGCTTCCTATCATGGGCGCAGGGGAGCTTTCTAGGAAGGCATGTTGCTACAAATTGAAACAGTCACAAAAAAATATTCTATACCAACATTATGAAAATTTTAATCAAGTACATAAAATATAAATAATCTATACACATTACAGTAATAAGAGAAAAAACTACTCCACCCCCTCCTGATTTCCACGTGTAGTCTACAGCCCACACATCTCAACTGGAAGTGAAGTCAAATAAAAAATTCCAATGTCCCATGGTGACTCGAGGTCTACCAAGAGAGGTGAAGGCCAAGAAACCTACTCATGAGAAAAAATCCTTGTCCCAAAAATCCTAGATCATGTCTATCCCGACTCATACCAAAATAATATTGTAACCGAAAAACATAAACCTCCTCTGATACAATTTTATCATGAACTGAATATTTCTTCCATCACAACCAGCACCAAACTCGGCCTTTTACAAGGCCCGAAGGGTGTTCCCAATCCCCATGGGTGGGAAAAAGTTCCCTTTTATCGATTAATTTGGTTTGGGATTGATTTACCTGAGTATAAAGGCATAAAACATTAAAAACAATCAATAATATGTATTTGAAATTTTCATTCCAAACAAGCCATAACAAAAACCTGATCTGAATACATGGTTTAAAATAAATTACAAGAGTTTCAAAAATAATTATAAAAGCATCAAATATGCCACAAATACTCCACACAGCAAGGGTTCATCACCCTCAAGCGGTCTCCACAACATCGCACCATATGAGGGGACTAACAACCTGTACCGCCTTAACCCGAGGCTTTTCCATTACCTATGTCAGTTATAAATATGTATACATACACCCTTGGGGTGTATGTATTGTGTGAGACTAATCCCAATAGGATACCACCCAAATATTCCAAATAGTATGCAATACAAAGTGAAAAGCATGCAGTTTTAATCTGTAAGGAAAAACACCAACAAATTCCAGGAAATGAAACATTCAATTGTAAACTGTTTTCAAAATAAAACTTTCATAATGTAAAAACATTTAAATAATCAATGTTAGATAATTTAATTTACATCCAATCACACCCTAGTACAAGGTTAAATTCCATAGATATAATTATCACCAAAACCCAGAACACCCCTGGTCACTAGATAGTCTTGGGCCCAATGTACCTCGTACATCCATGTAAAATATCTTTGTCACAATCCTTTCCTATGCACAATCTGCTAGTATGGAAAATACCCATTGCCCAGTGGTCCCCAAACAACATCCATATAGTTTAGTTAGTGTTTTTTTATACAAAATTCTATGTGAAACAGGGACAGAACCCATCTGGATCACTAGCTGTACTATTACATATCCACCCACCTAGGTACCCAGGCATCCCCCGTTGTGATCAACAAATTTAATCATGATAAAAACATCCCATTTCATATAAAATCACCAATAATAGTCACATCTAAACAATAAATTAGCTATAAAACCTTTATTCCACTTACAACACCCAAAAACATTTTAATTTTCAATAAAAAACTTCTCAAAATCTCACATTGTTTTTCACCCAAACCACCTTAAAATACCCACATTGCACACCATTTGCACACAAAAAAGTCACCAAAACAGAAATGGAAGACCAATACCCATCAATGAAAAAAACATCAGTTATAGTGCATCACCATATGAACCAAGAAGTTATATCTTTTTAAAACATTCGTTTTCACACAAACATGGCACATAAGGTTTATATACTTCACAGAAACCATTAATTATTTTTGCAGCAACAACCAAATGAGATAAAAATTCACAAAATTATTCTAAGACCTAATACATATCATTAAAATCAAATAATTATCTATAGGGATGCCCCAAATTAACTAATAAAACATTTCTATGAAAACCCCCCAATTTCACCTAAAAATGGCACTTAAACTTCATTTTCATTACATATAAAACTAAAAACCATTTTCAAACCAATAAAAACATGACATTAAAATTAAGATATGATAAAAACATCAATATAAGTCACAAGTATTTCATGCACAATGTAATAGCCTACCAAAATAATGAAAACCCATGAATCATTGTGCGAAAATCAAACCGCACCACAGTCGCACCACAAGGGAGTTAGATCAAGCATAAAACAAAAATACTAGACAAAGAAATCCAAAATCCAACCCTAGGCTCCAAAACCTAGTTTATGGACATTAGTTACCATATGTATAAGTGAAGAAACCATACGAAAATTGAATTAAACCCTAAGCAAATTGAATGAAAAATTAAGGAGACCCACTTACTTGAGGGATCTTGATGAAATCGCCACAAAAAACCAGTATCTTAATTTTCAAATAGCGAAAAATGAAATTGAGCTTATAATAAGGAAGGAAATGTAAATTTTGAACTGAAATGGGGGAAAAAGATTAAAAATTTAGGTACTTATAAAGGAATCAAATTATCTTTTTCAATATGGGTAAGGGTGGGAGAATCAGGAGACCGAGAGAAGGTATCAGGTACAACATGTATGGAGGGAAAGCAAGATCCATTATAATAAATAGTAATTTCCCTATGAAAAATAACGTGAATATTCATGATGGTGTTTAATATATGTTGGGTTATTCTAATTACATAAAATTATTTTAAAAAATATTAATCATAAATTTTAATTTTGGAAAGATGAAAGTGCATTAAATTAAAATTGGAATAAACTGAAAGTGCATAATACAAGTACAGAAATTGAAAGCACATTACATTTGAAGTTCATTATACATGTATAAACTGCAATCCCATTACTATAATTTATTAATTGAAAGTGCATTATACTATATTTTAATTTTACATGTATAAACTGAAAGTAAGATATTGTCTGGAAATACTATTCTCCCTTCTTTTGGTCACATGTGGAAAAAAGGATTACCTTTGTAATTTTGGTCAATTGAAATGTTTTCTTGGAAATAAAAACAAAAACAAAAATAAATAATACTATATTTATTATAACTACCATGTGAAAGAAATGAAATTTTTTGTCCTGGTTTTTCCAGACTTATAAACAATAAACTACTCAAATCAAATACGAAGGAAACCAAAAGTAAAAAAATTAAAATGACAAATAATTGTTCCTGAAGACAAGTATCCTTATAGTAACAATGGGATCAACCATTGTTTGTTTTTTTATATTTTTACGAAGTATCATTTCTTCACTATGAGCCTAAAATCTCATAGAATAAAAATAACTAAAATAACACTATCCAAATAATGAACATAAAATATAAAAGATAAAAAAACATAATAATAGTTATGAATATTAAATATTTTTTATTTCATTCAAAATATCATATAAAAATTTAATCCAATGTTTTCTGATTATGTTTTAGAGTGAAAAGTAGTTTTTATTTACATACTTACTAATATTCTATGATACCTTTTTTATCTAGAATTTGATTTGGATTTGAAATTAAAATATGAAATATTTTAAATATATTCCTAAGGATACCAATATAATCACAATATGAAAAAGTATTTTAAAGGGTAAAAACATTTGAAATTCAGTTTTTTTAAACAATGAATATAAAAAATATTTATATAAAATGAAAACTATGTGAGAGAAATATACAAGGAACTATATATTTAGAATATTTGAGTGAATTGGGGATCATAATTAGTATAACAATGTTATATATTCCCATAAAATACAGATATACCTACAATTCATTTGTAAATAAAAACATGGAGGTTTTAGTGAAATTTTTGGAGTTTTGGAGGCTGGGTTTATTTACATACATTCTATTGAAGTTGAAATATGACATAGCCATAATGAGGGAAAGGGGATACCAATAAGGATTAGGGTTTATGAACATTATAGTAAAAGGGAAAAGGTATTAATTGGACATTCCAGAGGTGGAATGTCTAGAATTTTGAGAGAAGTCATGTCATGGTTTTGGAGTTTGGTCTATCGAGAGATAAAAATATTACAAAGGAAGAAGTCATTCATAATGAAGGGATCCTATAGAATAGGAGGATAGATATAGTATATAAATTTTAAGGAATTGGTGAGGGATTCAGGTCATATCATGGCATAAATTTCATACCAACTAAAATTCTGATGTTGTAGAAAGGATTTGGAATCACTTATCTGGAAGATGATGTGTTTTAGTCCAAATTTGGAGTTATAAAGTTGAGGATTATAGGTACAAAAAACCCTAATCTAATAGAAAGACCAGAATTGTGACCGAGGGGAGGAGTAGGTATTGTTGGTGGTGGAGGCAGAGGAAGTGGCAGTGTAACATAAAACACTAGTTTAATGGTGAGAAGGCAGTTGGGAGAAAGGGGACTCAATTTTGTGAGATGGGAGGGGAATTCATGCAGGCATCGAGAAAGGGAATATGGGATTAAAGGAAGACATTAATTATGGATACAAAAAGAATAAAGGGATAAAGGGAATAAAGGTTGAAACTAGAAGAGGAGATTAAGGGGATTTAGGAAGCATGTAATGGTTGGATATGACTCTGCATGCATCAGATTTTTGGAAGCCTCTAACTTAATAATTTAATTTATAAAATAAATATTTAAAAAAAATTGAATTAAATGCATGTGATCATGAATTATGATATGGATCATGATGGATTTCGTTTCCTAGAACCAACTTCTATGTATTTTATGATAAACTTATATTCATTGTTTTAAAAATTATTATTTTTCATATAACATAATGATTGTTCTTCTCATGACATAGCATGTGATAATGTCCCAAGAGTTGCTATCTCAGTGAAAGGCCAGAGCAGTTCCCTGCTATGATAAGAACCCGAAAGTGATATGAAACTATTAATAAAAAAATTCAACGGCAAGATGATATCATTTTATGGGGAAAATATTATATAGGCTATCTTGGATGGAGAGTCGTACGAATTTGAAGAACATTACCATGATTTATTCCCTTGTACGTATCTAATATTATATTTTTATAACGAGACCCAACAATATGAAATACACACTTATTAGTGTCATTGGATTTTCCTATCTTCAGATGTGAGTATTGGTCCTTAGATTTTATGAATATTTTTATCAGATATTATGAGTCACATAATTTGATGTCTTGACGAAAAAAGTAACGAAGGATATTCATAGTGAGGTAGGATATGTTGGGTACATCTCGAGTAATATTTCATTAATGAATAATTATAGAAAGGAATTATCCCATTTTTCTTTAAATTGAGTTAATATCTTATGCCCTATGATGTAAATGATATATCCTAAATAAATCGATGGCCATGGTATTTTCTAGGAAATTTCTATTTCTGAAAATTCATAGAATGAGGTATTGAGAAGATAGGTTGATGACACTAGCATGCGACCTGCTCGATTGGAGAAATTGTGATAAATTGGATATTATTACATGGTAAGTGTTCATTTGAGGTTAAATGTTGTCGTATAATTAACTTATTTTTCTTTGGGTCCCCTGGCATGTCTCTAGACACTAACCATTGACTTTATATAGGTTCACCTAATGCCAATGAGAAAAAGGCTTAGAGGGTCACACACTAAGTGTATTCGGAATCTCACATAAATAATTTATTATTTTACATGTTAAATAAATATTATTCCTGGTTGTGGTTTATTAATTATTCATGTATTCCTGATCACAATTATTTTTCCACTAGTTATTTCAGAGAATATATTTTGAGTAGAATATTTAATAAATTTTTTTTTCTATTTTTGGTCAATATAATATTTATTTATTTATCAGCGAATAATGCGATGACATTTATTTCATAAATAAATGGTCATTATTCAAGTCAAGATAAATATTGAGAAGGATTGGTGGATCAAGTTTAAGGGTCTAGTGAGAAATAATTATATCAAATATTATTTCATTAAATAATAATTAATTATAACTTATAGGTTAATCACATGTCAAGAAATAATGACAATGTTTTTATTATTTGACATGGGGTTTCACATGGACTAATAAAATAAATAAAGGCACTTGGGAAAATTAATTAATATTACCTAGTGAATTAAATGCCTAGTTTTCTTATTATCATATAAATAGCCTAGGGAATGAAAAATCTAGCCAATTAGTGTTGTACAAAACATTCTTGGAGAAACATCCCATTTCTAAAGAGTTCTTCTCTCTCAAAAATGTTCTCAAGAACGAGAGATGCCATCCATCAGTAGATCAAGGAAAACGCTTTGGAATAAGTTCTCCAGGCGATCGAAGGAGGATGACTCAAGCACAATGATCTTTCATGCTAGCACCCAAAGACACCATAGACAATTTCTAGAGATTCCTGGATAACATTTGGATCACTACTAGAGGAAACCTAACCTAAATTTCTATGATGTAATGATGGGTCACTTCATATCGGCGGATGAACACATCGACAATGTAAGAATCACCTAGAAGGTATTTCTTTAATTTAATTTAATTAATTGTAAAAAAAATATGTTTATCCTCTCTTTTGGGTTCCAATTATGATTTTTATTTTTCTAAATCATTGATTCAATTCTCTAGATACTGGCATTCATCGTCGTATTGATCTCAGATTGATCATTGATTATGGAAAAAGAAAATTTTGGCACTGCACCCTCCCAGGCATCTGTTGTTCCTGAAACCTAAAAGTGGTATCTAAGAGGGAATACTATTGTTTATAATTACTAAAATATTTCATTAATGATTTATGCATTTATAATTTAGTTTTTCAATTCATGTATAATCATTATTTTTAATTTGTATAATGATATCGGTTCTCCCTCTATCATTTCTCACATATCTAACAGAAATGATTAATTTTATTGTTAAAATTATATCGAGGAAGTAATATAAAGGTGAAAAGGATTATGTTTGGGTAACACAATAATACATGCCATGTAATAATAATTACATTTCATGTAATCAGAATTACACAATGTGTAGTTGTCTTCAATGCACCAGGAGTAGTTTGGAAATTACTCAATCCATGTGCATTAATGACACACGGTGTAGTAAATTCTTACACCTTATGTTGACCAGGATAGATAGGACCATGGTCACAGACTACATGTTGGGTGGTCCACTAGACATAGCGTGTATTCCCTTTTGGGTCAGGGCCAATCCTTATACCCCATACACGACTCATCCAACCTGTGACCGTGTAACCTAGAGACAACGTGGTATGTGGCCCACTGGACACACCGTGTACTCCACGATTTCCAAAGTACACCTCACCCACCAAGTCCCTTGGTATGTACATTGGATAAATGGTGATGTTATTTCACACCATGTAGTCAGAACTACACGTCGTGTACTATTAACAAATTACGCGAATTAAAACATTAATATTTGTCTAATGTTCAAAACTACATATCATGTATAAAAAATATTACAGGTCATTACTCTATGAATTGAAGTATAACACATGGATGAAAAAATCATGTTATTTGTGTAACCATTAATGAAGTACACGTTGTGATAGTATGCATTAAAAAGTATATTCCATATGTCACAAGATTGAAATAGTATACGAATATAATAAATGTTGGGTAGATTCACATGGGTATTCACCATGTTACCTCAAACGTAAATTTATATACATGGTTAATTTTAAATGAATTTCTTTTGTATAAAATTATAATGGATGATAATATCATGGATATTTAGAAAAGGATTACGATAAAATGATTGATTAATTAAAGATAATAATTAATCAATTCGAGTTTGATTTATCTTAAATAAGGATGATTAAAGAATTAAATTATAGTTTTATTAAATGATTTTTTTTATATGTGGATGATCAACATCTTGACCAAACCTTTTTATGTAATTTGTTTCATTTTAATTTATTATTAAATTTAATTGTTGGCATGCATGCCTTCTCTCCTCAATAATGTGTAGGGATTGGGTTCCCATGGTTTCTTTTATGTAAACCCCTTTTTACCCCTCACCTAAGTGTGAGTAAAATCATATTTAATGGATGGAGCACCCAAGATAGAGGAGTTGATTCAAGTTAGGAGCTAGGGAAAAACCAATCCAAGGATATACAAAGGTGGATATGTAGAAACCTGTAAACACAAACCTTAAATGGTTCAAGGTGTTTCTTCTCTAGGATAATGGTTAGTTTTTCAAGAATTAGATAAACTAACCATTAGAAAATATTAGGATCACACCCTTTTGTTTCTATAATTTCAATGATTATTAATTATGGATTTCTTGTTGCAATCACATAATTAATGAATTAAAAATACAGAAATATGGAACTAAAATAAAACTATCTTATGCGTAGATATTATCAAGACATGGTAAATTAATTAAGTATATCCCACTTAATATTAACAAGCATGTGAAAATATAATAATTTGAAATTTACGCATAAAGGATAAAATCCCTTGATAAAATATTAATTTAGTATAGCCTTCCATTAGTTCAGTTGGAATCAAACCATAGTTCAAAGTTCTTGATCAGCCAAAGTCGGGGTGCTTTCAATTATTGAGGAATTCTAATATTTGGTTTTGGGTTGACTTAACATGGTTAACATCGAGGGTTGACTACCAAAAAAGGACTTGGTGTAACATGAAGGAAATGGTTGAGGAAATATAAATTAATGATTTCAATATTGGGAAGTCCACTCAAAAAATCATGGAACAACGAGTTAATGATGTTGGTATTCAGAATGCCTACCTATACCAATTCAAGTTACTTGACTATCCAAATATGGTGTGATGATAATGGAATATAGATCCTTACCAATAGAATATCCATGAAATGGGATATTCCAAATCCAATGGTGAGGGATATTGGGTTTCAATAAAATAGTGGGATACAAATATATATTTATTTATTTGTATAAATTTTATCCCAAAAAGTACTAAAATTCTGATCATATAATTTTTTGAAACAACATCAAAAATTACATCAATCATATTATTGCAATCCATATTCAATAAGGAAATCCTTCCCACCAACATTAATTTCTTGGTGTGAAAAAGGTGCCTACGGGTCATCCTTCACCATGAAAAGAGACTATATGTGCTAAAATAACCTTTACCATTTTCACTTGGAAATTTGGCGAGTGATTAGGAATTCTATTTATGGGAGAAACATCTTAATGAATATATAGATGTTCATTTCTTCATTCTATCATCTATGTCAAATTACCCCTAGAAGAAACATGAATAAATGGACTCTTGTAGCTTGATGTCTCACCTTCAGGATCTCTACCAATATAAGGAAAGGCAAGAGGGGCATGATATCTCTAACAAATTGTTCACCACTGAGCTTCTAGAGTATGTGCCAACTGGGCCTCTGGTAGTTAAGCTTATCATCTACATTGAGAATTTGGAAATCTTAGGGATTAAATTATCAGATTAGTTTCATGTAGATCTCAGTCTTTAATCACATGCAAAGACATTCTCTAGTTTTATTATTAATTATAATATGAACTATAATGAGAAGAACCTATCCAAAATTATGCCCCTAATTCATTAGGTGGATAAGGGCATGGGGTATGACAAACCCAAATTCTTAATGGTGAATAAGAAGTTGATGGAATAGCAAATAGGACATAAGACCTATAAATAGTCTAAATCACCCAGGCATCGTCCGAAAATGAAGAAGATGATCCAAATGTAGGGAATGGAAAAGAAGGTAGTGTGTTTTTCATGTGGAATGTCTAACCAAGTGAAGAGGAACTGCACCCAGAGGAAAGTGGAAGGTAACAGTGTTTTTTTATTGATTGAAATATTTTCATTTCTATGCATTAGTTATTAGATACAGATTTTGGTTCTCACATCACTATTCAAATGCATGAACCATGTAGATTTTGCAAATTTTCTAGAGGAGAGGTGCCAAAAAGACCATACCTGAGTGGTAAGGTCTCCTTAATATCATCTAAAAAGCTTGGGGTTGAAACCGAGTGGAGTAGAATTTTTGGAATACTATAGTAGTACTATAGAAGGTACTATAGTAGCCAGAACTATTCTCCCGATTTGGGCCTTCAGGGAATCGGTTTGGGCCTATAGGTCTTAGGGTCTTCTGGACATCCAACGCATTTAGACCACAAGGTAATTGGGCCATAGATACCTTGTAATAGTCGAATTCTCATATAAAAATCCCAAGAAAATGATTAAGATCAAATAGTAGTAGGCACTAGAGCAAAGATAACTAGATTGGAAGAACAAGATGGTATGGAAACTTCCATCGGGACCAAGCACTGTGCACCCTTGCATTGGGAAATTCTAGATCATCACCAAAGTGAAGTGGGCATCTAGGAATTCAATGGTGCATATTATGGAGAGGGTTAGTTCTAGTGGGTTGGGCCAACATGTCATGTATTAGGTCTAGTAATCCTCTAGTCGTTCAGGTCATGTAATTGGCCTTCGAGTTGTGTTTGGGACTTATGCCTACAGGTCATGTAACGGTTCCCCATCAACCCTTATAAAAAGCAGGATTATTAAAAAATAAATAAAAATAAGGCCTTCAGGCCATTAAAGTCGGGCCAAAGGAGAGGTGGATCTATGAGCTGCCAATGGTGCGAGGCTGGTTTCTTTTCCCATTGGTGACTGCCACCTTTCATTACTGATCGAGATGATTTTTGTTTTATGTGACTATTATTATGTAACAATTGTTACCAAGAACATAATTTCTCTATAAATTATAGATATAGATGGTTTTTTTTCATGTTCGGAAATAAATGTTATTTCTTTTCTATGGGAAAAAACTTTTGTAGTATGGAACATTTGAATAATGGTATGTGTGTATTAAATTATGAAAAAAGGTTGGAAATCAATAAAGAATCATAATATCATGACATAAATAACACCAAGTTGAGGAATCACCATCATGGTCATGTAAATGATAAGAACATGAAGAATCTATGTCAAGGTGATTATGTAGGCTCTTCTAAGCTAAAACAACTTGATATATATCACAGTTGTTTTCAAGGGAAAATGGCCAAACCACCATGTCACAAACTAAATCCGGTCACCATCAAAACTGGAACCAAACCCAACCAATGACAATTCCATAAGGTCTTTCCCAATCATCAAAGGATGGAACAAATTCTCAGGTATCAATAAAATTGTTCATTGAATCATTTATATGAGTATGAAATCATAAAACATTAAAAACAAACAATAATATGAATATGATATTTTCATACCAAATGATCCTTAACAGAATCTAGATATGAATATATGGATTTAAATAAAGTAAAATAGGTCCAAAAATAAATAAAAATAGTATAAAATAAGCCACAAAGACTCCATGCAACAAGGGGTCATCACCCATGAGCCGTCTCCACAACATTGCACCAAATGAGGGGACTAACAACCTGAACCGCCTTCAGCCGAGGATTTCCCTTTACCTATGAAAGACATAATCAAGTCTACATACACCTAACATGTGTAATTAGGGTGTGATCCTAAGCCCAATAGGCTTAAACCAAATGGTTCCAAAGATTATTCAATACAAGGTGAAAAGCACACTTTTTTAATAGGTGAGGAAAACACCGATAAATTCCAAGAAATGCAACTTTCAATTGTAAACAGTTTTCAAAATAAATCATACAGAATGTTAACACATTTAAATAAGAAACGTTAGCTACATTAATTTACATTAACACACATCCTATGACAAGGATATATACCACTAATCCAATGAGCATGAAAACTAGGAACACCCCAAGGCACTAGATAGACTCCGGCCCTATGTACCTCATACCTCAGTGTAAAATATCTATGTCATAATCCTTCCCTGTGCATGATCCACTAGTAGGAAACATACCCATAACCTATTGGTCCCCAAAAAGCATCCATATAGGTTAGTTATAGTTCTCATTATCCAAAATTCTATGTGAAATAGTGACAGAACCCATCTGGGTCACTAGACGCACAAGTACATATCCTCCCACTTAGGTACTCGGGCTTCCCCCTTTGTGCTCAAACAAATTCATCATTCTAAAAACATCCCTTGTCATATGAAAAAACCACTAATGGTCACATACAATCAATATAGTAGATATACACCCTTTATACCACATAAAATACTCAAAAAAATATTTTGATTAAAAAAACAACTTCCCAAAATCTCACATTGTTTTGCACCCAAGACTCCATGAAATCCCCACTTTTCCCACCAAGTGCACAATTAAAAGTCACCAAAACAGAAATGGAAGACCAATACCCTTCAAATAAACCAAAAAATCAGTTATATGGAATCCCCATATAAACCAATAAGTTATATCTTTTTAAAACTCCATTTTCAGACAAACATGGCACTTAATGTACATAGACTTCACAAAAACCATTAAATGAATTTTTCGCAGTAACAATAAAAAGAGATGAAAATTAGAAATATGATTTTCAGCCCTAATATAATTCAATAAAATCAAATATGTAGCCATAGGGCACCCCCAAATGATCCAATAAATTTTTTATATGAAAACCACCCAATTTCACATAAAAATGAAACTTAAACTTCATTTGCTTTGAAAATACCACTAAAACCAATTTTAAGAGAAATAATAAAATGAAATAAACCTTAAAATATCATAAAAATTGAAATCTATGTCAAAATGATTTCATAAAAAATTGAATCACCTACCACAATAATGAAAACCCTTGAATCATTGTGCATAAATCAAACCGCACCCCTGCAGCACCACAAGGGACGTAGATCAAGCCTAATACAAAAATAATAGACCAAGAAATATAGAATCAAACCGTAGGTTCAAAACTCTAGTTTCTAGACATTAGGAACCAAATTGATCATCGAAGAAAATCTATAAAAATTGAATGAAACCCTGATCAAATTGAAAGAAGAATGAAGGATACCCACTTACTTGAAGGATCTTGAAGAAGTCGACACATATAAACCAGTAGTAGAATTTTCTAAACTCCAAAAATTAAATTCTTTTTAGAATAAGGAATGAAAGGTAAATTTAGAACTGAAAAGTGGGTAAAGAGTAAAAATTGATGGAGTTATGAAGGAATTAAATTACCTTTTAAAATCTGGATGAATTGGGAAAGCTTAAGATGTTTTATCCTAATACGCAAAGCAAATGACCTCTAAAGAGAAAGAGAAGTGAATGAGGTCATGCCTAGATTTTGTGGGCTTGGGTGAGAGATGGAATCACCAAATAATAATTAAAACTTATTAATATATGAAATAAATATTTTTTTAATATACTAGAAATGGGCTTCCGGGTTGGCCCAACTCCTCAGATAAAAACCCTACTCCACCATGATTATGGATTCCTAAAGGGTCCAAATTGATATTGTGGTGTTAATATGTCATGTGAGGTCAATTTATAATTTTAATGGTTGAAAAATCATGAAAATGAATGATTTATAAAAGAAACAAAATTTATTTTTAAATCTGGAAATGGGCTCACAGTTTGGTCCATATTTTGAAAACTAACCATTTCCAACAAAATGCATGGGAAACCCCCAAAACAGTGAAAGAATTGAAATTAAAGGGAAAATACCTTTAAAATAATCCATTCATGTAGTAATTATCCCCACCATGAAAACATTATGTCCCAAAAATTCAACAAAATGCTTTATTAGTAAACATGAATGGATACTCTACCTCAACCCATGACTTCTACTTCCAGGAATCATGTGTATCATTTTCATGCTGCCAACGAACCTAGACCAGTGGAACATAATTTCCCTGAAGTACCCTTTCCTGTAAGTCCACTATTCGCTTCAAGCAGTCGACGACAGATAAATTAGGCTCTATATCAACTCCTCCAAATTTAGTACTTGGGATGGATCTGGGATGTATTTATTCAATTAGGATACATGGAAGACGTCATGGACAGATGTCTACTGAGAAGTAGGGGATAACATATATGGAACATTTACAATACGCTTGGCAATCTCAAAAGGTCCGACATACCACGACATCATCTTTCATTGATTCCCGATCGATGATTACCCACACGAGGGGCCACTTTCAAGAATACCTTGTCGCCCACAAGAAAATATTGGTATCGATGCCTCTAGTTATCATAAGATTTATGGAGACTATGAGCTGTCAATAAGGGCTACCTGATCAACTTGACCATCTCAGAAGTCTCCTCCGTCATACTCGACCCCATTAGTGAGGTCACATCTACCTCATCCCATCATAGTAGGGGCCGACAAGGCCAACCGTATAGCACCTCAAAAGAATCCATTAGAATAGAGGATTGGTAACTTTTATTGTAACAAAACTCTACCAATCCCAAATGGCTATCCTAGGAACCTCTAAAGTCGAGAACACAGGTACAAATCATGTCTTCCAAAATCTGATTTGCCCGCTCTATCTAACCATCTGTTTGAGGATGGTATGTCATGCTCAGCTTAATCTGAGACCCCAAGGCCTTTTAAAGGCATTAAGAAATTCGAGAAGTCAAATGGGGGTATCTTTCTGAGACAAATGCTAATATAGAAACACGGATCTTTATCACCACCTCAAGATAAAAACGGCCAAACTCATCCACCTAGGTAATATTTTTAATTGGAATGGAGTGTGTTGATTTGTCAGATTATCAATCAGCACCCAAATAGCATTATTACCCCCAAGGTGTACAAGTTAATTCAAAAATGAAGTGCATGGTAAACTTGTCCAACTTCCAGGTAGTAATGGGTAATGGATAGAGAAAAACGAAGGGCCTTTGAAGATCTTCTTTCACCTGCTTGCATGTGTAGTATCTCGACATGAATATTACAATGTATCTTCTCAAACCAGAACACCAAAAATTATGATGAATGCCATAATACATCTTGGTGGAACCCAGATAGGCAACCCACTGAGACTGGTGGCTATCCTATATCCCCACAATCCGTAGAGATAATGGTACTACAGAATGAACCATGAAGAACAAGATTCCCTCGAGAGATGAAGACCAATCATAAGATGTCTTCCCAGCATGAAGAAACTTCTTCTAATACTTACAATTCTCATAACTAGTACGTTCCCACTGAATCAACTATAAGAGATAAGGATTTACCTAAACGATTTCCAAGAATGCACCACAATTTTGCTCCATGGTCACCACCAGCAACTAAGAAAAGAGCCCCATCAAATTCTACTCATCACTGGACATCCTCAAAACCTGCACTAGAAAATCTTCTTCTCAAGGAATCATCCACCACATTACCCTTTCATAGGGTATAGACAATTTCAAAGTCAAGCCCCTACAAGTACTCGATCTAGCGACGATGCCTCATTTTGAGGTCCTTTTACGAGAAGATATAGACCAAGCTTTTGTGATCAGAGTAGACCACAAACTTTTACCCAAAGAGGTAGTGATTCCAATTCTTCAAATCATGCATCATAGATTCTAACTACATTTTTTGGTTGGGTAATTATTTTCCTGTGGTCAGAGATGGATAGAGCTATACGCCACCATGCAGTAATCCTACATAAGCTCGCACCCAAGACCTATACCTGAAGCATCACAATACACCACATACCCCTTTACATCCTCTGGTAAAATCATAACGGGGGTGATAGTCAACCAACTCTTCATCTCTACATAGGATGCATGAAATTATGTGGCCGACACAAACTTGACCCCTTTCTGGGTGAGCGCGGTCATTGGTGAAGCAAGTTGAGAGAAATCTCGAACAAACTATCTGTAAAAACTAGCCAGGCCGAGGAAACTCTTGATATAAAACAAGTTCGTCAGCTGGTCCCATGACATTACCACACTGATCTTCTTGGGGTCCACTAAAACCCCTCTCTGAAATCACATGCCCCAGAAATTTCACTTCCCTAATCCAATATGTGAATTTGGATAGCTTTTCATAAAGGCGATGCTCTCACAAAGTTCCAAGAACGATCTATAAGTGATGTTCATGTTCCTCCTCAAATCCGGAATAATCTAGGATGTCATACACAAATACAATGACAAAATAATCGAGATACTACTGGAACACCCTGTTCATGAGTTCCATAAAGACCACATGAGTATTGGTTAATCTGATGGTCATGACCAAATAATCAAAGTGGTTATACCTTCATCGGAGGCTGTCTTCGGGATATCTGCCTATTTCACCTTAAGTTGATGGTATCTGAAACACAAGTCTATTTTGGAGAACAAATTTCCCCCTTAAAAATGATAGAACGAATCTTATATTCTGGGAAAAGGTTATTTTTTCTTAATTATTACCTTATTCAGCTTTTGGTAGTTAATACACAAACGGAGGGATCCCTCAGCCTTTTTTTGCGATCAACAAAGGAGCGTACCAAGGAGAGACAGTCGAGAAAGTGAAAATATTGGATTCTAATTTATCTAAATGTATCATTAATTCCATCACCTTGGTGGGGGCCATACAATATGAGGGAAGAGATATCAGCTATGTTTTCGGTGCTAGATCAATCGAAAACTCTACATCCCGCCCCTGGGGAAAACCAGAAAAATCATCCGAGAATACCTCCATAATCTAATTCAAAAAATAAGGTAGTGAACCTTCAGGGGAAAGTCCATCATCCTCTATAGATAGTTACAATAAATGGAAGATAATACTTCCCAACTCTAGGAGTGGAGTTCCTATGCTACCTGACAGAGGATTTCATTCTCCAGAAAAAACCCGATGACTCCCATTAGGTATTGTGAAACTCACACGCCGCCTGTAGAAATTGATGTGTGGATGGAAGTTTATTATCCAATAAATTCCATGAATCAAAAAATATATCCATATCTAATTCTAAAATTCCCACTCCATCTCAATCCCTGTCATAGAGCACCCACATGACGAGAACATGAGACCCTACTCCTTCTTCTTTCCCTGCGGTGTCACCAACTCCATCGCAAAAGACAACAACTCGGTTGGCAAGTTCAATCTGTCCAAAAAATGGGAAGAAATAAATGAAACCGAGGCACTAATATTAAAAATATCAGCATCTATAGAATATGCAATCAAAATAGTACCATGAACTGTCGACGACCCCGCCTCTGATCCTGCTGGTGCCGGGTACACCACATAGAGATGTCTAGTCTCTTCCTGATGACAACTGTATGTCTATCGTTGTTCCCTAAACATGATTTTTCCATAAGAGGACCCATCCCTACCACCATGGGAACCAAATTGATATCATCTTTTCCTTGATGGATCTGACTATGCCAACACTCTTTTTTTAATCCACTGACCTTTCCACACTCTAAAGTGGACGTGCCACCCCGCAAAATCACTACAAGTGACCCATACCTCCACATAGGTAATAGGGATTTGGAGTAAGTGGTAATTCTGGTTAGATGTACCCTAGTCTCCAACACTGGTCGCACACGGCCTATATCACATTAGAAGCCACAGATTTAAACTACCTAGAAGAGTGGCCTGATCTTCCACCTACTTTCTTCACATGTTCCACCCGCTTCCTTTAATTCTCTGATGAGTTTCCACTGCCCACTATTGATACTGACATAGAGAAACCAACCATCCCTTTCGGATCAATCTCCTCTATAAATGCTCGGTAAATGACCTCAGCATTGTTCCTCATCTTGAAGAAGAAAACCATGGAGTATATCTCTAGTCCCAAGCCTTTATCAAACCTCTGGGGATTTGGTTGCTCATTAGAGACGATTTGAGGAGCATAACAAATCAACTTTGTGAAACGGTTGGCATACTCCATCACTAATAGATTCTCATGAATAGGATCCATGAACTCTAAGGACATGTAATATTCAAAGACCTCAGGGTATTATTTTTCATTAAAGAGAGCATTGAAATATACTTAGCGCATCTCCTCATTTTTCCTAGTTTGAAGTATCGATTCCCACCACCTACAGATTCTACCCTCCAATGGAAAAGATTTTCACTTCACGCTGATCTCCTCAGCTGTATCCAAGAACTCAAAAATGCATCAATCTTTTTGATCCATTCATTTTCTTCCTGGGGTTCTACGCTACCTCAGAAGGTAGGAGGATTGTTTTTCTAAAACTCGTAAGCTTTATCTTTTCTAGGAAATGTATCATATGATCTAACATGAAATGGAACAAGAGCTGGTCCCTGTCCTAGAGCTTGGACAGGCCAGAACACAGCCTCAACTAGCCTCTGATCAATGGGTGTGGGAGAACTCTCTCTGGCTTCCTCCTGTGGGCACATGGGAGATTTCTGGGGAGGAATGTTGCTACCAAATTCTATAGTCGTAGAAAATATTATGTAACACTATTTTGAAAAATTTAATCAATTACATAAAATATAAATAATTTAAAAACGTTATATTAATAAAACATACAACTTCTCCAACCCATCCTGATGTCCACATGTCGTCTGCAGCCCACACATCTCACCTAGAAGTGAAGTCAAATAAACAATTCTAATATCCAATGGTGACTAATGGTCTTCCAAGAGAGGTGTGGTCCAAGCACACTACTCATGAAAAAACACTATGTCCTAACAATCCTAGATCCTGTATATCCCAACTCATCTCAAAATAATAATTTAACCGAAAAACAGAAACCTCCACTGATATTAATTTTTCACGAACTGAATCATGTTTCCATCAAAACCATCACCAAACTAGGCCGGTGACAAGGCCTGAAGGGTTTTACCTATCGCCATGATCTGGAACAAGTTTTTAGGTATCATTAAATTTGTTTTGGTAATGATTTACCAGAGTATGAAGGCATAAAACAATAAAACAATCTATAATATGGATATGAACTTTTCAAGCCAAACAAGACTTAATAGAAACCAGTTTTGAATAGATGTATTTAAATGAAGTTAAAGAGCTCAAAACATAAATATAAAATCATTAAATTAGATAGAAATACTCCACATGACATGGAGTCATCACCTCCAAGCCATCTCCAACACACTGCACCATATGAGGGGACTAACAACCCAGAGAACCTTCACCTTAGGCTTTTCCATTACCTGTGTCAGAAAAAATAGAGTCTACATAAACCCAATTGGTGGAATTATGGTTTGATACTAATACAAATATTATTCCACCCAAATATTCAAATGATTATGCAGTACAAGGTGAAAATCACGCAGTTTTAATATGTATTGAAAAACGTCGATAAATTCCCAGAAATGAAACTTTGAATGGTAAACAATTTTCAAAATAAAACATTCATAATGATAAAAAATTTAAATAAGACATCCTAGCTACTATGACATCCATACTAACACACCCTAAGACAGGGGTAACTACCACAAATCCAATGAGCTTGAAAACAGGGAACACCCCTAGGAACTAGATAGTCTCGGGCCCTATGTACCTCATACCTTAGTGTAAAATATCCATGTCACAATCCTTTCCCATGCCCAAAACACTGGTATGGAACATACCCATAACCTAGTTATCCCCAAGAATCATCTATTTATTTTAGTTAGAGTTTTATTTATCCAATATGATAAGTGAAACAGGGACATTACCCATCGGAATAACATGTCGTACTAGCACATATCCGCCCACCTAGGTGCCCAGGCTTCTCCATTTGTGATCAACCATTTTCAGAATTCTAAAAACATCCATTTTCATATAAAAACACCAATACTGGTCACATACAAACAATAAAGTATCCATACACCCTTTATACCACTTACAACACCCAAAAAAACATTTTTATTTTCAATAAAAAAACTTCTCAAAATCTCACATTTTTTTGCACCCAAAAGTCCTTAAAAATCCCACATTCCACACTATGTGAACACTTAGAAGTCACAAAAATAGATATTTCACCCCAATAATCTACAATGAAAACAAAAAATCAGATATATTGCATGCATATAATAACCAATAAGGTATATCTTTTTAAAACCTTAATTTTCACACAAACATGGCACTTAAAGTTCATATAGTTCACAAAAACCATTAAACAAATTTCACAGAAACAAAAAAAGGATATAAACATTCAAAAAATGATTTTAAGCCCTAATAAATTTCAATAAAATAAACTATGTATCCCTATGGAATCCCCAAATGAACCAATAAAATATTTCTATGAAAACCCCCAATTTCACATTAAAATGGGACTTATACTTCATTTGCTTTACAAAAACCACTAAAACCAATTTTCTATCCAATAATAAAATAAAATAAACAGTAAAAATATCCTAAACACATAAATATAGGTCAAATGGATTTTATACACAATGTAATCACCTACCACAATAATAAAAAACCCTTGAATCTATGTGCGAAAATCAGACCACACCACCACCGCAACACAAGGGACATAGATCAAGCCTAAAACCAAAATAATAGTCAATGAAATCCAAAATCAAATCCTAGGATAGAATCCCTAGTTTATAGAGATTAGGATACTCAATGAAAAGGGATGAAACCCAAATAAAATTTAATTAAACCATATGGAAATTTAGAGAATAATGAAGGACACCCACTTACGTGAGTGATCTTGAAGAAATCATCCCACATAAAATAGTAGCTGAATTTGTAAACACCCAAAAATGAAATTGAGCATCCAATAAATAAGGTACGGTAAATTGACAATATAAATATGGTAAAAGAGTAACAATTTTCGGATTTATAAAGGAATCAAATTACCTTTTTAAATTTGGACGAATTGGGAAATGATAATACGTTTCCACCTGATCTGAGAATCAAATGAGTTACAAAGAGGGGGAGAAGAGAATGAGGGCACACCTAGTATTGATGGTCTCTAGTGAGGGGTAGGATCACCAAAAAATCATTAAAATTGAATAATTTATTAAAATAAAAAATAAAAAAAAAACTGGAAATAGACGTCCAGGCTTGACCTACCCTTAAATAAAAACCCAACCCCACAATTATTATTGTTTCTTAAAATGTACAAATTGATATATTTGTTTTAATAGGTCAGTGGAGGCGAAGTAGGAATTTTAATGGATGAAATTTTTTGATAAACGAAGGAGTTATGAAGGAAAAATATATTTTTAAAACTAGAAATGGGCTCACGGTTTGGACCAAATTTTGAAAACACACCATTTCAACCAAAATGCATGGGAAACCCACCAAAAAAAGAAAAATGGAAATTAAATGAAAAATAACTTTAAAATATGTAATATATGTAACACACCATATTTTGTATAGGGTTAAAGGGCTAGAGAGCTTCTATGACTGGTGCACACTGATGTGTGTAGACCATTTCTAGTAGAAGGTAGAGTTGTATATTCTTACTTCATAACGTTTACTAATGATTGGAGTATATATGGATATTTCTAATAAATGAGGTATATGTCCATGTCCATTGAGAAATTAAAATAATTCAAGAATGAAGTATAGAATCATCTTGGTAAGAAGATAAATAATATTTGATCAGATTGAGGTAGAGAATATCATAACCAAGATTTCATCAACATTCTAGGGGTGTTTGGAATTTTATCTCAACTCACTCCACCTTATACACCATAGTGGAATGGTGTTAGAGAATGGAGGAATTGTGCCTTTTTGGACATGGTAAGGTTGATAATGATTCATGAAAATCTTCCATTATCCTTTTGGGGATATAAATTACAAACTACAACATACACATTAAACTGAGTACCAACTAAGGTGTCA
Source organism: Viscum album (assembly GCA_963277665.1). NCBI lineage: Eukaryota > Viridiplantae > Streptophyta > Magnoliopsida > Santalales > Viscaceae > Viscum > Viscum album. Next base: position 780,169,442 of record OY728161.1, read on the forward strand.
AATGAGATTCCCTATGAGATATGGAGTGGAAAGAAACCTGTTTTGATACATACTTGTGTATGGGGTAATGAAGTTTTTGTTAAGTCTTTATTAGGCAACTAAATAGCACCCGAGGGCATGAAGTGTATCTTTATAAAATATCCCAAGGAAAAAAAGGGATAATACCTATACAACCCATCAGATAAGATATTTAGTGTTCCTAAACATGAAATATTTCATGAGAGGGAGCACATATTCAAAAAGGGTAGTGGAAGAAAGATTGACATCTATGAAGTTGATGCTCAAGATATACAGAATTTGATACAAGAACATGTTTCATTTGTCCGAGTGGAATAAGTAGTTCCTAAAACACAAGTAATATGTCGGAGAGTAAAAGAGGTACGAGAACCATAGAGATATGGTTTTCTTTCCACTGAGGATGGTGACTCATTATTGTTAGAAAATGATGATCCTTTCTCCTATAATGAGGCAATAGAGAGATCAAATGCTACAATATTGATAAAAGTTATGAATTCTGCAATGGATTCCATGTATGAGAACCAATTTTGGGTTCTGGTCGATGCACCAGTTGATGGAAATCTTATTGAATGAAAATGGGTATTCAAGAAGAAACTGGACATGAAATGGAAAGTAAGTACTCTAAAGAAAGGCTACTGGCTAATGGTTTTAAACATCATCAAGGTTTTGAGAATGATGAAAACTTTTCAACAATTTCAATGTTTAAATCCATCATATTCACACTTTCCACAGTAGCTTACCATGAATATGAGATTTGGCATATGGATGTCAAAACTGCATTCCTTAATAGGAACCTTCTAGATGATATCTATATGAAACAACCAGTAGGGTTTGTGAAACTAGGTAATCCCAAAAGGGTTTGAAAGTTGCATTTATCCATTTATGGATTGAAGAATGTATCTAAGTCATGGAACATTCTATTCAATGAAGACACAAGAGAATTTGGTTTCATTACAAATGAATGTGATCTATGTGTTTTCAAAAAGTTTAGTGGAAATGTGGTCATTATCCTAGTAGTATATGTTGATGACATAATACTTAATGGAAATTACATACCAGTCATAGAGTATTTTAAGGACTGGTTGAACAAATTCATATCCCTAGAGGAATTTGTTGAATCAACCTTCATTCTATCGATCAAGATCTTTTGTGATATATCCAAGAGTCTTCTTGGACTAATTCATGGTATATACATTGACAAAATACTAAAGAGATTTGGTGTGGAACAATCCAAGAGGGGATTGGTTCCAGTGTCACATGTCATACATCTTTCTAGGAAAATATATCCCCAGACATAAGAGGATAAAGATAGAATGAGTAAGACCCCATACACTTCAACGATAGGATCAATCATTTATATCATGCTATGTAATAGAATTGATGTTCCCTATGCACTGATCCTCGTAAGAAAATGTCAAGCAGATCTAATAGAACAACATTGGACTATATTTAAGGCTATCCTTAAGTATCTAGGAGGAACTAAGGATATGTTCTTTTTGTATGAAGCATATGAGGATATTTTCATCAGAGTGTAGGATGATACTGGTTTTTAGACAGATCATAATGATCCAAATTCACAATCGTGATATGTTTTATGTCTTAATATAGGATAAGTGAACCGGAAGAGTTCAAAGTAGCTAGTTGTCGCTAATTCTACCCTAGATTCAGAGTATATAGTGGATTCTAATGTATCTAAGGAAGACTTTGGGATTTAAAACATTGTTTAGTATCATGATGTGGTACCTAGTAGTATAGACCCTATCACATTGTATTGTCATGATACTACAGCGGTGGATCTTTCCAAAGAGCCAAAGTCACATCAACAGACAAATGAAATACTCCAAAAGTATCACCTCTTGAGGAATTTTTATCAGAGTTGTAAGGTTTAATTGAGAGTAGTGTCCATGGTTGAGAGCATGGTGGACCCCTTGATTAAATGCCTCTCTCAACAGAATCATAGTATCATGTGAGATCTAGTGGACTGAAGTTTGTTAGTAGTTGGCTCTAATGAATGTGAGAGTCTGTTATATTTGGCTCCCTAGAAATAACTTTTATGTACATTATGATATACATATATTCAAGATTATTAATATTAATAAATTTGTTATCACTTCATGATTGTTCTTCTGCATAATAGAGCATGTGATAATGTCCCAATACTAGATATCACACTGAAAGGTCATAATATTTCCCCACTATGATGTGATCTCGGAAGTGCTACAACACTATTCTTAAATAATTTTTTTATGGATGGATGATATCATTTCAAGGGACACATATTATATAGGCTATTAGGGGTGGATACACATAGTACATTGAGGTTCCTTCTCATGGTATACACCCGTGGTGATATCCAGTAGGATATTTTGAGAATGAGACCTGACAATAGTAAATCCTCACTTATAAGTGTCATTGTATTTTCCTAATTACAGATTTGTGTATTGGTCCTTACACTTTTTTTATTATTATTAATTGATATTATGAGTCAAATACTTTGATGTATTGATGAAGACCATGATGACAAATGTTCGCAGTGAGGTAGGATATGTTGGGTACGTCATGAGTAATATTACATTAATGAATAATGAGAGAAAGGATTTAAAACTTCTATTCATTAATGGAAGTTAATATAACATACCATTTTATGGAAATGATATAGCCTAAACAAATCCATGGATATGGTGTACTCTAGGAAATTTCTATTTTTGGAAGATCAAAGAATGAGATATCGATTATATAGGTAGGATACTTGCACAATTACAGATATTTCTATAAAGGGATTATATTACACGGTAAGCATTTGAATGAGGTGACATGTATTTGTGGTATTAACTTCTTTTTATATGGATGCCTTATCATGTTGCTAGATGTTATCCTTGGTCTTTAGGCAGGTTCGCTTAATGCCACTGAGAAATATGCCTAGAGGGCCACACACTAAGTGTATCTAGAATCTTAGTTAAATAATTTATTATTTAACAAGTTGAATAAATATTATTCCCAATTTTGGTTTAATAATTATTCATGTATGTATGATGACAATTATTTCATTAATAGTTATTCGAGATAATATATTTTGAGCAGAATATTTAATAAATATTTATTTTCTATTTTCAGAAAATATAATATTTATTTATTTATCGGAAAATAATGCATTGATATTTGTTTAATAAATAAATAGTAATTATTCAAGGCATGATAAATATTGAGGATGATTTGCGGACCGGGTTTAATGTTATAGTGAGAAATAATAATATTAAATATTATTTTTTAAACTAATATTTAATTATAACTTCCCGGTTGAGCACATCTCAAGAAATAATGACAATGCTGTTATTATTTGAAAAGGGTTTTAACCTGTATTAATAAAATAAATAAACTCACTTGTAAAAACTATTTATAATTACCTAGTGAATTAAATGTCGTGTTATATTATTATTCTCTAATTAGCCTAAGGAAATATAATGCTAGAAAATTGGGGTTATGGACAAAATTCTTGGATAAACCTCTCTACAATAGAGAGTTCTTCGCTCTACAAGAACATTCTCAAGAATGAGAGTGGCGATCCCCCTTTAGATTAAGGAGGATGCTTCAGAAGCAGTTCTCAAGGCGATCGAAGGTGGACTTTTCAAGCGCAATGATCTTCTATGCTAACAACTAGAGACTCCTTTGGTGACATCCATAGATTCATGGAACATGTGTGTGTCACCACTAAGGAAAACTACCCATGGTTTTTGCGACGCAATAATGATGCACAATTTATCAATGGCCGAACACATTAACAAAGAAAGAACACCATGGACATATATCATTAATTTATTTAAATTTATAATAAAAATAATATGTTAATACTCGCTTGTAGGTTATGTTTCTTCTTTCAATTTGTCTAAATCCATGATTCAATTCTGTGGATATTGGCATTCTTATTGTATTGATTTCGGATTGATCAATGATTTTGGAAAAAGCAAAGTTGGACACTACACCCTCCCATGATTCCACTACGCTCGGAACCTATAATGTCATCCTCTCACATTGTTGGTACACATTTTAGATGTTTTAACAATAAAAATGTTAATTAAAATATCTAAAATATCAATCTTCAAGTTGAACATCATTACCTAATTTAGATTTGGGTTTATTCAGTGATACCCTTTATCAATGCTAAAAAACGCTGATAAAGGGATTCCTATATCAATACTTTTATTAGCACTCATAAACCTATTCCTTTTATCAGTTCTAAAACCCCTTCTTTTTATCACTAATAAACGTTATATTTAAAGAAAATAATTAAAAATCACATATTAATATATAAATATAAATATATTAATATTAATATAATATATTTTATACAATATTATTTATATAATACTATATATGTGCTCACAATTAATATATATGATATTTAGTGAAAATGGTTTGGAAAATAATTAAAATTTAATATTAATTATCAATTTTCTATCTATTGTTTATTAATAGTCATTATATAATAATTTAATGATATAAACCTTAAATAAATTACGTAATGATCTAAAATAAGTTAAAAACATTACTTGAACATCAAACAGACATAACTTTTGATCTGGGGGACTGTTTCAGATCCACCACATATCAAATCATGTATTTCAAATAAGATATATGATTTTTTTGTGGGGAAGACCATCAGTTAGGGTTTTTTGAGGTCAAACATGTCTAAAAGTCATCAAAAGCTGAGTTTTTTTGTTGGGCTATAATAAGTTTTGATAATTTATTGAAATTTCAACATCGTTTATGTGGTTGTTCTTATATTTTTTTATAGAGGCTCAATTTATTATTATGTATTACACTGATATTTATATTTTGGAATTATAATTTTATCATTTTTCATATTGTAGTTTTATTTATAATTAAATATATACACATACACATATTTGTGTATATTTACTCAAAGAAATTTAATTAGTATTAAATATATCTTCATCCCAAAAATAACCAGGTACCTTTTCATTTGAAATAAAACAAAGAACTGTTTACAAAAAACACATGTTCATCCAATCAACTACTCCATTTAGCTATGGTGTCTTAGTAGTCGTCTTTTGATGCTGAATACCATATTTTCTATAATACTAATCAAACAGACCATAATACTCACCCTCATTTTCAAGGCCAATACATTTTAATTTATTACCAAATTGCCTCTTAGTAGAAACCAAAAATTACATAAAAACATTGAGCACAAGACTTTTGGAATTCGGAACATAAACTCAAAAATTACATGAGTATTCATCAATAAATGTCATAAAATAAAGACTTCCACTAATGTTCTTAGATTTAAAAGGACCACAAATATCATAATGTAGTAATTCAAGTACATATGACTTTATGTGTAAAGGATGATGAATAAAACTCACTCTGTTATGTTTTCCATCAATAAAGTGATCATGTTTATCCAATTTAACACTCTTCAAATATGGAATAAGATTTTTCTTTTTCAAAAAACCATGATTTTTACCAGTAATGTTGATGGTCCTCTTATGCCATAAATTTAATGAAACACTGCACTCAACAACACAAGTAGTATCACAAGAAATAGAATCTATAGTACAGTAAAAACATTACAGGTTCTTACCTCAGTCCACAATCAAATAACCCTTGGAAATATTTCATTTACCATTACCAAAAGTACTGATAAACCCTCATAATTATGAATTCTATTAAAAATAAGATTCAAGCTAACCTCATGCACATGTCAAACATTATTCAAAATGATCCTACTTCTAGTACTGGTCTCTAAAAATAATCCTGATATATACAAGATTAGTGTTAGCATCATTACCCATCTTACAAATCCCAAAATTACATGTGTTGTAATATGTAAATTGATCATTCCACTATTTCATCTGAAAAATAGGCAACACTATCAACAAACCAACAAAAATCATCATAAGAAATATTAATGGCGTCATAAATAATAACAAGATCACCCCCAGTAGCAGCGGTGAAATGATCCTCTCAATCATCATTTTTCTTCTTCTGATTTTCCATCATTAAATTTTCTATTTTTAGCTTATAAAAATACTTTTTAACGTGACATTTCTTTTCACAATGATGAAAATCACATTATCTGAACATAAACCAGGAATTTATTCTATCTTTTCTATTACCATGACTGCTCTATCCCTGATAATTTTTGTGGCTTCTCCCTCTGGCCTATGTGATTGAAATATTTTAAGAATATTTCTCATGATTACGTCTCCCGACCTCTTCATTTAAAACAACAAAGTTAAAAAAACTATATGTCACGACAACACTAGGAGTAAAATTAGTTAGAATAATAAGTAAATTTTCCAAAGAATCAAGTAAAGTGTTACGAAACAAAAGAGATAAATTCTCATCTTCAATATTAATATTCACATCAGAAAATTGATCAAAACAACCTTGATATTCTCTCAAATATTTGTAAACATATTTATCTTATTTGTAACTCAAATTCAGCATTTTTTTAAGAAGAAAAAAATTATGGTTTCCTGTATTAGAAGAATAGGTAGTCTCGAGATTCTCATTCAAAGATATGGCATGTGAAATGTTGGTAATAGGATTCATAAAGTTGTCTTCAACCCACTGGCCAATGAAACCACAAACCATCGCATGCTAAAACTCCCATTCTTTATCTTACATTCTTTATCGCTTCTGAGTACTAAACACTGAAAGTTGCATTCACTTGAGAAAAAATAGATCCTTCATTTTTAATCACCACATGTCGTAGTAGGTACCATTCAAAAAACACATCTTAATTTAATTTGTTTCCATAACATATATAAAATAAAAACCAAACCCATTAATACCATATGTTGGGTAAGATGGAAATAGATGCAAGTGAAAACAATATCAAGGCGAATATGTAGAGGAAATCAGTTTTCATTCACTTCAAAGAAGCCTTCAAAACTAAGAATGATTCATAGTGAGAAGATAATATGTGCATGAAAAATGAATGTTGACATAATAAATTTTTATCAGGGAAAACCCCAAGGAGGAAAAAAACCATGGGACCTAGTCTAGAACGAAGATCCACTATAATCTCAAAGTAAATGGTAGAAACACCCAATAATAAAGGGGTATCAAAATTATAACTCTCTAATGTAGAAAAATAATGTATCTGCTGACATGATAGGTAGAAAGAAGATTTGACCAAAGAACATCATCTGAGAAAGAAGTGAAAACATTAAATCTGACCATACAAATCCGAAGATTGTCTACTGAATAACTGTGTGCTGAAAAATCACCAAGATCAATAGAAAATATATTTTCAAACAAAACTGATCAAAAAACCGAATTTCATCCCCCTTCAAACATATATCTCAAAACAATTTCATTGACTACTTTTAATGGAAAAATGTCTATGTAAAAAAATGTAACCCAAAACACGCACTACTCTAGATTATCCGTTTAATATTACTGAAAAATTTATTTAATGGTGCTAAGAAGGTGTTGTTGTCATCAGGGCTGTTAAAAGGGGGTTTGTTTGATCCATGCTAAAAAATGAGCTAATAATTTCCCCTTTTATCAGCACTAAAAAACTGCTGATAAAGTGGTCTTTTATCAGCGGTTTTTTAGAACTAAAAAAACTCAAAAAAAAAACTTTTAAAAAATATATTTGCAAATCAGGGGGTAGACCACCCCCTTTTATGAGTTCATGATCCCCCATTTAACAATGCACATCTAGAATACCCACCCCTTAACAGTGTTAGGTAACCCCTGGCCCCTTTAATAACGTTATTCACCTACTTTACTTGCTACCGCGCGCACTTGTTGTTGCAGGGTTTCAAACCGCAGAGACCTCCCCATCATACTCTAGTGCCTTTTACATTCCACTATATAGTTTTGTTCAATATTTTATGATATATCTATATATTTTTATATATATCATTACATTTTATATCCATATACATATATATACATATATATATAATATGTTTTGTATGTGTGTGTGTATGTATGTTTTTACATACATACATACATATATATATTTATATATGTCTGTCCATCTATAAATATAATTATACATATTTATATTTATTTACATATATTATATGTCAATATTTATATACGTATATTATAATATATAGATAAATTTGTAAATGTTTATCAATAAACACTCCTAAATATATTTATATATATAAACATTTTATATAAATTAATTGTGTATATATATAAATATTCATAAATTTTTAATTTAAATAAAATGGATATTCTTTCTATCAGATAAGCTGTGTATTTTTAGAATGATATTTTATATGTAAATATGTTTACATATGTATTTAAAAAATTAGTTTTTTATGTGTTAATATATACAAAATATGTATTTATTTATATATATTTGATAATAAATAATATTAAAATATGAAAAATCATAATATTTCAAAATCATATTGTCAATATAAACGTAAAACATGAGTATAAATTTAGTACCCACATAAAATTGGTAAAAAGACCCCCTTAAATGAGCATGAAAATCTATTGAATGTTTAAAAACTAGGGTATCCCGACTAGAAACTCAGTTTTGGAAGCCTTTTATTTCATTTTTGGCCTCGAAAAATGTGACAAGGGGTTTCCCCCTTTAATTAGGATGTAGAGCTCATTACAGTATTTGATTTTATATGTGGTAGAGTTAAAATGAACACCGAGATCGAAAGTTATTTTCGTTTGATGTTTGAGTTACGTTTTAAACTTATTTTTGATCTTTTATTGATTTTTTTGATTTTTTATATTGAAATTGTTATTAAATGATTACTAATTTATAATAATTAGAAAATTATTAATTTAAAATATATTTTAAAATATTTTACAATTTATTTTCAGTAATTATCTTATATATTATGTGTAAATGTCTATTTATCCTTAAATAAAATATATTTAAAACATATATTTTATATTTATATAAATATAAATATATAAATATATTATTTTATTATTTTTAATGGAATATATTTTTTGAAATATACCCTTTATTAAAACTGGTAAAAAAGAACTGATAAAGGGGATCTCAGCTAAAAAAGGTACTGATGAAGGATGTACATTTATCAATGTTAAAAAAAGAGCTGATAAAGGGGTGGTTTTAACATCACTTTTTGTATCAGTGTTATAATTTCCCTTTATCAGTTATTTTTTAGAACTATTAAAGTGTGGTGCTACGTGAATTCATTTTTATGTTAATGAAATCTTTGTATTTTACCTTTTTAAAATTGAATATTCGACCCGCATGGTGATCCAATTAAAGAGGCGTCCAACACTCCATTCATTAATGATGAAGACCCAACCACTGGATGACCAAAGCCTTACCACCAGCGCATCAAGTCACTAGTGGTGCCTAAAATCATCAAGACCACATTGCCGCCAAGGTCTCACATAATGTCTCCCATCGGCCTGCGTCATGTCATTGATGGAACCTGATGGTATTTCATCACCTACATCATCTACTCCACCGCAAAAATTGGACTGAGGTTGTTCCTATAACATTATGGGAACATGTGGAAGTGCCAATGATATCATCTTCTACCCTTATAAATATTGATGCCCGATAATGGTGAGGAGGATGAATAGAGAGTGTCTCCTCATAGAAAGGGAAATCTCTATCCACAATTCATTATTATTTATTTAAGGGGGTTAGTGGGTATATATATGGTCCATGTGTGGTAGTAGGGTTGTGGACTAGGTTGCTTCCAAATATATATGTAAATAAATATATATATATATATATATATATATATATATAACATGATAGATTTCCATTTAAAATGTAATCATCATCATTCACTATAAACTGATTCATGCATTGGCATAATGTGTGTAAAAAATATCATAAATATTATATTATTATATGTATAATTTTTTGTTACATGGATAACATTATTATATAATTACATAAATAATTTACCAACATGGTGCTCCAATTTTTGAGGCGCCCAACACTCCATTCATCAATAATGAAGACCATACCACTGGATGACCATCGCCTTGCCACTAGTGCATCATGTCACCGGTGGGGCCTAAAAGCCTCAGATCCACATTGCCACCAAGGTCTCACATAATGTCTCCCATTTGCCTGCATCAAGTCATTGAGGGAACCTGGGGGTATTTCATCACCTACATCACCAACTCCACTGCCAAAATTGGTCTTCGGTTGTGCCTAACACATTGTGCGAACATGTGGATGTGCCAATGATTTCATCTTCTCCCCTTATAAATATTGATGCCTGACAATGGTGACGAGTCTAAATAGAGAGTCTCTCCCCATATAAATGGAATTCTCCACCCACAACTCAAAATTATTTATTTAAGTGGGTTAGTAGGTATATATATGGGCCATGTGTGGCAGTAGGGTTGTGGACTAGGTTTCTTTAATATATATATATATATATAACATGATAGATTTCCATTTAAAATGTAATCATCATACTTCACTATAAACTGATTCATGCATTGGCATAATGTGAGAAAAAAATATCATAAATATTCTATTATTTGAAGTATAATTTTTAATAACGTGGATAATATTAGTATATAATTACATAAATAATTATACAAATATTTTTATATTAATTAGAAATATAAATATAGTTAGGTTTTTTTAGAAATACAAATTTTATTGTATTTTTATTTATTATGATGTTCATAAAAAAGTATATTGTAAATTACATTGTATTTATAATTTAGTAATATAAATATATAAATCCATAATATAATTATATTTTTATCAATATACTCATATAAATATACATAATTTTATTTTAAAATAATAAATAGTATAAATAAAATTATATATATAGGAAATATAAATATGTTTATATAATATATTTTTTATTTAATAATAAACTATAAATATATTATATTTTGAAATATTATTTTTTTTGAAATCTTAATAAGTGAAAATATATTTATATTTATATTTATATAAATATAAATATAATATATTTTAATATAAAAAACTATAACAATTTCATTAATAAGAAATATAATTTGGTTTTTATAATTAAATTTTATAAGAATAATCAATTATGAATAAAATATAATTGTATATGTTACAACGTTTGAAATTATAATATATATATTTATATGGGATTAATTATATACCATTATTATAATTATAAATATATTTTTCCTTCGTCCTTGGTGTGCAATTGTGATTCCCTATTCAACAAATGTCGAAAATATTTTGCATCTGATTTTTTTATAAATATTACACTTTTAGATGCACAATAATTTAGTCACTAACCCTAACCAAGTTAACCGACATAAATAAATATTTTAAAATAAAATACATATAATAAATTTATACACATGTGTGGGATTATTATTTAGTCAAAATAGATTTCCAATTCATAATCTTCTTCGATTCTATTAATTTAATACTTGGATCCATTTTGACCATAACGTCTTTAAAACTGGGAATCCTTAAAAAAGTTTTGGGGATTTATTGTACAAATAAATCATAATCTTTTCCATAATTTTTTTAAAAATATTAAATTAATTAATTTTATTGTTTTATAGAAGTTTAGCTATTTTATAATTTTTACTTAATTATACATATATTAGTTATTATCATTAGTAGTAAATAAGATTATAAAAATGTAATATAGGGAACACAATGAATGTTGTACATTGAAATGAAAAGTGATTTGAAACAAAATAAAGGACAATGTGTTTGTTGGTCAATAAGTCAGAAAGTAAAAATATAATTTAGAGAACTCAATGCATTGCACGGTATGACTTACAAGCATACATATACAATATATTGAAAATTTTATACAACTCATATGGATAATATTTATTGTACGGTATATCATACTCATATGGATTCTACTCATATAGATTATAATCACAATGGGTTCTTCTCATATGCATTGTACATATGGAATTCAAAAACGTGCAGTGGGTTGAGATAGGTCATGAATTCATATGCATTGAAAAAAAAATTAATCAAATTTAGATTATAATTTACATAATAATAATATAAATTAATAGAATATGATATTAAACATAAAAAAAATTGAAATGATTTACCAATATTAATTTTTTGTGTAAAAATTTAATTACGATTAAAAGTAAAAGAATATAAATTATATTATTATCCATTTGTTTCAAAGGCCACATATCATGTTTTAGTTTAAGTACCACCAAATTCACTGTTGATTGTATTACGTCTAATGATGAACATATATTTTGTAATAGACCTTGGAAATTTTTTTTGAATTCAATTCATAAAATAGTGATGGCACAAAAAGGTATTCCTACTTTGGTATGAATTTATGAAAATTCAACACTACCAATTATCAGTTTCATACATCAAGTATGGGATTATTACCATTGAAGATAACTAATCATATTACTACTATATCATAAATATTTTATCATTATATTGTATCAAGAAAAAAAATATATTTCTTTCTCAAATTCACCAATCCTTAAATTTTCAATTATTAGCCAATTGTATTGAGGATACATAAATCAGTAAGGAAAATATTATAGTAATGGACATAACCCACTAGGTATTTTTATAAGTACCTTGCACAATTTTCTACATAACAAGGAATAAATAATTCCAGAATTTTTCCCTTGTATATAGACCATCAAAACTAGTTCAATCCAGCAAAAAAATTGAACTTCCTTCAAACAAAAAATAACTCCTTATATTTTAATATTAAAATAAAAATATGGATAATCAATATATAGTTCAAAATATAAATTCCAACCTGAAAATTTTGAAAATAAATACTGGTGTAGTATCATTTATAAATAAGATATTATAATACATAAATTCATAAAACATTCCACCTAAATCAAATTATTTCAATGTTCAGATACAGTTTTTGTTATAAATTGTGTCACATGTTTATGGAACATAAGAACTAAAATTCATTCATATTAATACATGACCACCAATTTCTCCTTGAATATATATGTAAATAATAAAAAAATATCAAATAACTGAGTAACCTATACAATTTGTTGAAATAAAAATTAATAATTTTGAAGGATGATGAAAAAAAGTAGAACATACCAAAATAAATAATATCCTTGATGCCTAAGATTCCTGTTTTTTTCTGACCAGTAGACTTTTTAAAACATAAGCATTAGGAAGATAACCCTATATCATGTTTAGTATCACACTTTATCTATACAATAAGAAGTAATATAATAGTTCTATTTCAGCATCCCCTGTGTTTGAAATTGAAATTTATTTTACTAATTTATAATGATGTAATTATTATTGCAATGTATGTTATTCAAGAAACTCATCCCACATCATACAACCAAGAGAAAAATTGATGTAGCGTATCAACATGAATAACATGTGAGAAGTTGAAACAATCTTATCAGGGTTTAACTCTCCTACATCCAGTCAAAAAATGACTCACATGTTTTCCACAAAAAATCAATATTGGAAGAATAACAACTACAATTCATGTAATTGTGTTATGAGAACTGTGATAATTCTAGAAAATGTAAAACAAAAAATATAAATATGAATAAAAGTAAATTCATTGTATAATATGAATGGAATTTCATGTAGGAACATATGTTAAATCAAATGCTTGTGGGAAGCATAAATATAATATAAGGCATTTCATTATATGATATATTTTTGTAATATAGTATAACATTAATTTCTATATCATTCATAATGATCAAATAATACAAACATATATTATATAAAACAATCATGGAATGTAACATTCTGAAAATTTTAGGAAAATAACTAAAAAACATAAATCAATGGAGTTTCAGGATAAATTGTGGAGAATATAGGTGATGTGAAACAATATGAAGAAAAATGAATGGGTGAATAGTTTCCAATTTGTGGTTAATATTGGTTGTAATGTAGAAAAAATTAAAAGAAATGGAATAAAGAAATTATTAATTGATGGAAATAGTGAACCTGTGAAGGGAACAACACTCCCCTAAAGTGAACAAGGGAAAGTGGGAAGAGGGAATATTTAAATGAAAGGAAAAAATGGGATGTAAAAAAGGAAAGAAGGAAGAGGGACATCAAACCTTAGAGCTCGATGAAAATATAAATCAATCCTTTAAGTGTATGGTTGATTGTAGTAATAGAAAATCAAAGAAACTTATATTTTTTATCTATCAATAATAGTTAGTGGAAATAATATAACCATGTAAAACATGTTAAATTAAAAAATAAAATGAAACTATATCGAACAAAAAATTATAAACCAAACATAAAGGTGTGTGTAATTACTCATTAATGATTAAGAAAAATCCAAGGTACTTGTGAAAATACATGCATCTGGAAGAATTTGTTGTAACATACTAACAGGCAATAAAATAGAAGTTGATAATTTTTAGAGACAATAAATAGGGGTTGATAACTAATGTTAAAAGAAGAATATGTTTTCATTGATTAAAAAATATATAAAATGATGTACATAATGATCCGGGGAGTTTGTTTAACATAACCTAACCTGGTATTTATGAAAATACATGAATCTCAATTTTACATTGAGAATAATTAAAGATATATAAAACAAAGAGAATAAAACCGTAATTAAAATAATTATGGGACAAAATTTACCCTAAATAAAAAAATTACTGGCATGAATATAGAATTATAAATGTAAATTTACACTGGGAAGTTAGGATTATTATCATTTAATGAGTGTTATATAGGGATCTTAATTCATAAAAAATAGAAGGAAATATATGAATAAGATTGATATAAAATTCAAAAACATACCTTGGAGTTATACTAAATTAAATAGGGGTGCTTTTGAGGGATCATATTTTAGGGAGCACCAAAAAGAACTGAATCAATGAAAAATGAAATGAAACTATCTTGAAAATTTCAATGAAACGTGATATTTGTGATATGGTTTTCCATTTAGGTGTTCTACAGTTGTTGAACAAGAAAATAAAACCCACAAGTTGTAGATTGAATGCTTTCTTAATGTCAATCTTGGGAGGAGAATAGGGAGAACCCTAGGGTTTCAAAAAACCATATATGTGGGTATCCATAAACTATGTAGATAATTAATTAAAAATAAATAAAAAATTAATCTGATTAATGAAGTTTAATATCGAAAAAGTTTAAAAAAATTAAAAAAAAATTATGCACAATGAAAACATATTATATAACGTAAAAAATAATGTAGACGAAAAAACCCTGCATATTGATATAAACAAAGTGATCAGACTACAGAAATTATGAAAATTAATAATATAGATTTTCGAAAAAAAATATATGTAAAGAATAATATATTACATGAGTTGGAAAATATTAATGCAGAGATTATAGAATATAATACACTAATAAATTGAAAACATATGATGAATATTAGGAAATTATGAATCAATGATTTTAATACTGAACATTCAAAAAGGATCTTGATTATATAATAAAAAGTAATTTATAGATTATATTATATAATACTAATATTATAGGATATGATTCACCAACAGAGTGGTCTTCTGAGGAAATATTTAGAGAAAGAAGAAACTAAGTTTAGGGATTCATAATAAAGTGTGTGGGTGTCATCAATGAAGGAAGATAAGTATATCAATGTTAAACCAAGTGATTCTTAAATAGATATCGTGGGTGGATAGGGAAATAATCTTAGGGTCTTACAAAATGAGGGGAACTGATAACATGGAGAATTAAAGACAACAAATTGAAAGCTTAAAATTGTGAAATTCATTGCCCAATGTGGAGGCTATGTGTGACACGGTGGAGTTTGGATGGTTGAAGTAGAGTTAGTGAGGTAGATGAAGGAATGGGTTGGTGAGGTGGAAGAGATGAGGATCCATGGGTCCAAGATTGGGAAGGATGCATTGAGAGTGTGAGGTCGAGGCATGGAGGATGTGAGGTAGAGAAGAGATAGCAGTGAGGTAGGGAGAATTGGGAGACTGAGAGAAGGTATCTGGTAAAACATGTATGGTGGGGAATACATATTCATTATAATAACTAGTACATTGGCTATGAAAAATCACATGACAATTCAACATTGTGTATAATAGATGGTGGGGTTTACTTATTACATCCAATTATTTTCAATCTTATTTCATAAATATTAACATAAAAAGTGAATTCATCAGAAAACATGAAGAAAAATTCAATTATGGGAGTGATTAATATGTTGCGAGAATCATTCATATAGAATATAAAATAATATAAGGAACTTTTATATAGATTAGTAAGAGATCATTCTACAACATGCCTCCAAGATTTTCAGGAGATTATTTAATTGCAATGCACATTAATATTGTGGACTCAATGTTGGCATAGTTCATAATATTTCATACATATTTAGTAAAGGAGACTACATGTATATTCAAAAACAACATTCATGTTAATTATATTAAATTTCATGCATATTGAATATAAACATCACATTGGGTATATGTTAACGCGTACGGAAGGAAATTGAATCCAACATAACGAAACAACATGTCTATTGATATAAATTAAAAAAAATACTATGTAAAAAGTATTGTAATTTTAATTTTAGTATATGATAATGAAATTTAAAATAAAATAAAAACTATTATTAAATAGTAATATAAA
The DNA here is from genome assembly GCA_963277665.1 of Viscum album. Classification (NCBI taxonomy): domain Eukaryota; kingdom Viridiplantae; phylum Streptophyta; class Magnoliopsida; order Santalales; family Viscaceae; genus Viscum; species Viscum album. Next base: position 780,186,009 of record OY728161.1, read on the forward strand.
TAGGAATGTAAACTTCAATTCCATAATAGTAATAAATGTAATATAAAGTGAAATATAAACTATAGTTTCAGTTCATGATAAAGCATACATCAGGATATTATGTTGTATACCATGAAACAACTTGTATATCAATATAAATTTCTATATAAATAATATATATAGGATGTATTTAATTATAATGCAAAAACAACATGCATATTAAGTGATTGAAATTTAATGAATAATGAATACAAATTTCAATTTCTTGTAGTAACTACATATATATAAAAGAAAATGAGACTCCATGCATATTAAATGAATAAAATTACTTGATTATTCAATATAAAATACAATTTCAGTACATGATACTATTTACAGAAGGAAAGTATTTTGTAGACCATGAAATGGATCTTTTTCAAGTAGAAACTATAGGTATATATAGAAAATGATGGTTCATGAATTTGGAGAAACATCATATATATATTCATGAAATGAAATTGAATTCATATTAAAAAGAAAATTGACTTTTAGTACACGATACTAAATAAAAAATTCACAAGATAAAATTTTTCATGTTGCAAGAATATTTAGTCCATTAATTGAATAATATTTAGTGCATTATTATATACATGGTAGATGGATTCAAAATTTTATTCATAATAAATTATAATTTCTGTATTTATGTATATTACATTTAACAACATAATTTCCATCATTTATATTAATTAAATATAATAATATTAAATATAATTTGACATGTCAATGCATGAAAGACATTCATTATTTACAGTTCCTGAATGATATTCATTATTGACATTTTTAGGTCATCCAAGAACAATTTTGGAATAAGTTGTATAGTAAAAACGTTTAGGAGTAATTGTTTCACCTAATAATACAAATATTGGAAATATAACAATAGTCAAATAACGATGTACATTGATGGAACATATTAAACATCATAAATTTTTGATCCTTAAAAAGAAATCAGGGTAAGTAATTAAAATAACTGAGAAGTGTAAAATTATTTATAATTATAAATGTAATATTATATTCCTAATGAAAAAATATGCAATACCTTTGGCATCTGTCAAACAATGAATGTGACCATTTGAAATTAGATATATATAAACTAAAATTGAATTAAACTAAAAGGTCATTATACAGGTATAGAAACTGAAAGTTCATTAAATTGAATGTGAATTTTATATTTATATAAACTTAGTATACTGCAAGAAAGGTATGATTTCAATGAAATTTAAGAAAAAATTACTACACATATTCATGGAAGGGGCTCTTAATGTACGGTAATGAATTGAAGTTGGAGGGAGTTTGCAAATTTGTTTCAAAATTGGACCATGGGATGGAAAAATTAAGATTACCAGATTACAATTGAAGACACATTCCACAAGAATGGGATATCTATTTGCAAAAAAAACCCCATGGTACATGACCAAAAAATGAATTAGTATTGTGGTAAATGAAAGAAGAAATTTTTAGATATAGAATAAAAGGTTACAAATAAATGAAGAAAAATTAATATATGAATGTAAAAAATCATTAAAATTAAAGTGAATTATACATGTATTGAAATATTGTATGTATAATTAACAGATACAATATGGTATCACACATAAAAAATATTAAATTTTTATTTTATTTTTATAAAAATTAATGTGAATTAAATTAATCATTAATTAAACTGAAAGTGCATTATACATGTATAGAAATTGAAATCATATTCCATTCAATGTTCGAGATACATGTATAAACTAAAATCCCATTACTATAATTTATAAATTTAAATAGAATTACAATGAAAGTGAAATTTATATGTATAAACTGGAAGTAAAATAATGTATAGAAAAAAATGGTCTACCTTATTCTGAAAACATGATAAAAAAAGGTTTTCCTTATGAATCTCCATCAACTGGAATGTTTTGTTGGAAATAAAATACACGAAAAAATGTAATAATATTCAATGAATTACAACTACTATGTTCAAGTAATGAAACGAGTTTTCCAGGTCTTTCCAACATTACAAATAATAAACTTCTCAAATCAAATATTAAGGAAACCACAAATAGAAAATAAAACATGAAAAATTATTGTTCTAGAATACTATTAACCAAATAGTAAAAAGGGATCAACCACTATTTTATTTTTACATTATTATGAAGTATTATTTCTTTACTAGGCACCCAAATATCATAGAATGAAAATAATAAAAATAATATTATCCAAATATTAAACATAAAACATAACAAATAAATAAATACTAACAATTATGGCTCCTATATGTTTTCTCTTTCATTCAAAATATCCAATAAAATTTTGAACCAATGATTTGTAGTTATGTTTCTGAGAGAAATGGGGACTCTGTAGGGTGAGAGGGGAGTGATATTCTAGAAGGCGTAGAGAAATGGAATATATGAGTGAAGGAAGACATGAATTACAGAAATGAAAATAATAAAGGGATGATCGGAAAGAAGGTGGAAATGAGAAGTGGAGATGAAGGGGATTCAGGAAGGTAGAGGGGAACCTGAGAGGCAATGGAGAAGAGTCAAGGGGTGAAATAAATATAGGTACTGAATCCTATTTAGAAACATAAGAGGATCAGGAGCATATTAAATCCCATTTAATAATAATCAAATCCATATCTAAATTTGAAATGTAATATTCACTTTAAACCAATATTTGATTAAATTCCAATTTATTTTTTTTATTATTTTTATATATATTTAGTATAGGTCAATTTAAATTCAATTCTTAATTGAATGTTTTATAATTTTGATAATAATAATAAATTTTTTTATACATTCTATATGACTCATTTAATATTATATCTTCCATCTCTATTCTTTTTTCGAAGCATGTATTGATTAGAGAAGACTCTGCATGAATGAAATTTTGTGAACCACTACCTTAAAAATATAATGCATCAATGGAATATTTTAAAAATATTAGAGAATTGAATGCATCTGATCATGAATGATGAGAAGGATCCATCCTCTCGATTTTTTGGTGCACATTATTGATTTTTTAACAATAGAAATTTTAATTAAAACCTCAAAAATATATGTCTGCATGTTTCACATCAGTCACTACAATAGATTTGCTTTTATTCAGCGATCCTCTTTATCAATTATAAAAAAAACTAATAAAGGGGTACCTATATGGGCACTTTTATTAGCACTAGTAAATGTATTCCATTTATCAATGCTAAAACCCCTTCTTTTTAACACTAATAAAACTTATATTTAAAAAAAATCATTAAAAATCACATATTAATATATAGATATTTTGATATTTATATTAATAAAATATATTTAATAAAATATGATTAATATAATACTATATATGTAATCACACTTATTATATAAGATATTCAGTGAATAAATATTATAAAATCATTAAAAATTAATATTAATTAACAATTTTCTAATTATTATTTAGTAATAGTCATTTAATAACATTTCAATGGTAGAAAAATTCAATAAATTAATAAATTGTCTAGAAAAAAGTGGAAAACATGTCTTGAACTTAAAACATCCATGACTTTTGATCCAATTGTCTGTTTGTGCTCCACTACAAATCAAATTTATGCTTTAAAAAAGATATATGATTTTGTTAGTGGGAGGACCTTTAGTTTGTGGTGTTTGAGGTCAAACAGGTCTAACAGTACTAAAAACACGATTTTCTTGTTGGGGTACTATAATTTTTGAACATTTGATGATATTTCTACCTCATTTAAGGGGGTATTCAAATCTTTTTTTGATAGAGGCTCAATTTGTTATCAGGGATTACAATGATATAGTTATTTTTTCATAAGAATTTTATAATTTTTCATATTGTAGTGTTATTTATAATTAAATATATAAAAATAGAAAAATATATACATATTTTTGTTTATTTACTAAAAACAATTTAAGTATAAATAATTAAATCCTCAGCACAAAAATGTCCAGGAAAATTTTCTTCTGAATTTAAACAACAAAATCATTCTAATAAATTCATGTTCATCTGCTCAACTGAATATTTTAGCTATTGTTTATTAGGAGGTGTATGTTGATGTTGAATACCTTCCTACCTATAAAACTGGTCAAAAGGACCAAAATACTCTCCCATATTATTAGTGTGAATACATTTCAATTTCTTAATAGATTCCCTATCGGTATAAACCTGAAATTGATTAAAAACACTGAGCACCAGAATTTTGGAACTCAAAACATAATCTCAAATATTACATGAGTATTAATTAATAAATTCCATAACATAAATACTGCCAGTAATGGTCATAGATTTCAAAGGACCACAAGAATCAGAATATACTAACTCAAGTATATATGACTTCCTGTATAAAGGATTACTAATTAAACTCACTCTACTATTTTTTCCATCCATAGAACGATCTCACATATCTAATTTGACAATCATCAAATATGGAAGAAGATTTATCTTGGTCAAACAACCAATAAATTTATCATTAATGTTGTTTAAGCTCTTTTACGACAACATGGAAGAAATACTACACTCAACAACACAAGTAGTATCACAAGAAATTAAACCTCTATTCGAGTACAAACTTGAAGGATTCTTCCCTTGAGCCGGAATCAATGAAGCCTTGTAATCCTTCCATTTTCCATAAACAAATTTACTAATAAACCCTTTATCATCAATAATACTGGTAAAAATAAGATTCAAGAGAACCTCAAGAACATGTCAAAAATTATTCAAAATTAGCTTACATCTAGTACTGGTCTCTAAAAAACAATCCTGACACCTATAACATAAGTGTGACCATCATTACCCATATTTAGAATCCCAAAATTACCTAGGTTTTATTTTGTAAAGATGTCATTCCTAGATGTTATATAAAAACCATCACCACTCTCAACAACCCCACAAAAATCATCATAAGCAATATTAATGGATTCATAATGAGTAGCAAGGTCACCCCCGGTATATGTGGTGAAATTATCATAACCATCACCATATTTCTTCTACTGATAATACTTAATTTTATTTTCTCTTTTCATCTAATAATAATATTGTTTAACATGATCTTTATTATCACAATGATGTCATTCCAATTATCACTACTTCGAAAATGAATTGATACTGCCTTTGCTCTTACTTTGACTACTTTGTCCCTGAATATTTTCATGGGTTCTCCCCCTAGTCTCTATGACTGAAAGATCTAAAGAATATTTCTAAGGAGTATGTATCCCAGATTATTCATTTAAACAAACATAGTTAACAAAACTGAATGTCACTCCACCATTATGAGTAGAACTAGTGAGAGTCTCACATAAATTCTCCCAAGAATTAGGTGATGTGTTCAGAAAAAAAAGGTGCTAAAACCTCTTCTTCAAAATTAACACTCATACCAAAAAATGGACCAATGCATCCATAATATTCTTTAAAATATTTATAAATATATGTAACATCTTTTTACATCAAATTATTCCTTTTTTTGAGAAGATACAATTTATTGTTTCTTGTATTTGAATCATAGGTAGTCTTCAGCTTCTCCTACAAATATATATCTTGATAAATGTTGAAAATATTATTCATCATGTAGTATTCATCCCACTAGTAGGTGAAACCACAAAGTTGGGTACCACAGCCTCTCATACTTCTGATGTTCTGGGGACCTATAGAGTGATCCTTTCAATTTGTTGGTGCACATTTTAGATGTTTAACAATATAAATGTTAATAAAAATTTATAAAACATATGTCTGCACATGGCACATCAGTCAATAATATATATTTGGGTTTATTCAGTGATACCCATTATCAATTATAAGAAATGACGATAAAGGGGTACCAACATCAACACTTTTATTAGCACTGATAAACATATGTATTTTATCAGTGGAAAAAACCCCATATTTTAATCACTAATAAAAGTTATTTTTCAAAAAAAGTGAATAAAAATCACATATTAATATATTGATATTTTAATAATTTTATAAATATTATATATTTTATAAAATATGATTTATATAATACTATATATGTAATCACACTTAATATATAATATATTTAGTGAAAATGGTTTATAAGATAATTAAAAATTAATATTATTTAACAATTTATTTATTATTATTTAGTAATAGTCATTTTATAATAATTTAATTATAGAAAAATTCAATAAATTAAAATTTGTCTAAAATAAGATGAAAAAATGACTTGAACTTCAAACAACATTTACTTTTTATCTGGGTGACTGTGTGGGGTCCACCACATATCAAATAGAATTCTTCAAAAAGATATATTATTTGGTGACTGGGAAGAACTTTAGTCAATGGTTTCTATGGTAAAACATGTCTAAAATTCCTCAAAACGGAGTTTTTTGCAGGGTACTATAATTTTTGAATATTTGATGAAATTTCAGTCTCATTAAAGGGGGTCTTCTTATCTTTTTTTCGATAGAGTCTCAATTTATTATCTGGGATTACACTAATTTTTATATTTTGGAATTAAAATTTTATCATTTTTCATATTTTAGTTTTATTTATAATTAAATACATACAAATATATACATATATACATATTTTTTTATATTTACTGAAAACAATTAAACAACAGTAAGTAAATCCCGATCCTAAAAATATCCAGGAAACATTTCCTCTAAAAGAAAACAATCAGATATTTCCAATGAAGTCATTTTCAGCCTCTCAACTAATTATATAGCTATGTTTTCTATGGAGTCCTCTTTTTATATTGAATACCTTCTTACCTTCAATACTGATCAAATGGACCATAACACTCATCCTCTTTGTTATTGTGAATACATTTCAGTTATTTCCAAATTACATCTTAGTCAAAACCAGATATTGATTAAAAACACTAAGAACTATAATTTTGGAATTTAAAACATAATCTTAAATATTATGTGAGTATTCATAAAGAACTTTCATAAAATAAATATTGTCACTAATGGTCTTAGATATCAAAGGACCACAAACATCCTAATGTACAAATTCAAGTACATCTGACTTCTTATGTAATAGATTACTATTGAAACTAACACTGCAATGTTTTCCAGCCATATAGTGATCACAGGTTTCCAATTTGATGCTCTTCAAACATGGAAGATGATCTTTCTTGGTCAAACAACCAATCCATTTCTCACTATTGTGGCTGAGCCTCTTATACCATAACATGGATGAAACACTTCACTAAACAACACAGGTAGTATGAAAAGAAATAGAATATCATGTCCTATAAAACCTGAGATATTCTATCCCTGATCCAAAATCAAAGAACCCTTGTAAATATTCCATTGCTCATTACCATAAGTATTGATAAAACCATCATCATCAAGAATTCTGGTAAAAATAATATTCATGTGAACCTCAGTCACATGTCAAACATAATTCAAAATCATCTTACTTTCAGTATTGGTCTATAAAAAAATCTAATACCTACAACATCAGTATGACCATAATTACCCATCTTTTAAATCCCAAAATTACATGGGTTGTAAGATGTAATGAGTTCATTCCTTGATGTCATGTAAAAACAGGAACCACTATCAACAACCCAGTAAGAATCGTCATAAGAAATATTAATGGAGTTATAAACAATAACAAGATCTCCCCCTATAGAGGTGGTGAAATGAGACTCCATGCATATTAAATGAATGAAATTTCATTATTATTCAATATAAACTACAATTTTAGTAAATGATACTATATACAGAAGTAAACTATTTTCTTGACCATGAAATGGAACTATTTCAAGCAGAAACTTTAGGTATATGCATAAAATGAGACTGTGTGAATTTGGAGAAACATAATATATATTCAGAAAATGAAATTTCATTCATATTGAAAATAAAATTTATTTTTAGTACATGATAATAAATAAAAATTCACAAGATCAAATACTTCATGTTGAAAGAATATTTTGCCCTTTAATTGCATAATATTTATTGCATTATTATATCCATGGTTAATGGATTCAAAAGTTTATGCATAATCAATTATAATTTTTGTAGTTATGTATAATAAATTTAGCCACATATTTTTCATGATTAATATTAATTAAATATAATAATATTAAATATCAATTTTCATGTCAATGAATGAATGATATTCATTAATGATAATGCGTGAATGATATTCATTATTGACATTTTGTAGGTCATCCAAGAACTAATTTGGAATAAGTATTATAGGTAAAATGTTTAGGGGTAATTGTTTCACACAATAATACAATTAGTGGAATCATAAAAATAATGAAAAAATAATATACATGTATGGAACGTATTAACCATCATAAATGTTTGTTCCTTAAAATTAAATCAGATTAAGTAATTAAAATAACAGAGAAGGGTGCCATTATTTATAATTATGAATGTAATATTGTCGTCGTAATGAAAAAATAAGGCATACCTTGAGCACCTGTCAAACCATGGATGTGACCATTTGAAATTAGATGTATATAAACTGAAAGTGCATTGAACTAAAATTTCATTATACATGTATTGAAACTGAAATTAATTAAATTAAAATTTCATTAAATTGAAAGTTCATTAAATTGAATGTGAGTTTAATTGAAAGTGATTTGTATATATATAGAATATTAGTATACTGTAAGAAAGGTTTGATTTTTTATAAACATATGAAATAATTAATATACATATTCATGGAAGGGGCCCTTAGTGTAGGGTAACAAATTTATGTTGGAGGGAGTTTGAAAATTAATTTCAAAATTGGAGCTTCGGATGGAAAAAAGAATATTACCAGTTAACAATGGAAGACACATTTCACTAGAAGAGGATATAGATTTTCAAAAAAAACCCCGATACATTACCAAAAAGGTATTAGTATTGTGGTAAATTAAATAACAAATATGTAGATACTGATTAAGAAGTTATATATAAATGATGAAAAATGAATATCTGACTGTTCAAAATCATTAAAATTAATTTTCATTATACATGTATTAGAACATGGTATATATAATTAACAGATTAAATATGTTAATCCAGATAAACAAAATATTAAACATAAATTGTATTTTTTTTAAATTAAAGACCATTAAATTAAACATGAAATAAACTAAAAGTGCATTATAGAAGTATATAAATTGAAATCATATTACAATCAAAGGTCATTATACATAATAAACTGTAATACCATTACTAGAATTTATAAATTTAAAGGGAATTACAAAGAATGATAATTTTATATCTATAAACAAAAAGTACAATAATGTATGAAAAAATTTTCTCCCTTATTCTAAACACATGTTGAAAAAAGGTTTCCCTTTTGAATATAATAAAAATTGATATTTTTTGTAAGTAATTAAATACATGAACAAAAATAAATAATATTAATGGCATTACAACTAATATGTGCAAGAAATTAAATTGTTCATCCAGGACCTTCCAATGTTACAAATAATAAACTGCTCAAATCAAATACGAAGGCAAACAAAAATAGAAAATCCGACATAAAAAATTATTGATCCAGAAGACTAGTAACCTCATAGTAACATAGGTATTGACCACTATTTGATTGTTACTTTTATAAGAATTATCATTTCTTTACTAGGAGCCCAAATTTCATAGAATGAAAATAATAAAAATATCACTATCAAAATATTGAATATAAAAGATAAAAAATAAAAAAAACGTACCAAAAATTATGGATCTTTTATATTTTTTCTTTCATTTAACCTAACAAATAAAATATTGAAAAAAAGTTTGGTGATTATATTTCCGAGGGAAAAGTAGTTTTCTTTTACATCCTTACTAATATTATATGACACCTTGCTAATCTAGAAGTTCATTTGTATTGAAAATTGAAATATGAAATGTTTTTTATATATTTATATGGATCCCAACATAATCACAATATGAAATAGTATTTAAAAGGGTAACAACAATGCAAATTCAATTTATTTAAAAAATTAATATAAAAATAAGTCATATGAAATGAAAATGAAGTGAGGGAAATATACATGGAAATGTATATTTAGTATAGTTGATTGAATTGGTGATCATAATTACAATAATAATTATTTATTTGCACATAAAATATAGATATACCTACTATTTAGGTGGAAACAAAAATTTGAAGGATTCGAAAAAATTCATGGAGTTTTTGAGATTGGGCTTACACACATACCTTATATAGAAGTGGAAATATGACCCTTCCATAATGAGGAAAAGTTGATACCCAAGAGGTTTTGGGATTATGTACATTATAGTAAAATGTGAAAGGCATTAATTGAACATTCTAGAGGTGGATGATTTGGAATTTAGAGAGAATTCATCTTCTTGTTTTGGAATTTTGTGTCTCACGATACGACAATATTAGGAAGGAGTAAGTAATTCGTAATGAAGTGATCCTTTTAATGTTGAGGATTGATAGAGTATAGAAAATTGATGGAATAGTAGAGGGAATCAGTTCATACTATGACTTAAATTTCATACCATCCAAAATTCTAATGGTGCATGAAGGATTTGGAATCACCTATTTGGATGTTCAGGTGATCTGATCTAAATTTTGAGTTTAGAAAGTGATGATCATAGGTACAAAAACCTCTATTTTAATGGAGAGATCAAAATTCTTAATGAGGGGGGAGTTATAGGCAAAGGTAGAGGCGGTGGAAGAGGTGGAAAAACATGAAACCCTAGTTTTATAGTGAGAAAGATGTTAGGAGAAAGGGGTATCTATAGGGTGAGAGGGGAGGGGAATTCTGGATGGCATAGAGAAATGGAATATGCGAGTGAAGGAAGACATGAATTATAGAAATAAAAATAATAAAGAGATGATGGGAATAGAGGTGGTAATGAGAAGTGGAGATAAAGGGGATTCAAAATGGTAGAGGGGAACCCAGGAGGCAATGGAGAAGAGTCAAGGGGAGTAATAAATATAGGTACTGAATCTATTTTAGAAGCATAGGAGGATCAGAATCATAATAATACCCATTTAATAATAATCAAATCTAAATATTTATCTGAAATTTAATATTCATTTAAAACGAACATCTATTTAAATTCACATTTAAATTTTTTATTTTTTATTATATTTTTACCATAAATAATTTAAATTTCAATCTTTGTTAAAAGTTTTATAATTTTGTAAATAATAATAATACTGTTTATATATTCTAAATTCTTCATTTAATATTATATCTTTTACCTCTATTGTTTTTATCGAGTATTATATTGATTGGAGATGACTCTTCATTCATCAAATTTTGGGTAGCCTCTACAATAAAAATATAATGTATAAAATGAATATTTTAAAAAAAATTGAGAATTGAATTCATGTGATTATGAATGACAATATGGAGACATCATCTCACTTTGATGGTGTAAATAATATATGTTTTAACAAAATAAATGTTAATTAAAATCTCTGAAATATATGTCTATATGTAGCACATCGGTTACTACTATATCTTTGCGTTTATTAAGCAATACCCTTTATCAATGTGAAAAAAACCCTAATAAAGGGATACCCATATCTGATCTTTCATTAGAAATGATAAACGTGAGCCTTTTATTAGTGCTAAAACCCCTTATTTTTATCACTAATAAAAGTTATAGTTCAAGAAAATCATTAAAATTCCATATTAATATATAAATATATTAATATTTATATAAATATAATCTATTTTATAAAATATGATTTATATAATACTATATAAGTAACAACACTTAATATATAAGATATATAGTGGAAATAGTTTATAAAATAATTAAATATTAATATTAATTAATAATTTTCTAATTATTATTTAGTAATTTTCATTTAATAATAATTTAATGATAAAAAAATTCAATAAATTAATAAATGGTCTAAAATAAGTTAAAAACACGACATGAAATTCAAACGTCCATGACTTTTGATCTAGGTGTCTATTAGAGCTACACAACATATCAAATTGAGGTTTTCAAAATGTTTTATGATTTAGTCACCTAGAAGAACTTTATTCTGTGTTTTTTGAGGTCAAACATGTCTTAAAGTACTCAAAACCGTGTTTTAGGTTGGGGTACTGTAATTTCTGAACATTTAATGAAATTTCAACCTCATTTAAGGGGTTCGTCTTATCTTTTTTCAATAGAGGATCAATTTTTTATGAGGAATTACACTAATATGGTTATCTTGGCATTATAATTTTGTCATTTTTCATAAATTAGTTTAATTTAAAATTAAATATATACAAATATACAAATTTATACATTTTTGTGTATATTTGCCCAAAACAATTTATGCATCAGTAAATAAAGGCTCAACCCAAAAATGTCCAAGAAATATTGCTTCTAAAAGCAAACAACAAAATTCTTCCTATAAATTATTGTTCAACTGCCCAACTACACCATTTAGATAACGTGTCTTAGGAGGCATATTTTTATTTAAATACCTTACTACCTATAATATTGAACAAATGGACCAAAATACACTCCCTTATTGTTAGTGAGATTACATTTCAATTTATTACCAGATTCCATATCAGTAGAAACCTGAAATTACTTAAAAAACACTGAGCACCAGAATTTTGGCATTCAGACAAAAACTCAAATATTATATGAGTATTAATTAATAAATGTCATAAAATAAATACTACCACAAATGGTCTTATATTTCTATAGACCACAAGAATCGTAATGTACCAACTCAAGTACTTGTGACTCCCTGTGTAAAGGATGACTATTGAAAATCACTTTTCTTTGTTTTCCTGCCATACAATGATTACAAATATCTTATTTGACACTCTTCAAATATGGAAAAATATTTTTCTTAGTCAAATAAAAAATCTATTTCTCACTAATGTGGTTGAGCCTCTTATGCCATAGATTGGATGAAATATTGCACTCAACAACACAAGTAGTGTCATAAGAAATAATAGTTCGAGTCTAGTACAAAGGTAACAAATTATTACTTTTATCCAAAATCAAGTAACCCTTGGAATGATACCATTTTACATAACCAAAAGTACTGATAAACCCTTCATCATCAAGAATGATGGTAATAATAAGAATCAATTGAACATCAGGAACATGTCAATCTTTCATCAAAATTAGCTTTCATCTAGTACTGGTCTCTAAAAAAACTATATTGATACCTACAACATATGTTTGACCATCATTCCCCAACTTTAAATTCCAGAAATTACCTAGGTTGTCTGATGTAAAGTTCTCATTCTTAGATGTCATATGAAAATTGGCACCACTCTCAACAACCCACCTAAAATCATCATATGAAATATTAATGGAGTCATAGACAATAAAAAGATCACCCCTTTAGCAGTGGTGAAATGGTCATCACCATCACCATTTTTCTTCTAATGATTTTCTTTCATTCTATTTTCTCTTTTCAGCTGATAACAAAACAATTTAACATAACCATTCTCATCACAATGATGACATTTAAATTATCACTAATTCGACCTAGAAATGATTATTCCCTTTATCATACCTCTATTTCTCTATCCCTGATTATTTTCAAGGATTCTCTCCCGAGTCTCTCTTACTGAGTGATCTGAAGAATATTTTTCCGAAGTATGTCTGCCAGCCACTTCATTTAAAACATCATACCTAACAAAACTGAATTTGACGACACCATTAGGAGTAGAACTGGTTAGAGTATCATGTAAATTTTAACAATAATTAGGTAAAGTGTTCATAAATAAATGAGAGAAAACCTTATCCTCAAAATTAATACTCATAACAGATAATTGATCAAAACATCCCTGATATTATCTCAAATATTCAGAATTATATAGAACTTCTTTGTAACACGAATTCATCATTTGTTTGATAAGAAACAATTTGTTGTTTTTTTACTTAGAAGCAGAGTTAGTCTCCATCCTCTCCAACAAATATCTATCATGAGAAATACTGACAATACGATTCATCGCGTTGTCTTTAACCCACTGTCCAGTGAAACCAAAAAGTTGGGCAGTGTACCCCCCCCCCCATGTTTTTACGTCGCCTAGATCCTATAGAGCCATCTTCTCACATTACTGGTTCACAATTTAGATGTTTTAATAATACAAATGTTAATTATAATTTCTAAATTATGTGTATTTACATAGAACGTTAGTAAATACTATAGATTTGGTTTTATATAGCGATACCCTTTTTCAATGCTAAAAATGCTGATAAAGGGGTTCCAATATAATCACTTTTATTTTCACTGATAAATATATGTCAATTATCAGTGCAAAACCCCATTATTTTTCTCACTAATAATGTTAATTATAAAAATAATTAAAAATTACATATTAATATATAAATATTTTTATAAGTATAATATATTTTATAAAATACGAATTATATAATATTATATATCTAATCACATTTAATATATAAGATAGATAGTGAAAATGGTTTATAGAATAATTAAAATTTAATTTCAATTAATTTTTTTTAATTTTTATTTATTAATAGTCATTTAATAATAATATAATGATAGATAAATTCAATAAATTAATAAATTATCTAAAATAAGTTCAAAACATAACTTCAACTTCCAACATCCATAAATTTTGATCTGGGTGTCTGTTTGAGCTCCACTACATATCAAATTGAAGGTTTCAAAAAGATATATGATTTGGTGACTAGGAAGACATTTACTCGGTTGTTTTTTAGGTCAAACCTGTCTAAAAGTCCTCAAAATCGAGTTTTTTTTCATTGTACTATTTGTTTTTAACATTTGATTAAATTTCATCCTCATTTAAGGGGGTACTCTTATATATTTTCAATAGAGACTCAATTTATTATCAAGGATTAAAGTGATATGGATAATTTAAAATTATAATTTTTTTATTTTTCATATTCTTGTTTTATTTATAATTTAATATATAAAAATATATACATACATACATGTTTTTTGTATATTTACTCAAAAAAATTTAAGTAGCAGTATGTAAAGCCCCACCCCAAAAATTTCTTGCCAACATTGCTTCTAAAATCAAAAAACGAACTCTTTCAAATAAAGTAAAGTCCATCCTCTCAACTACACCATTTAGCTAAGTATTTTTAAGAGACATATTCTGATGTTGAATACCTTCCTTCCAGCAATACCAATCAAACGGACCACAATACTCATCCTCATTGTTAGTGAAAAAACATTTCAATTTCATTATTAGATTCCCACTCGGTAGAAAACTAAAATTTCATAAAAACACTAAGCATCAGAATTTTGAAATTCAAAACATAAAATCAAATCGTACATGAGTATAAATTAATAAATGTCATAAAATTATGATTTTCACTAATGGTCTTAGATTTCAAAAGACCACGAATATCATAATGAACTAATTCATGTACATGTGACTTCATGGGTAAAGGATTACTATTCATACTCACTCTGTAATGTTTTCTAGCAATACAATGATCACATGTATCGAATTTGACACTCTTGAAATATAGAATAAGATTTATCTTGGTCAAACCACCAATCCCTTTCCCACTAATGTGGTTGTGCCTCATATTCCATAACTTGGATGAAACACTACACTCAAAAACACTAGTAGTAGTATAAGATATAGAATCATTAGACTAGTACAGACTTGGAATATTCATCCCTCAAGCCAAAATCAATGAAACCAACAATTCTAAAAAACTGGGCAAGGCCAGCGCCACCCCTTTATCAGCGCTTTTTTAGTAGTGCTGATAAAGGGGGGCCATTATCAGAGCATTTTTAAAAGTGCTGATAAAGGGTTCGACTTCAAAAAAAATTAATTAAAATTATTATATTAATATATAAATATATAAATATAGTTATATTGATATAAATATAATTTTTAATTTTTAAATATATTTTAGATAAGTATAAATATACATTTATACTTATCGTTGTGACACGGGGGAGCCTCAGTCAAGGGATTTCTGGGGCCAATAGAGGCCTAGAAGGCCTCCAAAACTGAGTTTTTAGTCGGGGTACCAAGATTTTTTAACATTTTGTTGATTTTCAGCCACGTTTGAGGGGCTATTATTGTATTTTTTTTGGTGAGGACTAAATTTATTCCAAGGAATTACATTTATATTGATATTCTGTATTTTGAATTTTATCTTTTTTTATAATGCACTGCTATTTATAATCAAATATATAACTATATGTACATATTTTTTTATATATTCGCACCTAAAAAGTAAATTTTTTAAATAAACAATTAAACATATTTACATATAGAATATATTAGATTTATCTAAATCATAAATAATATCCATTTTATTTAAATACCAATATATGAATATTTATATAACTACTATATATTAATATAACTATGTATATATTAATATAACTATATATATATATTAATATAACTATATATATATTAATATAGCTATAAATATATATATTAATATAAATATATATTACTATACGAATAAATATAATTAAATATATATTTATAAATAAATAGATATTTCATGAATAAGAGAACAAATCATTATAGGGGAGTGGCATAGGTTTTAGGTGCACAGGGGGAGGTCTCGAGATCAAATCCGAGTGGAGGCAGGGGCACATGTGCAAGGGTGATTTTGAGGGATAACTCTGATAAAGTGTGTAGGCGGTGTGGGCAGGCACTGGAGGTGCTCAAAAGTGCTGATAAAGGGGGGCTCAAGAGTTGTAAAAACCCTCCCGCCCTCCGAGATAGGTAGTAATTTTTTTTATCAGTGCTAAAAAAAGCTCTCATAAATGTTGTCTTTTATTAGCGCTAAAAAGAAAGCAATGATAAAATACCCTTTTATCAACGCTTCATTTTAGCGCTGATAAAAGCCCCCTTTTATCAGTGCTTATTTTTAGTGCTGATATAAGGGGTCTTTATCAGCGATTTTTGGATCGTTGATAATGGGGACCCCCTTTATCTTTGCCGGCATTAATAGATCATTTTCTTGCACTGTTAAAGGCCATTTTTAGCACTGATAAAATCTATATTTTTAGTAGTTCTTGTAAAGAATCCGTTATCCATAAACAAAATTATTGATAAACCCTTCATCATCAAAAATGCAGGTAAAAATAATATTCAAGAGAACCTCACGAAAATGTCAAAAATTCTTCAAAGTTAGCTTACTTCTAGTACTGGTCTCTAAAAAAACAATCACAATACCTACAAAATCATTATGACCATCATTACCCATCCATAAAATCGCAAATTACCTGGGTTGAATGATTTAAAGATTTTATTCCTCGATGTCATGTGAAAATAATAACCACTTTTAATAACCTAGTGATAATCATCATAAGAAATATTAATTGAGTCATAAACAATATCAATATCACCCCTATAGAGGTCATGAAATGATCATCTCCATCACCATTTTTCTTCTACTGATTTTTCTTTATTATATTTTCTCTGTTAAGCTGATAAAAATAATATTTATTGTTATGTTTCTTATCACAATGATGACATTCAAATTATCTTTTCTTTGACTGGGAATTACTTTTGAATTTTCTCTTACCATGAATACTCTATCCTTAATTCTTTTCAGGGATTATCTCCCTGGTCTCTGTAACTGAAAGATGTGAAGAATATTTCTCTAGAGTATGTCTCCCAAACACTTCATTTAAAACAAAATACATAAAAAAATTGAATGTCACAATACCATTATGAGAAAAACAAGTTAGAGTATTGTTTCCGACGCTTTCGCCGGGGCGCGTGCATCCGTCTATGGAGGACGCACTGCTATTGCCCCGCATTCCCGCTTTCCAAAGGCGGGCGGCATTCGCTCCTTATTCTGGAACGTCTGCTCCTTGATCGAAACGGGATGATGGGATGTCGGTTCTTCCTTTCGTGGATTCCTCCTCGGAACTCTTCACCTAGTCCGGGTCTCCCTCATAGATTTAATACGTTGTTCGTGAATCTCATTTCTAGTGCCATATCATCATGGACGCCGGTTAATTACACTACTTCTGTCAAGAATTTCCATAGGGTCTTGACATGGTAGCGACCTTCTGTCGGAGAAGACGGCAACATCAGGCATGTCAGGGCATCTCTAGGTTTGTCGACATAGGGGAACCTGTATGCTTCCTTGTAAGAGGGCATCTCAAGGGTGCAGAACTTGAGGCATGTATCTGAGGTTTTCCTCAGCTTCCCGTGTTTAACACAGGGTATGTTGCAAGATTAACGTCTAGAAGAGACGGTTACGCCAAAGGCGTGTTATCCGAGGTTTTCCTCAGGCATCTCATGTTAATCACGAGGTAGGCCATGAGTTTAACGTCTTACGGAGACGGAATGAGGGGGATCAGAACATCCCATAGAGACGGATCAGATTGGTATATTCCGAGGAGAGAGCACCTGGAAGTTTTACCAAGGGGATGGATCAGAACGCCCAATGGGGACGGATCTGAGGTGGTGCACTCCCTAGAGGGGAGATGTCACACCGTAATGGCTGATCTGAACACCACAGAGGGCAGATCAGGGGAAGTGCACCCTAAGATGGGGGACACCATGGATTACCATTGGTTGGGATTGAACCTCTTGGAGGTTTCCTACGTACCCTGTGTAGAGGACATGGATCAAAACCCACGTATTTCGAAAGGGTGATGAATTGTAGTGTACACAGAGGACAACGACCTAGAGATATGATGGGGATTACATGTGGAAAGTGGCCCATGCGCTGTTAGGAGCAACGAGGAGGTGGATGGAATGATCCCACCGGGATGTGGTGGCCTGGGTGAAAATCAGGATGGGTGATGGTTGAATGAATGAATTCGAAGGGGAATGAAATGGGACCATCGCATGGGCGACAGTGAAGTTGGGCTTGAGCCTTGAAGAGGCTTCTTACGTATCCCCGTGGCACGGAATCAAAGTCCATGTAGTTCAGGATGGTGCCGGTGAACCGAGGTGAAGGTGGACCTTGGCCCGTTGGATGTCGTCAGCGAACCAACGTAAAGGTGGACCTTGGTCCGATGCATCAGCGAATCGACGTGAAGGTGGACCTTGGTCCGATGGGCATCGTCAGAGAACCGATGTGAAGGTGGACCTTGGTCCGATGAGTGGCAGGCTTGAACCTCGGGGAGGCTTCCTACATACCATTCCTTGACATGGATCAAAGACATCATAGTTCAAAGGGTTTCATCGGTTAACCGATGTGAAAGTAGACCCGTGGGTCCACTAGTGGTGGGCTTGAACCTTGGGAAGGTTTCCTACGTACCATGCCTTGACATGGATCAAAGAACTAATAGTTCAAAGGATTGATGGAATACAGTTAAACGTCATGCGGGACGGTAGTAAACCCTGATTTGAATGAATGACAGGCAGTGGGTGTCGGCAAACCGACATAAATGAGGGACCTTGGTCCGATGGGAGATGGTCTTGAACCTCTGGGAGGATTCCTACGTACCATGCCTTGACACGGATCAAAGTACTCGTAGTTTGGGTTGTGGAATACAGTTTAACATCATGCCAGATGGGGGTGAACCGACGTGAATGTGGTCGGAACGACCGGATGGTGGGTTTGAACCTCATAGAGGCTTCCTACGTACCATGCCATGACATGGATCAAAGACCTCGTAGTTCGGGTTAGTCACAACGGCTTGCCGTCAGAGTAGAATGCAGTTTAAAGTCATGATGGGCGAAGGTAGAACTCGATGTGAATGATGATGGGTGGGCTTGAACCTCAGGAAGGCTTCCTATATACCATGACTTGACATGGATCAAATACCTCGTAGTTCAAATGGGTGTGCAGTTTAATGTCATACGGGACAAGGGGGGAATACAGTTTAACGTCATGCTGGACGAGGGAGAGACTCGACGTGAATGAACGACCGAGCAATGTGGCTTGATCCTCATGGAGGCTTCTTACGTACCATGCCTTGACATGGATCAAAGTCCTCGTAGTTTTCTATGGGTGGGGGTCCGGGTCGGTGCTCACTCTAAGCCCATGTGAGTCATGCTCGGTGTGAGAAACAAGAGGTTGCAAGGACCTGACGATCACGTCGCGAAGGATGCGTCCGTGAGAAGCGAAGAGGGGGCTTACGCTTTAGGCAGCCCATGGTGCTGGGACTTACTCCAGGATGGAGGCCCAATGAAAAGGATGATGTTGGTTTCGGGCTTGATCCTTGAAGAGGCTTCCTACGTACCATGCCTTACAGGGATCAAAGACCACATAGTTCTTCTGATGACGGCTTACCGCCGATTGGGGGTTTCAACGGCTTACCATTGGATTGGGTGTGAATGGATTACCGCTGGATAAGGATGTGAACGGCTTACCGCTAAATGGGGGCACAACGGCTTACCACTGGACCGGGTCACAACGGGTACTGCTGGAAAAGGATGTCAACAACTTACCATTGCATGAGGTCGCAACGGCTTACCGCTGGATTGGGTCACAACGGCTTACCGCTGGATTGGGTGTGAACGACTTACCGTTAAATGGGGTCACAATGGCAAACCGTTGGACCGGGTCACAATGGATTACTGCTGGAAAAGGATGTCAACATATTACCATTGCATGCAGTCGCAACGACTTACCGCTGGATTGGGTCACAACGACATACCGCTGGATTGGGTGTGAACGGCCTACCGTTAAATGGAGTGACAATAGTGGATGGGGCTTACGCTAGGAAGCTTCTCGGGTGCCGCTATGGAGCGGCAATGTTGAATGGGGCTTACGCTAGGAAGCTGCCTGGGTGCCACTATGGAGCGGAAATGGTGAATGGGGCTTACGCTAGGAAGCTACCCGGGTGCTGCTAAGGAGCGGCAACTGTGAATGGGGCTTATGCAAGGAGTTTCCCGGATGCTGCTAAGGAGCAGAAAATCTGAATGTGGCTTATGCAAGGAGCTGCCCGGATGCTGCTAAGGAGTGACAACTGTGAATGGGGCTTATGCAAGGAGCTGCCTGGATGCTGCTAAGGAGCGGCAACTGAGAATGGGGCTTCTGCAAGGAGCTTCCCGGATGCTGCTAAGGAGCGGAAACTGTGAATGGGGCTTATGCAAGGAGCTGCCCGGATGCTCCTAAGGAGCAGCAACTCTGAATGGGTATTATGCAAGGAGCTGCCCGGATGCCGCTATGGAGCGGCAATGGTGCATGGGGCTTACGCTAGGAAGCTGCCCGGGTGCTGCTAAGGAGCGACAACTGTTAATGGGGCTTATGCAAGGAGCTTCCCGGATGCTGCTATGGAGCGGCAATGGTGCATGGGGCTTACTCTAGGAAGCTGCCCGGGTGTCGCTAAGGAGCGGCACTGGTGAATGGGGCTTACACTAGGAAGCTGCCCTGGTGCCGCTAAGGAGCGACACTAGTGGATGGGGCTTATGTTAGAAAGCTGCCCGGGTGCCACTATGGAGCGGCACTGGTGAATGGGGCTTACGCTAAAAAGCTGCCCGGGTGCCGCTATAGAGCGAGAATGGTGAATAGGGCTTACGCTAGAAAGCTGCCCGGGTGACGCTATGGAGAAGCACTGGTGAATGGGGCTTACGCTAGAATGCTGCCCGGGTGACCCTATGGAGCGGCACTGGTGAATGGGGCTTACGCAAGGAAACTGCCCGTAATGTCTTCCTCATGTCTGGCCATGAGGGCATCCCAACTCGCTGGTGGGTTGAGGCATTTACCTATGCACTGGTGCACAAGAGGGATAATGTCAAGGGGTGTTGGAATCATGCCACTATAGTCATGGCATTCAGCATCTTACGCTTGGAGCATAAGGAATCTTCTGTTTGCAACAAGAGGCATCCTACGTTAGGAACATAGGGCGTACTACAGTTTTGAGTCTTGTAGGTATGACTATTAGCATCTCATGCTAGGAGAATAATGCATCTCTCGTATAGGGTAAGAGGCATCCTATATTTAGAACATTGGGAGAATACTACAGTTTAGAGCCATGTAGGTAGAACTGTTGGCATCTCATACTATGAGCATGAGAAATCTCTTTTATTTTGAAAGAGGCATTCTATCATTGGTTAGATAGGTATTACTGCAGTTTAGAGTCATGTAGAAAGGACTGTTAGGCAGAAGGTTCCTAGAAATGGTTGGTGTTGGGACTTACGCAAGGGTGGCCCTTTCTGGTTCAATCTGGCATAGGAGCCAAGTGATTGGGTTTGGAGGAGTTACCAGAGGAATGGTTCGACTCACGGTACCCGGGGAATTGATGATGAGAATCTCAACTCACGACATGGAATGAATCCAAGAGGAATATGTCAACTCAAAGTGTTTCATGGTGTGTGGAGGAGTATCTCTAATCATGGTATTCCATAGGTTGAAGGTGGGAGAGCATAAGGGCGCAATGGAAAATCCTGGCATCCCGGCCTGAAAAGGTAGCGGTGCGACTCTCCAATTTTCATAGGGGTATGTGAGGGTGGCGAACGGACCGGCCCGGCACAGACAATGAGCGAGGGTGCGGGGGCGCAGCCCCTGCGGTATGGACCGGTGGGCGCGAAGGTAGGATCTTCACTAAGGATAGGTCTTTGCGAAGTAGCTTCGCGAAGCATGGCCTCGCGGAGCAATGGTCTCTCGCGGAGCAAAGGGGTCTCGCAGAGCTTGGTCTCGCAGAGCAGCAACGCGGAGCATAGGAGTCTCGCGGAGCTTGGTCTCGCGGAGCAAAGGGGTCTCACAGAGCAGCATCACGAAGCATGGGCTCGCGGAGCATGGGCTCACGCAGCAAATGGATCTCGCGGAGCTTGGTCTCGCGGAGCAGCATCGCGGAGCATAGGCCCGCGGAGCATGGACTCACAGAGTCTCGGCTCGCGGAGCAGCAACGCGAAGGAAGCTGCTCGCGGAGCATGGCTTCGAGGAGCCGCAATGCGGAGCTCCGCTCAGCCGCCCAAGGGGCGAAGTGGCCGTGGCCGTCCTCTTATGGAGAAGGGGGTGAGATGGGTATTTATAGGCAAGGGGCGCCGCGAAGCAGAACTCCCACACCGCCTCAGGTGCTTCGCGGCGCGCTCGCGAACGTCAAATTCGTTCGCGGAGAGTTACCGCCTCCGGAGGTTCGCAGGACTGCGATGCTCGGGTGCTTCGAATCGGTGCATCGCATCAGTGCTTCGCAAGGGGTCTTCGTGGCGCATCGCAAATGTCAAACGAGTTCGCAGAGCCTCTCGCCTCATTACTACGCGGCGGCGCTCCGCGATCACGGAGGGGCTTCGCGAATGGGCTTCGCCAACCAGATTTCCATCCCAACTTCAAATGTCCATAACTCCTATTCCGTAGCTCCGTTCGGGCCCTACGACCTACCAAATCGAAGCTTAAGAAATGTTCTATGATATTGGATCGTGTATGGAAGCATTTGGAAAATTTCAGGAACGCGTTTTCCGGGGTCTACAAGTATCACGTAAATTCTCCTAAGAATTTGTTAAAGTGTTAAGAACCAAAAGAGATAAAACCACATCTTCAAAATTATTACTCATACTAGAAAATTGATTAAAAAATCCTTGATATTATGTCAAATATATAGGGATAGATGTAACTTATTTGTAGCTCAAATTCATTATTTTTCTGACAACAAACAATTTATTGTTTCATATCATAAAATAATATGTAGTCTTTATCTTCTCCTATAATGATATGTCATGAGAAATGTTGAAAATATGATTCATCGTGTTGTCTTAATCCCACTAGACAATGAATCCACAAAGCATCTAATGCTCAAATGACCATTATTCATCTGATATTATTTCAAGATTCTGAGTACAAAACATCATAAGATGCATTCACTTGATAAAAATCAGGTCCTTCATTTTTAATTGCCACATATAGTAGTTTTTACCGATTAAAAATATCATCCGGATGTAATTGGATTCCATAATATATATGAAATTAAAATAAAACCCTTTGATACCAGATGCTAGGAAAGATGACACATGATGAATGTGAAAACATCAGAAAATTGAACATACAGTGGAAATAAATTTTTATTCCCTTCAAACAAGCCCAGAAAACTATGGTGAATCTGCAGTGAGAAAAAAATATGTTCTTGAAATATAAATGTTGTCACCATTAATTTTTAATGTGGAAAATCCCAATAATGGAAAAAACATGGTACCTAGTCCAGAAGGAAGATCTATTATAATAAATGAGTACATGGTAGAAACTCCAAAAAATAACAGGGTCTCAATAGTATAACACTCTTATATAGCATAAGAATGTATTAGCAGACAAGAGATGCAAGAAGAAGATATGAAAAAAGAATATATACTGAGAAAGAA
Organism: Viscum album; assembly: GCA_963277665.1. Taxonomy (NCBI): domain Eukaryota; kingdom Viridiplantae; phylum Streptophyta; class Magnoliopsida; order Santalales; family Viscaceae; genus Viscum; species Viscum album. The sequence continues at coordinate 780,210,103 of OY728161.1, forward strand.
GTTTAAAAAATAAATCTGACTGTTCGAATCTGATTATTGTATAATGTATAACTATGTGCTCAAAAATAACCAAGATTAGAAGTTAACTGATTTTTTATCAAAACCATTCAAAAAAACTGAATTTGATCTCCGTACATATGTATCTCTCAAAACCATTCCATCACTACCTTTTAAAAGAAGAAATATGCATAGAAAAATGTAACTCAAAAAATGCACTATTATAGTTCATCCATTTAACAGTGCTCAAAAAGGTCATTAACAATGCTAGAAAGCGTTGTTGGCCTCAACACTGTTAAAAGTGATTACATTTTATCAAAGCTAAAAAAACGCTGATAAAAGTCCAGAAAAATATTTTTTTAAAAATATCGAAATCAAAGGGTGGACCACCCCCAATCAATGCTTGATCCTCCCTTTTAATAGCACTCATATAGCATCCCCACCCCTTTAACAGTGCTAGGTAGCCCCTTCCCATATGCACCTACTTCACCCGCCCGCGCGTGTACGTGCCTTTGTAGGGTTTCGATCCTTAGAGACCTTCCCCTCATACTCCAGTGCCATTTCCACTCCACTATATTGTTTTATTTGGTATTTTATGATATATTAGTATATTTATATATTTTTCATAATAGTTTTATCCATATATATATATATACAAATATATAATATGTTTTGTAGGTGTTTTCCCCTTTATACATGCTTACATACATATATTTATATATGTGAGTGCATCTATAAATATAATTATACATATTTATATTTATTTAAATATATTATATATCAATTTTATATTCATATATTAAAATATATAGATAAATATATAAATGTTCATCAAAACACACTTAAAAAATATTTATATATATAAATATTTTATATAAATTAATTATATATGTATATAAATATTCATACATTTTTATTTTAAATAAAATTGATTTTATTTTTTATTTAGATAAGATTTATATTTTTAGAAAGATATTTTATATTTAAATAGATTTAAATATATAATTATAAAATTAAAATTTGATGTGTTAATATATACAAAATATTTATATATATTTATATATCTGATTATAAATAACAGTAAAATATAAAAAATGAAAAAAAATCAAAACAATAAAATTAATATGAACGTAAAACCTACTTATAAATTTAGACCGCCCTTTAAAATGGGTAAAAAGACCCCCATAAAGGAGGGAAAAGTTCTATCAAATGTTAAAGAATTTGGGTACCCCGACTAAAAACTGATTTTAGAGGCCTTTTATGCCTTTCTTGGAAATGAAAAATGTGAGGGGGGGGTCCCCTTTTGTTTAGGGCATAGATCTCATCCCAGTCATTGATTAGATATGTGGTAGATTCCAAATGAACATTGTGATCAAAATTTATTTTTTTTCGAAGATTGAGTTACATTTTGAACTTATTTTCGGTCTCATATTAATTTTTAGATTTTGTTTATTCAAATTGATTTCAAATGATTATTAATCGATAAGAATTATAAAATTGTTAATTAAAAAAATATTTTTAATTATTTTATAATACATTTTCACTAATTATCTTATATATTAAGTGTAAATATCTATTAATTCTTATCTAAAATATATTTATAATATATATATTATATTTATATCAATATGAATATATTTATATTTTAATATATTATTTTAAATGAATTTTTTTTCATATATAACATTTATTAGAGCTAGTTAAAACACATTTATTAGGGGGTTATCTGCTAAAAAAAGTAGTGATAAAGGGGGTACATTTATCAATTCTAGAAAAAGCACTCATAAAGGGGTTATTCTAAGAGTGCTATTTTAACGCTGTTAAAAGTACCCATTACCTGTTCTTTTTTAGATCTATTAAAGGGAAGAACTCTGTAAATTCATTTTTTTGGTAGTGAAATCTCCACATTTTATCTTTTTAAAAATTCATCTTTGATAGGCATGGTGCGCCAATTGAGGAGGCACCCTGCACTCTATTCGTTAATGATGAACCCCCTTCCACCGGATGACTAACACCTCACCACCAGCACATGAAGTTGTTGATGGTGCCTAAAAGCATCCGATCCTTGTTGTCGTCTGGGTCTCGCATAATGTCGCTCATCGTCTTGCATAAAGTCACTGATGGCACCTGATAGTGTTTCATCACCTACATCATCAACTCCACTGCCAAAATTGGTTCAAGGTCGTGCCTATAACATGGTGATAACATGTAAATGTGCCAATGATATCATCTTCTCCCCTCAGGACGATTGGCACATGAAAATGGTCATGAGATTGAATTGAGAGAGTATCTCCATATAAATAGAAATATCCATCCTCAATTCAAAATTATTTATTTAGGGGGGTTAGTTGGTATATATATTGGTCATGTGTGGTAGTAGGGTTGTGGACAAGGTTGCGACCATATATATATATATTAGATGAGAGATTTCCATTTAAAATTTAATCATCATCGAGCACCATAAATGGAATCAGTTGTGGGAACAATATGAATAATAAAATTATTTTAAATAATCTATTATTATATGTATATTTTTTCATAGAAATTCAAATTTTATTATATTTTTATTCATTACGATTTTAATAAAAATGTATATTTTAAATTACATTGTATAAATAATTTTTTATTAGAAAAATATAAATATATAATATATTTATATTTTCATCGATAAACTCATATACAAAAAAAATAATTTTATATTTATAAAAATAATTTTTTTAATATAATAAATTGAATATATAAAATTTTATATATAGAAATTGTAATTAATTTTATATAATTTATTGTGTGTTTAATAATAAACTATAAATATAATATAATTTGAAATATTATAATATTTGATATCATAATAAATGAAAATAGATTAATATTTATATTTATATAATTATAATTATAATTATAATTATATTTTCATATAAAAAACTATAACAAATTAATTTATAAGAAATATAATTATGTTTGAATAATCAACGTTTTATTAAATAATCAACTATGAATAAAATAAAATTATAAATATTATTACATTTAAAATAATATATATATATATATAATTATAATAATAGGACTAATTTTATATATTTATCATAATTATAAATATATTTTTCCTTGGACCATGTTGTGCAATTGTGTTTCCTTTTCAACAAAGTATGAAAATATTGTGCATCTAATTTTTTATTAATATTTCATTAGTAGATGCACAAAAATCCCATCTCTAACCCAACCCAATTCAACCAACATAAATAATTATTTTAAAATAAAGATCAATGTAATAAATTAATATAGGTGTGTGTGATTATTATTTTGTCAAAATAGAATCCCAATTCATAATATTCTTTGAATCTAATAATTTAATACATGGATCCATTTTGACCTTAGAAAATCTTTAAAACTGTAGAATCCAAAACAAATGATGTCTTCCCTCTCATACTTACTTGTCTCTAGTCATGAGTGAATCAACCACCAACCCATCTTTCTACATTTTTAATGTTTCAAAAAAACCTCTTCAATCAAAAGGGAAAGTGCTTTCACCCTACTGGGTTCTCCAAGGTCTCCTCTGGAGGTATACGACCGAAATATTCATTTACTGGAATTGTGGAGGACATGCTTCCTCAGGTGGCCAGATCCAATCTTGAACGCACCTAATTATGGGAGGATGGTGACCATTCAGTCTGCAATCGCTCTTGATCAGTGCGGAGTGAAATTAAAAAAAGGGATAGAGAGATGCTCAACATCAAGTACAATTCATCCCACAGAACCTTAAAGATGCCCGTACTTCCAGTGAACACGTATATGGAGTTTCTGATATTGAACTTTATCAACTTTGAGAAGGGCTACAGAGGGTGAATACAAGAATTCTCATCCTATTGTTATATATTATACAAATATAAATTTCATTGTATTTATATTTATTATGATTTTAATTAAAAAAGTTATATTTTAAATAACATTGTATTAATAATTTATATTTATAAAAATAATATTTATATTTATATATATAATATTTATATTTATAAATATAATGAAATAATTGACAATATGAAATATTATGTAAAGAGAAATAATTTTGATAAAACTAACCTTGTTAAAAGATTTTTTTGTTCTGATTATGATTATTTCAAACCTGAATCAAAAGTCATAAAAACCATGATATATGTTTCCAACATTAAAATAACATTATTATTATAAAACAATAATTTTTAAATTATAGTTAACATTTTTAATCAATAATTTATTAGATTTTGAATAAAATAAAATCCTAACCTAAACAGAATCATATTTATTTTTTATCGACTTGTTTTTTTTGAAAAATATTTTCTATTAATGTCATTAAGATATAAAATTATATAACATGATATGACTTCATAAATATTAGAGATAAATATTTAATTCTTTATCCACCAAATTTATATCTCTATGTTTTAAAATAAACACCCTTTTTGGGTTAAGGGGGAACCCAACAACCAATCACTGAATATATTCATAATCCCACTCGGAAAATTATGAAAAATTAAATTTCACATTTCAACAAATGAATGATATGGGAGAACATAATTTTTATAAAAGTTAAAAAAATAATTACAAAATAATTATTGAACTGATGAATTAAATATTTGTAATGAATATATTTAATCTTTGAATATTTCTACAAGTATAGCCCAAAAATTATTTTATTTTATTTAATTGAACAAATACATTCAAATTTATATCGTATTAAATAAATGATGAAAATGGATAGATGTATTAAATATGAAATAATTAAAAAGATTAAACAAAAATATAAAATTGATGACATAAACCCCCATAATAAATTGATATGATAAATTTTATTTTATAAAACAAATGAATCTAAATGTTAAAATAATTATTTTCCATTTAATATTAATATTTAACACTCGACGTGTTTTTTTAAGTTCAATTGAAGCATTAAAATCAATAATATAATCAAATTTAAATGCAATATTTCTAACAGATTTTGTTAAACCCGATGGTCATTAATTGTATTTGCTATCAAGAAAGGGTCAACATGTACTGGAGATTATAAGATGAGATAAAGTTGAGAATCATGGAGAATGACTATTCTCCATATCCTAGAGTGATGATTGATGAAATATTATTAAATTTCAAGGAAATTTGTTAATGGTTCTTAGAGAAAGAACATTGTCTACAATAATTATGATGATTGAAGTTCCATCCATTTATGGATGAAGAGAAGTTAAAAATAATTAGAATACCATAAATTATACTACTATTTCCTGAGAAATTTAATATAAGGATTTAACATTGTGTGTGTTCTTTTATGTTCACTTGAAGACTTGAAGTCAATAATGCAATCAAATTTATATACAAGACTTCTAAAATATTTATCTGAACCCAATAAACATCAATTGTAATTGTTGACAATAAAGGGTCAACATTTGTTGGTGATTATAAGAGGAGATGAATTGATAATCATGGGTAATTACTGTTCTCCACTTCTTAGTGTTACGATTGATGAATTATTCTTAATGTTAAAGAACAAGTGTTAATGGTGTGTGGGGATAGCACATTGTCAACAACAATAAATATGATTGTAGTTCCATCCATTTGTGAATGTAGAGAAGTTAAAAATCCTTAGAAGAGCATGATATATTTGACTATTTCATGATAGATATATTGTAAATATTATGCCAAATATATTCCTATTTTTCATATGGAATTTTTCTGAAATCATCTATGTGGTTTTATTTTTGATGAGAAATGACTTGAAAAACCATCCTATATTTAGAATTAATATATGTATATTTCTGAAGGTCCTTCAAAAAAATTGGGCTAGCCCTATGAAATCCAAGGACCACCTCAACCACATATGGTACATAGGTGGTTAAACACATGGGTGGTAATCAACTTGGCTGGCCTCAGGTGGCGAGTGAAGATGTGTAGTTAATATTTAATGGGAATTTTAATGTGGATACCATAAAAATTGTATTCTTATATTGCATTCAAAATATTTAGAGAACACATTGATGAAAAAAAAATTCATGAAATTTTTGAATATTTAGGAAGTGTTTTTAATGATTATTCCACTGAAATTAATATGTTATCTAAAATATGGGAATTTCTAATTGAAAAAGTAAAATGAATTTAATCGAATAAATCAATGGAACTTTTAATTCTAAAATTTTAATTATGTAATTTTGATTATATTTTATGTGTATTTAATATGTTTAGTTTTAATGTAATTAGCACCAGTGGGGCTAGTCCTCAACCTGTAGGGTACCAGGCCAATCTTGGCCAAGAAACCCCACTATGAGAGCCTACTATAGCCAGAGAGAAGCTAATGTTGTGTGGAGAAACCACACTGTTTGCAATAATGAATATGACTGAGGATCCAACCATTTTTGGATGATGATAAGATACAAATAAATTTAAGTACATGAATTATATGACTATTAAATGAGAGATTTAAGGTGAAGACCATGAAAAATATATTCCTATTTTTTATACAAATTATTTCATGAATAAATCTATGTGTTTTGGTATTTTTGATGAGAAATGTCTGGATATTCCATTATATACATAAAATTAATATTAGTGTATTTCTGTTGGGATATAATAAGAAATTGGGATTTCCCATAGTAAACCAAGGACCACCTCAAAATATATTCTAATTTTCCATACATAATATTTGGTGAACATATTGACCGACACATATTTTCATGTAGAAATTTGAGTATTTTAGAAGGATTGTACTGATTATTAACATGTAATTCATTTTTTATCTAAACTATGAAATTTTTTAATTGAACAGGTAAAATTAATTAAAATGAATAAAGTTATGGAATTTTAAATTCTGAAATTTTATTTAAGTAATTCTGATTAATGATTATTGGGTTTTGAATATGTTTATGTTAAAAGTAGGACTAGTGGTGCTAGCCCTAAATCTGTTGGGTAGTTGGCCCAAGCCTTCCAGGAAACCCCGTTGGGAGAGCCCACCACATGGTGGGAAATGACTTGAAAATCCATTCTATACTTATTATAAATATATGTATATTTTTTATTGGAATTAATAAGAAATTGGGATAACCCTTGGCAAAGTAAGGACCACCTTAAAATGTATTCTAATTTTGCATACTTAATATTTGGTGAACACACACAAATATTTTCTTGAAAATAATTGAATATATTTGAAGTATTTCTAATGAACATTCCCTTTTAATTCAATGATTATTTAAAATATTGTAATTTTAAATTCAAAAACCAAAATAAATTTAAAATAACAATTTTTTTGAATTTTAAATTTAAAAAGCTTATTTAAGTAATTATAATTGATATTTTATATGTTTTGAAAACGTTTAGGTTTAAAGTAGGACCACTGGAGAAATCCCTCAACCGGCTAGGTAGCAGGCACAATCTATCCAGGAAACCCCATAAGGAGATCCAGAAACAACAAGAAATATAAGTTAACTTCCACAAGGAACATCATTTTGGAGTGTAGTGGTCATGATCACATGTTGATGGGAGGATGACATCACTAGCAAAGGGTGGCACCGAAGGTGGAAGGATTCCTCCGACCCCAGTCTGACTTCAATGACTATTCATTTCCGCAAGTTAATGTTTAAATGAGTGCTCTGAAATGTTTTATTCTGATGTGGGAAATATTCCCACGGATACTGTTCATCATTAACAAAAATGGGGTCATCCCTCCTCAGTCCTTCTCCACCCATGCTCAGACATTTCCCATGCCACACCTCTTCCAAGTTGACACCTGCTGCCATCGTTTGACGCCACCACCACCAACTGCAATCTCTCTAGAGACATCATTTCTACCATTGGAGAGCATAAGAACAAGCCAAAACATAGGTTTTGATCCCCTAAACCTCCATGAATCACTTATGGGTACTCGGACGACCTCGTTGAAGCCTGTTTCAAATGAAGTGATGCCCTACATGGGAGATGAACATTATCTGGCCACGGTGAAGGCTGGATGATTGGAGGTAGAACACTGGACACTTCAAGCTCCACTATGTAGTAGGATTTTCCCATGTATAATTGAGGTAATGGGATACAAAAGACCACGCATTTCACAGTTCCATGCAGACCATGAATGAGTGTTTCCCAACAAGCATGCCACTACAAAAAAAATCAAACTCTTATATGTCCAGAGAATTTTATAGATAATCTGGGTCTCAAGGGATTAATATCATCTCATGGTCGTGGATCCAAAACTAAGTATCTATGTAGAGACCTAGTTTTTCCCTTCTAAAAATTTATAATACTTATACATATATTTTCAGAGTCATGTACTGAGATAATGTGTAATTATGAGGCCCAGTGTTCTTAGAATTAATTTTATAAAAATATTAGATATATTTTATATTTTGTACACATAGATTCTTAAACAAAATTGGATAAATCAAAATTAAACTCTCTAATTAGAAATATGATACCATATTTGAGTCTATATTGCTATGTTTACCCTATTCGCGACCTAAAATAGGTCAATGCAGTGCGTTTGGATATCTTTACCATTGGCGGTATGTTTAGTTGGTTCATTTGATAAATTAATTTAATTAATTTATTATTTTAGCCTTACTGAAATGTTTATAAATTCACCTCTACGGATAATCCTCCAAGGTTATCTGTATAAATCTTGGGAGGGTTTAATAGAATTTTTCCAACTTTTATTAGAAAATTGACACTTGATGACGATGAATCTCTAGATTGAAGAGGATCTAGACGCAATTAATGCTATTAATTCTCCCATTCATTGGAAAGGATTTCATTTAACAATAAATGATCCAATCTCTAGGTATGACTCATCAGTTTGTGGACTATTCTCATTTTGACTAAATTGATTGAGCATATCGATCTCATTCTTTGATCCTATGCCAATTATGGCCTTTGTCTACGCCCATAAATTGAAAGTAAATTGGTTATTATTGTTTTCAAACCCAGGATACCCCCAATTGAGATCATTGGTCAACTACAATTGAAAAATGATTTTTAAACCTTTTTTGTGCTGATTTTATCCCTTATTGATTCACTTTCTTAACTGGTTGGAACATTCGGTCATGGTTTGACATTTAAAGGTGGTACCAAGCATTATTGGACCCCCGGAATCATGAAAAATCCACATGTAAGAGATGAATCAGCAAACCAGGGATGTTTTTTGATCGGTTTTTGGGTTAAGGGAGATCTTTTTTTTATATAATTTCAAATTGTTGATAGCTGAAGATATTGAGGCATACGGGACATGAGATGAACCTCCTATGGACAACAAGTAACATTTTCCAGCCACCAGATAGATGTAAATGATGAAAAATGAAATGATCCACTATTATCAGATAAAGAGATGGTTGGAATACAAACAAAGTGGTCAGATCAAAATCATGGTCTATGGATCTAGAGTTCTATAAGAAACACAATTACACATTGAGTATCACGATAAACACCCGGCCTGTAACCCCTATGATATGGAAGCTAGGGTTTTGGGAATTTATAAGGATGGTAAAATATGTTTTCATCCTTCACATATTGTACATATTCCCTGGGTGAATGATCCGAGTGGAGAATCAAATTGGTAGGACCCTCTGTGGAAGAAATGGCCAGAAGAATTTCATCTTCTAAAGTTCACGAACATGGATTGAGTATATAAATATGGGATGGAGTTCAAGGACATGACCAAGCACACGGGGAGGATCCTGAGTGGTAGGGTAATCTTATGTATATCCACTACACGCCATGTATCCTTAGATGCTTAGTGAGTTGTGTACCTCCAAGGACACATACAAGTGATGAAGTGAGACCACACAATGTGTGGGGCCCTCACATGTCATTTATCCCTTGCTTCCTTTGGAGGAAACTTGAAACTCTCATATATCCTTCTTTTGGTCTTAGATTTTGGCCCATGAGTAGACTACCCTGAGTTTCATTCCACATAGAACATGATGGTTCCCACCATTGTGCCTTTTTATATATGGATTGAGATGTTCTAGGAATGGAGGTTCTTTTGGTAGTGCCCGACCATGATACTGATCTGGCATGATCACCAAAGGAATTCCGAGTGGAACCCACCAATTGGGCTGGCCATTGGTCCTCATTTACTAGAGTGAAACCCTCTAGATGGATTGGGCATGGGTCCTCTACAGACTCCTAAGAGTGGAACCCTCTTATGGAGTCGGTCAAAGGGTCCTATATCATCACAGAGTTGAACTCTCCTATTTAGCCAGGACACGGGTACTCTTGTATCAATGATTGGAGCCCTCTTGCTTGGCATGCCATGGGTCTTTTATTCACAATCAGTGAGTGGAACCCTCCTGCTGGGTAGGGATGATATACTGCTCGAAAAAGTTTATATATTTTTTACTATGAATAAAAAAGCATATTTGTTTTTTATTTTTATGAATTTTGTGGAAAACATAATTTTTATAAAAGTTACAAAAATCATAACAACAAAACTATGGAATTGAAGAATGAAATATTTGTAATAAATATCTTTAATAAATGAATATTTCTATAAGAGTATCTCATAAATTTCTCTTTTAATTACATAAATCCATTCAATTTTATATCGTAATAAAAAAATGATGATAATGAATAGTCGTATTAAACAAGATATATTTAAAATGATTAAACAACATAATAAAATTGATTTTATCCACCGGTATAACAAATAGATATAGTAAATTTTATTTTATCAAAAAAATGAATGCCAACACGATGAAATCAATTTTTTCCATTTTATATAATAATTTATCACTAAGAGTGTTTTTTTAATTTCACTTGAAGCATTAAAATAAATAATATAATAAAATTTAAAAACAATATTCTTAAAATATTTTTCTGATCTCGATGGTCTTGAATTGTATTTTTTCAACAAAGGGTCAATATGTGATGGAAATTGTAAAATTATATGAAGGTGAGAAACAAGGAGAATGACTATTCTCTATATCCTAGTTTGAGAATTGATGAACTATTCTCAAAGTTCACAAACAAGTGATAATGGTGTGTGGAATAAGCACATTGTCTACAAAAATGATGATGATTGAAGTTCCATACAATTATAAATGAAGATAAGTTACAAATCATTAGAAGTGAATGAAATATACAACTATTTCATGGGAGTTTTAATATAATAATTTAACATTGTCGATTATTTTTTAAGTTCAATTGAAGAATTGAAATCAATAATATAATAAAATTTATATACAGGATTTCTAAAAGATTTTATTTAATCAAATGGACTTGATTTTAATTTGTTATCAATAAAGGGTCAATATGTGTTGGACATTATAAGAGGAGATGAAGTTGATAAACAAGTGGAATTACTATTCTCCACATCCTGGTGTGATTATTGATGAATTATTCTTAATTTTTAAGGAAAAATAATAGCGGAGAAAGAACATTTTCTATAACAATGATGATGATTAATGTTCCATCCATTTGTGAATGAAGAGAAGTTACAAATCATTTCAAGTCCAGTCACTATTCGACTATTTCATGAGAGATTTAATGCAATGACTAAGAAATATATATTCCTATTTTTCATAGAGAATATTTGGTGATGATATATAAGTGGTTTGGTATTATTGATGAGAAATGACTTGAAATTCAATTCTATACACATAAATAATCTATTTATATATCTAATAGGACTTAATAAAAAATGGTCCTACCCTTGGAAAACCAAGGACCACCTCAACCACATATAGCACATTGGAAGTCAAACATGTGGGTGGAAATTGACCTAGAAAGCCTCCAATGGAAAGTGAGGATGTGTAGTGCCTATTTCATAGGATATTTAATGTGGAGTCCATGAAAAAAATATTCATATATTTAATTTAGAATATTTTGTGAACACATTGATGCACACGTACTTTATATGGGAAATTTTACATATTTAAGAAGGATTTTTAATGATTATTCCCACGTAATTCAATTTTTTATCTAAAATATGTTAATTTTTAAATGAATAAGAAAAATGAATTTATAGGAATAATGAAATGTAATTTTGAACAATCAAATTTTATTAAAGTAATTTTATTTGTATTTATGTGTGTTGAATGTATTTAGGTTTAATTTAATTAGGGCCAGTGGGGATAGGCCTCATCCCATAGTGTAGGAGGCCCAAGTTAGCCATGAAAACCCACAGGGAGATCCCACCACATGGAGTGAGAGATGATAATGATGTGTGGACGAAGAACATTGTCTTCAAAAATGATGATGATTGAAGTTTCATCCATTTTTGGATGAAGAGAAGTTACAAATCAATATATTTCCACACATTATACTATAATTTCATGAGATATTTAATATGAAGTCATGGAAAATATATTCCTACTTTTAATGTGGAATATTTGCTGAAGACGTCAAAGTGTTTTTATAGTTTTTGATGATAGGTGACTTGAAATAACATTATATACATATAACTAATCTGAATATATTTTTTGTGGGACTTAATAAGAAAATTTGATAGCCCTTAGTAATCCAATGACCATCTCAAAATGTGTTCTTATTTTGAATACATAATATTTTGTGAACACATTAATGTCTACATATTTTCATGATAATATTTGAATATTTTAGAATAATATTTAATGATTATTCCCATGTAATTTATTATTCATCTAAAATATAGGAATTTTTAATTGTCAGAGTAAAATGAATTTAAAGGAATAAAGATATGGAATTTTAAATTCTTAAATTTTATTTATGTAGTTTTGATTGAAATTTTTTGTGTTTTGAATATATAAAGGTTCCATGTAGGACAGGTTGGAAAAGACCTCAACCTGTAGGGTAGCATGCCCAAGATGTATAGGAAACCCCCTAGGGGGAACCTGCCATAATGAGAGAAATGACGTGTAATTCCATTTTCTTCTTGTAATTAATGAAGTATTTTTCTACTTGGCCTTAATAAGAAATTTGGATAGCACTTGGAAAACCATGGACCATCTCAAAATGTATTCTTTTTTTTCATATAGTATATTTATTGAATGCCTCTATTTGTACATATTATAATTCATTAATTTGAATATTTTAGTAGGATTTTGAATTATTATTACCATATAATTCATTGCCTATCTATAATATGGGAATTTTAAATTCCAGAAGTAAAATTAATTTAAAGGAATAATGCTATGGAAATTTAAATGATCATATTTATTTCAGTAATTATTTTTTATATATTATGTGTTTTGAATAGGTTTAGGTTAAAAGTAGGACCTATGGGGAGAGACCTCAATAAGTAGGGTATAAGTCACAAGTTAGTCAAGCATCCCCATAGAAAGATTCAACAAAAAAATGAATATCTAACCACCGCAAGGAGTATCACATCAGCTTGTGGTGGTCAAGATCAGACGGTGATGGGAGGGCGAAATCACTAGAATAGGGTGGCATCGATGATAGTAGGAGTCTTAAAATCCTTGTTCGATTTCACTAGCCATCACCATTCCAATTTAATATTTAAAGGACTGCTTGGTCTCATTTTCTTTCAATGTGTGGTGGATTCTTGTACACACTATGAATTATTAAAAAAAATGATGTCATCCTGCCTCAGATTTACTCCACCCCCACCCACACATTTCCCATGCCACACCTCTACCACCTCGACGCCAACTGTCACTACTCGACACCATTTTCGCTGTCTTCAATCTCTCTATAAATATCGTGCCTTACTTTGGAGAGCTTGTGCCCAAGACGAAACACCAGTACTGAGCCCCAAACAATCATGGATCACATTTGGGACCTTAAATGACCTCTTTGAAACCCATTTCAATGGTCGCGATGCCATGTATGGGAGATGAGATTCATCCGGCCATTGTGAAGGCCAGATGATGTGAGGGTGCTCACTAGACACTTCAAGCTTCACTACGCCACAGACTTTTCATGTGAGGCATAGTGGCCATGGGAGACTGAAGAGTAGGCATTGCAACATGCCATGCACACCATACACGAGTGCTACCCCACTGGCATGATGCAAAAAAAATGGATCTCCGATATCTTTGGCTAATTTTAGAGATATACTAGGTCTCGGGGGATTCATATCATCCAATAGTTGGGGGTCCAAAACTAAGGGTCCGAAATATTTTTTCTATAAATTCCCAAGCACACCCCATGCGCCTATTATATATATATATTATATATATTTATTATATATATTTATTATACATATTTTTTATATATATTTATTATATATATTTATTTTATATATTTATTATATGATGTTTCTTAATAATATAAATCTCATTAATATATATATATTGAAATTATTATCCATATTATAAAGTTTATTTTAATGGACTTATTATATATTTTTTATTATTTATAAATAAAAAATCATTATATATATATATAATTCATATAGGTGTGTAGTTAATTATATATATATATATATATAAGTATATACATCGTACCAACATATTTCATAAAATGACATTGTAAAAAATATAATTCAAATTTTCAATGAAAATTGACACTAATAGAAATTTAATCAGATAAATTTTAATTGAACTTTTTCATTTCAAATTTATGTTCAAATTTTATTCTAAAAATGTTAAGTGCATAAAAACATTGAAAATTTAAAATTGAAATATATACTCAGCATTTTCAATGAAACTTTATACTAAAAAATGATACAATAAATTTGATTATCATAATTTTAAAATAAATATTTGTTTAAAATTTTAGTACAAATGATTTCATACATAAATAAAAAAATGTAATTTTGAAATAAAATTAATTCATATAAAATATTCATTAGGAATTTTTAGTGCATATTTCTAATGGAAAATTTTAGTGAAAATTTCCACATAAATTTTGAGTGCATATTTCAACTAAATATTTATTATAGTTAAACTAAAAATTTAATTATCAAAATTATTAAATAAATGAATTTTTTAATTTTGAGTTCAAATATATTAACAAATAAATAAAAAATGTAGTTTTTCATAGTAAAATTGAATTGGAAATTTCCTATATAAATTTTCATTGAAAACATCAACTATAAATTTCCAGTGCAAGACTTCACTGAAAATTTATAGTGCGGACTTCCCCTGTAAATTTCATGTGTAAACGTCCCCTAAAAATTTCCTATGAAAGCATCCATCAGAAATTTCCAGTTAAAACATCAAATGGAAAATTCATGTTCAAATTTACACTTAAAATTAAAATAAAGATTTGTTAGTACATTAATTAAAATTTCTCCACCTTTAGAGCGATTCTGCTATATTTTCCTAGGGTTTGGGCGTTTCTAGGTTCTTCCTATGTCAGGATTTTCTATGGTGTTCATGGTCCCTTCATATTTCAACTCTACTCTCTTTCCATCGATGGTTCATCCATCCTTTTTCATTGCTTCATTTACCCAATCTTAGCAGGTATTTCAGAGATGGAATCTTCCAAGTAGACATGGGGTGCTATAAACTACCTATTTGGTTGATTAGAAATCTTATTGCACTGGTGGGGTTGATTTTCATCTTCTGGTTCTTCTTATTCCTCTCTGGTGTTTCTATTTACCCTCTCATCCAATTGTATAAGATGATCAATGATCTCATAAACTTTTGGAAATATAATTCCTTGACAGTGAATGATAAAATGTAGGTTTCCACCAACAATATTAAGGATCCTTTCCTACTACATCATATGTCCCTTCTTACGATAGGGAAACTCATCTCCGACTGAAGATTCAACATCATCGCCTAAAAAATACCTTTTAGAATATTTGGAGTTTATATGAATACTTATCCATTAGATAAATCATAGAAACCCACATAATATTAAAAAAAATCAATTATAACTATAAATAAAATATTCTAAAAGGGAGGCCTTTGTCTTTTGAAAATAAACTAAACCTGCCGGAAGATTTGGTTAGTGGGATTAATATCATGAATGTCAACTTATCAAAACACTGATTTTGTATACACATTAAAGTAATCTCATTCTATGGGAACACTGAACACACTGTACATGATATTGGTGGAAAAATTGGGGAATTCATGGAATGGGATCAATTGAACCTCATACATTGGAAACCTATGGTTTGTATATTGTTTTATGTTAATATTGGGATTCCATAATGCATTGTATTTTATTATCCTACAGGGATCAATAATTGGATATTATAAGAATATGAGAATTTTCTAAATTATTTCATCTTTTGTGGTTTCTTGGGGATTTCGGTGAAAGACTTCACCACCAAGACCAATAATTATGACGACAATATTTTGTTATAGTATGGTCCGTGGATTAATGCCAAGAACCAGGGTGGTTTATATACTCAAGAAACCAAAAAAAAAGGATAGAGACAAGATTTTCAACGATTTCAATGCTTAATCTTCATCAAACTAAAACAATTTTAACATGTTGGGGCTTCATGAGGTTCCTATAGATAAAAATGACCACCACTGATCAATTGAGGGTGAAAACCATAGCACTGGGGTCACATTAGTAGATTGTGAAAACTTATAGACCATTCATAATTACCCATAGGGGGA
Source organism: Viscum album (assembly GCA_963277665.1). Lineage (NCBI taxonomy): Eukaryota > Viridiplantae > Streptophyta > Magnoliopsida > Santalales > Viscaceae > Viscum > Viscum album. The sequence goes on from OY728161.1 coordinate 780,226,566, forward strand.
GAAGTTAGCCGCCATTATACATAAGTTATCTACACCTATTGAAAAAAAACCCTCTCTAATCCAAAACAAAAATGATCTCACCACCCAGATAACCCCTACCCCTACTCCTGGGGATTCCTCTCCCCTTTTGTATTTAAAATAGGATATCATTTCCCCCTCGGTGACTGGATATGAAAAACCTCGGATGTAGAAGTAGAAACCAATAGGGGATTATGGATGCTATTTAAAAATGGTGGAAAATAGTGGGTCTAAAAGACGCATGGAGGATTCATTGGTTTTATGAGAAATTAATCGAAATATTGAGAGTATTAGAAGATGGATCTATTCTTGAAATCCAAAATTTTTAGGCTATATTGAACCATCCACACATATCCTAATGATCATTTTATGATGGAACTGTCATGGGCTTGGAAGCCCATGATCAGTTCGGATGCTTCAGCACTGTTGTACTAAAATTCTCCTAGATATAGTTTTATTGTCTGAAAATACATTGTAAAGAAAATAAATTGATTGTATCTAAAGAAATTATGATTTAAAGGATGATTTTTGATTTCTTGTATTGTCCATTCGGGGAGGGGGGTTTGCCTCATTTTGAAAGAATAATTAAATGTTAGAACCTCCTCCTTCTCCTTAACCTATGTGGCTGCCACCATTCACCGCCCTAACACCCTGACATAGTGATTTTTTGGTTTATATAGTTTGATATATCAAATGGAAAAGTGGAAATCACAGAGATTTCTCCAATAATTGCATGAGATGTAACCTAGAACTCTCCTTCATTGACATGATTTTAATAAAATAATGATCCAAAATGAATATAGAGGTGGTGATCATAGACCACTCTGCCAAATTCTTGATTACTAGAAAGAAAAGCAGTTGGACAATATTTTTAAAATGGGGTACACTAATATTCCCTTTACATGGTTTATAGGAAATTCAGAAAACATCTTCAATCCTGATAGATTAGAAAAATTTATGGGTACGGTTGAGTGGACCAACATCATTAGGAAATTCTAATATTCCCATATAGACAATGCTACTTCCGACCACTACCCCAATCCCGTTATATAATTCACACCATCAAAGTAAATAGGTACATGAATGTGGATTCAGATTGAAATGTAATTTGATGAAATATATGGTGTGTAAGGATATTGTTCACTCATGCTGGAATGTGAGAAACATTGGAACTGAGAATAATCTTCAGCAAGTTGCTACTAATTTGAAGAAATGGAGTTATCATCAGTATTGAATAACTGATTTGGTATGAAATTATATCGAAAGGAGACTTAAAACCCTTTAATCATGTCCCTCATCTGATATAGTATTATCCAGAATTTGAATTCTGGAAAAGGAGATGGATAAGTCTCTTCACACCAAAAAAAGCTTTTGGGATATGCGGGCACACAAAATTCACGTCAAAGAGGGTGACACAAATGCTTACTACTTCCATAAAAAGGCCTCAAAAAGGCATTGTAAGAACACAATAATGATCCTTAACAACTCAAAAGGATGAATTACTTCAAAGGAGGAAGTGATTCATGACTCTCTTATTCTATTATCCATAAGCTCTACGCTGATTGGCCCAAAGGCCTTCTTTTTATTTATTTTGGATAATATCCATTTTAATGGATTAGGAGGAACCATTACAAGATCTGTATGCTCACTAAACAAGACCCAAAGATAACCCTTTCATGACTCTTAGGCCCAATCCACAATGCCCAATACATGACCATAAAGGATCAAGACCTGGCACAATTGAAACAACCCCTCCCCAACATTCGTATCTTGATGGTACATGGCTCCTCACCTAGCATAGATGATCGGCAACCGATGCCCCGTGCAAAACTACATGGTTCCTAGTCCCAAAATATGATTTCATACTCTCATGATGTGGCCTTATTTTTAAATATTTTTCCCCATATTTTATTTAATTTTTAACAATTTATTATTTTTATTTCAATACTTTTTAATAAATATGGGACTTCTGTATTTTTATCACTAAATTTATTAATTAATCATTTTTATATCTAAATATGTGTTTTTAGTAATTTTCATAGTTAATTTAGTCATTATAATTATTCTAATTATTTTAATATACTTTCTAGTTTAATAATCTTAATCTGGTTAACATTTTAATAATTTTAAATGTTTATTATTTAATCAATTGTACTTTTCTATTTTCATTAATCTAATTTAGTTTTTAATTCAAAAAATTACATTTTAAATTATATTTGATAAAATAAATTAACTATATTTATAAACTAGTCTATATATTCTGTTTATAAGATAAGTAAAAATTCATGTTAAATTTTAATAAAATAATGTGTCCTTATTTTTAACTTTTCATTTTGTCATCTAATTAATTATAATAGTTTTTCTAAATATTTAGTTAATATAAATTATTTTAAATTCATGTTTTTGGTTAATTATTTTCATTTATTTTTCATTTATTTTTCATTTATTTAATTAATCTTAATATTTAAATTCATAGTTAATAATTATGTCACTTTTATTTTTCAGTTTGTTTAATACTTTTGTTAATTTTTAATTAGGTTCACTATTTAGTCATTGACAGTTTGGTTAATATTTCTTTTGTATTAATTAATTAATTTTTTATTGACTTTATTATCTATATAATATTAATTATTTATTAGCATTTCAATTTGCTCTATCGGTGAGTGCACTCACCGATAACCTCATAACCACCGGTGCCATCGATGGTTTAATATTCTAACACCGATACTGCGACATGCCGATGTTTTTTAGCTATCAGGGAGTTGACTCACTCATCACTTCGTAGTGGTGTCGGTCTCACCGATTATGAACATCGGTGTCTTATTTTATATTAACTAATGGTGACACAATTTTTTTTATTTAAAAATCGTTGAGTACTTTTTTTATTCTATCAGTGTGTCATGCACACACAGATATTCATTCCCTTACCAATTTCTCAAATCGTTGCTTCCTCTTATTACGTTATTCTATCAGTGGGTCATTGACTCATTCCATCCATTGTAACTCACATCCATTGTCTCTCCTCTCCTCACGGTTTCACTGAAGCCATTGAAACACCAATTCAATCTCTTCTTCTCACTGTGGTCCCATGCTGCAACCCCAAATCCAGATTACTCGACATCCATTCATCACCACAAAAAACATTAAATAATCATCATTACAGACATAAAATATGAATAAATTCTTTACAAATCAAATCAAGATCTTCAATCTGAAGATGGAATTACAAATTATTGGAGGTGATGGCCAGCAACTGACCACATTTCCTTAGCAAAGATCAGGATCTTTGCAAACCATTTTTGATTGAGGTCAGAGATGTTGTAGTGATTCTAATTGGAGAAGAACCCATTGTCTGTTGTTGTGAGGATAGAGAAAATCCTAATCATCTACTATAGTGGAAGTTCGTGCCGCGTCGCTACTGGAGTCGTTGCTGCAAGTCAAGAAGAAGCCACTACCAGATCTACGCTGATTGAAGCCATTGTAGGCCACCATGGAAGGAGGATGCTACTGATGTCTGAATATGGGGTCCACCTTCCACCAGGTGGAACTAGCAACAGAAGAGGCTGCATATTGCACCAAAAAATACCCCCCCTTAGGGTTACACTGAATTTGTGGGTGGGGGAATAAGTTTATTAAATATAAAATAAAATTAATTAATTAATGAATATAAACCTATATTAATGAATTAAACATTAAAAAATAACTAAATTTAAATATTAATTAAATAATAATTATAATATAATTAATAAAACATAATTCCCAATTTAATTAAATAAAATAAAAATTTATTAAATTAGATTAATTAATCATTTAAATTTAATTTAAATAAATTATTATTTAATGTTTCCAATTAAATAGTTATTAAAAATATAATATATAAAATAAAATCCTTAATTATAATTTATAATAAACTAAACTAATTATGATAAAATAGTATATAATTTAATTTAATTGAATAATAAAAAACAATATAATTCATATTAATAACATTAACTAATAAAAATCAATATCTCAATAAATAATAACATTATTAATTCATTTAAAAGGATATTTAATACACTAATGTCTTAATTTAAAAATATTTAGTTATCTATTACATATGTGTTTTAACCTTTTATTTTGTTCTTCTTATAAAGTTTCATTCAAGAGATGGAAACACATCCAAATACATTCAACTAACTCACTTGATGTTAGTTATATAGGAATATATAGAGCGATGTCTGGTTCACGAAAAAACGCAGGGGTGCGGTGCACAAGTGAAGGTCATTTGATGTTGGGTAAATACAAGGGTTGGTGTAAAGTAGATGATAGTGGATAAATGGTGGAGGAGTAGTTGATTTTGGAGGGGAATATCATTCTGATTCCATGTGAAATTTTTTTCAAGAGCGAAGACTTCCGGGAGCAGCTGTGGAGTTGAGCAGAAGACTAAGGAGCCCGAAGGCAAATCCATATTTAGGGAGTTCATCCTCCCCCTTTATTTAATTATTTCACTCTGTTTTTGGTTGTATTCAATGCTACGTTTAATTATGAACATGGGATGAAATTCTAAATCAGGATCTTTTAGGCTTGGATTGTTTATCCATTAAAATTTTCACTTTCAGTTGGATTTACATCAGAATTGATTAGTGATATCAATTTTAATATTAAATTAAACTGTATACACCTTACAATAATCAATTTAATATCATCAATATCAATTGGTGATATTGAACTTGATCATCATCTTGTTGAAGCATTAATGTCATTACAATTGAAGTTTTACGGTGAGTTTTATTTCAACTGTATTCCTTTTCAAATTCCTAATAGTCAATGATCTTTATATTGGAAAACTCTAAAATTCATACCTCTGTTTGATTTTTCTTCTGGTGAGAAAGATATATCAACCAATATCTATGGTGTGATACAATTAATTTCAGTTGAGAGATATCCTTTTAACTATCCACTTTAGAATTCATGAGAAAATTGTAGATCTTAGATCCTTTTTCTTTGCAGCTTTGTATTAGTAACTATTTTCTTTTAGATATTAGTTCTTAGTTTATGATTAGTATCTTTATCAACATTGTTTTCTTAATTTCTTTCTTAGATGAAAATAAAAAAAATTAAAAATTAATAAATATAAAAAAAATGTTTATTTTCTCCACTACTCACAATAGTGGAGCTTTTTTTGAATAAAACCATAAATGTCCACCTATCTTCCCTTGGGTTTGACCCTGCACCACTGTGCTACTGTTGGAGTTATAGATGTTATTTTGAGATTCATGCCAACCTCCGGCCTCATCAAAATTTGGCATACTTTCAGGGGAAGGAATGCGCTGAGAGTCTAGGGTTTTGATAAAAAAAATAAAAAAACACATAAAAATTGCTTTACAATTTCTGAATTGTATATATTACTCTAGTTATTTTTGAAATTATGCATAAACTATGTTACATTGTGTGTTTAATGTCATTTTTTTCTTAAAAAATGTAACATTATGCGAACTAGAATTAGAAATCTGAGACATATTGTGTATGTTTCAGCTATTATGGACTCAGTCCCTAGCAGTGTGACTATAACCAGCCACAACAAACTGCTCACCTTAAAGAGAATGAATGTATCAAGCCTGTTCTAGTCACCCTAGCTAAACATGACCTAGTTGAGTCCAAATTGGATGCTAGGGAAGAAAATTGGAACATTTGGAGAACTAAAACCTATTAAATTAAAAAATAAATACACTCAAGAGAAAGATCAAAGAATGAAAAGATGGGAAACATGCTCTTGAATTACAAAAAAGGGTTAATTAATAAGAATAATTTGATGAAAAAGAAACAAAAAATGATTATAAATTATTTGAAAATCATGTTGAAGAGGAAAGTGATAGTGAAACATGGAAACAAACATTTTTACATTAAAAATTCTCAATCTATTGAACTATAATTGGAAATGACAAAATCAAAATATCAAGAACACATTTTGGGAAATCTCAAAATTAATTTTAAGGATGCTGAGTTGGAAAATTTTGAAATAGGATTGAAAATTATTGAAAAAGAAAGCCATGTTTTCTTCATAATTCGTACATTGGAGAAAATCGTTTTTTTATATGTTTTGATAAGGAAGTCAGTCGAGTAGAAGAGATATTTGAGAATTAAAATTTGAATGTTACAAACTCTGCACCCAACTTTTCTGAAATTATGAACAATGATTCTGAACATAATATTGGGACCACTTTGGAAGCTAACCTTGAGACGGAAATCATAGAATCTGAAATCATTAAACCTAAATGATAACCACTCTTCTGTGTTTTAAACCTGTAAACCTATTAATTTCTGAAATGTTGTTGTATGATGAAGATGAGGTTATTTTCATTGAAGAATGGATAAATGATGAGCTTTAAGTTCACATTTCTAAAATGTGGGCTAAAATGGAAAACAATGTTGTTATACATGGGGGTGAATGTTTAAATTTGAACAATCTTGAATCTAAATTTATTGATGTTGAATTGAACATTACTTCCCCTGATTTGACCTTTTTAGAACACACTATAGAAAGTTTTTTGGAAAGTGATCCTTTTTATCATTAATTTGAAGTACAGGTTGAACACACATTAGATGATGGTTGCAGAACTGATTTGATAGAAGCATTAGACGTTCAGTGTGATTTAATAGATGAGGATCTTGTGGGAGAGATTTACAACATTGTTTGACCTAAATCTGTTTGTGATAACATAAATTCTCTTCCCTGTTTTTCACTTTAATCCTTAATTAGGTTTGTATACGAGGCAACAAAAATGCATTTGTTTATGATTATTTACACTCTAGACTACAAGGGGAGTTTGTTTAGGAGTGATTTTATTTTATTTTTATTTTCTAAATCCTATTGACAGTCCTCTATTTTTAAAGTATAGTACATGTTAAATTATGAGTTGATTAATAAACATAGTTCTATTTTTCAAATATAATAAAACATGAGATTTTTTGAGAAAAAACAATTCTTAAGTGTGGGATAATTTGATGGGCACTGTTTTTACAATGTTATTCCACATCTTTTATTTAATTTTTAACAATTTAATTTTTTATTTTAACACTTTTAAATAAATAATTGTAATTTTGTATTTTTAGCACTAAATTTATTAATTCAACATTTTATATAATTAAATATCTGTTTTTAGACTTTTAATAGTTAATTTTGTCATTATAATTATTTTAACTTACTTTCAAGTTTAATAATCTTAATCTGATTAACATATTAATAATTTTAAATGTTCATTATTTAATCAATTTTTCATTTTAGATTTCATTAATATAATTTAGTTTTAAATTTTAAACCATACACTTTAAATTAGATTTCATAAAATAAAATATATTTATTTATTAACTAGTCTATTTATTTGGTTTATTAGATAAGTAGAAACTCAAGTTAAAGTTAAATAATATAATTTGTTCTTAATTTTAACTTTTTATTTTGTCATCTAATTAATTAACTTATTTGTTCAAAATCGTTAGTTAATTTTAATTATTGTAACTTCATGTTTGTTGTTAATTCTTGGTGTGTGTTTTTCATTTATTTAGATATTTATTTATTTAATGTCAATATTTAAATTCTTTTTTAATTATTAAGTCACTTTTATTTTTCAGTTTGTTTAATAATTTAGTTAGATTATATTTAATTTTACTATTTAGTCTTTAACAGTTTATTTAATTTTTTATTTGTATTAATTAATTAATATTTTATTTATTTTGTTATCTCTTTAATATTAACTTTTTATTAGCATTTCAATTGTTCTATCAGTGAGTCGACTCGTCAATAACCTCCTAACAATCGGAGTCACCGATGGTTTATGATTTTGGCACCGATGACGCGACACACCGATGTTTTTTAACTATCGGTGAGTTAACTCACCAGTAACTTTGCAGTGGTGTCGGTCTCACCGATCATGCACATCGGTGTCTTATTTTATTTTTATTAATGGTTACTCAATTTTTTTTATTTAACTATTGGTGATTCCTCTTTTTATTCCACCTATGTGTCACACACACACAGATATTCATTCCATTACCAATTTATCACATTGTTGCCTCCACTTCTTCTGTTCTTCAATCAATTAGTCATTGACTCACCGATCAAATCCTTCTATCAGTTTCACGCACACACAGATGGAATCACCCCTCACTCACTGATATATCATTATTCTTTTAGGTCTCTCTGATCTCTCCCTTCAACATCCTACCACTGATGTCATTGTTCTCTCACCGTCGGTTTCTCCCCTCCTCCTCTGACTATTCTCACTTCAACCATTTCCACCCCAACACCGGTTCTTTCCTCTGTCTCTGTTAATCATTCATCCTCATTCCAGCCACCACAACTCACATCCACTGTCTATTCTCTCCTCATGGTTTCACTGAATCCATTGAAACATCACTACAATATCGTCTTCTCTCTATGGTCCCCTAATGCATCCTCAAATCCGTCTTACTTGACATCCATGCATCACCACAAACACAAATAAATCCACATTTTTATAGACTTAAACTAGGTATAAATTCTTTTCAAATCAAATAAAGATCTAAAATCTGAAGTTGGAGTTCAAAACTGCTAGAGGATATGGCCTGCAAGTCACCACATTTCATTAGCCATGATATGGATCTGTGTGAGCCATTTTGGACAGAGGTCAGAGTTTTTGTGGTGTTTCTAATTGGAGAAGAAGCCACTATCCACCTTTGTGAGGATAGAGTGAATCCTGACCTGCTGCCACACCGAATGGTCGAGTCGCATCATTGTTGGAGTCGTTTCTACAAGACAAGCAGAAGACACTACAAGATCTGTGCTCATTGAAGCCGTCATAGGCCACCATGGATGCAGGATTCCACTATGGTCGGAAGTTAGAGTCCACCTTCCACCAAGTGGAACCATCCGCTGAAGCGGCTCGTTATTGCACTGATGAAGACCCCATAGAGTAGGACCAAATTGGGTGGGGAATAAGTTCATTAAAAAGAAAAGAAAATTAATTAATTAATTAAAATAATATTAAAATAAAATCATAAACTTTAAATAAATAAATAAATTAAAATATTAAATTAATAATTGATCTAAGATAATTAATAAAACATAATTTATAATTTAATTAACATAAATAAAACATTATTAAACATTATTAATTAATATTTTAAATTTAATTTAAATAAGTTAATATTTAATGTTGCATATTAAATAATTGTTTAATAATAAAATATATAAAATAACATACTTAATTATAATTTATAATAAACTACACTAATTAAGTAAAAATAGAAAATAATTAAATTTTCATAAATAATAATAAACATTATAATTAACATTAATAAATTTAATTAATAAATATAAATATATTAATAAATAATAGCATTATTAATTCTATTAGGAGACTATTTAATAAACTATTGTCTTAATTTATAAATATGTATTTATTTATTACCTTCTTGTTTTGACCTTTTATTTTGTTCTTCTAGTGCCGGTTCATTCAAGTTATAGAAACATATCCAAGTACATTAAACTAACTCAGAGAGACTTGGTTATATGGGCAAAGCCAGAGGGACGTGTGGTTCACCAACAAACGCACATGTGTTGTGCACAAGTGAAGGGAATTTGAAGTCGGTGAAAAACAAGGTGTTACATGTAGTAGATGAATGTGTTTAAAAATAATGGAAGCAGTAGATTTTGGAGGGGACTCTCATTCTCATTCCACGAAACATTTTTTTTCAAGAGCGAAGACTTTCGGGAGAAGCTATGGAGTTATACTTGAGTCTAAGGTGCCCAAATGTAGAGAAACATTTAAGGAGTTCTTAATACCCCTTTCTTTAATTGTTACATTCCATTTTCAGTTGTTTTAAATGCTATATTTCATTATGAACATAGGCTGAATTGCTAGCTTGGGATCTTTTAAGCTTGGTTTGTTTATCCAATAAAAAATTTCACTTTCTCTTAGTTTGACATCAGAATTGAATGGCGAGATAAGTTCTCAAGTTAAATTAAATTGTTCCCACCTTCCTGTAATAAAATTAATAACTTTAAGATCAATTGGTGAGTATGAACATGATAATCATCTCGTGGAAGCATTAGTGTCATTATAATTGGAGTGTTACAGTGTGTTTTTTTTTCAACTGTATTCTCGTTAAAATTATTAACATTCAATGAACTTTTGAGTGGATTACTCTAAAATTCATACCTCCATTTGATGTGTCTTCTTGGGAGGAAGATATATCAACCAATTTCTATGGTGTGATACAATTACTTTCAGTGGAGATTTTTATTTTTAACCATCAAGTTTAAAATTCCTGAGAAAATTATTGATCTTAGCTCATTTATATTTGTAGCATTGTATTAGTTACTATTTTATTTCAGTTATTAGTGCTTAGTATATTATTAGTCTCTTTGTAAACATTGTTTTATTTAATTATTTCTCAAAATAAATTAAAAATTGTTAAATATGTAAATAATGTTCATTTTCTCCACTACTTACAATAGTTGGGATTATTTTGAATAAAACCATAGATTTATAACATATCTCCCCTTGGTTTCGACCCTGCACCAATGTGCTAGTATAGGAGATATAAATATTATTTTTAGGGTAGTAATGACCTACATACTCATCAAAATTTGGCACTGTTTCCGGTAAGGCACACATTGAGAGTCTAGGGTTTTAATAAAAAATTAAAAAAAATATAAAAAAATATAAAAAACTACTTTTCAATTTGTTAACTGTATCTATTTATTAGGCTGTTTTTGAAAATCTACATCAATTCTAATACATTGTCTGTTTAATCTCATTTGATTCATTAAAAATGGAACATTATGAGGACTGGAATCAGCCACATGATCCATTTTGTGTATTTTGCCGCTGTTATGGACACACTGCTTGGCAGTGTGACTATAACCAGCCCCAACAAACTTCTCACCATAAAGAGAATGAATTTCCTGAGCCCAATCCTGACACCCTAGCTAAACTTGACCTAGTTGAGTCCAAATTGGATTATATGGATTAAAAGTGTAACATTTGGCTAACTAAAACCCATGAAATTCAAACTAAATACACTCAAGAGCATGATCAAAGACTAAACATATTGGAAAACATGATCTTAGAATTACAATAAATGGTTAAAGAACAAGAATAATTTGATGAAAAATAAAAAGAAAATGTTTATAAAATATTTTAAAATAATTTTAAAGATGAATGTGATAGTGAAACTAGGCCTCAAACTTTTTACATTTAAAAATATGATTCCGTTGAACTAAAATTGGAAATAACAAACTTACTGAAACAAAAAAAATGTTGGAAATACCAAAACAAAAATTAAACATGTTGAGTTTGAAAATTCTAAAATTGGATTGAAACAGATTGAAAAATAAAGTTTATTCTCTTCATAATTTCTACATTGGAGAAAAATCACTTTTTTCGATGTTTTGATAAGTAATTCACTGGGGTAGAAGAGATAATTGAGAATTAAAATTTTAATGTTAAAAAACTTCACCTAAATTTTATGAAATTGTGAACAATGAGTCTGAACATAGTATTGGGAACAACTTGGAAGATAACCTTACGTTGGAAATCATAGAATCTCAAATCCTTGAACTTAATCTGATAACCACTCTTCCAGGTTCTGAACATATAAAATCAAAATTTTTTGAAATTTTGTTGGATGATGATAATGAGGTTATTTTCATTGAAGAAAGGATAAATGATTAGATTTCAGTTCCATTTTATTAGAATCATCACTCTCCTGAAATGTCTGTTGAAATAGGAAATAGTGTTGTTATACATGGGGGGTGAATATTTAAATTTGAACAATCTTGAATCTCAATTTATTGATGATGAATTAAAAATTACTCCCCCAAATTTGAGCTTTTTAGAACACACTACATGCATTATTTTAGAAAGTGAGCCTTTTGAACATGAAATTGAAGTATTGGTTAAACACACATTAGTTGATGGTTGCATAATTTATTTGATAGAAGAAGTAGATGTTCAAGGTGAGTTAACAGATGATGAAATTTTGGAATAGATTTACAAAATTGTAAGAAGAAAATCTGTTTGTTTTAAAATAAATTCTCTTCCATGTTTTTAATTTTCATCCTCAACTGTTAAGGATGCTATGAAATATATTGATACCGATAGTAGTATAGAGGGTGAATCAAACTTGAGTTCCACTATACATTATTATGTTCATCACTCTATTTAATCCCTTCTTGAACCTATTAATCTAAACTCACCCATTTTCACCCTTTAATGTGTATCAGTTAGTATTGAAGTTGTAATGGATACCCATGATAATAACTCCATATTATTTGAAGCACCTACTTTTTTTCCCTTCCTAAAAAAGATAAATTTGTAAAATCTAAAACAATTTTTTTAGTTGACACAACCTTGATCAAAACTGTTAAGTGGTGTTACTTTGGTGTTATTTTAGTCTATGATGGTTTAGTTTCTGTTTTATTATGTTTTAGATCCCACATATTTTGTTATTTTGTTGAAAATGTTTTTCCCGAAAACTTGTTTTGGTTCTTATTAAAGAAACTAGATCCACCTAGTGACTAAGATTATTTACTAGGCGAGTCTGGATGGGGACTATAAACGAAAAGCTTCATGGTAGGCCACCCATGGTTTTATTTATTTCAATAAAACAAAAAAATTAATTAATTAATGTCTAACTAATTACTTTAAATTTTGTGCTTCATCGGACTGAACCCATAGTTCTTATTTTGTGTTTACTTTTGTTTCGGTATTTTTATTGCTTTGAATAAAGTTATTCTTTGTTGACTTCATGTATGCTATGTCTCAGCTGGATTTTTTGTCCTTGTTTACATGCTATGTGTTATTAAGATGCTGCTGTTATTATCAAAAAGGAGTGTAATTCCCATGATGAAGCTTTATTTGGACAAACCTATTTATGGATGTGTCTTAATTTCTGTAATCATATTTATTATCCATTAAATTTAATAAAACAATCTCTTATTAGTCTCAGTTTACTATTATCATTAAATAATTGACTCACAGATGAACCTCAGCCACCGATACTCATTGGTAGTACTATCAGTGACTCATTGTTAGATGTGTTAGTGAGCCTCTTAAAAAATCTGTTATCTATGTGTACAATTGTTTAAGAAAAATCTTCTTGTACAAGAAAATTCGGCTATATGTGTAATAAAAATTCTATTTCATGACAACAACTCTATAAAATTGTGTTTCATGTCTTTCTATTAAAATAAAAAATTCTTTATATGTTTTAAATTCTACTTGTAGTGGAATTAATTTTTTTTTGAATGTCGTTGTGTAAATAAAAAATTTTCATGTACTTCACTGTTGAAAACTGAATTTCACATCTATTAAAATCCTTTCACTTCTTAAAATTAAGTGTGGGGGGGTACATGCTTGCTAGTTGTTTTGCTCTTCATTGAAACATCTTAGCTAAAGTGTGTTATTATTAATCTTTCTGTTGTATTGTACATTCATTTGAATCATACCTTCTTGAATTTCATACACCCTATCCACTATGTATTCACATGTTACATGTCATGTTTCATTTTTAATATCAAATATTTATTACTAGAAATTAATGATAATGTGCATGTACTTGCTTGTGAACCTTCTTTAAATTAATCTTTGTGTAAAAAATACTTCTTTCACTTCAAATAGACACTTTATACATGTCATAAATCTATTGAAATACAAAATCTATTTTGAACCTTAATTATTTAATTGTTCTTCTCCACTTAAAAAGTCATCTTTTGGTACAAATATGGGTTTTAAGTGTGGGGAGGGGGTCAATTATTGATTGGGTTGAACTGTTCTTTAATTGTAAGCTCATCAATCCCCATTGAAACTTCAGTTATTGACTGTGCTGAACTGTTCTTTAATTGTAAGATCATCAATTTTCACTGAAACTTCAATTCTTTTGTTTAAAAATTCTATTTTTAAAAAAAATCAAACACAATTTCTGGTTGTAAATTGAACTCATATGGTTATTTCCTATGGACAATATTTCTTTGGTAGCTAAGTTGTGCTTGGTGGTTGAAATTAATGATAATGGATGATTGCTAGGTAATACTTACTTAGTGATTTAATGGATATTTTGGTTTACTGACTATCTTTGAAAGTGATTTAGGTTACATGTTTGTGGTGTTATAATTATAGATGCTGGAACTTGATGTTTGACTAAATATTTGGGGCATCAATATTCATCTTTTCTTTTAATTATTAAACTAATCACCTTAATGAGCAAATATAAATTATTTTTGATCTATATCTTTTGAAACTGGATTAGTTTGGGTATCTTGGATCCCAAAGTGACTCTCTGAGCCCCTATATTTTGGGTGTGTTTTATTACTTTAAACCCTCTATAAACATTGAATAAGTGCACATGAACAGTGCTTAGCGCATGATACATGGCTTGGGAAAAATAAAATAAAGTGTCTATGGAAAAAATTGAATTCATTAATGTGAGTGGAATGATGAATTCTGAATGAAGAAGGAGACAAATTGTTTATATTGGAGTCATTTATGTGGTATCATTTAGATGATTTACAAAAAAAATATTTTTGGAACCTAGGTGAAGGTCGAAGTATAATTTTCCAACTCTTATGTTCTTTATTCCAAAAATTTTTAGCCTGTTTTCACGTTTAGTCATAGAACCTAATCCTAGATTGAAATTAATCTTTTATTAGCTTCATATATGAGGTAGGAAACTCACATTGTTTTATGATTATTTTCTCTCTAGACTACCAGTGGGAGTTTTTTTAGGCCTGTTTTTATTTGAGTTTTCTTTTCTAAATCCTATTGAAAGTCCTCTATTTTTAATGTACATGACATTATACATTTATAGTTGATTAATAAACATACTTCTATTTTACAAATATAATAAAACATGAAATTTTTTGGACAAACAATGCTTAATTGCGGGGGAATTTGACGTGACATTATTTTTACATAATTTGGAAAAATATTTTATTTTATTTTTATCAATTTAATTTTTTAAGATTTTTTTGATAAATAATCTAACTTTTTTGTTTTTATCACAAAATTAATTAATTAATCATTTTTTATAAAAAAATACATGTTTTTAGTATTTTTAATTGTTAATTTAGTCATTTTAATTATTTTAACATACTTTCTAGTTTAATAATCTTAATCTGATTAAGGTTTTAATAATTTTAAATGTTTATTATTTAATCAATTGTTCATTTTTATTTGCATTAATTGAATTTATTTTTTAATTTAAAACATTACCCTTTAAATTAGATTTATTAAAACAAATTAACTTTATTTATTAACTATTATAATTATTCTATTTATCATATAAGTTAAAATTCAAGTTAAAGTTTAACAAAATAATTTTTCTTAATTTTAACATTTCATTTTGTCAACTAATTAATTAAATTAGTTGTTCAAAATCATTAGTTATTTTAAATAATTTTAACTTCATGTTTGTGGATAATTATTTGTATGTGTTTGTCATTCATTTATATATTTATTTAATTAATCTTAATATTTAAATTCTTATTTAATATTTTATTTTATTTTATTTTTCAGTTTGTTTAATAATTTAGTTTGTTTTTATTTAAGTTTAATATTTATTCTTTAACATGTTTAGTTAATTTTTCTTTTGTATTAATTAATTAATGTTTTATTGATTTTATTATCTCTTTAATATTAATTGATTATTAGCATTTCAATTTGTTCTATCAGTGAGTCGACTAACTGATAACCTCTTAACCATCGGTGTCGCTGATATCCTTTGATTCTGGTACTGATTCCATGACACACATATGTTTTATTTAACTATTGGTGAGTTGACTCACTGATCACTTTGCATTGGTGTCGCTCTGACCGATCATGCACCTCAGTGTATTATTTTATTTTAACTAACAGTGACTCTATTTTTTTATTCAACTACTGGTGAGTCATTTTTTTATTCCATTGGTATGTCCATTACACACCGATATTCACTCCCTTATCAATTTCTCAAATTGTTTCCTCCTCAACTACTGTTCTTCTATCGGTGATTCATTGACTCACCGATCCAATCCTTCTATTGTTTTCACACACACACTAATAGCATCATCCTTCACTCATTGACAACTCATTTTCCCCATCGGTATTTTCGATCTCTCCCTTAAACATCCTGCCACAAATGTCATCGGTCTCTCACCGTCAGTTTTTCCCCTCCTCCTCTGACTGTTCTCACTTCCACCATTTCCACCCCAACACTGGTTCTTTAATTTGAAGTTTTCCTTCCTCCGGGTGGAAGCAGCTGCTGGAGTGGCTGCTTATTGCACTGAAGAAGACCCCCCTTAGGGTTACGCTGAATTGGGGGGGGGGCAGAAGTTCATTAAAAATAAAATAATATTACTTAATTAATTAAAATAAAACTAAAATAAAAACGTAATCTTTAAAAAATAAAAAAATAAAAAAATTAAATAAATGATATTTATAATATATTTAATAAAACAGAATTTCTAATTTAATTTACATAAATAATACATTATTAAACTATATTAATTAATAATCTATATTTAATTTAAATAAATTTTTATTTAATGTTGCATATTAAATAAGTGTTTTATAAAATAATATATAAAATAAAATACTTAATTATAATTTATAAGAATCTAGACTAATTAAGTTAAAATAGTAATAAATTTAGTTTTTTATATAATACAAAACATTATAATTAACATTAATAACTTTAATTAAAAAAATCAAAAACATAACAATTAATAACATTATAAATTATTTTAAATGACTATTTTATAAACTAATGTCTTAATTTATAAATATTTATTTATCTATTACTTTCGTGTTTTAACACTTTTATTTTGTTCTTATTATGAAGGATCATTGAAGAGATGGAAACACACCCAAGTGCATTCAACTAAATCACTAAGAGTTAGTTATATGGGAAAAGCAAGAGTGATGTGTGGTTCATGAATAAACACACGTGTGTAGTGCACAAGTGAATGTAATTTGAAGTTGGTTAAAAATAAGGGGTGATGTGCAGTAGATGACAGTGGTTAAAAGGAAGAGAAACAATAGATTTTGGAGGGGACCCTCATTCTTATTCCATGTAACATATTTTTCGAGAGTGAAGACTTCTGAGAGTATCTATGGAGTTGAGCTTGAGACTATGGAGCAAGAAGGAATAACAACATTTAGGGAGTTCTTCCTCCCCATTTATTTAACTCTTCTAATATTTTTTTGGTTTTTTTGAATGCTAGATTTCATTATTAAAATAAGCTGAATTTCTAGCTCAGGAGATTTTATGCTTGGTTTGTTTATCCTTTAAATTTTTTACTTTCCCTTTTTTTGACATAAGAATTGATCGGCGAGAGTAGTTCTGATGTTAAATTAAATTGTTCTCACCTTACTATAAGAAAATTAATAGCTTCAACATCAATTGGTGTGATTAAACATGATCATCATCTTGTTGAAGCGTTAATGTCATTAAAGTTTGAGTTTTATGATGAGTTTTATTTCATGTTTATTCTTTTTAAAATTCTTAACAGTTGATGCTCTTTAGAGTGGAGAAATCTAAAATTCATACATATGTTTGATGTGTATTATAGTGATGAAGATATATTTAACCAATTTCTATGGCGTGATACAACTAATTTTAGTTGAGAGTTATCTTTTTAACCTTCATTATTAGAATTCCTCTAAAAATTGTTGATCTTAGCTCATTTGTCATTACATCATTGTATTAGTTACTATTTTCTTTTAGTTATCAGTTCTTAGTATATGATTTTTCTCTTTGTCAACATTTTTTTCATTACTGTTTTCTTAATAGAAAATAAAAAATTAAAAAGTAATAAATATATAAAAAAATGTTCATTTTCTCCTCTACTAACAACAGTGGAGCTTATTTTGAATAAAACCATTGATTTCTCACATGTCATCCCTTGGGTTCTACCCTACACCACTATGCTAGTGTAGGAGTTATAAATATTATTTTGAGGGTCGTGATGACCTCCAGACTCTTCAAAATTTGTCATCATTGTCGAGGAAGGAACGCACTGAGAGACTAGGGTTTTAATAAAAAACAATCAAAACACATAAAAAACTTCATTGCAATTAGTGAACTATATCTGCTGCTCAGGATGTTTTAGAAATTTTGCATCAACTGTGATACTTTGTGTGTTTTATCTCATTTGATTCTTAAAAAATAGAACATTATGAGGACTAGAATCATAATCTTGAGCCATTTTGTGGATGTTGCGGCTATAATGGACACATTGTCATGCAGTTTGACTATAACCATCCACAAAAAAATGGTAACCTTAAATAGAATGAATTTATTGAGCCCAATCCTGACACTGTAGCTAAAAATGACCAAGTTGAGTCTAAATTGGATGCTATGGAGGAAAAGTGGAACATTTGGTTAACTAAAACCTATGAAATTCAAACAAAATATACTCAAGAGAAAGATAAAATAATTAATAGATTGTAAAACATACTCTTGTGAATACAACAAAGTGTAATTCCCCGACTCCAGTTACCTAGAGTCAGTGCATTATTACATATCATTGGCACGATCAAAAGGGATCAAATCCAGAAAGACCAATTAGTTTATTAGCCTTGGAAACACTAGATATATTCATAAGTCATTCATTACATCATAAATTGAAAAACCACAACAACATATTTTCTTCTTATCTCCTCATACTATCCCTGCAGTTCATTCATAAAATACTTTTCACATCCTGGGAAAAATAAAACATTGAAAGGGGTGAGCTCCGATTCTCAGTAAAGATAACAATATTGCGAAAACTTTCATAAATTAACATAAACATTTAAGGCAATGTATAACTAAAACAAAAGACTTTTAAACTTTAACTTCATCATAATATGGCAAAGATAAAATGAAATAATTCCATTTAATTATTCACATGGATATTATACTAATTGAATAATCACATGAAATAACAATAACCACTTTATTAATTATGTAATGCATAATACCAGACAATCATAACCACACAGTCAAGGCCTTGTGCCAAGACTACAAATAAGATTTTGTCAAGGCCTTGTGCCAAGATAGTAGTTTGACTCATGAGACATACTGATGTATCGAGGAGCTATAGCGGGCTCCCCTCATCACATACTAAGTCGAATGCATTCCTCATATAAAAAGGATTAAACATAACATAAACATTCGTATTGAAACGATCATACAAAATGTTAAAAATTTATCCATAAACCATGAATGGAATAAAAATAACACATCCACAATCAAATATTTCACAAAATATTCAATTCACTATGGATGTTTTGTATCATAATAAATCCACTTCAAATAAGATTAAAATCCATCAAAGGATGTTGACATGGATGAAATCAAAACTATTAGAGAGAAATATCTCGTTTTTAAAAGTCACATAATTATTAATGAAAACCATTACTTTGAAAATATTCATATAATCGTTTAAGGGAAGGTTCGTCCATCTTATAACAGTGGAAAATAGCTGCACTGCAGTATAATTTAAAAAAAGACATTCTTAACTTAATTTTGTCGAAAAGGTTAAAACTGACCTTTTTTGGAAAATAACGAAAAGATTCCTTTATAAAAATCTTATAAAAAGTAAAAAATTGATATAAATTACTTTCACCCATTGAATAATAAATAGTAAAAATGTTTTGAAAAACAATTTTATGAAACATAGATGTGTATGATAAAGAGGTTCCAATAGATACTTACATAAAAACATCTCCAATAATAAAGAGTTTTTGAAACTAACCCTTACATTGTAATTTTCCTTAGTCAATGGTATTTTAAGCTCCTGTATAATGGTGAAATAATTTTTATTAAATTATAAAATAATCATATAAATTAATATGATATCATATATGACCATTTAACATTGCTTTGTTAATAATATCTTAGTATTATTGTTGTTTCAGGTGTTAACTGATTTGTTTTCCTTTATATGCACTGTTAAGTAAGC
Source organism: Viscum album (assembly GCA_963277665.1). Classification (NCBI taxonomy): domain Eukaryota; kingdom Viridiplantae; phylum Streptophyta; class Magnoliopsida; order Santalales; family Viscaceae; genus Viscum; species Viscum album. The sequence continues at coordinate 780,246,529 of OY728161.1, forward strand.
TTTGATTGTTATGGATAGATTGTATCTTATTCATATACACAATGATATCAAGTCCTTAAAAATTATTTTTAATCATCAAATGAGAAGTATTTTTGAATGGATACAATGGGGAATAAATCTCATCGCATTCGAGGAGACAGTATTCCGTACGTACGCACGGGCGACAATATGATTCTTTTGATATTAAAATCGTAAATAATTGGATTGTATATCATATATACAGAATAATTATAATTTTATATTTATTATTTAATTCAATTACACATCATTATCATACCCATCCAAATAATAATGATTTGATTAACAATTACACCACGACGTGGAGACTATAAGTTGTACGTACGCACGTATGGTCACATGTCATTAAAAGGATGGATATAATACTTAATATGGTGGAACCATATTTATAATAACATCAAATTATATAGAATATACTGGAGTTATTATTTTATAATGGAAAAAACAAAGAAAGAAGAGGTGGAAGAAGAAAATAACTTGAAAGAGGGTGGTGAAATTATTACCTCTTCTTCAGGTTCTTCCTTTTGATTTGATCAAAAGGGATATTTAGGTTGGAATAATGATCAAACTAAGGCCTATAAGTTTATTTGAGGTAAGTGTAGAGATTATTTGGTCAGGTTTTGTCCGATCCAAATGTCTTTGAGGGTGTGAATTAAAGAGAAGGTGGAGTTCACTTTTATAGGTGGGGTGAGTGGCACCTTAGGAAAAGCTAGAAATTTTATATTATAGTAAATTCATATTCGGTTTATAATGGCCCCAAGGTGACTTATTTTGCGGATAAGGTGGGTAGGGGTCTAAAAAACTCATACAATGAGTTTTATACAGGTTTGGGTCACTATATTAACCTTATCTTTATGTTTTAACCCTTAGTAAATTAGTTTGACATTTACCATGTCTCTTTGTATTTTTATATTATATGGTTAATAAACATACTATATACTTCCATGATAACCCCAAGTGATTCATTAATGATACACCTAGAATTATATAAGTCCCATGGATGAACCACAGATTTTAAGGAATATAATATCAATTAATAAAATAATATTTGTTTAAAAAACTCTTTTATGTCAATTTTGACACTATTTGGAAATTGATTTTTGTAAAAAACATAACATAATGCTTAATTAAATATAAAGTTAATTAAATAATTACTAACATGTCATATGAACCTATAAAATGATTTTAATTCATAAAAAGTCTCTAATTATATTTATTTGGGTATTTATAATATCAAATAATTTAATATCTAATTAATAAGGTAATTACTGCATCACCATTGTGTCATAAATAAATTAAATTATTTAAGATCTAAAAATTATTAATAAAATATCATTATGTAGGATATCATTTTATCTTTATAATTAATATTTATAATCTAATTTATCTTACATATAACCTTATATTAAAAATGTTTTTGTTATTAAACATTGATTTTAACTATTTTAACACTTCTTTGAATTAAATAATAATATATGTCCTAATCTAATCCATGTGGACGAAATAGAATCATATTATATTCCTATTGTTGTTTTTGGTCGAATTATACTTATCCAATAGAATTAGGACATGTGTTAGGGTAAAAATAAAATCATTTTTTACCTTCAATTACCCTATTTACTTTTAACCGTGGTAAATAAAAGTAAAAAGATACAATTCACCAAAAATTATTTTCCTCTCATTGAACCACATTTGACTCACTGATATCAACCGTGTCTCTCGTATTTTTAAAATTCCACTCACAGAAGTGGTAAAATTATGTTTTATAAAAAATTTCAAAAGCTCCTAGGAGGTGGGTAAAAGACGGTGAAAAGATCAATAAATTTTTTATATATCTAAAATAAATATAAATTGACTCCAATGAATTACATTGAACTTATATAGGTGTTATGTATCAATTTTGAACTAAAATAAATTTAAATAAAATAAATAATTACTAAAATAAAAAGTTTGTTTTAACTAATAACTTATTGTTTTTCACTATTCATCAAAAATTGAATGTTTTCAGAAAAATACCAAAAATTCACCCAAGCCTAATTTTGAAATTCAAAATCCAAAAATGAAGTCCTTTTTGAAAATTAAAATTTAGAAAATTACAAAAAGTGGGTATTACTGTTCATAATGGCTAGTTTGATTTGTTGTGGTGTATCAGAACTCGACGTTGCGTACCAAACACAATATTGTATTATTCAAAGAGAAGCATATCGTGGTAGCTTGGGGTGTTACATTCTTCTCTCTTTCAAATAATTTCTTTCTCGAAATTTCTTGAGTATTACTGCATATAAATACCCTGGTGGTTCTTCATAATAAGATCCTTGGTTTCTCACATCGCCTCTTCCATCTTGTGATTTCTCCATAGATCTTTTACTAGACGAGTCGTCCAGTTTCTCAGAACTTGTTCTATCGTATCAAGAATTATGATGGGATCTCCGCAATAAGACATATCAAGTTCTAGTACTAATTTCACATAGGATTGTGCATGCATTGGGCCAGGCATGTATTTTCTCAATAGTGATACGTGGAACATCATGTACTTTATAGAGGCTTGGAGGCATTGCCAAATGGTAAGCTAAAGCCCCAATTCGTTCTAGAATTTCAAAAGGTCCGATGTACCTGGGACTCAATTTACATTTCTTACCATAATGTATAACTCCCTTCTATGGAGATACCTTCACGAAAACATGATCTCCGATTTGAAATTCCAAATCATTTTTTCGATTATCGACATAACTCTTCTGCCTACATTGTGCTACATTGATGTGGGTTTGGATTACATTCTCCTTTTACATCATTTCCTCCACATGTTCTGGGCCAATGAGTTTTCTTTCACCAACATCATCCCAACCAGTTGGTGTGTGACATCTATTTCTGCATAATGCTTCATATGGTGCCATCTGAATACTTGAATGAAAGCTATTGTTATAATAAAATTCTACCAGAGGAAAATATTGATCCCTGATACCCTGAATGTCATGTGTTCAGGATCTCAACATGTCTTGTAAGGTTTGAATAGTTCGTTTTGATTATCTGTCTATTTGAAGGTGGTAGGCAATTCTCAAATAATGTTCAGTATCCAAGGACTTCTGAAGATTTTTCTAGAATTGTGATGTGAAACGGGGATCAAGATCATAAACAATTGATAGGGGTACTCCATGAAGTCTCAAAATGTCATTAATATATAGTCCTTCTAGACGTTCAAGTGGTAGATCTTCTATTATATCAAGAAAATGTGATGACTTTGTAAGACGATCAACAATGACCCATATTGAATTGTTCCTTCTAGGAGTCCTTCATAGCCCCATGATGAAGTACATCATAATATTATCCCATTTCCACTATGGTATGGGAAGAGGATGCATGACTCCTCTAGGATGTTGCCTTCCAGCTTTCACATGTTGACAAACTATACTTCTTGACATAAAATCATCAATCTCCCTCTTCATGGTGTCCCGCCAAAAATGTTCCTTCAAATCTCAATACATCATGGTTCCCCCAGGGTGTATAGAGAAATTGGAACTATGATCATCATCCAAAAATTCCCTTTTTAGATCAGTTTTTTTGGGGACACAATGTCTCTTCCCAAATTTCAAAATTCCATCTCCATACACAAATTCACTCAATCTCCAATAATTCACAGCTATAATATTCTTTTGAAACTCTTCATCATCGGTTTGAGAACTCTTTATCCATTCTAGTAATGATGGTTTGGAAACCATTTGAAAAAATATCAATGTTTCACCTTCCATGGTTATTACCATATCCATATTCTCTAGATCCAAGAAAATATGATCGCTTTCAACTCTCATCTTGTTCAAAACTCCATGATCTATTCTACTCAAATAATTTTCCACCATATTTTCCTTCCTCGGGTGGTAGTGTATAGTGCAGTCATAATCCTTGAATAGTTCAATCCATATCCTTTGCCTCATGTTCAGATCTTTTTGTGATAAAATATACTCCAAAATCATGTGATTAGTATATATCTCACATTTTCACAATAGATATAATTTCTCCATATCTTCAAAGAATAGAATACAGCATCTAACTCAAGATCATGAGTAAGATATTTTTGCTCATGAATTTTTAGCTGTCGTGATGCATAGAAATAACCCTATCATTCTGTTTACGGACACAACCAAGTCCTTTCATTGATGCATCACTATAAATAACAAACCCATCATTCCCGGATGGTAGAGTAATGATAAGAGAATTGACTAATATTCCCTTCAGTTCTTCAAAACATTCTTCACACTCTTTTGACCATACAAATTTAACCCCTTTACGTGTGATCTTGGTTAATGGGATAGCCAATTGGGCAAAATTCTGGAAGAAATGCCGATAATAACCTACTAAACCAATAAAACAACATAAATCAGTTATAATCGTTGGTGCTGGTCATTCTTTTATTGCACTTGCCTTAGAAGGATCAATAGAGATTCCATCCTTAGAGACAATATGGACAGGAAAATAAATCTCTTGAAGCCAAAATCCACAAATTCTAAACATCCCATATAATTCATGTCTTCTAAGAGTCTTTAGAATAATCCGCAAGTGATTTCATGATCTTCATAGCTTTTGGAGTATACCAAAATATCATCGATAAATATCCCTACAAAGCCATCAAGATAATCCCTGAAATCACTATTCATGTGATCTGTGAAGACATAGGGTGAATTATTCAATCCAAAAGGCATTATTGTAAACTAGTAATGCCCGTACCTAGTTCAAAATGTTGTTTTCGGAATGCCTTCTAACTTCACACACAACTGATGAAATCCAGATCGAAGGTCAATCTTTGAAAAGTATTGAGCTCCATGAAGTTGGTCGAATAAATCATCAATGTGAGGTAGGGGACAGTTGTTATTTATTGTTATATCATTGATCTCCCTATAGTCAATGCACATCCTCATCGATCCATCTTTCTTCTTAACAAAAAGAATATGGGCTCCTCATGGAGAAACAATAGGGATAATAAATCCCTTATTAGTCAATTCGGCTAGTTTTTTGTTCAGTTCCACTAATTCCACAGTTGCCATTCTATAAGGGGTCTTCGATATAGTCCTTGAACTAGGAATTAGGTCAATGGAAAACTCAATTTATCATTCTAGAGGATGTACAGGTAAATCCTCTGAAAAAAATCCACATATTCTTGCAGAATAGGTACATCCTCTATTTGAACATTCCTTTCCTCATCCAAAGTAATTTTATTCTCATCCTCCCCAATAATTGAATTTAGTTGAGCTATTGTGGGTGGATCTAGATAAGAATTAGGTGGTGACATTTCGGCTCTAAAGATATGGTAATACTTATCATCATCAAAAATTGTTACCTCCTTCTTCTTATAATAAATTTTCGCATCATGGTCCGAATGATTATCCATACTGGGGGTTATATCAAATTCAATCATGGGTATAACGAAGAGATCAGTAGATAAAGAGCATTTATATGCTCTAATGGGGACTAATTCACAAAAAATTGTTGCAACGATACATACTTAAGGAGTTTTGACTAAAAACTCCATTGTTTTTTCAAATATTAAATATCTAATTTTCTTAGAAAACAAGGTTGATATGAAACAATGTGATGATCCAGAATGAAATAAATTATTGGCTAAACTTGAGGAAACCATTAAATTACCTTCCACTATGTCTTTATGAGCTTCAACCTCAGCAGTAGTGATAGCATAAGATTAGACTTGATCCCTTTGCCTATGCTGAGGTACGTTTCCCTGACGCTTAGGACATTCATTTTAATAATTCCCCATCTCCCTGCAATTGTAGCATTGAACATCCGTAGCTTATTTCTTCCCCTTGAAATCATGAGCATGGTGTCCTTTTCACAACACATGTAACAGACTCTCATTCCCTTCAAGCAAGTACCGGGGTGTTTCTTCACACATTTACGGCACGATAGACATTCAACATTTCCATTCTTCCCTTTATTTCCTTTTCCAGAGTTATCCATAGATCTATTCTACTATTTCTTTTCTTTAAAGTCGTAAGGCATAGAGAATTCCAATTCTGTCTTGATAGTACATGATAAAATTTCTTCGTACATTAAGAAATATTGTGATACTAATGCTCGATGGAGAAATGGTTTTAACCCATCAAAGAAACGACCAATATTATTCCTTGGGTTATGTATATAATCTGATGTATGCCTTGCTGACCTTGTAAAGTTAGCTTCATACTTCACAACATTCTCATCCTCCTTTTTCCTCAGACTTAGAAATTGCCTTTCTATATCTGCTCGATGGTCATGAGGAATGTATTTTTCTATTAAAATTTCGTTAAACTCCCTCCATTCCATACATGATACTTATTCATCTTCCTTTTTATTTTGAATCAATGACCACCATTGATCAGCATCTTCTGTGAGGCAATAAACTTCCATGACAACTTTTTCCCTTTCCCTACTCCCCAAGGTGTGGAATATTTTCTCTAAGGAATTGATCCATTTATTACCTACTAGTGGATTTGTACCCACATTAAATGTTTATGGTTGTTTCCTCACGAATCGATCTAACATTGATCCTCCACGTTGCGGATCATGAAGCTCTATATGGGTAAGGTTATTATTCATAACCTGAGTGAGTGGTCCTGGTATAGTGACATGCTGATCAGCACCAGTTGTATCACTATCTCCACTATAATTATCTTGAGAATGAGGAAAATCCCTACATGGAGTCTGTTCATTGATACGGTTTCCATTTCATCCACTAGGCACCATTTCTAAACAATGGCATAAACTAGATTACTTTATGAATCAAAACACATAATTCCATCCTTGTAAAACACTTTACAAAACTTGATCAGTTTATGGATATAATCCATAAACATAAAAAGGTTTTCTTTGAGGAAGTATATACTCATAAACCCTTCACAATGGTTTGTAAAGAAAATGAGAATTATCCTAAGCATATCCCGCAGGATTGTCGTTGTAGAGACCCTAATCTTGATGTACATGGATATTACATTACTTTTGCGGAATACATAGTATGTTACAAAAACACACACACAAGGACCGTAATAGTTTAGTGTCTTTGGAAACTCAGAATATAATCTTCTTATCGTGGTGAAAGATCTCCAACATCTCCCATAAAGATCTTCCCTTTTTTTTACCTAAAACATTTCTTTATATCCTGGGGAAAAGAAAACATAAAAGGGTGAGCTCAAATTCTCAGTAAGGATAAACAAAAGAAATATCAATCACATCATATTCATAAGAACATAACAATTTGGAAATCCTACCCTGAAAAAGAGCTCATAATTTCATAACATGGGATAAATCATTGTAGTGAAATGTAATCACAATAATTATAACATAAAACATGATGCCTTTTTTCATACACACATAATCATAGAGAATCATTTCTTATTAGTCAATACTCATTTCCAAGACTATCTTAGTGGACAAAGTCCATTTATGAACTGAGTTCATTCCTTATTTCAGTCCTGTTTCAGTAAACCAGTTTAACCTGTCGTTCTAGCCATGTCTATCTCATGAGATATAAAATCTTTACCCAATGCATTGGAGGGAGGTATAGGTCCCACCCATCTCATAATGATACAATTTTTTTGTGTACCACAAAATCAAAAAATCATACATCATTGCATAACACATGTAATAAAAATGTGATTCTTAAACATTGTGACATCATAAAAAATTTCATATAAGAAAAATGAATTCATAAAAATAATTCCATCACAACATAATCAACTCAATGTAATAATAGGGACAGAAATAGAACCTTATATAATCTAATATCGAAAACAATTTTGATAAAACACTTTAACTCCATTCTTGAGGAAAATATCCTTTCTACTTCAAAAACAATTTCCCTTTCTTAACATGTCATACATTTTTAAACAAAAATAAGTTGATTAAAAATAAACATGAAAACATGTAAAGGAATCTTCTTGGAAATAATGTTCTAAAAATCCATTCATGCCGTATAAGTTAAAAAAACAGTCTTCCCGTACTTTGGTCAGAAAAGTCAAAAAGTACCTCGTACGAAAAACGACAAAAATTTCCTTTTATATCTTTTACTAAAAACTCACCGAAGGGTAAAATTGGATTTAAAAAATTTTAGGTGGATGGAAACAATATTAAATATTGAGGAAACATGGTTGTGGATGATAAAATACTCCCCAGAAAATTCTGAAGTATAAACAATCTCGGATAAAAATTGAGATTGTGAGATTGTCCCATACCTTAGGTCCGATTTGCATCATTAGTGTCTGAACCTCCTGTATAATGATTTAAATAATTTTATTGACTTATTCCAGAATCATATTTTTTTTATTATATCATATATGGTCATATTATTAGCTTCTTATTATTAATATTTCATTACTACTTGTTATTCGGGTGTTTATTACTTTTTGTTCTTATGCGCATTTTGTCGAATAAATTCTTATTTTTCTTTTTAGGTTATAGATACCTCATTTCCAGAATGGTATTAGTGTAATATATATCATATTAATTCACTCAATTCATTTTTATAATCATTATGCAATGAAGATCATGTATATCGAGTCGCATCACATCGTGGAGACGGTATTCCGTACATACGCACAAGCGATGATATCGTTCCCATGATCGTGGAATTGTATTGGAGTGTATTTATACTTTTTCAGAATTAATATCAATTTAAAATAATAATATATAGTTATTATTTACACCATTATACCCATCCGAGTAAGGTGGTGGTGGAAAGTAGATTACACCACGACGTAGAGATGGTATTTCGTACGTACGCACACACAGTGATTTCGTTTTCCGTAGGATGGATAGATGGTGAAATAGGTTCATTTCATACATATAATAACATATCAGTATATTATTGATACTGATGTTATTACTTCATAATGAAACAACCTAATAAGAAGAAGTGTAAGAAGAAATAAAGTTGAATGAAACGGTAACAGACATTACCTCTTCTTTGAAGTTCCTCTTTGAGACCTCCTATTAGGGCACTAATATTGATCTTTGAAGAAGACAAGGACATCTAATATGATTATAGGGAAGTGGAGAAGAGAATTTTCCAGTTTTTGGCCGAGGTTGAAGGCTCAAAGTGGTGTGAGGAATAGAGGGAGGAGGTGCCCTTTTATAAGGGAGGAGAGGGGCACCTTTGGAATAACAAAAAATATTATTTTATTATAAAGTCAAATTCGGTTCTTAATAGCTCCAAATTGATATATTTCAAAGATAAGGTGGGGATGGATCGAAATCCACTCATCAAATAGAATTTATACAAGTTTAGGTATCAATTGTAACCTTATCATTTAGATTTAACTTTAAGTTAGATAATTTATCTTTTACTGTGTGTTCTTGTTTTCTTACACTATAAGGTTAATAAACATACAATAAGAAGACAAAAGAACCCCAAGAAGTCTATTATTAATATATATAACCTTGTATAAGTCCTTTTCCCTAACAATATATTTTTGAGGAATAAAATAACAATTAATAATATAATATTTGTTTTAAAAACTATTTTATGTCAATTTTGACACTATTTAGTAATTGATTTTTGTGAAAATCATAACAGAATTATTAGATCTAAAAAAGTTACTTAAATGAATAACAACATGTCATATTATGCATGAAAATTAGTTTAATTCATAAAAAGTCTCAAATTACATTTATTTGGGTATTTATAAAATCATTTATTTCAATATTTCATTAATAAGATAATTACTGCATCTTCATTGTGTCATAGATAAATTAAATTATTTTAAGTCTAAAAATTATAAATAAAATAACATTATGTAGGAAATTATATTATATTTCTAATGAATACTTATAGTCGAATTTGTATAATGTATAACCCTATATTAAAAATAATGTAGTTATTAAACATTGATTATAACTATTTTAACCGTTCTTTTAATAAATTAATAATAAATGTCCTAATCTAATCCATGTGGCCCTAAATGGTCATATTTTATTCCTAAGGTTGTTTTTGGCCGAATTACACTTATCCAATAGAATTAGGACCTGTGTTAGGGTAATAATAATATCATATTTACCCTTAATTTCCATATTTACTTTTAACCGTGGTAAAAAAATGTAAAAAGTTTCTATTCACGAACAATTATTTTCATCTCATTGAAGCACATTTTAGTCCTTGATATTAACTATGTCTATCGGATTTTTTAATTTCCACTCACAGAAGCGGTAAAATTTTGTTTTATGAAAAATTCAGTTTTTTTAACTACCACTTAGTGGTTTCACTATTAATCAAAAAATGAATGTTTCCAGAAAAATACCAAAAATTAGGCCTAAGATATATTTGATATTATGAATTCGAAAATGATGTCTATTTTACCAAATTCAAAACATATCTGTTACATTAACTAATTTAAAAATTAATTTCCGTCATCAAAACAAATACAGTGTTTTTAAGAGATAATAACTATCAAAAGATTGACACTTGTTTATGTCTAGTTTAAATGTGAAATTACATCAAATGACCAACATTGTATTAAATTGTAAAAATATTTTCTAAATATACTTTAAAACCACTAAAATTAATAATTTATCACTATTAATTACTTTGATTAAAAAAGTTGTTTTTAATTAAAATTTAGTAATTTTCACTATTCATCAAAATGTGAATGTTATCCGAAAAGTACCAAAATTTCACCCTAAGCTAATTTTGATATTCTGAATCCAAAAATGAAGTCCATTTTCAAAGATAAAATTTATTAAATTTCAATAAGTGGGTATTAATATTCATAACAGCTAGTTCATAATAATATTATAATAATATCTCATTTAGTGAAACTCGGTATTGCATACTACACATGCTATCGTGGAAGTTTGCAATTGCGCGTAATGTAATCCATGTCAGGGATGTATGTAGTGCATCCTCCTTTTGGTGTAGCGTACAACACAGGACATCAATAAAATTAAAAAGAATATTTTTCATAAAATCTCGGGGTGTAACATTCTACCCCCCTTAAAATGAATTTCCCCGTTGAAAATTTTCAGGGTTATAAATGGTTTAATACTCGAAACTTTCTTTAATAGAAACCCACATCGTACAAAGGAATACTGAAACTTGGATTTAAAAACTAAAGTATGAAATATAACGGTTACACATATTAACTAATCACTGGGTTTCTACATAGGAGAACATATGTGAAAATATGGATATAGAAGAGAAATCTAACCATCAGGTTATGATGGAGAGTGGTAGAGAACATGGCTATAAAAAAGACAACAATCACAAATCCATAAATTTGTGATTCTCTAAGGTACCATCTGATTAATCGGATATAAGAGCACTAGGACAACATTTTTTTTTTCAATATCATTTCCCTAAAGTTGATGAAATTGGAATTAGAAGAAATACTTTATTGATTTTGGTACAGTCTCACTGTTGGTCGTTCTTTGGACAATTTGTACTTCATATCATAAATAAATGATGTTTAATTTGTCATTCGTGATGTGTTAGAAGATCATGTGATAGAATGATGGGTCATTCCATCTGTCTCAAACAAAAGGTTAGAAAAGTTATAAAAAATAGATAAGTCCATCTATAGTGAGATTAATCCTATATGGTTCCTAAAATGGACTTATACTTCATATATCATACTGCTTAATATAATAAAACTAGTATCTTCTAAACAGGGACTTCTTGTAGGCCAGTGGTAGGCGATAAAGTTCAATCGCACTTCGGTTGTGGGTTCGATTCCCACAGCCTTGTCTGATGCGATGGGTCGTCGCCCATCCTGCAGGTTTTCCTTTTTCTAAAACTACATTACTATAACATCCCATCAATAACATCGAAAAAAACACGTCTATCCTTAAACAATAATAACTTATGTCCAACATAAACCAGTCCAATATTTAGGTTTATCCAAAATACTATTGTCCAATCTCATATTACATTGAAAATGATTACCAAAGAGTTCATATAACAAGCATGTTAATACTATCGTTGATCCCCATATATCATGATATATGTCTTTTTGGTCACATTCCAAACATTCGAAGGCCTTAATCATGTATACTCTTGAAAAATGAATACCCATTGAATCTTAGTGAAAACATGAATGTTGTCAAAAGTTAACTCTTTCCACATACCAAAATCCAAAAATTCTATATACTGAAACCATGATATAACCTTCTCCTTATATCAGTCAAGATCTCATGAATATTATCAAACATTTAATTTTCTCTTTATACATTCATTATGCGCATATTAGATACTTTCCAAAAATATCTGAATAACCTTTCACGAATACTGGTACCATTAATCATACACATTCAAAAGATAAGCAAAGACAACAGTGTAACAATCCTTATATGTCTCTTTATTTCATAGTACCATGAGATTACTTATACAACATTACACTTGATAAACATGTAATCATTTCACTACCTTCATAAACCATTGACCGAGCTTCAACAATTCTTTCATCTCACATATCATTTGTAGTCTTTTCATCATCATCAACATAAATACTACCCATATGACCATACATATTCTCTTCATGAGACTTTCCCTTAGGGAATTGATTTGCATAATGCCCATACATTCCACATTTAAAACATTTAACCATTATTGATGTCGTAGCAATACCATTATCCTCATCCATGGTATTAACTGAACCTTTTCCTTTGCACTTACTGGCTTTGTGTCCTTCTTTTCCACACCCAAAGCATCTTCCAGTTGCTTTGAAACATTCTCCTTGATGCCTCTTCCCACATGATTTAAATAGGGGAAATTGAACTTTCTTTCCTATATGATCATCATGAAACTCCATCTTTCTCTTATTAGCCGAGTCAGGAAACATACCAAATTTGAGTTTATTGATCATATTATGAGATTTCTGATTTGGCATAATAATGATGTTGGACTTCCAAATCCCATTTCATTTGGTTTCTCATGAAGAATATCAATCCATTAACCATAATATCCTCCATTATTGTGAATCATCTTGTTTCCAGCAATTTTCTAAAACCTAAAAAGAATAGTGTGAGAGGCAAAAATAATGCTAGGAAAAACAATATAGTATAGGGGGATCACCCTCAATATCTAACATCATAGGTTAAATTCTATGATCATTACCATAGTTCTAGGACTATATCCTATACGTATACTTATCCTTAGGGACATCCCTATACATACCTTAGAAATATCTCTAGGGATCACACTAACGTTTTCGCATCCTCGTTTCCAAAGGTTGACTAATCCTTTTCTCTGATACCAACTGTAGAGACCCTAAGCTTGATGTACATGGATATTACATTACTTTTTCAGAATACATAGTATGTTACAAAAACACACACACAAGGACCGTAATATTTTAGTGTCTTTCGAAACTCAGAATATAATCTTCTAATCGTGGTGAATGATCTCCAACATCTCCCATAAAGATCTTCCCTTTTTTTTACCTAAAAACTTTCTTTATATCCTGGGGAAATGAAAACATAAAAGGGTGAGCTCAAATTCTCAGTAAGGGTAAACTAAAGAAATATCAATCATATCATATTCATAAGAACATAACAATTTAGAAATCTTACCTTACAAAAGAGATCATAATTTCATAACATGGGATAAATCATGGTAGTGAAATGTAATCACAATAATCATAACTTAAAACATGAAGCTTTGTGTCATACACACATAATCATAGAAAATCATTTCTTATTAGTCAAGACTCATTGCTAAGAGTATCTTAGTGGACAAAGACCATTTCTGAACCGAGTTCGTTCCTCGTTTCAGTCTTGTTTCACTGAACTGGTTTAACCTATCGTTCCACCCATGTCTATCTAATGAGATATAAAATATTTAACCAATGCATTGGAGGGAGGTATAGGTCCCACCCATCTCATAATGATACCATTCTTATGTGTGCCACAAAATCAAAAAAATCACACATCATTGCATAACCCATGTAATAGACATGGGATTCCTAAACATCGTGACATCATAAAACAATTAATATAAGATAAATGAATTCATAAAAATAATTCCATCACAACATAATCAAATCAATTTAGTAATAGTGATAGAAATAGAACCTTATATAAACTTAGATGGAAAATAATTTTGATAAAATACTTGAACTCCATTCCTGAGGAAAATATCCTTTCCACTTCGAAAACATTTTTCCTTTCTTAACATGTCATACAATTTTAAACTAAAAGAAGTTGATAAAAAATAAAATTGAAAACTTGTAAATTAAGCATCTTGGAAATAATGTTTTAAAAATCCATTCATGCCGTATAAGTTAAAAAAACATTCTTCCCGTACTTTTGTTGGAAAAGTCAAAAAGAACCTCGTACGAATAACGAAAAATGATTCCTTTTATATATTTTACTAAAAACTCACCAAAGGGTAAAATTGGATTTAAACAATTTTAGGTGGATGGAAAAAATATTACATATTGAGGAAACATGGATGTGGATGATAAAATACCCCCCAGTATATTCTGAAGTATAAACAATCTCGGATAAAAATTGAGATTGCGAGATTGTCCCATACCTTAGGTCCGATTTTCTTCGTAATTGTCTGAACCTCTAGTATAATGATATAATTATGTTATTGACTTATTAAAGAATCATACATATTTTTATGATATCATATATGGTCATATTCTTAGCTTATTTCAGTAATATTTCATTACTACTTGTTATTCAGGTGTTTATTACTTTTTGTTCTTTTACGCATTTTGTCGAATAAATTCTATTTTTCCCTTTTAGGATATAGATACCTCATTTCTTGAAAGGTATTAGTGTTATATATATCATATTCATTCACTCAATTCATTTATATAATCATTATACAATGAAGATCATGTATAACGAGTCACATCACATCGTGGAGACGGTATTCTGTTCGTACGCATTAGTGATGATATCGTTCCCATGATCGTGGAATTGTATTGGAGTGTATGTATACTATTCAAGACTTAATATCACTTTTCAATAATCATATATAGTTATTATTTACACCATTATACCCATCCGAGTAAAGTGGTGGTGGAAAATAGATTACACCACAGCGTGGAGACGGTATTCTGTACGTACGCACGCGCGGTAATTTCGTTTTCCATAGGATGGATAGATGGTGAAATAGGGTTGTTTCATACATATAATAACATATCAGTATATTATTGATACTGATTTTATTACTTCATAATGAAACAACCTAAGAAGAAGAAGTGGAAGAAGAAATAAAGTTTAAAGAATCGGTAACGGACATTACCTCTTCTTTGAAGCGCCTCTTTGAGACCTCCACTTAGGGCACTAAAATTGGTCTTTGAAGAAGACCATGACCTCTGGGATGATTCTAGGGATGTGGAGAAGAGAATTTGGCAGGTTTTGGCCGTGATTTAAATCTCAAAGTGGTGTGAGGAAGAGAGGAAGGAGGTGCCCTTTTATAAGGGAGGAGAGGGGCACCTTTGGAATAACAAAAAATATTATTTTATTATAAAGTCAAATTCGGTTCTTAATAGCTCCAAATTGATATATTTCAAAGATAAGGAGGGGATGGGTCTAAATACTCTCATCCAATATAATTTAGACAAGTTTAGGTATCAATTGTATCCTTATCTTTTAGATTTAACTTTAAGTTAGATAAATAAACTTTTACCGTGTCTTCTTGTTTTATTCCACTATAAGGTTAATAAACATACTATAAGAAGCCAAACGAACCCCAAGTTAATTATTATTAATATATATAACCTTTTCTAAGTCATTTATCCGAGCCTTAGATTTGTAGGAATAAAATAACAATTAATAATATAATATTTGTTTTAAAAACGATTTTATGTCAATTTTGACACTATTTAGTAATTGATTTTTGTGAAAATCATAACAGAATGATTAGTTCGAAAAAAGATAATTAAATGAATCTTAACATGTAATTTTAACCTAGAAAATTAGTGGAATTCATGAAAGGTCTCAAATTACATTTATTGGGGTATTTTAACATGAATTATGTCAATATTTCATTAATAAGATAAATACTGCATCATCATTGTGTCATAAATAAATTAAATTATTTTAAGCCTAAAATTTAAAAATAAAATACCATTATGTAGGAAATCTTTATAGCTTTATAATGAATATTTATAGTGGAATTTATCTTATGTATTACCCTATATTAAAAATGATTTAGTTATTAAACATTGATTTTAACTATTTTAACCATTCTTTTAATAAATTAATAATAAATGTCCTAACCTAATTCAAGTGGGCCTTAATGGTCATATTTTATTCCTAAGGTTGTTTTTGGCCGAATTAAACTTATCCAATAGAATTAGGACATGTGTTTGGGTAATAATAATATCAAATTTACCCTTAATTGCCCTATTTACTTTTAACCGTGGGAAAAAAAAGTAAAAAGTTACTATTCATCAAAAATTATTTTAATCTCATTAAACCACATTTTAGTCCTTGATTTTAACTGTGTCTCTCGGATTTTCGAAATTCCACTCATAGAAGCGGTAAAATTAATTGTTATGAAAAATTCAGTTTTTTTAACTACCACTTAGTGGTTTCACTATTAATCAAAAAATGAAAGATTCTAGAAAAATACCAAAAATTAGGCATAAGCTGTATTTGATATTGTGAATTCGAAAATGATATCTATTTTTCCAAATTCAAAACCTATCTCTTACATTAACTAATTGAAAATTTAATTCCCGCCGTCAAAACAAACAGCGTGTTTTTAAGAGATAATAACTATCAAAAGATTGACACTTGTTTATGTCTGGTTTAAATGTGAAATTACATCCAATGACCAACCTTGTATTAAAATTTAAAAATATATTCTAAATATAATTTAAAACCACTCAAATTAATAATTTATCACTATTAATTACTTCGATTAAAAAAGTTGTTTTTAATTAAAATTTAGTAATTTTCACTATTCATCAAAATACGAAAGTTATCTGAAAAGTACCAAAATTTCCCCCTAAGATAATTTCGATATTACGAATACAAAAAATGAAGTCTTTTTTGAATGATAAAATTTATAAAATTTCAAAAAGTGGGTATTACTATTCATAATGGCTAGTTCATAATAATATTATAATAATATCTCATTTAGTGAAACTCGGTATTGCGTACTACAAATGCTATCGTGGATGGTCGCAATTGTGTGTAATAAAAGCCAAGTCAGGGATGTGTGTAGTGCAAGCTCCTTTTGGTTTATCGTACTACACAAGACATCAATAAAATTAAAAATAATATTTTTCATAAAAGCTCAGGGTGTTACAGTCGTAACCAAGAGTGTAGCAAAGCTCGTTGTCATGCACCAGTTCTCCTTCGAGTCTAGCTCAAAGCGGTGTTTTTGGGTTTTACCCCCAGGTATATCTGTGCCAGAGCCGCCTCTACATTCTCGTATCCATACATGGATTTATTGCTCGGAATACTCACAAAATCTCTATAATACCAAAATTCTAGGAAGTTCTTCTATACGAATTCTCAACATCTATGTTAGGGATATGTGCTCTAATTAGAGATTAACTAAATCTAGATTCCAAGTTTTATTACTAAACTACCTCTGAAACCAACTGTAATGCCCCGACCCTAGTTACCCAGAGTCAGTGAATTATTAAGTATCATTAGCATGATCACAAGGAATCAAATCCTGAAGGACCAATCAGTTTAGTAGCCTTGGAAACACTTGATATATTCATAAGTCTTACATTACATCATAAATTGAAAAACCACAAGAACATATTTTCTTCATATCCCCTCATACTATCCTAGTAGTTCATTTATTAAATACTTCTTCACATATTGGATGAAATAAAACATTAAAAGGGGTGAGCTCAGATGCTCAGTAAGGATAACAATATAGCGTAAAATTTCATAAATAAACATAAACATTTAAAAAAATTATAAATAAAAAAAGACTTTAAAACATGAACATCAGCCTAATATGAGAAAGATAAAATGATATAATTCCATTTAATTATTCACATGGATATTATTCTAATCTAATAATCACAAGCAATAACAATAACCAATTTCATAAATATAGAATGCATAATTACAGACTAGCATAACCACATAGTTAAGGACTTGTGCCAAGACTAAGAATAAGATTTTGTGAAGTCCTTGTGCCAAGACACTAGTTTGTCTCATGAGAACTACTGATGCATCGAGAAGCTTTAGTGGGCTCTACCCATTACTTACTAAGTCCAATGCATTCCTCATATGAAAAGGTTTAAATATAACATAAACATTCATATTGAAACTAGAATAATAAATGTCAATAATTTATCCATACCAAGATTGGTATAAAAATAACACATCAACAGTCAAATATATCACAAAACCTTCAACAAAATATCGATGTTTTATATCATAATAAATAAACATCAAATAAGATTAAAATCCATCAATGGATGTCGACATGGATGAAATAAAAACAATTTGAGAGAAATATCTCCTTTTTAAAATTCACATAATTATTAAAGAGAACCTTTAATTTGAAAATATTCATATAATCTTCTAAGAGAAGCTTCGATGATCTTATAACGGCAGAAAATAGCCGCACTCGCTGTATAAGTAAAAAAAGACATTCTTACTTTAATTTTTTGGAAAATATTAAAAAGGACCTTGTTTGGAAAATGGAGAAAAGATTCCTTTATAAACATCTTATAAAAATTAAAAAAAACTGTATAAATGAATTTAACCAATTGTCTACTAAATAATAAAAATGTTTTGAAATACATTTTTATGAAACATGGATGTGGATGATAAAGAGGTCCCAGTAGATACTTACGTAAAAACAACCTCGGATAATATAGAGATTGTGAAATTAACCCTTAAATTGTTCATTTCCTTATTCGATGGTAGGTTAACCTCCTATATAATGTTGAAATAATTGTTATTAAATTATACAAGAATCATATACATTAATATGATATTATATATGATCTTTTAACATTGATTTGATAATAATATCTTAGTATTATTGTTTTCTCGGGTGTTAACCGATTTGTTTTCCTTTATATGAATTGTTATGTAATCTGTGTTTGTGATGGATAGGTTGTATCTTATTCATATGCAGAATTATATCAAGTCCTTAAACATTATTTTTAATCATCAAATTAGAATTTGTCTTGAATAGATACGTTGGGGAATGAATATCATCGTGTTTGTGGAGACGATATTCTGTTCGTACGCACAGGCGACAATTTCATTTTTTGATATTAAAATATTATATAATTGGATGGTATATCATATTTAATGAATCATTATAATTTTATATTTATTATTTACTTCAATTATACATCATTATCATACCCATCCAAATAATAATGTTTTGAATAACAT
Organism: Viscum album; assembly: GCA_963277665.1. Lineage (NCBI taxonomy): Eukaryota > Viridiplantae > Streptophyta > Magnoliopsida > Santalales > Viscaceae > Viscum > Viscum album. The sequence goes on from OY728161.1 coordinate 780,265,861, forward strand.
TTACACCACGACGTGGAGAAGCTAAGTCGTACTTACGAATGTATTGTGACATGACAATCAAAGGATGGATAGAATACTGAATATGGTTGTACAATATTTATAATAACATCTTAGTATATAGAATATACTGGATTTATTATTTTATAATGGAAATAACAATGAAAGAATAAGTGGATGAAGAAAATAACTTGAAAGAGGGTGGTGAAATCATTATCTCTTCTTCGGGTTCTTCCTTTTGAATTGATATAAAAGGCTCCTTATTTTGGCTTTATGATCAAACTAAGGCCTCTAGGTTGAAGTGAGGGAAGTTTAGAGAGTATTTAGAGAGGTTTTCGCTGAGCCAAATGGCTTTCAAGGTGTGAATTAAAGATAAGGGGGAGTTCCCTTTTATAAGAGTGTTGAGGGGAACCTTAGGAACAGCTAGAAATATTATTTTATAATAAATTAATATTCAGTTTTTAATGGCTCAAAAGTGACTTATTTATAGAATAAGGTGGGGATGGGTCTAAAACCACTCAATCAATATGTTTTTGATAGGTTTGGGTCACTATATTAACCTTATATTTATGTTTTAACTCTTAGTTAATTAGTTTGACAATTACCATGTCTCTTTGTATTTTTATATTATATGGTTAATAAACATACTATATACTTCCAAGATAACCCAAATTGGTTAATTAATGATACACCTATCATTATATATGTCCCTTGGCCGAACCATAGATTTTTAGGAATAGAAAATCAATTAATAATATAATAATTGTTTTAAAAACTCTTTTATGTCAATTTTGACACTATTTGGAAATTGATTTTTGTGAAAATCATTACAGAATGATTAATTTGAAAAAAGTTAATTAAATAAATCCTAACATTTTATATTAACCCATAAAATTATTTTAATTCATAAAAAGTATTAAATTATATTTATTTGCGTATTTATAATATCAATTATTTTCATATTTCATTAATAAGGTAATTACTGCATCACCATTGTTTCATAAAAATATTAAATTATTTAATGTCTAAAAATTATAAATAGGAAATATTTTCAGATTTATAATTAATATTTATAATCAAAAAAATTTTATTCATAACGATATATTAAAAATGTTTTTGTTATTAATCTTTGATTTTAACTCCTTTAACAATTCTTTGAATTAAATAATAATAAATGTACTAATCTAATCCAAGTAGACCAAATAGGTTCATATTTTATTCCTATTGTTGACTTTGGTATAATTATACTTATTCAATAGAATTAGGACATGTTTTAGGGTAAAAATAATATCATTTTTACCATTAATTACCCAATTTACTTTTAACCGTGGTTAATAAAATTTAAAAGTTACTATTCAACAAAAACTATTTTCATCACATTGATCCACATTTTAGATACTGATATCAACCGTGTCTCTTGGATTTTTTAAATTCCACTCACAGAAGCGGTAAAATTAAGTTTTATGAAAATTTGGAAAATCTCCTAGGAGGTGGGTAAAAAACGGTGAAAAGTTCAGTAAAATTATTATATATCTAAAATTAATATAAATTGACTCCAATGAATTAAATTGAACATATATAGGTATTATGTATCTATTTATACATAAAATAAATTTAATTTAAAAATAATTATTTAAATAAATATTCGGTTTTAACTAATAACCCCGTGTTTTTCACTATTCATCAAAAATTGAATATCTTTAAAAAAATACCAAAAAGTAACCATAGGCTAATTTCGATATTCCGAATCCAAAAATGAAGTCGATTTTGAAAATTAAAATTTATAAAATTTGAAAAAGTGGGTATTACTATTCATTACGGCTAGTTTGATTGGTTGTGGTTTGTTAGAACTCAAAGTTGCGTACAACACACGCTATTGTATTATTCAAAGGGATGAGTACCATGGAAGATTGGGGTGTTACACAAAAGGGTGAAGAATAAGAATAATTTAAAAAAATGAATATAAAATGAATATAAAATATTTCAAAATAAGGTTGAAGTCGAAATTGACAGTGAATATGGGAAAAAAAATTTCTATGAAAAATTTGATTCTGTTGAACTAAAATTGGAAATAACGAACTCACTGAATCAAGAACACACTATTGGAAATATCAAAAAAAAAATTAATGTTGTTGAGTTAGAAAATTATGAAATTGGATTGAAACAGATTGAAAAAGAAATCCCAATTCTCTTCATAATTCTTACATTGGAGAAAAATAGTTGTTTTAGAAGTTTTGATAAAGAAGTCTCTCGGGTAGAAGAGATATTTCAGAATGAAAATTTGATTTCTAAAAACTCTTCACCAAACTTTTCTGAAATTGTGAAAAATAAGTCTGAACATAATATTCAGAACACTTTATAAGAGAACCATAATCTGGAAATCATAGAATCTCAAATCTTTGAACCTAAATTGATAACCACTCCTCCATGTTTTGAACCTGTAAACCCAGTAATTTATGAAATGTTATTGGATTATGAGGATTAGTTTATTTTATTTGAATAAATGATAAATTATAAAATTTTGGTGCACTTTTATGAGAATCATCACTTTCCTAAAATGTTTGAGAAAATGGGAAACATTGTTGTTATACATGTGGTGAATATCTAAATTTGAACAATCTTGAATCTCAATTTATTGATGCTGAATAGAACATTACTCCCAAAGATTTGAACTTTTTAGAACACACTACATACACTATGTTGGAATGTGATCATTTTGAACATAAACATGAAGTATAGGTTGGACACACATTAGATGATGGTTGTAAAATTGATTTGATATTAGAATTATATGTTCATTGTGAGTTACAAATGAGGATCTTTTGGAGCAGACATACCACATTGTTAGACATGAATCTATTTGTGATAAAATAAATTATATTCCCTATCTATCACTTTCATCCTCAATAATGAAGGGTGTTGAGCCTTCACTTGATACTGATAGTATTCTAGAGGGGTAATCACACTTGGGTTCCACTATACATGATTCTATTAAGCACTCTATTGAATCCCCTATTGAACCTATTAATCAGAACACACACATTAGCACCCTTGAATGTGAATCTCTTAGTATTGAAGTTGATATGGATATCCATTATAATAAGTCCATATCATTTGAATAACCTACATTGTTGTCCCTTCCTAGAAAAGCTAAAATTTTGAAATCTGAAACAATTTTGGAAGTTGACACCACTATGCTCAAAATAGTTATGTGGTGCTACTTTGGTGTTAGTTCAGGCTATGGGGGGATAGTGTCTATTTTATTATGTTTTAGTTCCCACAAATTTTATTGTTCTATTGAAAATATTTTCACCAAAAACATGTGGTGGTTCATATTAAGGAAACCACATCCACCTAGTGATTATGGTTAGTTTCTAGGTGAATCCGACTAGGGACTATAAACCTAGCGCTACATGGGAGGTAACCCATGGTTTTGTTTGTTTTCTATAAAACACAAAAAAAATTGTAATTAAATAAATTCTAACTGATTACATTCAATTTATTGCTTCATGGGAGTCAACCAATGGTTCTTATTTTGTGTTTACTTTTCTTTCAGTATTGTTATTTCTTTGAAAAAGTTATTCTTTTTTGTCTTCTGTATGCTCTGTCTCTGCTAGATTTGTGTTCCTAGTTTACATATTCAGTGTTATTATGATTCTGCTACTATTATCTAAATGGATTGGAATTCCCATGCTGGAGCTTTATTTGGACAAACCTATTTAGGAAAGTTTCTTAATTTCTGTATTAATTTTTCTTCTCCTCCCACTTTAATAAAAACAATTCAATTATTAGTCTCATATTTAATACAATCAGTGGGTCACTAACACACTGATGAACCTGAGCCACTGATACTCATTGGTAGTACGATTAGTGACTCATTATTTTATGTATCAGGGATCCTCTTAAAAAAATTCTTCCATATATGTGTAGTATTGTTTAAAAAATATGATTATATTAGAAAATTCAACTACATGTGTACAAGAAATCCTGTCGCATGACTTGAACCATATAATATTTTGTTGCATGTATTTAAACTAAAATAAAAAATTCTACATATGTTTTCAATTTTATTTTTTTGGAATAAAATTATGTTGTATGTCATCGTGTAAATAAAAATTCTTCAAGTACTTCATTGGTGAAAACTGAATTTCATTTCTATTAAAATCTTTCCACTAATTAAATCTATGTGTGGGGGTGTACATGCTTTCTGGTTGTTTTGTTCTTCATTGAAACTACTTAGCTATGGGGTGTTAGTATGAACCTTTCTATTATATTTTACATTAATTTGAATCATACTTTCCAAAATTGCTTACACCCTATCCATTGAGTTTCCACAAGTTACATTCCATGTCTGAATTTTAATGAAAAATATTTATTACTAGACATAAATGATAATGTGCATGTACATTCTTGAGAACCCATTGTAAATTAATCTTTGTGAAAAAATACTTCTTTAACATCAATGAGAACCTTCATACATGTCATAAATCTACTGAAATAAAACATATATTTTGAACATTAATTGTTTAATTGTTCTTTCCACATTAAAATCAACTTTGTGGAAAAACATGCATTTTAATTGTGGGCGAGGGGGTCAATTATTTACTATGATGAACTATGATTTAATTATAAGCTCATAAATTCATACTGCAACTTCAATTATTGACTATTCTGAACTTTGATTTAATTGTAAGCTCCTCAATTCCCACTGCAACTTAAATTCTTTTGTTGAAAATGGTTAATTTTTTTCAAAATTCAAGCACGATTTTAGGTTGTACAATGAACATTACTGGGTCTTGCATATGGATATTATTTCATTGGTAGTTATGTTTTGTTTTGAGTCTAAAATTAATGATAATGGATGTTTATGAGTGATATTTAATTACTGATTTAATAGATATTTTGTTTAGGGACTATCGTTGAAATTGATTCAGGTTACAAGTTTGTTGAGTTATGAACATAGCTCCTGGAATTAATTAGTTTGACTCTATCTTATGGGATTTATTATTCTTCTACTCATTCAGATATTAATGTAATCACATTAATGAGACAATATAAATGATTTTCAATATAATTCTTTTAAAACTCGAGTAGTCTGGGTATCTTGGATCCCACAGTGAATCTATGAGACCCTAGATGTTGGGTGTGTTTTTTTTACAATATTCCCTCTGTACAACTTGAATATGTGTGCATAAACAGTGCTTAGTGCATGATATATGGCTGGGGAAAAATAAAATAATGTGTCTAGGGTCAAGAAAAAAATTCATTAAGGTGAGGGGAATGATCAATGCTGAATGAATAAGGGAACAAATTGTTTATATAAGATTCATTTATGTTTTATACTTAAGGTGATTCGAAATAAATATTTTTGGAACCTAGGGGAAGTTCAAAGTATAATGTTCCTACTGTTAAGTTCTTAATTACACCGAATTTTCGCATGTTGTCTCTTTTGGGCTTAGATCCTAATCCTGGAATGAAATTAATCATTAAGTAGGATCATATATGAGGCATGACACTTGTATTGTTTAATGATCCTTTGCTCTCTAGACTACCAATTGGAGTTTGTTTAGGAATGATTTGATTTGAGTTTTCTTTTATAAAGCCTATTTACTGCCCTCTGTTTTTAATGTACATGAAATGTTACACTTTGAGTGGATTCATAAACATACTTTTGTATTTCAAATATAATAAAACATTTGATTATTTTAGGAAAAATAATTCTCAAGTGTGGTGGAATTTGATGTGCAATTATTTTTACATATTTTTTCCACATCTTTTGTTCAATTTTTAACAGTTTAATTTTTTATTTTAACATTTTTTAATAATTAATGTAAATTTTATATTTTTATAACTAATTTTATTAATTAATACATTTTTATAACTAAATATTTGTTAGTTCTTTTTAATGGTTAATTAAGTCATTCTAATTATTTTTATTATTTAACATACTTTCTATTTTAGTAATTTTAGTCTGGTTAACATTTTAATAATTTTAAATGTTTGTTATTTAATCATTTGAACTTTTTTATTTTAATTAGTTTAATTTAGATTTTAATTTAAAACATTACCCTTTAAATTAGTTTTATTAAAATTAATTAACATTATTTATTGACTTGTCTATTTATTATGTTTTTTAGAGAAGAAAAAAATCACGTTAATGTTAAAAAAATAATGTGTTCTTAACGTTAACTTGTCATTTTATCATCTAATTAGTTAACATACTTGTTTAAAATAATTAGTTAGTTTTAATTATTTTAACTACATGTTTGTGGTTAATTATTTGTATGTTTTTTTTCATTTATTTAGATATTTATTTAATTAATCTTAATATTTAAATTCATAATTAATAATTATGTCACATTTATTTTTCAGTTTGTTTAATAATTTAGTTAATTTTTAATTAATTTTACTATTTATTCTTTTAAAGTTTCAATAATTTTTCTTTTGTGTTAATTAAATAATGTTTTTATTGATTTTATTATCTGTTTAATAATAATTTTTATTAGCATTTAAATTTTTTCTAATGTTGAGTCGACTCATCGATAACCTCCTAACCATCAGTGCCACAAAGGGTATAAGATTCTGGCACCAATTTCGCGACACACCATTGATTTTTTAGATATCGGTGTGTTGACTCACCAATCACATTGCAATGGTGTCAGTTTTACCTATCATGAACATCATTTTATTATTTTATTTTAACTAACAATGACTTAAATTTTTTATTTAACTATCAGTGAGGCCTTTTTTATTCCATTAGTGTGTCACGCACACATCGATATTCATTACCTCACCAATTACTCACATTGTTGCCACCTCTGCTTCTGTTCTTCAAACGGTGAGTCATGGAATCACTGATCCAATCCTTCTATCAGTTTCATGCACACACTGATATCATGACCCTTAACTCACTGATACATCATATTTTCCATTGGTCTCGATGATCTCTCTCTTCAACATCCTTCCACTGATTTCATTGGTATCTCGCCATAGGTTTCTCCCCTCCTCCTGTGACTGTTCTCACTTCCACTATTTCCACCCAGACACAAGTTCTTTCTTTTTCCTCTGCTACCCTTTCATCCTCATTCCATCCACAAAAACTCACATCAACTATCTCTCCTCTCCTCGTGGTTTCACTGATGCCATTGAAACACGACTCCAATCTCTTCTTCTCTGTGTGGTCCAATACTGAAACCCCAAATCTAGATTACTCGACATCCACACATCACCGAAAATACAATTTAATCAACATTTTTAGAGACATAATAAAGGAATAAGTTCTGTACAAATCAAATAAAGATATTCGACCCAAAGATGGAATTACAAATTACTAGAGTAGATGTCCTGCAAGTCATTGCATTTTCCTTAGCCAAGATCTAGATCTGTGCGAGCAGTTTTGGTACAAGGTCAGAGCTGTTGTAGTGTTTCTAGTTGGAGAAGAACCCATTTTTTTCCGCATTGAGGATAGATCGTATCCCGACCTATCGCTACACCGGAAGGTCGAGTAACGTCCCTACTAGAGTCGTTTCCATGAGTAAAGCAGAATCCACCACCAGATTTGTGCCGACTAAAATCGTCATAGTTCACCATGGAAGGAGGATGTCATTCAGTTCTGAAGTTGGCGTCAACCTTCCACCGGGTGGAACCAGCTACTGAAACAACTCGTTATTGCACCGAAGAAGACCCCCACACCCCTTTGGGTTTCACCAAATTGGGGGAGAAGAAGTTAATTAAGAATAAATTAAAATAATTTAAATAACTAAAATAAAACTAAAATAAAATATAAACATCAAAAATAACTAAATTAAAATATTAAATAAATAACAATTATAATATAATTAATAAAATAGAATTTCTTATTTAATTAACTTAAATAATGATTTACTAAACTAGATTAATTACTCTTCTAAATTTAATTTAAATAAATTATTATTTAATGATTTATATTAAATAATTGTGTAATAATGAAATATATAAAATAATATACATCATTTAAATTTATAATAAACTAAACTAATTAAGTTAAAATAGTAAATAAATTAATTTTCTTATATAATAATAAACCTTATAGTTAACATTAATAACATTAGTAAATAAAAATCAAGAACTTAATAAATAATAACATTATTAATTCTTTTAAAATACTATTTAATAAACTAATATCTTAATTTATAAATATTTATATATCTATTACCTTCTTCTTTCAACAATTTATTTTTTTCTTCTTGTGTAGTTTGACTTAGGAGATGGAAACACATCGAAGTAAATTCAACTAACTCACAAATAGTTATTTATATGGGAAATTCTCAAGTGACGTTTGGTTCATGAAAAAACAGACATGTGTGGTGCACAAGTGAAGGGAATTTGATGTCGATGAAAAACAAGGGGTGACGTGTAGCAGAAGATAGTGGTTAAAAGGCAGAGCAGTAGAAGATTTTGGAGGGGACTCTCATTCTGATTCCACGTGACTTTTTTTAGAGCGAAGAATTCCAAGAGTAGCTATGGAGATGATATGGATACTAAGGAGCCTAAAGGTAGAGCACATTTAGAGAGTTCTTCCTCCCATTTTATTTATTTCATCCACTCTAATTTCAGTTGTTTTAAATTATATATTTCATTATAAACATCGGATGAATTTCTAGCTTGGGAACTTTTAAGCTTGTTTTATTATCATTTAAGCATTACTATCATTACAGTTGAAGTTTTAAGGATAGATTTATTTCAACTATATTATTTTTCAAATTCATAACAGTCAATGATATTTCGAGTGGAAAACTCTAAAATTCATACATCTATTTTTTGTGTCTTCTTGTGTGGAAGATATATATACCAATTTCTATGGTTTGATTCAATTAATTTCAGTGCAGAGTTATCCTTTTAACCATCATGTTTAGAATTCCTAAGAAAATTATTGATCTTAGCACCTTTTTATTTGCATCTCTGTATTTGTAATTGTTTTATTTGTGTTATTTGTGCTTATTATGTGATTAGTATCCCTGTCAAAAGTTTTTCCATTTCTCCTTTGTTAAAACAATTAAAAAAATTAAAATGTAATAAATATATAAATAATGTTCATTTTCTCCAATACTAACAATAGTTGATCTTATTTTTAATAAAGCATTATATTTATCACCTATCATCTCTTGGGTTCGACATTTCACCTCTATTTTATTGTAAGAGTTATAAATATTATTTTGAGGGTCGTGATGACCTCTATGTTCATCACCTCTCATTATTCCAATCCAGTTATCTCTCCTCTTATGGTTGCTATTTTTTCTCCGAATCCTTATCCAGACCTTCTCTTATGTTTTCTATCCTCAGTTTCTTCCTGTTTTTTTCTTTGGACCAAAATCCCTAGATCCTAAAGGCCATTGGTGGAATAATGGCCTTTATATCCCTATGTCCATGTGGCCTAAAGGACTTGGTGCCCCAAAGGCCCTTAGACCCACATGCCCAAATCGGTGGCCTAAAGGCCCAAGTCGAATGAAGATTTCCAGCCACTATAGTACTAAAGAGTACCAGCTACATTAATGCTACAATTCTCGGGAATTCACCCAACCCTGGAATTGAACCTGGGTCTCTTCGATGAAAAGAAGGAGCCTCTACCACTCAGGTAATATCTTTTTGGCTTCCATAAGCTCTACAATGTGATGGTCCTTCTTCATCATCTTTTATTTATTATTATATTAATAAATTCATTGTAGAAACTATGAATTATCATCTTAATAGTGATATTTATAATTAGAAAATTATTTGGGTTCTCAACCAAATTCACTCCAACAACGAACCTAGACCAGATGGTTTTCATGCCCTCTTTTTTCAAAAAATCATGGCGTCTCATTAGTAAGGGTATATCAACACTTATGAAGGATCTGTATGAAGGAAAACTAAATATTTTTTCCTAAATAAAATCATAACCACTATTATTCCAAAAATAAAAAAACTCTAAGATGGCGATTTTAGACCCATTGTCTTAGGTAATGTGTTTTATAAGATTTTTTCTTTGATCCTGGTGAATCAGACGCTCTCATGGTTTCCCTTTATCATCATTGAAATTCAAAGTGTTGTCATCTCTAAAAGACTTATTACTAATAACATCATTATTTACAATGATATTTCTCACTCCATGAAGACTATTTAAGTTTCCAAGAGAGGAATAACGTCTTGTAAACTTGATATTACCAAGGATTATGATATATTTCACTAGTATTTTGTTCATTTCATAAGGGAATATATGGGGTTTCGTTACACCCAGTTCTCCATGTCATGGTTTTGATCTATTTCATTAGAAATACTAATAATTTTATTGGGTTTTGGTTAAAATTAATGTTGATTTTTGAACATCCATATATTTCCAATCATCATACCATGGATACCTCATATATTTGTTTGGAGGTTTTTGAGAAAATGGTGGTTTCTTTAATATTTGGTCTAACTGTGAGACAATTTCTAGATTTAAAAACAAATATTGTTTATTTTACAACTCCACAGTTTTTCAATATTTTTCACTAATTACACTTCCAACTTTGTCCCCATTGAAAAATTCAAATCACCATATCTAATTGGACCCTCTTAAGAATTCATAATCATGTTGGATTTGGGTTATTTATTCATGTATTGGGCCAGCCCCTGAGCCCATTTCCAGTTTTAAAAAAATAATTTTTTTCTTTTATATATTATTAATTTGTTAATATTATTTGTTTATTACAGCTCTCACTAAAGACCAAGAACCCTAGGTGCACCCCCATGTTTCATTCCTTCTCTTTTTAGCTCATATTTATCATGGATTAGGGAGAACATCCTCATGTATTCATAATTCTTCTAGATTTGAAGAGATAATTTTTATCTTTCATAAGTCAATATTATTTTACTGTTTTTCCCCATATCTTCTTCGCCTAGTTATTCCAGTAATAATGAGACTCTGAAAAGAGTTCCAAGCCATTATATTTCTTATGTGGTTGTTGAAGTAAGTTAATTCGAATAGTTTTCTAGTTTCTAGGGTGAGATTATTTCTTATTTCTCATCCCTCTTCCTCCTCCATCAATTATTTCTTAACCGTGCCGAACTATGCGTTAATTTTAAGTTCATCAATTCCCACTACTACTTCAATTCATGACTATTTTTAATTGTGGTTTAATTGTAAGATTGTAAATTTCCAATGCATCTTCAATTATTTTGTTGAAAATGGCTAAATTTTTTTAAATTCAATGAAAATTTCAGGTTGTACGTTGAACTGAAATGGATCTTGCCTATGCATAGTATTTATTTGGTAGTTAAGTTGTTCTTTGTGTCTAAAATAAATGATAATGGAAGATTGATAAGTGATATTTACTTAGTGATTGAATATAGATTTTGGTTTAGGGACTATCTTTGAAAGTGATTTGTGTTACATGTTTGTGAAGTTATGATCATAGAAGTTGGAAGTTTGATTCTATATTAGGGCATTAATTATTCTTAATTTCTTTTAATTTTTAAATTAATCACCTTAATGAGCTAATATAAATTATTTTTTATATAAATATTTTGAAACTGGAGTAGTCTTGGCAACATGGATCCCACAGTGAATCTCTGAGACCCTATATGTTGGGTGCATTTTTGTTTACTTTAGGCCCTCTATACACCTTGAATAAGTGTTCATGAACAGTTCTTAGCACATGATACATGGCTTGGAAAAAAATAAAATAAAGTGTCTAGGGTCAAAAATTAATTCATTAAGATGAGTGGAATGATCAACGACAAATGAAGAAGAGGAAAAATTGTTTATATGGGATTCATTTAGGTTGTATTATTTAGGTGATTCATAAATAAAATATTTTTGGAACCTAGGTGAAGGTCAAAGTATAATGTTCATACTATTATGTTATTAATTCCATAGATTATTAGCATGTTTTCACTTTTGTACTAAGAAGCTAATCCTGGAATGAAATGAATCATTAATTAGGATCATATATGAGGTAGGACACTTGCATTGTTTTATGATTCTTTACTCTCTAGACTACCTGTGGGAGTTTGTTTAGGATTGATTTGGTTTGAGTTTTCTATTCTAAACATATTGAAAATCCTTTGTTTTTCAACTACAGGACATGTTACATTTTGAGTTGATTAATAAACATACTTATACATTCCAAATATAATAAAACATGAAATTATTTAGGAAAAAAATACTTAAGTGTGGGGGAATTGTATGTGTCCTTATTTTTACATAGTTTTGAAAAATATTTTATTTAATTTTTAACAATTGAATTTTTTTATTTTAATAATTTTTAATATATAATTGTACTTTTGTATTTTATCACTAAATTTATTAATTAATCATTTTTTATAATTAAATATGTGTTTTTAGTGTTTTTAATTTTTAATTTAGTCATTCTAATTATTATTTTTATTTTAACTTACTTTCTAGTTTTATAATTTTAATATAGTTAACATTTTAAAAATTTTAAATGTTTATTATTTAATCAGTTGTTCATTTTTATTTGCATTAATTAGATTTATTTTTTTATTTAAAACATTACCCTTAAAATTAGATTTACTAAAACAAATTAAATTTATTTATTAACTTGTATAATTATTCTATTTATTAGATACGTAAAAATTCCAGTTAAAGTTTAATAAAATAACGTGGTTGTAATTCCAACTTTTCATTTTGTCATCTAATTAGTTAACCTAGTTGTTCAAAATCATTTGTTAATTTTCATTATCTTGACTTCATTTTTTCAGTTAATTCTTTGTATGTTTTTTTCATTTGTTTATATATTTATTTAATTAATCTTAATATTTAAATTCATAGTTAACAATTAAGTCACTTTTGTTTATCCTTTTTTTTAATAATTTAGTTAGTTTTTAGTTAAGTCTACTATTTAGTCATTAACATTTTAGTTAATTTTTCCTTTGTATAAATTATTTAATGTTTTATTATTTTATTTATCTCTTTAATATTAATTTTTTAATAGCATTTCAATGTGTTCTATTGGTGAATCAACTCACTGATAACCTCTTTTCCATCAGTGCCACCGATGGTATATGATTCTGCCACCGATGCTGCGACACACCGATGTTTTTTTAACTATCGGTAAGTTGACTCCCCGATCACTTTCAAATGGTTTCGGTCTCACCAATCATGCACATTAGTGTCTTATTTTATTTAAACTAATGGTGGACCATTTTTTTAGTTAATTATCAGTGAGTCCCTTTTTTATTCCATTGGTGTGTCCCGCACACACCGATATACATTCCCTTACCAATTTCTCATATTATTGCCTCTTCTGCTTCTTTTCTTCTATCAGTGAGTCATTGAATCACAGATCTAATACTTCTATAGATTTCATGAACACAATGATTACATCATCCTTCACTCACTGATACCTCATTTTCCATTCGGTCTCGCCGATCTCTCACTTCAATGTCCTACCACCGATGTCTTTAGTCTTTCACCATCAGTCTCTCCCCTCCTCCTGTGACTTTTATCAATTCAACCATTTCCACCTCAATACCAGATCATTCCTTTGTATCTTCTACCCTTTCATCCACATTGCAGCGACCACAACTCACATCCACTATCTCTCCTCTCCTCACGGTTTCACTAAAGCCATTGAAGCACCACTGTAATATCTTCTTCTCTCTGTGGTCCCCTGCTGCAACCCCAAATCCAACATTCTCAACATCTAAAAATCATTAAAATGAAATTAAATAAACATTTTTACAGACTTAAACTAGGAATATATTCGTTAAAAATCAAATCATGTTCTTTAATCCGAAGCTGGAATTACAAACTGCTGGAGGAGATGGCCTACAAGTCAAAGCATTTACATTGCCATGATCTGGATCTGTGTGAGTCATTTAGTTCTGAGATCAGAGTTGTTGTAGTGTTGCTATTTGAAGAAGAACCCACTGTCCTCTACTATGAGGATAGAGTGAATCCAGATCTGCAGCTACACCAGAAGGCCAAGTCACATCGCTGTTGGAGTCGTTGTCATGATTCAAGATGAAGCCACCACTAGATCTACACTGTTTGAAGTAGTCATAGACCACCATGGAAGGAGGATGTGGGTGAGGTTTGATGTTGGAGCCTGCCTTCCGTCGGGTGGAACCACCTCCTAAAGCAGCTCTTTATTGTACCGAAGGAGACCCCCCTAGGGTTGCGCTTAATTAGGGGGACAAAGTTCATTAAAAATAAAATAAAATAAATTGATTAATTAAAATTAAACTAAAATGAAATCATAAACTTTAAAAAATAACTAAATTAAAATATTAAATAAATAAAAGTTATAAGATAATTAATAAAACAGAATTTTTGATTTATTTAACTTAAATAAAAATATATTAAGCATGATTTATTAAACATTGAAATTTAATTTAGATAAATTATTATTTAATGTTTCATATTAAATAATTTTTTAATAATAAAATATATAAAATAAAATAATTAATTATAATTTATAATAATAAAAAAATAAATATGTTAAAATAGTAAATAATTAAGTTTTCTTAAATAATAATAAACATTAAAATTAACATTAATAAAATTAATTAATAAAAATCAACAAGTTAATAAATAATAAAATTATTAATTCTTTAAAAAAATATAATATACCAATGTCTTAATTTATACATATTTATTTATCTATTACCATCATGTTTTAACACTTTTATTTTGTTCTTCCTGTGAAGGTTCATTCCAAATATGGAAACACATTCAAGTACATTCAACTAAATCATTGAGAGTTAGTTATATGGGCAAAGATAGAGTGACGTCTGGTTCGCAAAAAAACCCATGTGTGCGGTGCACAGCTGAAGGGAATTTGAAGTTGGTGAAAAAAGGGGTGATGTGCAGTAGATGAAAATGGTTAAATGGAAGAGAAGAATCAGGTTTTTTAGGGGAATCTGATTCTTATTCCACACAACATTTGTTTTCGAGAGCAAAGACTTATGGGAGCAGCTATGGAGTTGGGATTGTGACTAAGGATCCCAAAGGCAGAGCAACATTTAGGGAGTTGTTCCTCACCCTTTATTTAATTATTTCACATTGTTTTCTATTGTTTTTAATTCTAGATTACTTTATGATCATAGTCTGAATTTCAAGCTCAGGAGCTTTTATACATGGTTTTTTTATCCTTTAAATTTTTCACATTATCTTTTTTTGACATCAGAATTGATCAGTGAGATCAGTGCTAATGTTAAATAAAATTATTCACACCTTTCTATAAGAAAATTAATAGCTTCAAGAACAATGGGTGATATTGAACATTATCATCATCTTGTTGAAGCATTAATGTCATTACAGTTGGAGTTTATTGGTGAGTTCAATTTCAACTATATTATTTTTCAAATTCATAACAGTCGATGGTCTTTAGTGTGGAAAACTCAAAAAGTCATAGTTCTGTTTGATGTCTCTTCATGTGAGGATGATATATGAACAAATTTTGATGGTGTGAAACAAGTAATTTTAGTGGAGAGTTATCCTTTTAACCTTCAAGATGAGAATACCTAAGAAAATTGTTGATCTTAACTCTTTTGTCTTTGCAGCATTGTATTAGTTACTATTTTTTTAGTTATCAGTGGTTAGTATATGATTAGTCTCTTTGTCAACATTTTGTTCTTTAATTCTTTCTTAAAACAAAATAAATAAAATTAAAAAGTAATAAATATATAATAAATGTTCATTTTCTCTACTACTCACAATAGTAGAGCTTATTTTCAATAAAACCTTATATTTCTCACATGTCTTCCCTTAAGTTCGACCCTACACCATTGTGCAACTGTAAGAGTTATAAATATTATTTTGATGGACATGATGACCTCTAGAATCATCAAAACATGGCACCATTTCCAGGGAAGGAATGCACTGAGAGTCTAGGGTTCTAATAAAATATAATAATAATAAAACAAAAACACCTAAAAAAATACTTTGCAATTTGTGACCTCTATCTGCTGCTCATGCTGTTTTTGAAATTTTGCATCATCTGTGATAATTTTTGTATTTAAACTCAATTGATTCATTAAGAATGGAATATTATGCAGGCTGGAATCAACAACATGAGGCATTTTGTGTATGTTGCAGCTGTTATGTACACACTGCCTTGCAGTTTGACTATAACTAGCCACAACAAGATGATCACCTTAAGGATAATAAATTTTTTGAGTCTAGTACAAACATCCTACCAAAAATTGACCCATTTGAGTACAAATTGGATGCTAGAGAGGAAAATTGGATCATTTGGTTAACTAAAACCCATGAAATTACAACTAAATTCACTCTAGAGAAATATCAAATATTGAAATGATTGGAAGACATGCTCTTGGAATTACAGAAAAGGGTTAAAGAATAAGAAGAATTTTACGAAAATGAAAATTAAAATGTTTAAAATATATTTGAAAATCAAGTTTATTTGGAAAGTGATAGTGAAAATGGGAACATAATTTTTACTTTGAAAAATATGATTCTGTTGAACTAAAATTGGAAATAACCAACTCAGTGAATCAAGAACACATTGTTGGAAATCTCAAAAACAATTTAAATATTCTTGAGATAGAAAATTCTGAAATTGTAATGAAACAGATTCAAAAAAGAAAGCCTAGTTCTCTTCATAATTCCTACATTGGAGAAAAATCACATCTTTAGAATTTTTGATAAGGAAGTCACTCGGTTAGAAGAGATATTTGAGGATGAAAATTTGAATGTTAAAAACTCTTCATCCAAATTTTCTAAAATTGTGAACAATAAATCTAAACATTATGTTGGTAACACTTCGAAAGAGAACCTTTAGTTGGAAATCATAGAATCTCAAATCTTTGAACTGAAACTGATAACTACTCTTCCTTGTTTTGAACTTTTAAACCCAGTAATTTTTGAAATTTTGTTGGATGAGGAGTATTATTTTATTCTATTTGAATAATGGATAAATGATTATATTTTTGTGCCCTTTTATGTGAATCATCACTTTCATGAAATGTGTGATGAAATGGGAAACAATGTTTTCATACATGGGGGTGATTGTTTAAATTTGAAAAATCTTGAATTTAATTTTATTGATGCTGAATTGAACATTACTCCCCCATATTTGTACTTTTTAGAAGACACTACGGACATTTAATTTGATAGTGATCCCTTTGAACTTGAACATTATGTATAGGTTGAAAACACATTAGATGATAGTTTAGGAATTCATTTGATAGAGAAATTAGATGTTTAGTGTGAGTTAATAGATGAGGATCTTTTGGAGCAGATTTACAATATTGTTAGGCCTGAATCTATTTGTGATAAAATAAATTATCTTCCCTATCTATCACTTTCATCATCAATTGTGAAGGGTGTGGAGCCTTCTCATGATACTGATAGAAGTATAGGGGGGGTCACACATGAGTTACACTATACATGATTCTATTCAGCACTCAATTGAATCCCCTCTTGAACATATTAATCATAACTCACGCATTATCACCCTTGAATGTGAATCTATTAGTGTTGAAGTTGATAGATATATCCATGAGAATATGTTTGTATCATTTGAAGCACCTATTTTTTTGTCCCATCCTAAAAAAGATAATTTGGAAAAATCTAAAACAATTTTGGAAGTTGAAATTACAATGCTCACAACTATTAAGTGGTGCTACATTGCAGTTATTTCAGGATATGGGGGTTTAGTGCCCTTTTATTATGTTTTAGTTCCCAAAAATTTTATTGTTCTATTGATAATATTTGGGACAAAAACATGTGGGAGTTCCTATTAAGGAAACCACATCCACCTAGTGACTGCGGTTATTTTTTAGGTGAGTCGGGCAGGGGACTATAAACCTAGCGCTTCATGGGAGGAAACCCATGGTTTTTTGAATATAGTAAAACAAAAAAAATTGTTTTAAAATAATGTATAACTAATGACTTTAAATTCGGTGTTTCATTGGAGTCATCCCATAGTTCTTTTTTTGTGTTTAATTTTGTTTCTATATTGTTATTGCTTCGAATAAAGTTCTTCATTGTTGTCTCTTGTATGCTCTGCATCTACTGGTTTTTGTTCCTTGTTTACATGCTCTCTGTTATTAAGACACTGCTACTATTATCAAAAAAGATTGGAATTCCCAAGTTGTAGCTATATTTGGACAAACCTGTTTAGGGAAGTGTCATAATTTCTGTATTAATTTTCCTTTTCCTTTCACTTTAATAAAAAATCACTTATTAGTCTCAGTTTCACTACTATCAGTTATTCAATGACTCACTGATGAACCTGAACCACCAATAATCATTAGTAGTATTGTCGGTGACTCATTATTGGATGTTTCGGTGAGCCTCTTAAAAAAATTCTGCTATCAATGTGTAATTTTGTTTAAAAAAATCTTATTGTACTATAAAGTTCTTCTACACATGCACAGAAAATTATGTTGCATGACATAACTGTATAAAATTTTGTTGCATTTTTTCCTACTAAAATAAAAAATTCTGGATATGTTTAAAATTCTTCTTGTATTGGAATGAAAATTTTTTGTATGTCATTTTGTAGATAAAAATTCTGCAGGTACTTCATTTCTGAAAACTGAATTTCATTTATATTAAAATATTTTCAGTACATAAAAGTATGTGTGTGGGGGGGGGGGGTACATGCTTGCTGGTTGTTTTATTCTTCACTAACTCTTCTTAGCTAATGAAATTTAGTATGAATCTTATTATTATATTGTACATTCATTTTAGTCATACTTTTTTAAATTGCTTACACCATATCCACTGAGTTTCCACAAGTTACATGCCATGATATAATTTTAATGGAAAATAATTACTACTAGAAATAAATGATAATGTTCTTGTACTTTCTTGTGAACCTCTGGTAAATTAATCTTCGTGGAAAAAAATACTTCTTGATCTTCAAAGAGACCCTTTGTACATGTCCAAAATCTACAGAAATACAAAATCAGTTTTGAACCATAATTATTTAATTGTTCTTCTCCAATATAAAAGTCAACTTTGGGGACGAATAGGGGATCTATTTTTGGGGGAGGGGTCAATTCTTGACTCTCATGAACTGTTCATTAATTGTAAGCTCGTAAATTCCCACTACAACATCAATTCTTAAATTTTCTGAACTATTCGTTAATTGTAATCTCATTAATTACCACTGCAACTACAATTATTTTGTTCAAAATGGATACTTTTTTTCAAAATTCAATCACAATTTCAGGTTTTACATTGAACTCAAATGGGTCTTGCCTATAGATAGTATTTATTTGGTAGTTTTTTCTTTCATTGAGTCTGAAATTAATGATAATGGATGATTACTTTGTGATATTTACTTAGTGATTTAATGGATATTTAGGTATAGGAACTATCTTTGATATTTATTTGGGTTACATGTTTGTGGAGTTATGATCATAGTTGTTGGAACTATATGTTTGACTCTATCTTAGCGGCTTCATTCTTCTTATATTCTTTTAATTATTAAATTAATCACCTTAATGATTCAATATAAATGATTTTTTATATAAATATTTTCAAACTAGAGTAGTTTGTGAATCTTGGATCCCACAGTGAATCTCAAGGACCCTAGATGTTGGGTGTGTTTTTGTTTACTTTAACCTTTCTATATACCTAGAAGAAGTGTGCATGCATAGTGCTTTGCACATGATACATGGCTAGGGAAAAATAAAATAATATTTCTAGGGTTAGAAAAAAATTCATTAAGGTAAGGGGAATGATGAACACTTAATTAATAAAGGGAAAAATTGTTTATATAAGAGTCATTTTGGTTGTATAATTAAGGAGATTCAAAAAAACTAGAACCAAGGTGATGGTCAAAAGTATAGTGTTCCTACTTTTAAGTTCTTAATTCCACAAATTTTTAGCCTGTTGTCACTTTTGGACATAGAACTAATCCTGGATAGAAATGAATCACTTAGTAGGTTCATATATGAGGCAGGACACTTGCATTGTTTTATGATTCATTTCACGCTATACTACCAGTGGGGGTTTGTTTAGGTAAGATTTGATTGGAGTTCTCTTTTCTAAAGCCCATTGACAGTCCTTTGTTTTTAATGTACAAAACATGTTACATTTTAAGTTGATTAATAAATAAACTTTTCATTTCAAAATATAATAAAAAATGAGATTTTTGTAGGAAAAACAATTCTTAAGTGTGGGGGAATTTGATGTGGCCTTATTTTTACATAGTTTCTCCACGTAATTTATTTAATTATTAACAATTTAATTTTTTATTTTAACACTTTTTAATAAGTAATGGAACTTTTTTATTTTTATCATTAAATTTATTGATTAATCATTTTTAATTAAATATGTGCTTTTAGTCTTTTGAATGGTTAATTTCTTCATTCTAATTATTATAATTATTTTAACTTACTTTATTGTTTAATAATATTAATCTAGTTAACATTTTTAAAATTCATGATGTTTATTATTTATTAATTTGTTAATTTTTATTTTCATTAATCTAATTTATATTTTAATTTAAAATTTTTCCCTTCAAATTAGATTTATTAAATTAAATTAACTTTATTTATTAACTAGTCTAATTATTCTGTTTATGTGATAAGTAAAAAATCAAGTCAATTCTTAAAAAAATAATTTGTTCTTAATATTAACATTTCATTTTGTCATCTAATTAATTAACTAAGTCGTTCAAAATCTTCAGTTAATTTTATTTATTTTAACTTCATGTTTTCCGTTAATTCATTGAACGTATTTTTTCATTTATTTAGATATTAATTTAATTAATCATAATATTTAAATTCTTAGTTAATAATTAAGTCACTTTTATTTTATTGTTTTTTAAATAATTTAGTTAGTTTTTAATTAAGTTCTCTATTTTTTATTTAACAGTTTCATTGATTTTTCCTTTTGTAATAATTAATTAATGTTTTATTGATTTTATTATCAGTTTAAAATTAATTTTTATTATCATTTCAATTTGTTCTATCAGTGAGTCGGCTCATCGATAACCTCCTAACCATGAGTTTCACTGAGGGGTTAAAATTCTAGTATCGATGTCGTAATACACCGATGTTTATTTAACTATCAGAGAGTTGACTCACCTATCACTTTGCCACGGTGTTAGTATCACCGATCATGCACATTGAATTATTATTTTATTTTAACTAACGGTTACTCAAATTTTTTTATTTAACTATCGGTGAGTCCTTTTTTATTCAATCAGTGTGTCATGCAAACATCGATATTCATTATCTTACCAATTTCCCACACCATTTCCACCCTTTCTTTCACTCTTCTATTGGTGAGTCATTTTATCCCTGATCCAATACTTCTATCGATTTCAGGCACACACTGATAGCATCACCCTTCACTCACTGATACCTCATTTTTTTATTTGGTCTTGCTAATCTCTCCCTTCAACATCCTCCCACTGATTTCATCGGTCATTAACAATTGGATTCTCTCCTCCTCCACCAAAACACTGGTTTTTTCCTTTGTCCATGATACCCTTTCATCCTCATTCGAGCCACCACAACTCACATCCACTACCTCTCCTCTCCTCACGGTTTCACTAAAGCCATTGAAACACCACTCCATTCTCTTATTCCCAATGTGTTCCGCTGCTGCAACCTCGAATCCAGCTTACTCGACATCCACACATCACCAAAAAACACAAATAAATAATTATTTTTATAGAATTAAACTAGGAATAAATTCATTACAAATCAAATCAAGATCTTCGATCTAAATTTGGAATTATAAATTGTTGTAGGAGATGGCCTACATGTCACTGTATTTACTTAACCAAGATCAAGATCTCTACGATCCGTTTTGGTCCAAGTTCAGATTTGTTGTAGTGCTTCTAATCGGAGAAGAACCCACTATTAGTTTCTATGAGGATAGAGAAAATATAGACTTGTCTCTACATAAAAAGGCCAAGTCATGTCGTTGTTGGAGTTGTTTCTGCGAGTCAAGTAGATTCCACCACTAGATCTGTGCTGATTGAAGCCGTCATAGGCCACTATGGAAGGAGGATGTCGATGAGGTCTGAAGTTGGCATCAACCTTCCACCAGGTGGAACCAGCTACAGAACTAGCTGGTCATTATGCCAAAGACGACCCCCCGGGGTTGCGCCGAATTATAGAGAAGAAGTTCATTAGAAATAAAATAAATAATTTGTTTGATTAAAATAAAAATAAAATAAAAACTTAAACATAAAAAATAAATAAATTAATATATTAAATAAATAATAGTTATAAGATAATTAATAAAATATAATTCCTAATTTAATTAACTCAAATAGAACTTTATTAAATTAGATTAATTATATTCTAAATTAAATTTAAATAAATTATTATTTAATGTTTCATAGTAAATAATTTTTTAATAATAAAATATATAAAATAAAATAACTAATTATAATTTATAATAAACTAAACTAATTAAGTTAAAATATTAAAAAAAAAATTAATTATCATAAATAATAATATACATTATAATTAACATTAATTAATTTATTTATTAAAAATCAATAACTGAATAAAAAATAACATTATTAACTATTTTAAAAGACTATTTAATAAACTAATGTCTTAATTTATAATTTTTTATTTATAAATTACCTTTTTGTTTTAAAATTTTAATTTGTTATTATTTTTCAGGATCATTCAAGATATGGTAACACATCCAAGTAAATTAAACTAACTCACTGGGAGTTAGATATATGGGAAAAGCTAGATCAACCTGTGGTTCATGAAAAAATGCATGTGTATGGTGCACAAGTGAAGGGAATTTGATGTCGCTGAAAAACAAGGGGTGACGTGCAGCAGATGAATGTAGTTAAAAGGTAGAGCAACATCAAATTTTTGAGGGGACTCTCATTCTAATTCCACGAGACATATTTTTTCAAGAGTGAATACTTCCAAGTGAATCTTTGGAGTTGAGATGGATACTAAGGAGCGTGAAGGTAGAGTAGAATTTAAGGGGATATTCCTCCCCTTTCTTTAATTCTTTCTCTCTATATTCATTTGTTTTCAATGATAGATTTCATTATGAATATAGGCTGAATTTACACCTTGGGAAATTTTAAGCTTGGTTTGTTTATCGTTTAAAATTTTCACATTCTCTTTGTTTGACATCAGAATTGAACTGTGAGATTAGTTCTGATGTTAATTTAAATTGTTCAGACCTTCCTGTAAGAAAATTAATAACTTCAAGATCAATTGGAACAATTGAACTTTATCATCATATTGTTGAATCATTACATTCATTATAGTAGGAGTTTTATGGAAGGTTTTATTTCAACTGTATTATTTTTCAAATTCTTAACAATCAATGATCTTCAGAGTGGAGAACTATAAAATTTATACCTCTTTTTAATGTGTCTTATGGAGAGGAAGATATATCATCCAATATCTATGGTATGATTCAATTGATTTCAGTGGAGAGTTATCCTTTTATCCATCAAGATTATAATTCATGAGAATTTTTTTTTATCATAGCTTCATTATCTTTGTATCTTTGTATTAGTTATTTTTTTTCATTTAGTTATCAGTGATTAGTATACGATTAGTCTCTCTGTCAACATTTTTTTCATTAATACTTTTGTTAAAAAAATTAAAAAGTAATAAATATATAAACAATGTTCAATTTCTCCACTACTGACAATAGTGGAGATTATTTTGAATAAAACCTTAGAATAATCACCTAACTTCCCTTAGGCAATACTGTGCTATTGTAGGAGTTAAAAATATTATTTTGGGGGTTATGACGATCTCTGGCATCATCACCTCTCTTTATTCCAATAAATTTTTCTAAGCTTTGATGGTTTATATGTTTTGCTCGGAATCCTTATTCAGGCATGCTCTTGTGTGGCCAGTTCTGGGTTGCTTCATGGTATTTTCAATGTCGTGAAATCCCTGTAGCTTGAAGGCCATTGGTGGCTCATAGAACGTTACCACCTGAAGGCCCTGTGGCCCAAAGGCCTTCATTGGCCCAAAGGCCCTGAGAACCGTAGGCCCAAATCGGCGCCCTAAAGGATCAAATCAGACGAAGAATTACAACTACTAAAGTACTAAATAGTACCTACTACATTAATGAAACAATTATTAGACATTCACCCCCACCTAGAATTGAACCTAGGTCTCTTGGATTCCATGCAAGAGCCTCTACCACTTGGGTAGTAGCTCTTTGGCTTCCATAAGCTCTACATGGTTGTGATCCTTCTTCATCATCTTTTATTTATTCTTGAATTAATCCATTCATCATAGATACTATCAATTCTCATATTTCAAGTTATATTTCTATTGAGAAAATTCTAAGGGTTCTCTACAAAATTCACTCCAACAAGGCACCTAGACCTGATTGATTTCTTGCCCAGTTTCTAAAAAAAATATTGCATCTTATTAGTAATGATATTTCAGTACATATGAAGGATCTATAGGAGAAAAAAGATAACTTTTAATCCCTGAATGAAATCATCATCACTATTATGCAAAAAATAAAAAAAACACCATGATGTGGATTTCAAAACCATTAGATTATGTAATGTTGTTTATAAGTTCTTTTCTAATATCCTGGTGAATCAGATTCTCTCATGTCTTCCATTTATCATCTCTGAAAATCTAAGCATTGTCATCCCTAAAATATTTATTACTAATAACATCATTATTTCTCATGTGATTTTCCACCCCATAAAGACTCTTTTAGTTTCGATGAGATACATAATGTCTTGGAACTTAATATTACCAAATCCTATGATAGTGTTCAATGGACTTTTCTTCAAATCATCAGGGAAAATATGGGGTTTTTGTCACACCTAGTTTTTCATGTCTTGGTTTTAATCCGGTTCATTGGAAATCCTAAAACTTTAATTGGGTCTAGGGTGAGAAGAATGTTGATTTTTCAACTTCAAAATATTTCTAATCATTCTACCATGGGTACCCCAAAGCTTTTTTGGGAGTTTTTTGGAGAAAATGGTGGTTACTTAAAGATTTGGTCCAACTGTAAGCCCATTTCTAGATTTAAAAAGAAATATTGTTTACTTTACAACTCCGCAGTTTTTCAATATTTTCTCCTAATTAAACTTCAATATTTGTCTCCACTAAAATATTCAAATCACCATATCCATTTGGACCCCCTTATTAATTCATAATCATGGTGGATTTGAGTTATTTATTTAGGTATTGGGCCTGCCTGTGAGCCAATTTCTAGTTTTTAAAAAATAATTTATTTCTTTTATATATTATTCATTTGTTAATATTTTTTGGTTATTTCACCCCCAACTAAAGACCAAGAACCCTAGGTGCACCCCATGTTCAATTCATCATATTTGTAGCTCATATTTATCAGGGATTAGGGTGAACCTTCTAAAGGTTTCTAAAATCTTCAAGATTTGAAGTGGTAATTTTTCTATTTCATAAGTCATTCATTTTTTAATATTTTTTCCCATAACTTCTTCAACTGGTTCATCTAGACATAATTAGACTCTAAAAAGTGTTCTAATTCATTCTACTTCCTCCATGGGTGTATATATAAGGCAATAAGAAGAGTTTTCTAGTTTCCTAGGGGAGATTCTTTCACTTTTCTCCTCCCTATTCCTCCTCCATCCATTATTTCTTGGTTTTCTATTCTCCCCTAATCATGATATACCCAGGGTTATATTATAGCAGGATTTTTATGGGATAATTTTTTTTTTGTGGCTATTATTCATAGGTTTAGGCTTTATAAACATGCATATAGTGATATGCGGTGTGTGTTTCCATTCCGCCAAGGATTTGAGGTAGGTTTCCAATTGCACATGTCAATTTTATTTATGATTCATCTTTTTCATGGAATTTTTACCCTATAAACATTCTGATTATTGTTTTATAAGACTGAAATAACTTTATTTGGTGTTCAATGTGGTGTTTATGCCTCGCTTTTTGAAAAGTAGTGTAGTTTTGTAATAAAAGTGTACACCAAGTGTTTGTTTAAATGTTCTGTTATCTTTCGCACCTTGTTTGTGATTATTAGAAACTAATTTTGGTTATTTTGAATATGTTTCAGTATCTTTAATAAATTTATGTAATGAAATTGGTATTTTTATTCCCTTTGAAGTGCTTAAAATTAATTATGTTATTACAGAGTCCATTCCATGTATTCTGTAAATTCCTTAGTAGGATTTTATGTGTTAAGTGTGATTTGAATTTTTTTTTCAAATTATAAATGCATGGGAATCTTAAAAATGGTATTTGTGTCTTTTTATATGGTTGTAAAATGTGTATTTGTCTATACAATCATATGAGTTTTGGTTTATAACATGTTTTGTCTTGGGTTGCTGGAAAATGGCATTTTTGGAATCCTTATAAAAATGGTTGTGCTTTAGATGTGAAAAATTAATTTTTTAAGGGATTTATGAATGTTATATTCATATTTAAATGTTTTTTACGCTCTTATTTATTAAAAGTGAAATTTTTACATTTGGAAAATGTTAGTTTTTGGAAATGCTTATTGGCCCGTTTGGAATCTTTTTGAAAAATTGTGAAATTTTTTATTATGAAAACCTCCTATGGATGTTTCTCATGTCATGACTGTATATATATAATGGATGATATTTCCTTACTTATTAATCATAGTGATATATTATGTGAGTACCTCTAGTTGGACTCTTTATGTACTTTTTGATTAATGGAATGCTATCGGTCCTTAGAGTGACTTAGGGTGATGTCTATTTTGAATTATTATTATATATATGTTGTGATTGGATGATTAGATGGAATTGGTTAGATAACCCCCATTAGATACTTAAGACATGAGAACCTTGAATATTTATAGTGTATTATAAGAATTTTTACTGCACTAGTAGGTTATGGTACTGACAAGTGGCCCATAGTAGGTGGATATATTGGGTTTATTGCTATGGGATTTTCGATCATCCTACCTAAGAAAGGATTGCCCAGCATATAGATCATTTTGATTTCATCGTGTGTGAAATGTCAACAGGGATTAGGTCTCATGTATTGGTGTCTTTTTTATTATTCTAGATATCCTAGGTTCACCTATGTCTATTTGGATTTTAGCTGCTTGCAGTGATGAATA
This sequence comes from Viscum album, assembly GCA_963277665.1. Taxonomy (NCBI): domain Eukaryota; kingdom Viridiplantae; phylum Streptophyta; class Magnoliopsida; order Santalales; family Viscaceae; genus Viscum; species Viscum album. Next base: position 780,292,865 of record OY728161.1, read on the forward strand.
TGGTTCTTATATGTACATTTACATTACCCTTGTTGTGCGATTACTATCATGACATAATGTGTATTGTTATTTTTGGAAAGAGGTGGTATTGTTTTGATAAGGTTTATGAGAATGTTTTTAAATTGATTGTGTTTATCCTCTTTGTACCAATCTGAAAATGTAATCATCACTTTCCACATGAAAATTATATTGGCACACTAGTTGATCGAATCATGTTTTGGAAATGAATAAGGGTGATGGGTTGTACTTTTTTTTGAGTAATAATGTAGAAAACCTTAATTTTATATATTTTAGTTTAAAAATGAAATTGATATTTCTTTTATTTTAATATATATTCATTATGGATAGATTATCGGGCTAGCCTACTATGTTTTAATACTCACGCCTATTGTTCTTTTCTGTTTTTATCCCTTGTGTAGGTTTCAGCTTGAGTTTGATTGCCTTGAGTGACGTGTGATAATTATGTTGGAGAGTGACCAGCGGGGACACATAAAGTTAGTTGGTCATATGGTCTGGTCGGTTTAGTTATATTATTCAGTTTTACTTCATGTTCTGTTGAATACATTATGATCAGTTCTGTTTTTATAAATGTGTATTGGGTTGTCCATATATATTTTATATTTGTATTATTGTTTATATTTGGGTGAAATCGTTCCCCTATCTACTCTAATGATTCTTGGTACTAATTTCCAGCTTGTGGGGATCGGTAATGCCCTTCAGGAAATTCCATGGATTTGTTTGGTTGCCCAGTTCAGGGTCGACCAGGAATGGTTCGTGAAAAAATGGTATCAAACGAGGTCATCTCTTAGAGAACCATGCTTTATATAGTTCCCTTGTTATTTAGGGAATTTCATGGTATATGGGATAGTATTTTCAGAACATTAGGGGTAGGTTCGGAAAGAGCTTCGTGAACTATTTCTCATTCTGATCCTCAGGTGTCCATTAGAAGTCTAGTTATATTAGTTTCTTTGGTTCTTTAGGATTATCTGGTGATTGGGATAAAACAAGGGGAGTTGAACTAATGGCCTATGTGAGATCGCAGGGCCTTGAAATCCATGTGAAGCTGGGGCATGGTCCCAAGAAGGCTCGCTATGTTTGTGGTGTGTTTGACATATGGCAACCAACCATATGGTCAAGTCACCCACCTACACTAGTTCCCTTTTGTGGGTCTCTTAGACCTCTATTTAATTATGATTTTTCTTTTGAAAATACATGTTTGAGAATTATGTAAGTGGGTTTTCAAAATTGAATATCATAAATGTTTTGGAATGTTTTGTTTTGTGAAACAAATCTTGGGAATAAAGAGGAAATGATTTAATGGAATTCAATTTCCTTAATCTAAACTTATGGTTTCTTAAAATGAAATTCTTTTAATGCTTCCCTTATCTTAATGTGATTATGAACATTAGATGAATTGGTTTTGGAAATGGGGTGTTTTGGGTTGTTTAAAAGTGTTTGAATCTGATGAATTGGTTTTGGAAATTTGGTTTTATGATGGAGGTGTTTTTATGGAAAGAGTTTTTAGCATTTGTGGTTGTAATATTATGAAAAGAGACCTTGGTGAGTTTTTGAAAATGGGAAAGGTCTAATTAGAATAGAATGATTGATTTGGATGTTATAGTAAATAAAATGGATTGGATTTTTAATCAAATATTTATTGAAGAATTTTTATTTATTTTTTAAATCTAAAAATGGTTTTTTATTTGGTGGTTAATGTTCCTTTGGAAGGTGTGTGGTTCTTTTTTGGAGTGATGATTGTTTTATTTTAGACATTGATGTTTTCATGGGTTCTCACATGAATTGTTTTATGGATATATGGATAAATGGATAGTACGTCATGGTTTTTGGGTGCCTAGGGTAGCACAAAAATGTTCATATGAGTGATAATTTATGAAACACCATTGGTGAATGTGAAAATCCACCAAGTTGTTTTGTTTTTCAAAAGTATTTTAGGCTGAAAATTTATGGTGTTTGTTATAAACCGATAGTTATGTGGCTGGTTTTTCCTGAATATTAGATGTTTTGTTTACTCATTATTCTTCCCTATGATATCTCAGTCAAACTATTTTTGGTTATTGATATGGTATCTCGTTGTTGGCATGGTATTGGAACAATTTTCAGTGGGTTTATAAATATGTGTTGGATGTTGTGATGTGGCAATAGATGGTTCTCTATAAGAAATAATTCCATTTTTTCAGCCTATGGATTCATTTAAAATATCAAATACACATCTTTGGAATATGCCTCAACTTTTTGATGGAATAGATATGTTTTATGTATTGATTTCACGTGTTTCTCTATTTTTATAATTCTTTTGGATATAGTTGTTTTGTTTGGGGATGTTGATGTGTTTTTTCATATTTTTTGTCCATTATGCTTCTCATTCAGAGTGAGAGTGAATGGTACCAGGTATCTATGAGTTCCTATTTAGATGAAGGTGTGTTGATGATAAAGTGAGTTTCATGGGGTGTTGTGATCCGTATCTCTTGGATATAGTGTAGAAAATGATTCAAAAATCAAGGCTCCATCCATATGCCTCAGAGTGAATATTTTCACGTAGTCTGAAAATCAATAGAGGTATGGGGAGCTTGACTAAGCTCATACCATCATTGTTTTAGTAAGGTAATTTCTATGTTTTTATTGTTGTTTTTAATCACTGTTATTTTTCATATAATTTTTTCATAAATAGTGTGGTGGACATACCTCCCACGTAGTGTCTATGGTTATACCTTCTCGAAAGTGGTTTTTTAATAAATTTTCATGTGTGGACTACCAATGTGAATCAGGTGAAATCTTGGTTTTACCTATTCATATGTGGAGAGCTTTTGGTGGTTCTTCAATTATTTTTTGGTTTTAGTGGCCCAATGACTGGGCCTCCATCCATCCCCTCCCCGAGTGGTGTGGTTTTTATCTATTCTGAAAGTGTTGACCCAGTTCTTTTCCCCTCCATTTGGGAATGGGTGGTTTAAATGTTCAAGTTGTAAGTCTTTTTACATGGGTTTGTAGCTTGTTTTTTGGAGATTTGTGGTGGGAATATTTGGGAGATTCCTGATTCTAGTCATGTTGAATTACTGTTTTTTCATTTCTAGTTGGTCTCTAATACTGTGGAGACCCACTATGGGTCTCCAAGAACTTTCCATTAAGTATTTTTCATATAGTAGTTGTGATTTAATTATGGGTAGACCATTCTGGCCTCCCCCCAAACTCACTGTCTTTCATGATTAATCTTTGGTTTGTGTTATCATTGGGTTCATTGGGAGAAGTCCCAACAAATGGTTCTTGGTTTGGTTGTGGAGGTGGTGGCTTGATCTTTCCGTTTATTCTTAGGAAGAGGTTGTGAGTTTGTGTTTTGATTGAGCAAGTGGATTAGGTTCTATTGATTATGGTTGATATTTACTTGGATTGAGGGGTTGGACCATGTTGATATGCAATCCTTATGTATTGATCTTTCATATAGAAAGTGTTATGGCTTTCTGGGGGTGGAATGCTTTAATGATGGGGAGAATCATCACACTCGGTTTTTCATGTCTTGGTTTTGATCTAGATCATTGGTAATATAGATAATTTTCTTGGGTTTTAGGTGATATTAATATTTATTTTCTAAATTACATATATGTATAATCATCCTACCATGGGTTCCCCATATCTTTTTTTGGAGTTTTTTTAGAAAAGGGTGGTTACTTCAAGATTTGGTCCAACTGTGAGGCCATTTCGAAATTTAAAAACAAAACTTTTTTCTTTCATAACTCCTTATTTTTCAATATTTTTCACTCATTATACTTCAAACATTTCCTCCAATGAAATATTAAAACCACTATATCCATTTGTACCCCTTTAGGAATTCATAATCATGCTGGATAAAGGTAATTTATTCATGTATTGGGCCAGCCCGTTAGGCCATTTCCAGTTTGAAAAATATATTTTTTTTCTTTTATATCTTATTCATTTATTAATATTTTCCTATGATTCCATATCTCACTTGAGTAAAATAAACCTAGGATAATCCCCATGTTCCATTTCCCCTTTTTGGAGCTCATATTCATCGAGCATTAGGGAAAACATTCTCAAGGGTTCTCAAATCTTCCATATTTGAAGAGGTAATTAGTTTCATTCATAATTAATAATGTTTTTACTATTTTTTCACCAAATATTATTTCCCTAGTTCTTATAGTCCAAATGAGAATATCAAATACGTTAAAAGTCATTAAAGTTCTTCTAATGCTGTACATATAATGGAATACAAAGATTTTTCTATTTTCCAAGGTGAGATTCCTTCTCTTTTCTCCTCCATCTTCCTCCTCCATCCATTATTTATTGGTTTCATATTATACCCTAGTTATTATATACCTAGGGGTCTATTATACCATTATTTATAATGGGTTTTTTTCATTTGGGGCTGGTCATCGTAGGTTTATGTTACATAAACCCTCGGATGGTGATATCGGGTGTGCGTTTCCATTCCGCTAAGGATTTGAAGTAGGGTTCCCATTGCACATGTCATTTTTAATTATGATTCTTATTTTTCATGGTATTTTCACCCTATAAACATTATTACTATGGTTTTATAAACCTTAAATAACATTATTTGGTGTGAAAAGTGGTCTTTATGCCTTGTTTTGTGAATAGTAGTGTGGTTTTGTTATAAAAGTGTACACCAAGTGTTTGTTTAAATGTTCTGTTATCTTTTGCGCCGTCTTTGTGATTATTAGAACTTTTTTTAGGGTATTTTTAATATTTTTTAGTATATTTAATAAATTTATGGAATGAAATTGGTATTTTTATTCCTTTTCCAGTGCTTAAAATGAATTGTGTTGTTACAGAGTGCATGCCATGTGTTCGGTAAATTGCTCGATTGACTTTTATGTGTTAAGTGTGATATGAAATGATTTTTTTGGATTTATAATTGCATGGGAATCATGAAAAATATTATTTTGGTGCCCTTATATTGTTTTAAATTTTGTATTTTTCTATACAAACAAATGGGTTTTTGGTTTATAACATGTTTTGGCCCGAGTGGAAAATGGCCCGTTTGGCATCCTTATACAAATGGTTGTGCTTTGGACGTGTAACCTTAATGTTTTAAGGGATTTTTGAATGTTTTTAAATTTAAATGGTGTGTATACCCATATTTCTTAAAATTTAAATTTTTACCTTTTTTGAATTTTACTTTTCAGAAACGCTTAATGGCCTGTTTGGAAACATTGTGAAATATAGTGAAATTTTTTACTGTAGAAACCTCATGTGGATGATTCTCATGACATTTATATATATATATATAGTTAATGGGATTTACATACTAAGGAATACTTATGATCCATTATGATATTTCCTCAAGTTGGACTCTTTATGTTCTTTTTTATTAATGGCATGATATCGGTCCTTAGAGTGACTCGGGGTGATGTCTATTGTGAATTAATATTATATATACGTTGCATTCGAATATTTTGATGGCATTGGTTGTATCGCACCATTTTATACATAATAAATGGGAACCTGGAATATTGAGAGATTATTATTTGAAATATTGCTTCACTTGTAGGTTATGGTACAAAATAGTGTCCCATAGTTAGTGGATATATTTGGTGTATTGCTATGGGATTTTCCCTTGACCTTCCTAAGAAAGGATTTTCAAGTGTATTGAGAATTTTTATTTCATCATATGTGAAATTTCAATGGGGATGAGGTCTCATGTATTGGTGTCTTAAAGATTATTCTTGATCTCCTAGGTTCACCCATGTCTATTTGACTTTCAGTTGCTTGAAGTGATGAATATGAAGCTTGTATGTGCATTTACATTGCCCTTGTTGAGTGATTACTATTGTTCCTTATTGTGTATTGTTTTTCTTGGAATGTGGTCGGATGGTTTTGATATGTTTTATGAGAATGGTTTTCAAAATAACGTTTTTTGTCCTCTTTGTACCAATCTGAAAATTTAAACATCACCTTCCCCTTTAAAATGTTATTGGCACACTAGTTGATCAAATCTAGTTTTAGAAATTAATAAGTGCAATAGGTTGTACATCGTTTTGAGTAAACCTGTAGAAAACCTTAATTTTAAATATTTTAGTTCAAACATGAAATTAATATTTCTTTTATATTAAATGGTGTTCATTGGGAATAGATTATCAGAATAGCCTTCAGAGTTTTTATACTCACACCTATAGTTCTTTTCTGTTTTATCCCTTATACAAGTTTCAACATGATTTTTATCACCTTGAGAGATGAGTGATCATTGTGTTTGAGAGTGACCAGTGGGGTCACATGGAGTTATTTGTTCATTAGGTCTGTTCGGTTTAGCTGTATCATTCAGTTGTACTTCACGTTTTGTTGAATGCACGATGATCAGTTCAGTTTTTAAAAATGTGTATTTGGTTGTCCATTTTATTCTGTTATTTGTTTTATTGTTTATAATTGGGATAAATAATTACCTTGTCTAATATAATTATTCCCAACAATAGTTTCCAGACCATGGGTATCAGGAACGCCCTTCGGGCCATGCCATGGATCAGTTTCGGTGCCTGATTCGGTGTCATCCTGGGCTAGTTTGTGAGAGGTTTAGTCTAAAATGAGTTAATATCATTATGAAATTTTTCACAATGGTGTCCTATATAATCAAGATCAATGGAGGTATTTCAAAAAGTTTCCTCCCCTATAGAGGCCTATGAACATGGGGATCCTCTTTCACGTTTCCTATTTATTCTTATTGTTGATGTTTTTAAATCCTTCTTTCAAATGTTTCAAGGAAAAAATTTATCCATGGGATGAAGGTTTGTAGAAAAATCCCTTCTATTTCTTATCTTCATTTTGATGATGACAACCACATTTTTTCAAGAGAATCGTAGGAAGAGTGTACTTCAGTCTATCGTCTTATCTATCACTATTTGAGAGAATATTGGAAGTCGATTAATCTAGAAAATTCTAAAATTCCTTTTATTATTGCTATTTAGCTAGAGAGGAAAGATGCCCTCTAAAATCTATGGGGCATCAAGGTGATTGAAAATAAAATCAAATAACTCAATATATATATGGTCATTATCCATTCCATTAAAATTGTGTTTTCAAATGTTCTAGATAAGGTGGATAAGAACATCTAGGTTTGGACTCCTAAGAAGATTTCTAAAGCTGGTAAGGAAGTGCTTATTAAATCTATTAGCCAATCAATACCAAGTTACGTCATGTATATTTTTAAGATCTTGATCTCTATTACCGACAAAATCCATGCGTTCGTTGTCAAATTTTAGTTGGGTAGTAAATATAAGAAGAATAAAACTCTACTAATGACTTGGAATAAGCTATGCATGCCAAAATATATTAGGAGAATGGGTTTCAGGAATCTTATCCACTTTAATGACACCCTTTTGGATAAACAAGGTTGGCGTCTTGTCCTTCACCTCAACTCTCTCTTCTCCTAGATTCTTAAAGATAAATACTTTTCACACTCTCATTTCAGTGGGTCCCTTCCCCAGCTTTATCTGGAGATACATTTGGGTTAATAATACATTTCATAGGATTAAATTTGTTAGAGGATTGGCAATTGATCCTTGGTTAGAATCTTTAAATATACCTATACTCCAAATCACAAAGGTGTTGTGGAAACCTCTCTGGTGGTCCCTGGGTTTGAAGATGCTATGGTTGGTTCTCACTTTAACACTATAGGGAATGGTTGGTGCATGGAAAATCTTGGAAACTAGTTCAATGACAGAGATCAAAATATTATTTTGACCATCAATTTCTTGACAAGATTGATTTTATTTTGGTAAATATAAGTTAGGTGCATTCACTATAAAATTCGATTACCTTGTGGCTCATGATATCCAGGTCGTGGGGGGTGAGAATTTTTGGAAATCCCAATGGAATCTTTCTGTCCCTCCAAATGTTTGTTATTTTTTATTGCAGCCTCTTCTCTATGCAGTTCTTGATGCAGCATCCTTATATTGATGACCCATCATGCCCACTTTTCATGGATGATTCAGAATATCCCTTTCATGCAATCATTTGTTGTCTCGGTTCTATGGTGGTTTTGAATTCCTAGAACTCTAAACCAAATCATTATTTAACCATGGCCTCAGATCCTCATGTGCTTCTTATAATTTTTTCCTCTTCACTCCCAAGGTTGATAGTGGATTCATTATGAACTATTGAATGGTTCATTTGGGTAAGAATAAATGATCGTGTTTTCAACCAAATTTGCAAACCATGTTTTTTATGGGTGGAGCGGACAAGGTTTTGGATTGATACATGGAATTATATAGTCAACCAAAAGGCTATCCCAGTCCCCCATCAAATTTTATACATGTGGACCCCCATGCCCCACTGCTAGGCGATGTCATTAAAATCAACTTTGATGCCTCCCTCCTTGGGAATGGAACTTCTGGCACTGGACTCATAGCTCGTAATTATTCTGGTTATATCATTGTGGCTCACCATACATCACTCAACACCTTTTATGACCCCCATTGGCTGAGGCCAATGCATTCCACATCATTATGACCTTTTCTATTAAGAGAGGCTAGATGTCCATCATTGTTGAATCATACTAACTTACGGTTACCAACTCCATTCATGTGAATTATAGTAGGTTTCAATCCTTTGTCCCTTTGATTTTGAAGATATGGTCTTTGCTTCAACACATTGCAGCTTGTTCTTTCACCTTTTTTAAATGAGAGGGGAACAAAGTTGCTCACCTTATGGTGATTAGGAGTATCATTTTAGTTTCTCTCACTTGGTTGGTTGTTTTTCCTCTATTGTTGTTATCTATTATGACACTGGACCTTTGATCCTCTTATTGTACTTTTCACCTTTCATCAAAAAAATAAATAAATAAAAATGTAAATTTTCACTGAAAACATTCATTGATAGTTTAGACTAAAAATATTTATTAAAAATTTCCATTGAAAACATATTGTGAAAATTTCCATTCAAATTTCAACGAATAAATTTCAATGTATATTTTCCAATAGAAATTTTCATTTAAAAATCTTTCTAAAAATATTTAATGAAATTTTCAAATAAAATATCAATGTAGGATGAAATTTCTCTATGTAAACTAAAAAATCACAAAAATATAAATACACATAAAAATATACATGATCATATTAAATTATAAATTTCTTATGCAAATTGGAAATTGGAAATTTTCAGTTTGTATATACAAATATTCATGTAAATTTGTGTTGGAATTTTGTGTTTCACATTTACAAAAAAATCTCCACCGATATGAATCTATACTAAAAACAATTAATGAAAATTAATAGTAGAAAACCTATGTTCATAAATATGTACATACATGCATATATGTATATATACTTATATAAATATAAAATACAATTTTCAATTAAAAATTTACACTAGAATGACACACAATTTCAATTAAAATTTTGAATGAAAATTTACAATGGAAATTTATAGTTATCAGTTTAACTTAAATTTTTTATTGTAAGATCATTTCTGATATGATCAGTTTTTGGTGTTCTTTGTTATTCATCTCATGTTAATTCCATCAAGGATAGACTTGGATTGTATTTGGATTCCCTTTTTCTACCTATGACCATAGGATAACCCCCTTGTTATCATCAAATGCGTTTTGAAATTTCTTGTTCCAATATAAAAAAATAAAATTTGTAAATTTTCAAAGAATGTTTCCATTAGAAGTTTTTAATTCGAATTTCCACTTAAATTACAAGTGAAAATAAATTAATACATAAATAAGTAATGCAAATTTGGAGTGGAAAATTATAGTGAAAATTTGAAATGAAAATTGAATGTAAATTTTTTTGTTTGAGTTTCCACTAAAATTGTAAGCCATGTTATATTAATACACAAATAAAAATTTCAAAAGACCAGTGGAAGTTTCTATTATTTATTTCTACCGGAAATTTACTTTGAAAACATCCACTGGAAATTTCTAGTGTTTATTTCCTACACATTATATGATTCCTATTATAAACATAAAAATTGTTTTTGTCATGGGAATTTATAATAAAAAAATTTAGTCTATATGTAAATAATATATTAATACATAAAAATAATATAAATTTTCATCACACATTTTTAGTGTAAATTTTCACTAACAAATTTCACAGCACATTTTCACTATAAAGTTGCTGTTCAAATTTCTACATGAATTTTCAAATAAAATTTCAATAAATATTTCTACATACCACATATTTCCTTACATAAATATACCATGTATTTTTTGAATGAAAATCTATAGTGTGAATTTATAATAAATAAATAAAATGTATGGAAAATTTTATTATCCAAAAAAAAAAATTTCACTTAGAATTTGATGGGAAAAACAACAAGTATATGTAAATAAATGTATAAATTACTTATATATATCTTCTTATAAAAATTATTAGAAATTATAATATATTTATTTTCGAGAAAATAAATATAAAAAAGTATATATTTTAATAAATAATTAGTTATTATTATATATTTATAATCATATAACTAATTATTGTTTTTATATTTAGTTTTATTAATATTATTATATATTTTTTGATTTTGTTTTTTATTTTCACTTATCATTATTATTAGTTTTTTTAATTATATATATTTTTTATTTAATATTTATGGGTTTGAAATTTTTCTTGAATCGCATTACAGGTGAAGCAAAGGGTATTTCAGTACAACACATTCAAATAAATCGATTTGTTTTTTAAAAATAAAGAAAATATAAAATTTAGATCTCTTGGAACATCATTTTTTTACATGGGGTAAGAATCCCATGATGAACCTGATACATAGGTCACTACACCAAACCTAGGGCGATGTTTTCCCAGTATTGAGGATGACTATTTTTTTAAACATCAAACAAGAAGATGAAAATAAAAATAGATAAATATCCCTCTAATAATAAAATATTGGGGGGATATAGTATGAGATTTAGGTACACACTTATCTATAAAAGGAGGAGGCTACAATGGTTGTAGAGTAGGACTTTTGGAGTCAATTCATGCTTGAGGATTGACGGAGAATTTGTGCAGAAGAGGCAACCATGGAAATGGAAGGTAAAGGTCGTCCTACTACCTTTCACATTCTAGCTACCTACAGTCTCTCATCCCCTTTCTATTTTTTCATTAAATTATATAATTCTTCTTCTTAAATGACCCCCCTTTAATGGATTTCAATTTTCAATTTCATGATTTAAATATAATACAATTGAGTTTTTATTTAATTAAGTATCTTTAAATTATCATGATTGAGAAATTCATTATCCCACTTCATGGTTTTTGATGACACTTATTTGTTGTCCCAAATTCAAGGAGGAAAATGTTAATAACTAATAAACACATGAGTAAGGAAAAGTGTACTAACATGATTGTTTGAGAATTTCAATACCGAATTAGGTATTGCCTAAATAATTAAAGGTAGACCAATGATAAATTTCACACATTCGAAGGTGAATAATCTAATAATGGAAGTTTTTTTAGATTATTCTCATTATCAACCAACTTGATCAAGGATGAAAATAAGGATAAATTTTTTTAATACATTCATTTAACCAATCATTAAATATAATAGACTCATTTCAAAAGGACCATTATAGAATTAAAAAAAGGAAGCCAAACCTAAACCCAATCACTTTTATCTCATATGAATTTCATAATCCAAGTTTCCTTGATTACTATTCATGACAATCATGTTCATTTATTTATTTTTTCACTCATGAAAACTAGATTAAAAAACGACTCCCTAGAGATGAGATGGGTCACTACGACTACTACTACACCCTTAGGGGAAATAAACAACTTTTTCCAAACCCCATGTCTGTTGTGAATCACACATCTAAAAGGTTTAGTCATTTTTAAGAGAAATGACTTGACATGTCATTATTCACATAAATTTTCTCTGTATATATTTTGGATTGTCCTTAATAAGAAATTAAGTTGTCCCTTGGAAAACCAAAGACCACCTCAACCACATATGGGACTTGGGTGGTCAAACACATTGTAGACAATCAACAGAGCCACTACTAGGTGGTAAATGGGGAGGAATATGGCCAATTTAATGAGATATTTAATGTTGAGACCATGTAAAATGTATTTTTATTTTTCATATAGAATATTTTATGAACATGTCTATATTGTTCAGTTTTTTATGAGAAGGAACATGACATTCCTTTCTATACTAAGAATTTATCTATGTATATTTTTTATGGGACTAAATAATAAATTGGGCCATTCCATGGAAAAAAAGCACCAAATAAACCACATATGGGACCTAGGTAGTCAAACACATGTGATAAAATCAACTTTTCCATCCCTAGGTAGCAAGTGAGGATGAATATATCCTATTTAATGGAAAATTTAATGTGGAGACCATGCAGCATGTATTCTTATATTGAATACAGAATATTGGGTGAACATATCTAAGTGGTTTTTGATTTTTGATGATAAATGACATCACATTATATTATATAATTATAATTTAACTAATTATATTTTTGTTGGGGCTTAGCAAATAATTGGTCGTGTCCTTGGAAAAACAAGGACTTCTTTAACCACATAAGAGTTGTCGATTTAATATTTGGTGGTCATATGTAAGAGGTTTTGTATTTTTTATGAGAAATGACTTTATATATGTATATTTTTTATGGAACTTAGTAGAAAAATGAGCCATTCCATGTTTGGATAAGGACTACCTCAACCACATAAGAGACTATGGTATAAAATTAGAATGACTAGGGTCTGCAGAGGAAGGGAGACGTGTGCATAGTGGGACATTGGTGAAGTCTAATCACATAGAGCTTCAAAGTGCATGCATGAATGGGGAGCATTGGGAAGGGAGGGTTGGTCTACCCCATCTGGGAGGGCGTTCCAACCATATGAGAGTCATTCAACTTTTCCATCCTCAAGAGGTATGTGAGGATTGGTAGGGAATTTTTATGGGATATTTAATGTGGATACCATGAAAAATGTATTTTTATTTTGTATATGGAATATTTTGTTAACCCATAAAAGTAGTTTTGTTATTTTTGATGATAAATGAATTTATCTAATTATAATTCTGATGGTCCTTGAGTGATTTGGTAGGGAGACATGCCCATGGAGTAGCACGAGTGAAGACTAAGTGTATAACACTGAAAAGAGTGTGCATGCATACAAAGCATCGAGGTGGGTGGGTCAGTCCGACCCATTGGGGAGGGCATGTCAACAAAATGGGGGGAAGTCAACTTATCCATCCCCAGGTAGAAAGTGAGGATGATTAGGGAATATTTTTTGGGATATTTAATGTGGAGACCATGAAAAATGTATTCTTATTTTTTATATAGAATATTTGATGAACACATATAAGTGGTTTGGTATTTTTTAAGAGAAATGACTTTATCTAAATATATTTCTAGTGAGCTGTAAATAATTTGGTATTTTTGATGAGAAATGAATTTATCTATGTGTTCTGGTATTTTTTTTATGAGAAATGATTTTATCTAAGTATATTTATGATGGGAATTAATGAATTTATCTATGTAAATTTATAATGGTCTATTAAACTACAAAATGATCCAACTCTTGGATGGATGAGGACTACCTCAACCATAAAAGGGACTTGGAATGAACTAATATGACTTATAATGATGTACTCAATCTAGTGGGAGTTTGATGTGTGAAATAATTTTGCATTACTATTCATAAAAATATACATGAATTCATGTCATACTTTTATTATATAAAGATATCGATGATCATAAATCCTCCATGTATTGATATTTAAACTCTATCATTAATTTTATTTTTAGGCTCCTTGGCACCACTGTTTTGATGCCACAAACTCACGTAACATCCCTCCATTTCTAATGATCAATACAAAATTGTCAATGAATCAAGCTCATGCATCCCAAACCCATGCATGCAATCTATGTCTTGAATGCATGCATGTGATAATTTTATGTTCATGAGACACTATGGAATGAAGTTATGGAATGATTATCATTTGGATGTATGAGATCCATGTAATTTTTTCACATGAATTTTGAGGATTTAAAAAAAAAATATGTCAATCATGAAGAAGAATATACCATGTATCTCAGTGTCATCATGTGAAAAATTAGAATCCTACACTAGAAGAATTCAAAATGTCAGGATATTTTGGAATTCAAAATCATTCATTAACATGAATTTATTCTCCATAATTCAAAATCATTCATTGAACAATGACTGTTACCTTGATATTGACAAAGAGAGTTGAGGTGTTGGAAATTAACGATGATATAACACCCACAAAACACAAGTGAATGTCTTAGAAGAAGGAAATAAAATTCTATGACACAAGAAACGTTTTTCACACCACCAAGTGGGATGATTTTTTGGAGAGGTTTTCATTTCTTTACACAAATAAAATATATATGTATTTACAATGAAATTAAAACCATGTGGAAACACTAATGTGTTAAAATCATGTTGAGCCATAAATGAAAGAGTAGGATGAGTGGGGAGGGAATATAACGGTGGAATAAATCCTTATTACTGAAATTAATCAACAATCACCCCCTAATTTCAATTGCGTTCACTGGATCAGAACAAATCCAATCTTCAGAGGTTTCCCCTAAAACTTGGCTCACACAAGTGACTTCATGATATTGTTCTCATGCTGCTCCTCAGTGCGAGTGTTATCGAGAATGATTTTTCCTCCATCAATTCACTCTATAATGAAATTGAATTGGGAGACCATGTTCTTTCTATGGTCATGGAATATGGGTTTCTTGATTGAGGAAATGGTGGACTTGTAGTCCAATTTGAGAACTGGTGAACTGAGTTCTGAGTAGAGAAATTCTTTTAATAGTCAATCCAACTAGTTTCCCTATCATGCTACTGTTGTTGCGACAATGTACTATGCTTCACATGAAAAAAAAACCACCACCTTTTCCTTCTATGATTTCAAAGTTATTTTTTGTCTCCATGGGAGAAGAACACCCCAGTGGCCTAAAATAATTTTATTACCGCCAATGCCTCGTCCTTACTTGCGAGTAGATAGATCTATGTGTTGCGGCTCATTTCATCCATTAGCAGAAAAAAGTCGTGGTTCCTCCTTGAGGTTGTTGACGTGATGGGTTTGTAGAGGTCAACATGTAAAAGGTAAAGGACTTACTTCATATGATTCATCACTTATTTAGGTAAGGACGCTCATTTATGCTTCACAACGAGGTAGTTGTTGTAGACTTGATCCAACTAATCAATCTGCGGAATTCCTCCCACCATATCACATTGAGTGAGCTTACATGGATCCTATAAATACAGGTGGTCGTACCTCATACAATGGTGCCATACCTTATCTAATAATCTTTTAGATAAGAATACTTGCTACTCAATGTCATGTTTGATCTTGTATATCCATCTGGGGAAGTGGTTCACCTTGTCCAGTAGGTGCTGTTGTTGGTCACAGATCATCAAGATGCCCTCTTCGTTCAATATTTATAAACCATTCTCAACAATTTTTCTTGTGCTAATAATTTTGGTGGTATTCCTTAGGATGAAGTACAATCCCATGATCATGTGGTGCTATCTAGTTTTTCTTAGGATAATGATAGTCTTTTACCACTCAATATTGACGACGATGCCATATCCAAAATTTACTGTGTTGTGGATACCATATTCAAACTGAAATAATATAGTATGGGACATGGTCATGTGGTTTGTGGCACAAGTGTTGTGGTACCAGAAGCTATCATCATGTGCCACCTACTAATTCACTTGTGAGAAGTCATTTTCTTTGATCAGTTGTAGAGGGCTGCATTGTGGTTGTAGAATATTGGGGGTGGTGGATTGCAGCATTGGAAAATCAGGCATTACGATGCATGAACATTCCATAAGGAATGTGGGCCCATCATAATCACTATGGGTTAGAAGGTTCTTATACCTTATTGTCCTACTGCGACAATATTTGACTTAATGGCCCATTTTTTCGCAATATCAGCATATTTCCTTTAAGATTTCACATAAGGTACTATATCGTGATCCATCATTTTTGTTTTCACCATTTCCTCTTTTATGTTTTTTGATGGTCCATGGTGATGCCAGTTTCCAGAATTGGAGTTGTGGAAGTATGAATCCCCCATCTTTCCCTCCTCTATCCATGCAACCCACTCCCCCTCAGTGAGGAGAAACATTCCTCCAACATTGGCGGTGGGTTTCGGCATAAGAAAATCCTCTTACACTTTGAGTCTCACCTTTACCTCCTCTATAGAGAGCGTTACGAGGTTAAAAAGTTTCCCAATTTAAAGAGATGTTTTGGAGAACTTGGTGGGGAAAAATATTGTAACTTCTCAAAAACATTATCTTGATGTTCTGGATCACTCAAGATTGTGAGTTGGTTGACCAACCCAGTGAGCTAGATTGAAAATTCATCTACTAATTTGTTGTTGCAAAAATAAATACCTCCAAAATACTTATATAGATTCTGAGCATTGTTCATTAGTACGTGATCAATTCCAATGTTCATGGTCTTGACGGTGCTCCATGATTCCTTATAAGTTGCCTTGATAAAGTGTATGGAGATCATATCTGGTGGGACATCGTTGAGTATGACCACGAGCACCATTCACTCTTCCTGGAGTTCAACATCATTGGTGTCAAGGACATCCCATTGCCTATGTTCTTGGATCATAACCTTCATCATCAAGGACTAGTCAATATAGTTGGTCTTTTTGAGGATAATATATATTGTTGATCCCCCAACCTCCTTCACCACCTGATGTACTGCCAGAGGGCTCCTACAATAGTAAACGAGGGCTATGGTATGTGCTGATGATGTTTGGGAGTTGGGTAAATGAGGGTTTGTATTGTGTCATCATGGATCAATTCATCCTCACTCTGATACCAAATTATAAAAATTCTAGATCGAACAACACCGATAAAAAAAATGAAATTCTATGAAGGGGGAAATAAAATTATAGAACACAAGAGTTTTTTTTTCACACCACCAAGTGGAATGAATTTCTAGAGTGTTTTACATTTGTTTATTTACACACAGGTATTTATAACATAATTAAAACCATGTTGAATCCTTAATGAGGTCAAACCACATTGATCCATAAATGAGGGATGAGAATGAGGGGGGGGGATGACAGTGGAATTAATCTCTATTATTGAAAATAGTCAACATGAGGTTTTCATTTGTCTATTTAAAAATAAATAATTTTATTTAATTTTATTTCTCAAAGAGAAGATATGTGGGCTACCCTTGTCATCCGATGGATATATCATAGCCTCTTGATATATAAATATCATACACAATATTATCTAGATGAAACTATGAAATGAGGAAACAAGATACATAGATTCATGACGAAATGAGGTTATGTATTCCTATTTACGTGAAAAAATATCATTTTGATTGTAATTCATGAATATGATAACATGCATTCATGAGGTTGATTAATAATGTATCATGAGTTTGAGGGTTTTAGGGAAAAACACTTAAATTTTTTTAAAATAAGTGAATCAGTGTAAAACCAAAAATAATGAAAAGAAATACCACATGTAGTATATTGATTTGGATGAAATATGAATGTATCAACTAAATTTAGTGAAAAAAATAGTTATAAAATACATTCAATAATACATTACATGTATTTATAATAAAAATGTGTTCCACTTGTTTTAGTTGTGCATAGTCGGAAGTACATGTGTACAACATGAAGTTGTGTGTGAATTGTTAAGATCATATCAATGATGATATATGTCATTGTTTCTAGGAAGTGAGACTAGCCATTTAATGTACTATAAATATTAGTGAGTATCAAAATCTTAAATCATCATATTATTAAAGGTGAGAAACTACAGTAGTGTTTCTAAAGTAGATTATTCTATGTGGACATAAAATAGAGAAAGGCCAATGTACACACTGTATCAGTATGCAGAAGCAGTTTAAGTCGTATTTAAAAGAGGTAAGGAATACCATTGAAGAATAGGTGGGATGTTCATATAAACAACTAGAGGTTCGTAAATGATAGATCAACTAGAGTGAGTCAATATAAAGAACACCGGTGGGATTCCAATCCAAATATCTCCTCCGGAGATGGTCCAATTTAATCATTAGCGATCACGCATTGCGTGATTTAATCTTCCAAGAATTACGGGATATTTGTTTACTTGTAATCAATTTTCTTTACTATTATAAAATATATGTATCAGATAATCTCAAATGCAATAATGATGTAGTCAACCACATTAGGGGATAACCTTATAAAAAATTATGTGTACTTTTTATTGCTTTAATTTTATTTCATATGGTAAATGTGAGTCTTTAAGAATGAGGGATGGAGATCTTAACCGATCACATAGGATGATTTGAAAATAATAAATTTTATAAATAACATCACTAATACTCCCATCCCCCTCACTATGATATATCTGAACATGGACTGTATAATTGGTACCAAATAAAATGTTTCCTTATGAAAATATCCATCCTTTACTGAAAACTAATTATGGGGTGTTTTAATTAAGTCAGTAGTAGAGGTGATCCTTTTTTTGATGGAAATAACTATTATGGATGGAATAGCTGAATGCTTCCATATTTTCTTTCACAATTCCTTAACCCATGCAGCAATGTGAAATTTGTATGTTTATGAGAAATCCAAAAAATCATTTTTGACATCCTTATATAATAAAGTTTTCACTAAGTTTATGGAGATAAAAATATCCAAGGAGATGTGAGATGAACTTGAGAATATGTATGAAGGTATGTGGATATCAATGGAGAAAAATTACAAATATGGAGAGCTATGTTTGAAGATATCCAAATGGATGATGATGAGACTATAAATGACAACTATACCAAGGTAAATGAGATAGTATGCAATATCAAAGGCTTTGACAATAATTTGGAAGATTCATATATTTTCAAGAAAATGATGCATAATTTTACTAAAAAATTTTGTCCAAATATTTCGATCATGGAAAAAATTGGAGACCTATCACTTGATAAGTTTCATAATTCACTCCTCAATTAAGAGACAAGAAAATTTTCAATGTTTGAAAAGAACGATAATTATTAAATGTCTTTCAATGAAATGAAATTTCTCAAGGTAAATGAAAATAAATATAAACCATCCTTAGATTTGGATGAGGATGAGGTAAGTGATATAGATTATAAGAGTCGTTTCCTTTATTTCAAAAAGTATTGTAAGAGGAAAGAGAAACATTAAAGGTTTTCTTCCTTTAAAGTTATTTAATTATGGTCAAGTTAGATATTTTTCAATTGACTTTCAAAATAAATAATTTTATGATTTTGAGAGTGATTATAAAAGTATAATACAATATATATAGATCTTGAGAAACCTGTAATGGTTATTCTAGGATGAAGAAAAAGTAGTTCTCAAGGAAGTGTAAGAAAAATCTGATGAGTACTAGAGTTTATGAAGTATCATAGACATGGATTGAATCAGAATATGAAGGTTTAACTAAAAAATATATATCATTCATAGAACAAGTTAAGAGACATATAGATTCTTCAAGAAGTTATGAGAAAGAAGAAGATATCTACCATGATTACATATTGAGATATGAACTTATAGCATGTCTTGATCAAAACACTAAACACATGAAAATAATAAAATTATTTAAGAGATAATATGAATGAATAAAAGAATATGGATAATCATATTGTAGGGGTAAAAGCATTCAATGTGAAAAAAATAGAATATGATAATATTTTGAAAGAATTCAATATAAAAATAGATTTATAATAAGAATAATTTAATGAGACAAAATGTAGATGTATTAAATAAGAAAAAAATGAAGAGGATGATAGATGATTCTGATAAAGTGGTGGATGTTCAAGAAGAATCACCCAATGCTATCATAAATATATATTCAAAGAAGAATGTGCATGTTATTTTTAATTATACCAATGATGCTAAATCTATTTCACCTATTCGTACAGGTTCAAACCCAAAAAATCGAAGCATATGGACTGATGATGACATTGATAACTTAAATAATTTAGGAAAATAATGTTCCCCAATCCTAAGGCAAAATCATGTTATGAGTATATCCATACAACAAGTGTTTTATCACTAATAGAAAATTCAGAATTAGGAAACATGAATCATCACATGTATTTTTTGTTGTTTCGGTAAATTTGGGAACAAATACTAAAACTAATGGTATAATAAGTCTTTTCTATAGAATTGGCACGCATCAAGGTGGAAAAATCCAGGAAATAAAAAAATCATCTCTGTGAGAAGGAGGAACAGTCATAGAATACAGAATTTTATTGATGAGAATCCAAAAAATCTATCAACTCAGAATAACTTTGATTGACTAATAGAAATATATAAAATATGGGACAAATAAGTTTATTGTTATTATTTCTTATTAAAATACTTATAGGATTGTTACTACATGTTTATAAATCAAATAAAGATCAATGAAGTGAAAATATCTCTAACTATTTTTATCAAAGAAATTCTGGTCAGAAGGGAAAGTTGAAGGAAATATAAGAAAATTTTTGTGCTAAAGGAAGACTAGAGATTTCAACAGACGAGGTTGAGACCCATATGAAGATTAAAGAATATAATATCCAAAAATATCATGAGATGTTGTGTATAGGATGAAAAAAAACTAATCATATTGTAAATAACTGTGTGATATGTCTACCTACACTAGAAGGAAAAACAAATAAATTGAAAAAGAAAGCATGTGACGATTCATGTGATTTTATGGATAATACTAGGAAGAAGATTACAACCATGCCACCCTCAAATGAACAAAACTAGAATGTTAAAGTAGGCATAATCATGAAGATAATTGGTTTTGTATTGAGGAGTGTCTCTAGGTTGATAAAATCTCACACGTGTTTCATCAATTAAGGAGCTTTGATGAATCAATATATTCAGTATTTTTTATATGTCTTGAGATAACATGTAGTTAATTAAAGGATAATTTTGAGGCTATCACAACTTCAAGACATGAATATATTCACATAATTGGTTCAACTGACTACTATGAAAATGGAAGAGGAGATGTGGATCCCTTAAGGGGAGAAACATTGACAAGAATATACCATTATAGTAAATTACATTGAATTATAAAATTCAGAGAAAATTTAATACCTGAAGTATTTAGGTGTGACCATCTACTTTGAGAAACTTCCTTGATCATGTAAAATTATTTTTCAAGGGGGTGATAGGTCGTTTGAAAGATGAGTGGCGAGGGGAGTAATATTTTATGCACATGATTTATTTTAATGTGTTTGTTAGGATGTTTGTAGAATTAATCTTAGAAAAATTATTAGACATTTATTGAGATGAAGAAGTTGAATGATATTGATGATGGTATCATATATAAATATTCTATTCGGACATATTTGATTCTATGGTAACATCACTTTTGTTTTTTACATCATGTTTTCCCACATAAAATAAAATTTGGCTAACAAAAATCAAATTGATTTAAGAAGGATTGTGTTTCTGTTCTTTAAGAAAAAAGAAGTATGTGGAAGTAGGGAGAAGTTGATATGTGATCCCCTAAACCCACATGTGTTTTTTCTTTCATTAAGGAGGAGGGGGTAATAAAAATGAATAGATCTCACATATTAACTCAGTAAATTGTTAAGGGTATAAACAACAAATTCAAGGGGGGATTACTGAACCCAATGGAATTGAATTGTATTTATTGTAAATTAAGTGTAAACATGTATTTATTATTATAAAATGATATTAAGTTGATGATCATGGAAAATTATTATTCTCTATATCCTAGTGTGATGATTGATTAATTGTTCATAAAGACCAAGGAAAAGTTCTAAGCGGAGCAAGAACATTGTCTATAACAGTGAATATGACTGATGTTCTATCTATTTATGGATAAAGAGAAGATAAATATTATTATAGTAATATTAAATATACTATTATATCACGATATATATATTTTTAAAACCATAAAAAATATATTCCAATTTTTCGTATGATATATTTGGTGAAGATGTCTAAGTGGTTTGGTATTTTTGATGAGAAAAGGCATGAAATTTCATTATATACTTAGAATTAATCGATGTATATTTGTAATGGTCCATAAAAAATTGGACTATCCCTTTGAAAACCAAGGAACACTTTAACCACATATGGGACCTAGGTGGTCAACCACATGGGAGGAAATCAACTTTTTCAATCCCACGAAGCAACTGAGGATGCATAGAACCAATAGGGCTGGGTAGGCATTTGAGGGGTGGTTCATGGGTGAAGAGTTAGCATATATCCACCACCCCCTAAAACCTTTTTATTTATTTTCATTAATAGGGATATGAAAAAGGAATATATTTCATATTTTTACTTGGAGAATTATTAAGTGCATTGACAAAAAATTCAAAGGGGGGGATTGTTGAACCTAATGGAATTGAATTGTATTTGTGGTCAATAAAGGGTTAATATGTGTTTGAGATGATAATAGAATTTTAATTTAAAAATCATAGACAAATTATATTCTCTATATATTGGTGTCACAGTTGATTAGTTGTTCTTAAAAATCAAGGACACGTGTTAATAGTGTGTGTATTAAGATCATTATCTACAATAATAATGATGATTGAATTTCCATACCTTTGTGGATGTAGAAAAGTTAAAAATCATTAGAAGCCATTGAAAAATAATAATATTTCATGAGAAATTTAATGTGAATACCATGAAAAATATATTCATATTTTTTATATTGAATATTTGGTGAAACAATATAAGAGGTTTGGTATTTTTAATGATAAATTGTTTGATATTCCATTATATACACAGAATTAATCTATGTATATTTCTGATGGGACTTAACTAAAAATTGGGCCATCCCTTCAAAAACTAAGGACCAACTCAACCACATATGAGACATAATCAGTCAAACATGTGGGAGGAAATCAACATGACCAGCCCTAGGCACCATGTGATGATGAATAACACCTATTGCATGTGATATATAATGTGAATACCAAGAAAAATATAATTCAATTTTTCATATATAATATTTTCTGAAGAAATAAAAATCGTTTGGTTTTTTTAAGAGAAATTGATTGATATTCCATTATATAAATAGAATTAATCTATTTATATTTCTTGACGGGCCTTAACACAAAATTGGTCCAACTCTAGGAAAACCAAGGACCACCCCAACCACATATGGGAACTAGGTAGTCAACCACATGAGAGACAATCAACATGGCCAACCTATGGATGTATGTAAGGATTAATAACCACTATTTTATGGGAGATTTAATGAAAAGACCATGCAAAAACCTCTCTTATTTTTCATATATAATATTTGGGGAAGAACACAGAAAATATATTCCTATATTTCTTAAAGAATATTTGGTGAAGACAATAAGTGGTTTGTTATTTTAATGATAAATAGTTTGATGTTTCATTATGGACTTACAATTAATATATGTATATTTGTATTGGTACAAGACAAAAAAGTTAGTCTTGTCCTTGGGAAATAGAGGATCACCTCAACCACATTTGGGAACTAGGTGGTCATCCACATAGAAGGCAATCAACTTCACCAGCCACGGGCAACCAGTGATGATGAATAAAAAAATAATTCATGGGAGAAATAATGGGAAGAACATGAAAAAAAAATTCCAATTATGAAAGTGGAATATTTTCTAAAGATGTTGTTGGATTGGTGTATCTCAATATAATTTGAATGAATATGGGCCCAATGCTTGTGACAAAAATTATGCACCATGATGCAAATCTACAGGTCTAATCCATAGTGATCTCATTAGGGGTTACAGGGGAAATGCACCCCTACTCTAGGGTTATGTGGGATGAAGTTCACCAGACCATTTTTTGCGCAACTTTAGTCACTCTGACCACTATAGCAGAGCTAATTGGCCTACAACGAATGTTTACTGTGTCAGTGCCGACTTTTGGCATGTCTAATATAGTGGGTTAGACTTTGGAGACAATATTAATGTAGCTCCATGTACTTATAGCCACTGACCACAATAGCAGGTTGGACATGGATGGTCACGAACTATAGTGATGCGGACTACGAGTCTTTGTTCACTGTAGCAATGTGGACTTTCTGTGTAGTTATGGGAATAGTTCTTCATCTTCTTTATTATACCAATTCAGGATAGGGATTCTATGTTAGAAACTATTAGATCTACCTATAATTTTTTATCATTAATCAAAGTGATATTTCTGGATCTCTATTCACGTATAGATTATTCCTGATCCACATAAATCTTTTTGTCCTATATGTTTCCTTCTTCTGTATTTTCTTCATCAGAAAACCAATTCTGTCGCTGAGAATATCGACATTTCCACAACAGAAATTTAATTGGTTGGGTATTGTTTTATGGGAAATGGATTGATATTATATTCTATACTTATAATTAAGCTATGTATATTTTTTATGGGACTTAATAAAAAATTGGGCCACCTCAACCACATATTGGAACGAGTACTCAACCACATGAGAGGCAATCAACCTCGCCAGTCCCACCCCAAGAAGCAAGTGATGATGAATAAAATCTATTTTATGAGATATTTAATGTGAAGACCATGAAAAATATACTTTTATTTTGAAAGTGGGATATTTTGTGAACACATATAATTTGTTTTTTATTTTTGATGAAAAATGACTTAACATTCAATTATATACATAGAATTTATCAAATTATTTTTGTGATGGGACTTAATAAAAAATTGGGCCACCTCAACTAGATAAGGGACCTAGGTGGTCATGAAACAAGTGAGGATTCATAGAATCTACATGGGTGGTTAGTTGGGTGTATTGTGATGTACATGGTAAGATTTGTCTCATGGTACCCGCAGAGATCTCACGATCGAGATCACCTGACGTTCTGACATCTCCGATGATCAATACCAGATCATGAATGAAGAATCCTCTAGTATCTGAAACCCATAAATGGAATCATTATCTTGGAAGAATGTGATACTATGATGTTTAGGAAGAAAAACCATATGAAGTTATCTAATTATGATTGTATGGGTCTAAGGTTGAATTTTATTCTATACACATGCATTTGAGACTTCATCAAAATATAAGAATTTGGTCGCAAAGGAGAATATGGCATGAATCTTAGTGTCATCATGTGATAAAAAATAAAACCACATTCTATGAATTCAATATGTTGAAATCTTTTTGAATTAAAAATCATTCATTGAAATGACATTATTCTCGAGCATTTAATTCAATGAAACTTAGATGGGAGGGGGTGGACGGCTCGCCTATAAATAATGATGGATTTAGGGCTATTATGTTGTTTTTGACCGTGATAATTGAATATATCATCCTTTGTAGAAACATAGATCCCCACGAAGTAGTTTATTTAATTAATTGAAGATCTATTGGCTACCCTAGTCTGGAAAAAAATTCTATGACCTCTTATCATGAAAATATTACACTCAAGAGTTTCAAGATGAAAATGTGAAATGAGTATCACGAGATTCAGAGCTCTATAAAAAATGAGGTTACATACTCCTATTTTTGAGAAGGAATATTATGGACTTCCTAATTCATGCATATAATAACTTGCATGAATGAGGTTGAGTTATATAGTTCCATGAGTTTGACAGTTTCACGAAAAAAGTATTAAAACATCTGTGAAGAAGAAGGGAACCAGTGTAAAACTAAAATAAAGAAAATAAATATAGTGGGATGTACGGTATGTATCTTGAAATATTATTTAAAAATTTAATATATTGAGAATGATAATGTTAAAATAGATGAAAAAATAAATTACATTTAATTAGTAGAAAAGTGAGTTTCACTTGTTTGAGTTGTGAATAGTAGAAAGCACACGTGTGTGACATGTATGTGATATGAAGTGAGAGGATGAAAAGAACCGGAATATACAATGTATTGGTGTATGAATAGTTTAACAAAAATTAGTGAAAAAATATTGGATCATTTCTAGGTAGTGAGAACAGACATTCAGAGTATTGGGAATATCATTGTGTATCTGAAGCTAACAAGTATTGATTATTGAAGGTGAGTAAGGCCAGTTGTATTTCTAAATATGATTAGTCTCTTTGGACATTAAATAGAAAATTTTCAGCATGCACACTACCTCAGTAAGTATTAGTAGTTGAGGACCTATTTCCAGGAGGTTGGGAAGTTCATTTATGAACTCCTGGGATGCTAATATAAAAAACCAATGCTTTTCATGAGATATCTCAATAAGTAGAAGTCGATATAAAGATCACTAATGGGATTTTTGTCTAATGATATTATTGGGATATGGTCCACCATAATCATTTGTGACCATGCATAATTAGAGTTTTTCAATCATATATTTTAGTAGATTTTTGGTAATTATAATCACTATTCTTTACTAGTGGAGAATATGTTTCAAAGATCTTCTCAAACAAATCAAGGATAGAGATACCCACATTGGGGGTGAACCTTATAAAAATACAGAAGTCCTTTTAAGTTCATTCATTTGTTTCCATACATGAAATTTATCATATTTATAATGATGGATCAAGATCTTAACTGATCGTATAATGTGTTGATGATTCTATCTATAATAAAGGTTAGTGGATTTTATCATCACAAAGTTACCACATATAAGGGTAGGTTTTATCAAACATTTTTTAAAAATGAAAAAATCCTCAATTTAATATATCCTTTATAGCATTGTTAAAGACTAATTATTATCAATTTTAATTACTAGAGCTGAAAAATTCTTTCAAAAATATTTCAAATAATATTCTACCCTCAGGAACACTATTTTTGTCATTAGAAACACATGCGTAAATGTAGTTACACTTTACTGTAGGCCCAAGAAACCTTATGCTTAAACTAATCTGAAACCACTGAAATTATTTTATATTTTTACTCTGCTAATATTTGAACCCCTTTGTAGCACATTGTGAATAAGAAACTGTAGCATTAAATTGAGTTATACTTTTTGTTAAATATTGATACATTTATATTTGTATATATACTTATTTACTTATATATATATATTCATATATATATACACACACATATTTATATATATTATCTTATATATATATTAATATATATTTGTTGAAAAATTTATGTGTATATATATCAGTATATTTTTTTTCAAAGAACGTGCAAGCACACACACACACACGTACATATTTATTTTTGTATTTATATGTTCTTGTTTATAAATATGTATGAATTTATATATGTGTGTATATGTATATTTATATGTGTGCATATGAATATTTATGTGTGTAGGTATGTGGGTATGTGGGTATAAATATAATTATTTCATTGAATTTATATATATGATTGTATATATATGTGTGTGAACAAATTTGGGTATTTATATATGTATACAAAAAATATGTTCATTTATGTGTTTATTTATAGATGTGTGAATCTCCCATTTGGGCTTAGTTAAGAGGTAAATGTCTGGTGGTCACTCTCTAATATATGGGAACCAATGTAAGTTCGAGTCATGGAATGCTTCAATTTAGCTGGGTGAAGATGACACATAATGTGGTAGGTAAGGCCCAGGACATGCATGGTGTGGCACATGTCAATTCAATTTTTACCCACACCTTGTTTGTAGTTGAGATCTTACCTTGATTGATAAATTGACCTTGTAATCTTGTTTATTACTTGGGTCCAAATCCTAGCATCCTCCATTGGGGGGATTTTTGGGCCATTAATGGATGACGAAGGAGCATTGGTTTAAACCTAGGTGCATGTCGGCACAATTCAGGGAGTAGTCATAGGTCCTTTAGTCAAGGATAAATGATCATTTAGGCCATAAAATAGTGGGCCTTAGGGCTTCAAAAATAGTAACAGGTTACCAATGGAGTGACTCAAACCTTAGAAGGGGGTTTGATCTATCAATTTCGGCCGAGGGGTGTGTGTGTTTTTTGTTTCTTATAACCTCCAAGACCTTAAATAAATTATATGTGTGCGAGAAAATATGTGTATTGTTTTGCCTGGGTATGTATTTATAATTGTGTATTATATATTTTCTTATTAAAAAATATGTATGTATTTATATATTTATATATTTATATATGTGTGTATTAATGATTATATATGTGAGTGCTTGTGAGTGTATACAAGTATTTATATATGTGAGTGTGAGTGTGCGCGTGTATTTATATTTGTGTATTTATATGAGCGTATTATTAATTGAGGGTATTTATAAATGCTTTTATTTGTGTATGTGTGTATTTATCATTATAAATGTATATTTGTGTAGAGACTAGGTTTTTTCCTTTTAATTCTTTGAAATATTTCTATATATATTTCCAGATATAGACTTTGAGACGGAGTGCAATTCTGAGGCCCATTGGGCCTAGAATTAATTGTATAAAATAATTAAGTATATTTTATACTATTAATGTGAAAGAAATATGATAAATCTTAATCAAAACCTCATATCAGAAATTTGAGTCCACGGCTGAGTCCAAAATGTGGTGTTTACCATAGGCGGGTCATAACTTTCATCGATGTGGGTCTTATGTGGAAAAATCCACTAAGGAAGTAACTGTAAATAAAATAATAAAGTTCAATTATTTTTTCTCGGATGTCGTATCAAATAACTCTTGAAATCAAACTTGGATTTGGAATCTAATACCGTCATTATGTTTTTAATGGGGTGTTTTACCTAAGCACAACATAAAATGACGGGGCACGATAGGATCTTATTCCACGACTGTTGGCATGTGTCTCATTGTTATTCCTATAAATACACACTTAAGAGTTATGGATTATGGTTTCCCCCTAATCCTATCTCCAAAAGATACCTCTCTCTCCCTCCCTTTTTGTTTGTCGATGAATAATGAATAAACGAATGATGAATATTTGAAGGATCGCAGTGGAAGAGTAGTGGACGTGTTTGTCAATGGAAATAAGATCCAAATCAAGATAGAAACCTTCCATTTATCACTGATTGAAGTTTTTACTTAAAAAATCAACTATTTGTTGAAGTTTTATTCACTTTGGAGATCATTCTTCAATGGTCGAACTCACACGAACATCAAACCTTGGTTAAAACCTAATTATCTACAAGTTCTACATCTATTATTCACAGAAATTTTCATCTACATTTGGATGCATAAAATCATCGAAAGATTGATGAGTAGATCCCAATTATATGAATCTATCTATGCCAGAAACCTAGATCTATTTTTGGATTTACAACCAGGTAATCGGAGGAGGTTTGGTGTTCCTCATAAGGGACCATCAGAGCGCTGTCGCAGTTGTCAGCCGATGGTGGTGCATAGAGACATTTGATCCATGGTGGACCACAAAGTGGTGGTGGCGTTGTGGTGTGGTGATGAACGACATAATAAAAAGTGGTATATGGTCGGCCATATTGAGGTAACAATTGTGACCATCTGGTGGGCTAGGCTGAAGTTTGTAGGAGAAACTGTAATGCCCTGACCCCAGAATCCTGGAGTCGGTGCATTATTTCATTACATTTTCACGATTACAAGGAATCAATTCCTAAAGGACCAATCATTGGAAGACCAGATTACATCCATGATACCAATATTACATCGTGAAATGAAAATAAAACATGATACATTATAAAATGAAATAAAATTGCATTCTTGAAATCTTATTCAATGTTTTTTTCTATATATCCTGGGGAAAAGAAATATAAGAAAGGGTTGATCTCAGATGCTCTGTAAGGTTAATAAATATAGAAAAAACATAAATAACAAGGAAAGGTGAATAACTAGAAGTACTCAAACCATTAAAAGTAAACATCAACATAATATTTTAGGAATAAGAGCTGAATAAATATTTTCATAATAAAACATAACTGTGGGTATTATACTATTTGAATAACCACATGGACTATCAATTACAAGATTCATAATGAGGTAATTCATAATATAGAGCATCATAACCATACTGCCAAGGCCTCATGATAAGAACATAAATAACCATACTGTCATGGCCACATGTAATGACTCTAGTTTGACACATGAAACCTACCGATGCATCGAGGGCTATAGAAAGCTCCACCTGTCTCTTACTATGTCCAATAAATTCCTCATATAAAAGGGGTGAACATAATGAACATATACATTTATATTGAAACTAACATATGAAATGTAATTAACTTTTCAATGATGTATAATACTAAAAAAATGCATTTTACTAAGAAGAATATACTTTTAAATGAGACCATTGAAAAATTATTGAGGAAATAATCTTTAAACATTCCAAAGTTTCCCACACCACCTTGAAAAATTCAAATAATAATCCCTTAGAATTTCATGAAAATAAGGTGACTCTTGATATGATATAAAAAAGGGTAGTACATACACCACATTCAAGGAATAATTGGTGAACAATACATATATCTCATAAAAGTTAAAGTGAGACGAGAAAAATCCATTTTACATCGGAAAGAAGAGTTCCTTTAAAAAATAATATGTATTTTTCATGAAATCACATTGTAAACATGTATATCCCTGAAAAAAGGTAAGGATGTTGAAATTATATTTTAGGCATAAACGATGTCCCACTAATGTAAAATCATGTTAAAACAGTTTTTAAAAAATCGTTAGAAATCAAAAAAATTAGTGTCGTTTAAAGAAAATATTAAAGTGATTTTAAAGTGGAGGGGCATGTCTGTTTTAATAAAATTGGAAATGAAAAAAAAATATTTTTCTGTAAAAATTTTAGATTTTAGAATGGTAATTATGTCTTTAAATAGTATATAGAGTGTACATAAAAATATATAAGAATTTGTGAAGTTCCCTTGAATCGGGTTTGCTTATCCGGAGGAAATTTTGAATGATCCTTCTAAAACACGTAACTACATATAAAATAAATAAGGATTATGATAGGTACAAAAATATAGAATATTAAAATAGAATACATGACACATACATAAGAATAAATAATAATTTCATTTAGGTAAGAAGAGAATAATAGTAACCCTAAAGAAAATGTTTGTTCAAGTATATTTCTCTTACTACTTAGTAATCAATCGAATCATATGCCCCAAAAATAAATTGGGAGTGAAGGTGGTATTTATAGTAGAGGAGAGGAGTGATTTTTGTATATTTTATTCATTATTTTGTTATTTTTCTCAAGACAAGAAATTGTATGGATACTTGTGAACATAAATTGTAACAATTGATTGTGAGCTAAAACCAAGAGTGCTTACATCAACCATGATGCAAGGAATAATGTATTTATCATATAACGCATTTATACTGTAAATTACTATATTTAACTATTCACATAAAATTCATGTATTTCAAAAAAATCTCAAAAATTCAGCCTAACCATTTATGAATGTGCAGAATTTATAAATGAACTCAATTTTATGAAAATAAATTCCTTAATTTGAAAATTTTAATTTTTAAATAAAATCAATATTTAGTCAAAAAATATAGTTTTTAAAATTAAATCTAATTTTACAACACCCAGAAAATTTATCTAAGGTCTTATTAAATTATCCCAAAATTATAGGAAAACAAAATATTTATTTAGGAACATATTTTTATAAAAATGAGTTTTATTTTAAATCAATTTATAAATTTAAAATTGTAATTAAATATTTACTACTGTCAAAATTACCAACACTTAATTATTAATTTATAAAATATTCTATTTCATTTATATGGTTTCTAAATTTTATTTATACTTTAATGGGTGAGGATACTATTAATAAGGCTCATATTAATATTCACAAGGTTTCATTACTATTCATAAGGGTCAAGTTA
Organism: Viscum album; assembly: GCA_963277665.1. NCBI lineage: Eukaryota > Viridiplantae > Streptophyta > Magnoliopsida > Santalales > Viscaceae > Viscum > Viscum album. The sequence continues at coordinate 780,324,522 of OY728161.1, forward strand.
CTATTCACCAAAAAGTAAAATGATCATATCAGACTCTAAATATCTTACTAAAAGCAACCGTGTATATCAGTTTTTTGAAATTCAAATCACAATGAAAAATTTGTGTTTATTGTATAGGTTATAAGAATGTTTTCTTTCACAAAGACTCAGTGTTTCATACATTCAATAGTAAATTTATTTGTAAATACATAGGGTGTTACAGAAGTGGGTCGGGATGGGTGAAGAGGGCTAGGCTGGAAAATGTTGTCGGACCTAACCTGGACAGGTCAGACCCAGGTAGACAGGGTTAGACCAGGTGAGACTCAGGTCAGACCTAGGTTGGATAGGGTGAACCATGGCGGTCGACCGCAAAGCCAATGTAGTGGGAGCTGTAATAGGCCAGCGGTCATTACCACTCCGGAAGGTCGATTGTGATAGTCAACCATGTCAGCCAGTGGACCACATTGATGGGAATTTGACTGTCGCAATAGGTTTACGGACCATGGTGATTAGTCTATGGCCGGTTAGCTACGGGTCCCGGTTGTTTTCATGTGACATCTTCAAACACTCATATCTTCAAAACAGAGCATCAAATTAACGTTTTGTCTATTGAAATGTGTTCCTATTTTTTTGATGGACCTTTTGGTTTTAGTTGGGGAATTTAAAGTTTGGGGTTGAGATGTGCACCCCATGATGTCCTGTAAGGAATGGTTGCGGTGAAAAGTGCCCTTTACATTGGTTATCCACTTCGGGCAAGTAAATAGCCAATCATGTGTGTTTTCCTGTGAAGAATGAAATGGTTACCACAAATCTGGATATTGGGATATGATGTGAACTATTCCGAACATGTTTCTCTTTTTAGTGGTGTTCAACATAAGAAATATTTAGAAGTTGACAAATGAGATTTCAATGTGGCACCCTCCAACCAGGTTGGGCATGTGTCCTCTAGGACACTAGAGTGGAACCCTCCAGTAATGTTAGGAATTGGTCCTCAACCTATTCTGAGTGGAACCCTCTAGACGGGCTAGACATGAATCCCAGATTACACTATAGTGGAACCCTCCAGCCAGGCTGGGCATGGGTCGTCAATGAAACTAGAGTGGCACCTTCCTTGTAGTCTAGGCATGGGTCCTCAACCTTGATACATAACCTCTTAGATTTTTGGATCAGTGGTGAGATGTAATTTGACAAAACATTGGACTCACAAGGATGAGGGATTATATCCCCACATAGATGCGTCCTTGTAAAATGACCAAAAATTTTGCCGGTGATACATATCAACCCAATGAAGATTAGTACATCACTAGAGTAAATGAAATAGTTTGAAACATTAAAGGATTTAGGGATTTCTTGGAAGATTCTTCAAATTTTAAGAAACTTACTAGAAAAATTCTTGATAGGATCGATTCTAAAATTTCCTCTTTCGAAGATAATGATGATTTATCTCTTGATGAATTTCATAACATTCTTATTTCTTAAAAAATTAGTAATGATCAAATGTTTAAAATGATGATGAAAGATGAAATTCTTTTTGAATTTACGAGAAATATGAAAATCTAAGATGTCGAATAAGATGAAGCTTATGAGTATAAAAATAAATGGGATGATGAATTGAATGATAAGATTTTGTCTCTCATATCTAAAAACTATCAAAGTGGAAGAGGAAATTATAGAGGTAAACTTCCAATAATTTTTTTTAATTGTGGTGGAATCAGACACTTTGGTATGAATTTCCCCAAGAATATAGTTGGAGAATATCAAGATGACTCTAATGAAAACTCTTGATGGAATATGTAGAACATAAATGATAAAAATTAAAAATCTTCATAAAAATACAAGATTATGTTTATTGAAAACAAAATTAGTATTCTTAGTAAGAAAATTTAATCATACTCAACTAATAACAATTCATTTAAATATGAAATTTCAAAAAAATTGAGAACCTTCATTGCAAAATTTGAGAAAACAAAAGACTCCTCACAGGGTGAAGTTAGTGGTGAAGAATATTATAGAGAGTATAAACACATAACCGAACACATTTCATGTCTTGAGAAAAACAAAAACACTCAAGACATAAATTAGAGTTATGAATAATGTTGTGAAGAAGCTTCTAATGGAATAAATTATGTCATCATTCAGGAGGAATAATACATTCATGAGATCGTAAGTTAAAAACATATATTTTATAAATAATGAAAAATGATAAAAGATATCGATATGAAGTTTGATGACAAGTTATAAGAATTTAACAAGTTTCAATAATAACATCTTATGTACTAAAGTTCCTTGAGGATGATGAATGAAAATTTCAACAAATATTAATAATTAAAAGTTGAGACTTTTAAAGTTGTTGAGAAGGCCCAATATGAGAATTAGGTGAAATATTAACTCACTAAAATTAATGTTTCATCTAATTATTTTATCATTTTAGGTGTTAGAAAAAGTATTGGGAAATATTGGGTTGATAAGAGAAGCGAGAAACCTATCAAATCTATAAAAGTAGAAAATTCACACCAAAGAAAATATGGTCCACGTCCTGAGTATGTTAGAGTTGAAAGATGTTATCAACCTCAAAAAAGACTTTACAAATAATGTTATTTCATAAATATAAAATCAAGATTTTACAACTATTACTGGTGTTTTGGAATCTATAAGAATAGGGCATATAATTATTTTCAAAACATATCTATACCTAAAAGATGATTTGAGAAAATTGGAAGAAATGGTGAAAGTAGAATGAGTAACTTTTCAATCATATAAAAAGTTGAAAAAGTGAATTCTCAAGATGTTAGAAACCTTCCAACAAAAAAATTTTGAATGTTTGGAAAATGTTTGTAGAAGATATTATCTAGCTGGTAATTATACTATAATATATATGACACTCCTTCCAGAACAAGTTTCTTATAATAGAAATGAAAATAGTGCTGAAAAGAAGAAATTTCTGGAAATAGAGTTTCTTGTGGAGAAAACATTTAATGCAAGAAAAAGTTAAAACCCATGGATACATGATAGTGATTATTATTAACGTATTATAGGTGATGTAAAAATCTTAAAACATGTTAAAATTCATTATGGAGTATCAATTTCCTTTAGTAATGATAGTTTCTTGAAAATCAAAGGAATCAGAATGACTGAGATTAAAGATGGAAAGTTGAAATCTAAGTAAGTTTTATTTGTTGATGGGATAAAACATAACTTACATAATGTAAATAAAATTTTTGATGATGTAAAATAAGTTGTTTCTAGATAATATTTTTGCATCATCAAATGTATGAAATACAGAAATGGTTTTACAAAAAGAGAAATAACTATTGAGAATATCATTAAAATAAGAGATTTCAATAAAACTAGTTACTTGAGTTATGAAAATTAAAACACATTTTGAAAAATAATACTTGGACACCATGGTAAGAAAAACATGATTAAACCTACTAAAGTTTATTTTTTCCAAATTTTTCCAGAATCTAAAAGAATAGATGATGATGTTTGTATTACATTCCAAAAAGGAAAGATGACAAACAAAAGTCATAAGAGAATTGAGATTAAATCTACCATACCATCTAATCATATTCATTATGATTTATTTGGTATTATGATACCCCAATCAACAACGTTATATTTATAGTTAATCACTTTTATTGATGATTTCACTCAGATGAAAAACACAATGTTTATGAATCATAAGTTAGAGGTTGTGGAAATGTTTATGTTTTTTAGAAAAGAAGATAAGAAAGAAATGGGGGCTTATATAAAAAAGTTGAGAACAAATAATGGTATTTAATTCACCAGAAATGATTTTGACGAATATTTGAGAAAACATGACGTCAAATATCAGTATAGTGCTACCTATACTCCACAACAAAATAGAGTAGCAGAAATAAAGAATAGAAGATTTGTGGAAATGGGAAGAATTGTGTTAGTAGAATAAACACTTTCAAAGTTCTATTGGAAAGAAGTTGTATAAAATGTTTTACATCTTCATAATAGATGTTTGTTGAGACCAAAAACCAACAAGACTCCTTATTAAATGTGTTATATAACAAAAAAACTACATTTAAATACTTTAATGTTTCGGAATTCCATGTTTTCTCATAATAAAAAATCTAGATTTGGAAAATTTTGATGACAATGCTGAGGAAGGAAGTTTTATGGGTTATTCACCAAATGTAATAAGTTAAAAATACTTGAACAAAGGTTTACAATAGTTGGTCTACTCATATGCTGTGAAAATAATTGAAAATCAAAATTCCTTAAATTTTTTTGAGAATGTTGAGGATGATAAATTGAGGATTCCCAAAAATAGTGAAAGTAAGTCAAAACATCCTATTCAAGATTAAGAAAATTCATGTGGTAAGGAAAATTCAGTTGGAAAAGAAACATTGAAATTTCCTACATTATAAAAAACATGTTGAGTCTGAAAGCATTATATGAAATCATAAGGCTCTAGATCCTATAATATTAATGTTGCGATTAGATAATTAGACTTTACTTATCTCAAAAGCTGACCCATAATTAGTTTCATAAGGTATTCAACAAAAATAATTGGTGGATACTATGAATGAAGAGTTGGATCGGATTGAGAAGAATGAAACATGTTAACTTGTTCCATGACCAGTAAATAAAATATTTATAAGAAAAAAGTGGGTTTATATAAACAAATTTTATCAGATATATGTAAAGTCAACTTTCTTCAATGGTGATATTAAGAAGTTTGTTTACATTGAACAACCTTGTGGGATTCTACTTGATGAGGATGAAAAATAATTTTTTAAATTAGAGAAATATTATTATGGGATGAAACATGATCCATGTGATTAGTAGTCTAAACATGAAAATTATTTAATAATTCTGAAATTTTCTGAAGGAAAATTTAATATCAAGTTATATATTAAATATGTTTACACCAAAACTCTAATTTTAACTATTTATATGGATGATATAATTTTTTTTGGGGGATGGAGATTATGTTCATAAAAAATTTACTGATTAAATGACGTAGAATTTTGAAATTTTTATATTAGGAGAATTAAATTTCTTCCTTGTCTTATAAGTACAAAAAAAGGAAATAAAAATTTTCTTATCTTATGAAATGTATGCTAAGGAATTTTTAAAGATGGGTTGGATGATAGAATCCAAAGAAGTTTTACCTACTCTCTCAGTGAGCACAAAGTTGAGTAAAGATGAATCTAAAATTAGTATGAATTAGAATCACTTTCAAAAGATGATAGAAAGTCTCCTTTACCTTACATACCCAAGGAATGATATTACTTATGTTGTAAATTTTTGTGAACGGAATAAATGTAATCCTAGGGAATCAAATAAGTTGGCAGCAAAGAGGATTCTGAGATATGTCAAAGGAAAAAATTCACATGGGTTGTTATAAAAAAGAATATTGAGATGAAGATTCATTGTTATACTGATTCTGATTGGACTAGATATTTTATTGATATAAAATCAACCTAAAGAGGAACATTTTTCTTGCATGTATGTCATGTGAGATGGCATAGTAAAAAAAAGTTTAATAAATTTGAGAAAAACAGAATCCAAATATGTTTCAACTACTTAGGCCTATACTCAAATGTTATGGATGAAAGATTAGCTCAAATATTTGAAAGTAAAAGTTTCTAAAACATTTAAGATACTTTTTTATAATCAAAGAATAATTTAAATTTCTAAAAAAAATTCAAACATTCAATATAAAAACAAATTCATATAAAGTTTCACTTTAGAAAAGTGAATGTTTTTGCTGGAGATTTTTTTCTAGAATACATTTCATTAAAGTATCGGATTGAGTATATATTTACAAATGAATTTCTAAAAGAAAGTTTTTTGGAATTAAGGTTGAAAATTCATTTTCTTCCTCCTCCAATGTCATCATAAACCTTGTATGTATGTAACCCCCAACATGCTTTGTATTATATTGACAATGGGGGAGAGAAAGTAACAACTTTTTTACTTTTTAAGAAGTTTTTACTTATCTTTCATAAATTAATCTAATGTTGTGGTTATCATAAACTGGGGGAGAGGAAAAGAAAAGGGAGAGGAAAATATAAATGTGAGGGGGAGTTTATATTTACATGTATGAACAATATTCTCACTATCAAGGGATCTAATTCCATCAAAAACATTACTCTATCTAGTAGTGTGGTGTAATGACAATCTCTTTGGCGAAAGGATATGTTTTGATAAAAGTCAAAAAACATTAGTTTCTTACAAAAGATGAGTTGTGAAAAATTCTAAGAGTTTGAAAATTTTATAACAAGGGTTATCAACAAATCCGAAGGGGGAGATTAGAGAATAATTGTGATAAATTGTTTTAAATTTTTTTTGTATTTATTGGAAACTGAATTTTTTGTTAAAGAATAATTTTTTTTTCAGAAATCACACCCAGTCTATCATAATGAGGTTGTTTTCTGGAAAACAATTCCAGACCTAGTTTTTCATATAGAGTTGCAACAGACACAAAAAAATGTTAGGAAGATAATGTTTTTGATCAGAAACATTATTGTATTCAGGTCCATCAGCATGACACTGAAAATTATCAGATTCAAAAGAATCAAAAGAAGAATTTATAATTTGCTAAAATTTCGGATTTTCTATAATCAGATAATGAATGAAGATTCTGTGTTAGAATGAATGAATTTTCTATGTTAGAAATAATTAAGTTGAAGAGTTTAAAAGAATGAATTTTTTGAGTTTGACATAAAAAATTTGTTGAGACAACAGTTTTTGGTTGATGAATTTGTATTGTTGCTGAAGAGTTTTGTTGAGGAATGTGAAGTCACGTGTTATAAAGTTTTCATAAATTCTAAAAGTAAATCATGAGATTTTTTTCTGGTCACAAATCACTCAGAAATCTTGAAAAAATTCATGATAATATCTTTTGAACAAATGGTGGATAAGTTTGAAAAAATTCAGAGTTACAAAATGGGATGTCCATTGTAATGGGAATTCCATCAGGATGCGATTGGCATCATTATGGAAAAATTTATCATAATGGGAAAATTCATTGTAATAAGAATTCCATTGTAATGTGATGAAGAAGAAATCATATCATATTAATCTGAGAAGGAAACAAATCATAATGAGATGAGATGGAAACCGATTGTAATGAGTTGAGTAGGAAATATATCATAATGATATGAGAAGGAAAAAATAATAATGAGTTAAGAAAGAAACATATCATAATTATATGGGAAATAAACAGATCGTAATGAGATAAAGAAGAAATATATCGTAATGATATGAGAAAGATATAAATTGTTGAAGAGGTCAAACTTGAAATTCAATTTTATGTAAATCTCAAATAAATCTAAGGAGGATTAAAGAAGTCAATGTTGAAGTTTAAATTTGAGAGATTATTGGAGTTTTGAAATTTGAGAAAGTAGAGAAATTTTTCATGTTTCCCACGTTTTGTTTCCAATTTCCATGTAAATACTTTCTCACATCATTCATTCTATTGATACATTCACATACGCATAAAAGGCAGAGCGCTGAAGAATCCAAAGTCAATGTTCCCATCTAAATGAAAAGAATTTTATTAAGCATTCTAGCAGATTTTGAGTTTTGTAGATTGAGAATGAACTCATCATATTTAGAGAATCAGATCTAGATCCATCATATTGAGATAATCAAATCCCACATCATCGTATTGAGAAAAAAGAATCCAACATCATCGTGTTGAGAAAATTAGATCCAACATCATCTAATTGAGAAAATTGGATCCATATAAATAGGAAAGAGGATTAAAATTGAGAAATTGTGGAGTAGTTTCAATTATTATATTATTTGGATCAATTTTTTTATATGAAAACTTTTCAAACTTATGGGATTTAGTATAATATTTCCTATCGAGAGATAGAAGGTGTCTAATCAGAGTTGTAAATAGTTGTATTCACTTATTCATAATAGTATATTTCCATAGACCCATAGGAGTGGCTATGTCAAGGATGTAGGTTTTCACACTGAGGTTGAACCTTGTAAATATTTTGTGCATTCATTTCATTCTTACTTTTACATGAATGAGCATTTACTAAAAGTTTATAAGGAAATAAATCTTAACAGGTTGTAGGGGTTAAGTCACCAAATGTTTTGAAACTTATAAAAAGTTAACAACTAATTCAACCCCCCCCCCTTCTCTGTGGTTATTTGATCCTTTGTAACATGAAAATGTTTATTGTATGGATATTTTTTAGACCTTGTTGGTGGTGACCTACTATGTTTTACTCACACCCTACTCGGGCTGCCGAATCAGTGCCTGAATAGACTTTATTAATGGAGGATAGGTTAAGGGAAAAGGCACTGTGTTAGATGAATGATTTGGGGATGGATCTTGGATGAGGGAACCATATGTGTTTCAAGACTCACATGGGTGTTTTTAGTGTCTTTATTTTTCATTTTTTATTTTAGACACTTGACCCATATATTATTGGAATGTTTCCTACTTTTGTTGGAAATTGTATTTCTTGCTTTGTCATCGTCCCATATCGGTATCTCATTGTAATATATATTTTTATGATATTATTGTTTACTTATAGTAGTGATTTAATTTCATCAAAGAATGTATAAACTCCTTATGATTGACTTATCAGACCCTCAATGATAGTCGTAAGCCTTTGTCATGTAAGGAGGTGTGCATGAGGTAATGTGACGGTCTTTTGTGGGGCACTAGTGCATGGAACACGAGATGGAATGTTATAATGTTGAATCAATGCCAATTTTTTTATTTTTTTTATTATTTAGGAAAGGTATATAGAAGACTAGGAATACTTGGGATTTTTTAATGAGCTCGTGAATCAGATTTGCAAACCCATGTACAGGGGAAAATCCAAGTACATAGGGGTGGGATTGTTGTTATTATTGATTGTTGTTACAGTTGAATATTATTTCACCTTGGGTGACACACTTGTTGTTTGGTGTGATTATTATTTTTAATATTTTTTTGAGAATTGACTCGTGTACTTGCGTCACATGACATTTGGTATGCATATATTTTTCTAGGTACTCAGGACTATTTTGTGACATGCATCATTTGAGACATGCATGGGAAAAATAATTTTTCGGTAAGATGTTGAAATTAAAATATTTTTCTTTTCTTATAAAATCTAATGGAAAATGGTGCCTGTTATGAAAATGGAAGTTTTAAATGATTCAATAATTTAAATAAATGGGCATCTAATGTGAAAAAAGTAACTATGAGAATGAGTATACCCTTGTAAACAAGTACCTAAGAGTAGTATGGTTAAGTGTAGTGATAGAACCATAGTGATGACCACATGGAAAGAATAAGGGAAAATACTTGTTGTGTTCATTACACTAATTTAAATGAGATATAGTTGTTTTATGAGTCCTAAGACATGTGTTTGACGTTGTAGAGATATGAATCTTTGATGATTCTTATCGAGAGGATGAAAGGAGGTTACGACTGAAGGTGTTTCACTAGTAGTGGAACCTGAGGCACTGATAGTGCCGGGTGAGGAAGAAGGGGAGTACTTGTGGTTGAAATTTTCTTTCTTTATGAAACTTATGGGAAGGGACCCTAGGCAAGTTGATAAGAACATGCCTAAGAAAACAAGGGATTTTATGTGGCAGCATCATTTGAATTTTACTAGAGAGGGTGGATGTAATGGCCCGGGTTTTTGGGGTCCATTACTTTGTGAAAATGTCGTTTTGGGTTTTCTGGTCTGGGAATCACGGTGGTGTAGGACTACCGGTAGCTCGGTCTACCGGTGGTCGCAGCCTATCGGTAGCTGTGTCTACCGGTAGATCTGTCTACCGGTAGCTCGGTCTACCAGTAGCTGCAGCTACCGGTAGCTCTGTCTACCGGTAGCTCGGCCTACCGGTAGCTGCAGCCTACCGGTAGCTGCAGCCTACCGGTCGCTCGGCCTACCGGTTGCTGCAGCCTACCGGTAGCTCGGACTACCAGTCGCTGCAGCCTACCGGTAGCTCAGCCCACCGGTAGCTCTCAGCTACCGGTGGCTCTGGCCTACCCCGCGTGTTATTTCCAGTAGCGCTCCCTTTTGCGCAAATAGGGTTTTAAACCCTATTCTAACTCGTTTAAGTGTGTTTTAATGACCTGTAACGCGCATAGGGGTTTTAATTAAATACATAATCAATTCATGAGTCGGTTTAAACCACCCGACCCCCTCTAATGACGAGTGGAGCCGCGTGGAAAACCCATGACCCCCGCTCCTTACTCGGTTTTGTGTTTTCACCTCAACCGTCCCCGACTCTTATAAACTAAGGGTTAGCCGTGGTTTCCCCTTTCCTCGATAGTGGATTTTCACAAAAAAAAATTCTCGTGCATCAGGTCCGCCGCATCGTTATCCGTAAAGTTCTGCGCCCCCAGCCTAAACGTTGATCGTCTATCAACAAGTAGGGAATTTCTTCTTTGCCTCTCTCTTGTGTGTATCATGCGGGGTGGGCGTGCTTTTGATTCCATAGAATTGGATAAACCAGACCTAATTAAAGATAATGAATGAATTCTATAAAGAAATAAGGGGGGCTATGATTGTTGATGTTGTGTTATATTTTGATGTTGTTTCTTTTATGACCATCTTGTTGAGTTGTGTTGGCTTATGCCTTCTGAAAATCGAGGTCTTTGGTGGTCGTTGTTTGTGCACTAATGAACCCATGCTGATGTTTTAAATGGCTTGTTGTGGTTGTAAAATCCGGCTGTGAAAACTTAAATTGGTTAATCACGCATACCTGACTTAATAAATTGAAAGCACCAGGATCAATCCCTTCTATTCTAACCCCGGTTGAAATGGAATTGAAATCATGGAACGTGTAAAATATTATAAATCTGAAAATACAGGAATGGGCTTGCTTAGTGTTGGTGGCAGTGTTTTGGTGGTTTTCTTTTACGAGTCGATTGCTATAGATATGGGAGGGGATGGGATCCCCTATTATTTTATGCTTTATGTGGTTATGAAACTGGGGATGGGATCCCCTGTTGATGTGTCTTTGGTGTTCATGAGTTTTAAGACCCGGTGGTTACTTGTCTATATCACAAACTCGGGTGGGATCCTTTGTTACTGAAGAGAATGTTTAAATTGACGATTGACTGGACTCTATTCCATGGTTATGGTTATGTTGTTAGTTGCCCAGTAGTGTATGAACTTATCTGAACATTAACACTGAACGTGAAATAAGAATGGGATAAATGGGTTTGTTGGCGAGAGTCGTGACTCGGACTTGAGTGTTGTAGTGATTTGTAGACTGTCTGAAGAAAAACCTAGCATTGGGTGAGTTCTTGTTACCTATATATATATACTTGTAGCTTATTGATTCTTATTTGTACACCACTCATGTTGAGAACTGAGTGCCGAACACCACCATTTCATGGGGGAGGGTGTTTTTCCCAACACTATTCTTAGTGGTTGGTTATTAGATCCTTTTCTGCTCCCTTTCACGGATAGCCCAAGTATCTTCGAGCAGGCTGTGATGGCCTGAGGTCCATTATTATCCCAAGAAACTTCGGGCGGGGTAGTTTGGTGATTGTCCAGGTGTGTGTGGCAGGTGGTTTCCCATGTGACTTCGGGATGAGGCCTAGGTGTCTTCGGGTGTGTCCGTGGATCCTTTAGCCCATGTGTCTTCAGGCGTGGTGGTGGTTGTTCTAGCCTAGGTGTTTGTAGGTGTGGTTACACGTGAAAATTGTTGCTCAGGTGTGTGCGGGTAGGATTTCGTTAGTGGGACTGCGTTTGGTTGTGGCCCAGGTGTGTGCGGGCGGGTGCGGCAGTGGGTCTGCGGTGAGAATGGCGGGATTGGTCCGATGCGTAGGATGTCTCAATAACCAATGGGAAAGTGGCGCGAGGTACCCAAACATCAATGTGCTCTTTTTATATATAATACTTGACTTGCGTTATTTGGAGAGTGTACCTTGGTGAGGCTTGGGTGGATAGTTTACCTTGTAAGGTGTTTGGTTTACTCTTTTTCTCATGGGACTTTAGTACGTTCCCCAACTTGTGCACGAGAGTCTTTGGTTTTCCCTACTGAGTGTACTTGTATTCTCACCCTATGTATATAAAATTTCTTTCAGGTTTCCAGGAGGACTTCAGGGATCGTGTGGGACCATACTAGCTCAGATCCTTTGAGCAGTTGCAGTTGTCGTTTTTCTTTCTTTGGTACTTACCCTTGTAGACACATTTTGCACTTTGTGGCTTTTACTTTTGAAACATGCATGTGGGAATGGTTTACTATTGGATTTACTTTTCTTTTTACCTTGGTGTTTTTGGGTTTCTTCTTCTTATCTCTCGATGCTATAAAATAAAAAGGGTAATGCCTTCCATTTGTGTGAAATTTCCATACCCTTGGTGCTAGTCGCCACTCTGGGACCTATTGAAGGTGGGTTTAAGGGGTCATTATCTCTCCTTCAACTTAAATAAGGAAGGGCCTCGCAATTTTCTGACTGTTCCCTCCTTTTGGTGAAGGCGGGTCGTGACAGTGGACCTAAGGTAGTTGAGTTCTGGGTTGAATCTGTTATGATGATAATTGACCATTTGGAGACACCTTCTAAGAGGAGGTTCATGTTGGATACTTATATGCTATAGGGATTAGAAAAGAATTGGTGGGACATTAAGACATGGACTATACAGACTGATTGTAGAGACCCCTAGCCTGACGTACATGGACATTACATTACTTTTGCGGAATACTTAGTACATAACAAAAAACACACACACAAGGATCGTAATAGTTTAGTGTCTTTGGAAACTCGGAACGTAATCTTCTAATCGTGGTGAAAGATCTTCAATATCTCCCATAAAGATCTTCCTTTTTTTTACCTAAAACCTTTCTTTATATCCTGGGGAAAAGAAAACATAAAAGGGTGAGCTCAAATGCTCAGTAAGGGTAAACAAAATAAATATCAATCACATCATATTCATAAGAACATAACATTTTGGAAATCATAACCTGCAAAAGAGAGCATAATTTCATAACATGGGATAAATCATCGCAGTGAAATGTAATCACAAGAATCATAACATAAAACATGAAACTTTGTGGCATTCACACATAATCATAGAGAATCATTTCTTGTTAGTCAAGACTCATTGCCAAGACTATCTTAGTGGACAAAGTCCCTTTCTGAATCGAGTAACCCTCGTTTCAGTCCTGTTTCACTGAACCGGTATAAACTACCATTCCAGCAATGTCTATCTCATGAGATATAAAATCTTTACCCAATGCATTGGAGGGAGATATAGGTCCCACCCATCTTATAATTAATCCTTTCTTATGTGTGCCACATAATCATAAATCATACATCATCGCATAACACATGTTAAAAAAATGGGATTCTTGAAACATCATGACATCATAAAACAATTCATATAAGATAAAGGAATTCATAAAAAATGTTTCCATCACAACATAATAAAATCCATGTAATAATAGGGATAAAAATAGAACCCTTTTATTATCTTAGATGGAAAATAATTTTGATAAAATACTTGAACTTCATTCTTGAGGAAAATATCCTTTCTACTTCAAAAACACTTTTCCTTTTTTAACATGTCATAAAATTTTAAACTAAAAGAAGTTGATTAAAAATAAACTTGAATACTTGTAAAGGAAGCTTCTTGGAAATAATTTTTTAGAAATCCAGTCATGCCGTATAAGTTAAAAAAAACAATCTTCGTACTTTTGTCGGAAAAGTCAAAAAGCACCTCGTATGAAAAACGTCAAAAGATTCCTTTCATATTTTTTACTAAAAACTCACCGAAGGGTAAAATTGGATTTAAACTATTGTAAGTGGATGGAAACAGTATTACATATTGAGGGAACATTGATGTGGATGATAAAATACACCCCAGTAAATACTTACGAATAAACAATCTCGGATAAAAATGAGATTGTGATATCTCCCTTACCTTAGGTCCGATTTGCTTTGTACGTGTTCGAAGCTCCTATATAATGGTTTAAATAATGTCACTGACTTATTAAAGAATCATATTCATTGTTATGATATCATATATGGTTTAATTATGACATTATATTACCCGTTCTTTTGTAAATTCCATGTCAAAGAAGCGTTTTGGGTAAAATCGTTTCTTTTATCGTAGGTGTTTTGACTTGTTGTTCTTGACATTATTATTACTTATATCATGATTTACTTACTTCCAGAATATAAAAAATGATTTATATATCATATATATTCAGTATATATATATATATATATATAATAGATAGATAAATGAAATGAAAAACACCGTTCATGGAGACGGTAGTCCGTACGTACACATGAACGTTGTTTTCCTTTCCTTATCGTCTTGAATGGAAGTAAGTAGATGACATACATATATATATATATACATAAATCCAGTATCTTTATAATGTCATATATTTCATTATTATTTCTTATATATACTTTATAATCATTCTTAAATGGTTAACATGGAGAATGAATCTCATCGCGTCGTGGAGACGGTAGTCCGTACGTACGCACGAGCGATGATATCATTTCCATAAATATTGAATTGAATTGGAGTGGATTATACAATATATAATAATCAATATGATGTTGTAATAACTATGTATAGTTATTCATTACACCATTATACCCATCCATGTAAGGTGGTGGTGGAAAATAGATTACACCACGGCGTGGAGACGGTATTCCGTACGTACGCACGCGCGATGATTTCTTTTTCCGTAGGATGGATAGATGGTGAAATAGGGTTGTTTCATACTTATAATAACAAATCATTATATGAGTGATACTGATGTTATTACTTCATAATGAAACAACCTAAGAAGAAGAAGTGGAATAAGAAATAAAGATGAAAGAATTGGTAACGGTAATTACCTCTTCTTTGAAGCGCCTTTTGGAGACCTCCGCTTAGGGAACTAAAATTGGTCTTTGATGAAGACCAGAACCTCTAGGATGTTGCTAGGGAAGTGGAGAAGAGATTTTGTCAGTGGTTGGACGAGCTTGAGTGCTCAAATTGGTGTGAGGAGGCAGGGGAGGAGGTGTCCTTTTATAAGGGAGGAGAGGGGCACCTTAGGATTACCTCAAAATATTATTTTATATTAATGTCAAAATCGGTTTATAATGGTTCCAAAGGGTCTTATATCGAAGCTAAAGTGGGGATGAGTCGAAATCCTATCAACCAATAGGATTTAGACAAGTTTAGGTTATTATTTTAGCCTTATCAATTAGATTTAACTCTAAGTTAAATAATTTAACTTTTACCGTGTCTTTTTGTTTTCTTACACTATATGGTTAATACACTTACTATAACATGCCAAACTAACCCCAAATTGTTTATTATTAATATATATATCTTTATATAAGTCATTTGGCCGATCCTTAGATTTTTAGGAATAAAATAACAATTAATAATATAATATTTGATTTAAAAACTATTTTGTATCAATTTTGACACTATTTGATATATGATTTTTGTGAAAGTCATAACAGAATTATATGTTCGAACCAAGTTGATTAAATCAACACTAATATATCATAGTAACCGATAAAATTAGTGGAATTCATAAAAAGTCTCAAATTACATTTATTTTGGTGTTTATAACATCAATTATGTCAATATTTCATTAATAAGATAATTACTGCATCATCATTGTGTCATAAATAAATTAAATTATTTAATGTCTAAATATTATAAATAAAATACCATCATGTAGGAAATCTTTTTATATTTCTAATGAATATTTATAGTCGAATTTATCTTATGTATAACCCCATATTAAAAATGATTTACTTATTAAACTTTGATTTTAACGATTTTAACCCTTCTTTAAATAAATTAATAATAAATGACCTAATCTAATCCAAGTGGACCTAAATGGTCATATTTTATTCCTAAGTTTGTTTTTGGTCGAATTACACTTGTCCAATAGAATAAGGACATGTGTTAGGGTAATAATAATATCATATTTTCCCTTAGTTACCCTATTTACTATTAACCGTGGTAAAAAAAAGTAAAAAGTTACTATTCACCAAAAATTATTTTCATCTCATTGAACCACATTTTATTCCTTGATATTAACCGTGTCTGTCGGATTTTCGAAATTCCATTCACAGAAGCGGTAAAATTAAGTTTTATGAAAAAATTCAGTTTTTAACCTACCACTTAGTGGTTTCACTATTCATCAAAAATTGAAAGTTTTCAGAAAAGTACCAAAATTTCACCCTAGGATATAATTGATATTCCGAATTCAAAAATGATTTCTATTTTAAAAAATTCCAAACATATAAGTTGCATTAATTAATTTTATAATTAATTTCCGTTGTCACAACAAATAGCGTGTTTTTAAGAGATAATAACTATCAAAAGATTGACACTTGTTTATAACTAGTTTAAATGTGAAATTACATCTAATGTCCAACATTGTATTAAATTGTAAAAATATATTCTAAATATACTTTAAAACCACTCAAATTAATAATTTATAACTATTAATTATTTCGATTGAAAAAGTTGTTTTTAATTAAAATTTAGTAATTTCCACTATTCATCAAAATATGAAAGTTTTCCGAAAATTACAAAAATATCACCTTAAGCTAAATTCGATACTCCTAATCCATAAATGAAGTCCATTTTGAAAAATAAAATTTACAAAATTTCAAAAAGTGGTTATTACTTTTCATAACGGCTAGTTTTAATAATATCTTAATAGCTTATCGTTGTTTAGCGAAACTTGGTGTTGCGTACAACACACGCTATCGTGGAAGGTCGTGATTGCGTGTAATGGAAGGAAATTCAAGGATGCATGTTGTGAAAGCTTCTTTTGGTGTAGCGTACAACACAAGACATTAATGAAATTAACAAAAAAATTCATAAAATCTCGGGGTGTTACATTCTACCCCCCTTAAAATGAATTTCGCCCTCGAAATTCGTCGGGGTTATAAATGGTTTACTACTCGAAAGTTTCTTTAATAGAAACCCACATCGTAAAAAGGAATACCAAAACCAATCTTTAAAAACAAAAGTATGAAACGTAACGGTTACCCAAATAAACTAATCACTGGGTTTCCACAAAGGTGAAAATATGGATACGGAATAGAAATATAACCATCATGTTCTGATGGAGAGTGGTAAAGAACATGGCTATGGAAAAGCTAGCAATCACAAAGCCATAAATTTGTGATGATCTAGGGTACCATCTGATTCATCGGGTATAAGGGCACTAGGACAACATTTTTGGTTTTCAAGATCATTTCCCTAAAGTTGAAAATTTGAATTAGAATAAATACTCAATTTATTTTGGTACAATCTCACTGTTGTTCGTGCCTTGAACAATTTCCACTTCATCTCTTAAATAAATGAAGATGAATTTGTTATTCGTGAAGTGTTAGCAGATCATGTGATAGAATGACGGGTCATTCCATCTGTCACAAACAAAAGGTTAGCAAAAATTATATACATAAGTCGATCTATAGTGAGATTAATCATATAATGTTCCTAAAATGGACTTATACTTCATATATCATACTGCTTAATATAATAAAACTAGTTTCTACTAAACAGGGACTTCCTGTAGGCCAGTGGTAGGCAATAAAGGCCAGTCACACTTCGGTTGTGGGTTCAATTCCCACAGCCTTGTCCGACGCGATGGGTTGTCGCCCGTCCTGCAGGTTGTCCTTTTTCTAAAACTATATTACTATAACATCCCATCAATAATATCGAAAAAATAACTTCTATCCTTAAACAATACTAACTAATGTCCAACATTATCCATTGTAATCTTTAGGCTTATCCATAATACTACAGTCCACTCTCATAATATAGTGAAAATGATTACCAGAGATTTAATACTGTCTTTGATCCCCATATATCATAAGATATGTCTTGTTGGTCACATTCCAAACATTCAAAGGCCTTAATCATGTATTCTATTGAAGAATGAATACCCATTGAACCTTAGTGAAATCATGAATACTGTTAATAGTTAACACTTTCCACATACCAAAATCCAAAAACTCTATATACTCAAACCATAATATAACCTTCTCCTTATATCAGTCATGAGCTCATGAATACTATCAAACATTTAATTTTCTCCTTATCCCTACATTATGCGCATATCATCTACATTCCAAAAATATCTGAATAACCTTCGATGGATACTGGTAACATTAATCATACACTTTCAAAACTCAAGGAAAGACAATAGTGTAACAATCCTTAGATGTCTCGTTATTCCAACATTACACATGATAAACATGTAATCATTCCACTACATTCTTAAACCATTGTCCAAGATTCAACAATTATTTCATCTCACATATCATTTGTAGTCTCTTCATCATCATCAACATAAATACTTCCCATACGACCATACTGATTCTCTTCATGAGACTTTCCTTTAGGGCATTGGTCTGCATAATTCCCGTACATTCCACATTTAAAACATTTAACCAGTGTTGATGTCGTAGCAATACCATTATCCTCATCCCTGGTGTTAACTGAACCTTTTCCTTTGCACTTACTGGCTTTGTGTCCTTCTTTTCCACACCCAAATCATCTTCCAGTTCCTTTGAAACATTCTCCTTGATGCCTCTTCCCACATGATTTACATAGTGGAAATTGAACTTTCTTTCCTCTATGATCATCATGAAATTCCATCTTTCTCTTATTAGCCGAGTCAGGAAACTTACCAAATTTTACTTTATAGATCATATTATGAGATTTCTGATTCGGCATAATAATGATGTTTGGACTTCCAAATCCCATTTCATTATGAATAATATCATTCCATTGTCCATCATATCCTCCATTATCGTGAATCATCTTGTTTCCAGCCATTTTCTAAAACCCAAAAAAAATAGTGTGAGAGGCAAAAATCATGCTAGGGAAAACAACATAATAAAGGGGGAGTACCTTCAATATCTAACATCTTAGGTTTAATTCTATGATCGTTAGCGTAATTCTAGTACTATAACCTATACGTATACTTATCCTTAGGGACATCCCTATACATACCTTAGAAATATCTCTAGGGATCTCACTAAAGTTCTCGCATCCTAGTTTCCAAAGGTTGACTAAACCTTTCCTCTGATACCAACTGTAGAGACCCGTAGCCTGACGTAGATGGACATTACATTACTTTTGCGGAATACTTAGTACATAACAAAAAACACACACACATGGATCGTAATAGTTTAGTGTCTTTGGAAACTCGGAACGTAATCTTCTAATCGTGGGGAAAGATCTTCAATATCTCCCATAAAGATCTTCCTTTTTTTATACCTAAAACCTTTTTTTATATCCTGGGGAAAAGAAAACATAAAAGGGTGAGCTCAAATTCTCAGTAAGGGTAAACAAAAGAAATATCAATCACATCATATTCATAAGAACATAACATTTTGGAAATCATAACCTGCAAAAGAGAGCATAATTTCATAACATGGGATAAATCATGGCAGTGAAATGTAATCACAATAATCATAACTTAAAACATGAAACTTTGTGGCATTCACACATAATCATAGAGAATCATTTCTTGTTAGTCAAGACTCATTGCCAAGACTATATTAGTGGACAAAGTCCCTTTCTGAATCGAGTAACCCTCGTTTCAGTCCTGTTTCACTGAACCGGTATAAACTACCATTCCAGCCATTTCTATCTCATGAGATATAAAATCTTTACCCAATGCATTGGAGGGAGATATAGGTCCCACCCATCTTATAATGAATCCTTTCTTATGTGTGCCACATAATCATAAATCATACATCATCGCATAACACATGTAAAAAAATGGGATTCTTGAAACATCATGACATCATAAAACAATTCATATAAGATAAAGGAATTCATAAAAAATGTTTCCATCACAACATAATAAAATCCATGTAATAATAGGTATAAAAACAGAACCCTTTTATTATCTTATATGGAAAATAATTTTGATAAAATACCTGAACTTCATTCTTGAGGAAAATATCCTTTCTACTTCAAAAACACTTTTCCTTTCTAGACATGTCATACAATTTTAAACTAAAAGAAGTTGATTAAAAATAAACTTGAATACTTGTAAAGGAAGCTTCTTGGAAATAATTTTTTAGAAACCCATTCATGCCGTATAAGTTAAAAAAACATTCTTCGTACTTTTGTCGGAAAAGTCAAAAAGCACCTCGTATGAAAAACGTCAAAAGATTCCTTTCATATTTTTTACTAAAAACTCACCGAAGGGTAAAATTGGATTTAAAATATTGTATTTGGATGGAAACAATATTACATATTGAGGGAACATTGATGTGGATGATAAAATACACCCCAGTAAATACTTACGAATCAACAATCTCCGAAAAAAATGAGATTGTGATATTTCCCTTACCTTAGGTCCGATTTGCTTTGTACGTCTCCGAAGCTCCTGTATAATGGTTTAAATAATGTCATTGACTTATTAAATAATCATATTCATTGTTATGATATTATATATGGTTTACTTATGACATTATATTACCCGTTCTTTTGTAAATTCCATGTCAAAGAAGCGTTTTGGGTAATATCGTTTCTTTTATCGTAGGTGTTTTGACTTGTTGTTCTTGACATTATTATTACTTATATCATTATTTAATTACTTCCAGAATATAAAATATGATTTATATATCATATATATTTAGTATATATATATATATAATAGATTGATAAATGAAATGAAAAACACCGTTCATGGAGACGGTAGTCCGTACGTACACATGAACGTTGTTTTCCTTTCCTTATTGTCTTGAATGGAAGTAAGTAGATGACATACATATATATATATATATATACATAAATTCAGTAGCTTTATAATGTCATATATTTCATTATTATTTCTTATATATACTTTATAATCATTCTTAAATGGTTAACATGGAGAATGAATCTCATCGCGTCGTGGAGACGGTAGTCCGTACGTACGCACGAGCGATGATATCATTTCCATAAATATTGAATTGAATTGGAGTAGATTATACAATATATCAGAATTAATATGATGTTGTAATAACTATGTATATTTATTCTTTACACCATTATACCCATCCATGTAAGGTGGTGGTGGAAAATAGATTACACCACGGCGTGGAGACGGTATTCCGTACGTACGCACGCGCGGTGATTTCTTTTTCCGTAGGATGGATAGATGGTGAAATAGGGTTGTTTAATACTTATAATAACATATCAGTATATGAGTGATACTGATGTTATTACTTCATAATGAAACAACCTAAGAAGAAGAAGTGGAAGAAGAAATAAAGATGAAAGAATTGGTAACGGTAATTACCTCTTCTTTGAAGCGCCTTTTGGAGACCTCCTCTTAGGGAACTAAAATTGGTCTTTGAGGAAGACCAGAACCTGTATGATGTTTCTAGGGAAGTGGAGAATAGATTTTGGCAGGGTTTGGACGAGCTTGAGTGCTCAAATTGGTGTGAGGAGGTGGGGGAGGAGGTGTCCTTTTATAAGGGAGGAGAGGGGCACCTTAGGAATACCTCAAAATATTATTTTATATTAATGTCAAAATCGGTTTATAATTGTTAAAAAGGGTCTTATTTAGAAGCTAAAGTGGGGATGGGTCGAAATCCTATCAACCAATAGGATTTAGACAAGTTTAGGTTATTATTTTAACCTTATCAATTAGATTTAACTCTAAGTTAAATAATTTAACTTTTACCGTGTCTTTTTGTTTTCTTACACTATCTGGTTAATACACTTACTATAACATGCCAAACTAACCCCAAATTGTTTATTATTAATATATATATCCTTATCTAAGTCATTTGGACGAACCATAGATTTTTAGGAATAAAATAACAATTAAATATATAATATTTGATTTAAAAACTATTTTGTGTCAATTTTGAAACTATTTGATATATGATTTTTGTGAAAGTCATAACAGAATTATATGTTCGAACCCAGTTGATTAAATCAACACTAATATATCATAGTAACCAATAAAATTAGTGGAATTCATAAAAAGTCTCAAATTACATTTATTTTGGTGTTTATAACATCAATTATGTCAATATTTCATTAATAAGATAATTACTGCATCATCATTGTGTCATAAATAAATTAAATTATTTAATGTCTAAAAATTATAAATAAAATACCATCATGTAGGAAATATTTTTAGCTTTCTAATGAATATTTATAGTCTAATTTATCTTATGTATAACCCCATATTAAAAATGATTTACTTATTAAACTTTGATTTTAACTATTTTAACCCTTCTTTAAATAAATTAATAATAAATGTCCTAATCTAATCCAAGTGGACCTAAATGGTCATATTTTATTCCTAAGTTTGTTTTTGGTCGAATTAAACTTGTCCAATAGAATTAGGACATGTGTTAGGGTAATAATAATATCATATTTACCCTTAGTTACCCTATTTACTATGAACCGTGGTAAAAAAAAGTAAAAAGTTATTATTCACCAAAAATTATTTTCATCTCATTAAACCACATTTTAGTCTTTGAGATTAACCGTGTCTGTCGGATTTTCGAAATTCCATTCACAGAAGCGGTAAAATTAAGTTTTATGAAAAATTCAGTTTTAAACCTATCACTTAGTGGTTTCACTATTCATCCAAAATTGAAAGTTTTCAGAAAAGTACCAAAATTTCACCCTAGGCTATAATTGATATTCCGAATTCAAAAATGATTTCTATTTTACAAAATTCCCAACATATAAGTTGAATTAATTAATTTTATAATTAATTTCCGCTGTCACAACAAATAGCGTGTTTTTAAGAGATAATAACTATCAAAATATTGACACTTGTTTATAACTGGTTTAAATGGGAAATTACATCTAATGTCCAACATTGTATTAAATTGTAAAAATATATTCTAAATATACATTAAAACCACTCAAATTAATAATTTATATCTATTAATTATTTCGATTGAAAAAGTTGTTTTTAATTAAAATTTATTAATTTCCACTATTCATCAAAATATGAAAGTTGTCCGAAAATTACCAAAATTTCACCTTAAGCTAAATTCGATACTCCTAATCCATAAATGATGTCCATTTTGAAAAATAAAATTTACAAAATTTCAAAAAGTGGTTATTACTATTCATAACGGCTAGTTTTAATAATATCTTAATAGCATATCATTGTTTAGCGAAACTTGGTGTTGCGTACAACACACGCTATCGTGGAAGGTCGCAATTGCGTGTAATGGAAGGAAAGTCAAGGATGCGTGTTGTGAAAGCTTCTTTTGGTGTAGCGTACAACACAAGACATTAATTAAATTAAAAAAAATATTTTTCATAAAATCTCGGGGTGTTACACTGATGGTAAATTTTGGTGGTAATTCCTTGAAAGGTTCCTGGAACATTTCTATCTAGAGACGCTATGGCAGGAGAGAACCACTGAGATCATGTGACCGAATCTAGGGAATATGAATCAGATGGAATATGTTGGATTCTTAACGTATTTTCAAAGCTTTTTTATGAAATTGGAAATATATAAGACACCTATTTCAAGACATTTTTAGGATAGACTTAAATGAGATATTAAGTCCTAGGTAAACATTTTTAGGTTAATGAAGTATACTATGGTGTTGAATCAGGATCTCATAGCTAAGGGGAACCTAAAAAAGGATTCTAGTGCTGGATAGGTAGTTTTTATTGTATTTTAAGGGGTGAAAATTCTAAGACCATGAAGCACCATTATGGTATATTTTACCAGGGTTGTAGGAAGTAGAGTGCACAAACAGAGGGTTCAGTTACATAGGACCTTACTAGAGTTATTTGTCACCAGTGTGGTAGGGTAGGTCCCTATCATTGATATTTTCCTTGAACACCAATAGATTGAAGATCAGTATGGGGAATCTATAGAGGTTCTATAGGACTCATTGACTATAAGTTAGTGAAAGAGGGTCTAGGAAGAAATAGGGTGCAGGAATAAGATCTTATTAAAATTATCCGGATGATAGATAAAGTTTTACTAGTTGAGGTGGTAGAGGTTGTCGATGTGGTTACTTTGGGCATGATCAATCATATTAGAAGATTGGTGCAACTTAGGGGAGTCTGACTACACCACAAGGAAGTGGGGAAGGATAGTTTCAGGCGGGGCATCCTACCCTTGTGGATAACAAAGCTAGACCAACAACAGTGAGATGTACTATTCTTATATATTCTAGAATACTTAGTTCTTTATTTAATATTGGTGCCTCTAATTCCTTTTTATCTGTTAAAATTGTGAATTGCTTGAGTATAGTGGTTGAGTTTGTGAGCAGGACAATGATTATAAATACTACATTGGGAGTTTCATTTAGATACATATATTCGTGCAACGAATGTTCGTTCAAGGTTGTGGAATATAATTTTATATAGGATATATATTTTCTCTATAAGGAAGGATTCAAACTAAATATGGTTATGGACTATCTAGTCATATACCAAGCCCAAATTTATTGATATTAGAGGAGAGTGACATTCACATCTCTTAAGGTTGTCCAGTACATTCACTGTGGAGAGTGGGATATTCAAGTAGACTGAGTAGGGACAATTATTCAGTAACTTGGAGAGCTCACAGACCGAGTTTCTATATTATTTCTAGATGATGGAGGATAATCGAATGAAATCTTTCCACCCATAGTTTATAGGTTTCAATACAATTTTTCTGAAGAGTTTTTTGGGTTACCCCCTGAGAGAGATGTGGAATTTACCATTGAGCTCAAGTTGGGGGCTGACACGGTATCTATTCCACAATATAAAATGGAACCGATAGAGTTTTAAGAGATCAAGACTCATCTAGAGGAATTTTAGGATAAGGGTTTTTCATTACGGGTATTTAACATTAGGGATATTCTGTGTTCTTTAGAAAGAAGGATGTTAGGAGTTCACACATATGTGTTGATTACCAGAAGTTGAACTGGATGACTATGAAGAACTGTTATCCAATTCTATGTATCAATGATCTGTTTGACTAGTTGAGATGAGTTTGTGTGTTCTGAAATATCAACATGACATCAGGTTATCATCAGTTGATGTATTGGAATTAAGATATATCAAGGGCTGCTTTCAAGAGCATGTATGGACTATAGGAGTTTTTGGTAATACTATTTGGGTTGACAAATACACTGTCATTGTTTATATCCTTGATGAACAGAATCTTCCATCCATACCTGGATCAGTTTGTGGTGGTATTGTGGGATGACATCTTGGTGTACTACAAGACTCTCTACAATCATGGTCGCCATCGTGACATCATTTTGAGTACACAAAGAAAGCATCGACTATACACCAAGTTGTCCAACTGTCAGTTTTGGATCAACCAGTTACACTTATTGGGTCACATAATCTCTAAGGAAGGCGTGTCATTGGACCTATATAATGTTCAAAAAGTTGCGTCTTAATTGAAACATAATAATTTGTTCAATATTTGTAGTTTTCTAGGGTTGACTGGTTATTATCGGTTATTCATCCAGGACCTTTCCCAATTTGAAGTGCCACTTATGGGATTCACCAAGAAGGGGATAAATTTAAAATTGCTGGGAGCAAATGGGAATTATATCCTGGAGTTGAATTAGTGGTTGACATTGACACCAATATCGATCATACTTGAGCCATGTAAGGATTAAACAGTGTATTGTGATGCTTCTGGAATCAGACATGGAGCTATGTTGATGCAAGGAGATCAAGTTGTGGTGTATGGGTCTTGGAAGTTGAAGCCACATGAATGGAACTAACCAATGCATGTCCTCAAAGTTAGCAGTGTTTTTTTATTCCTTGATGTGTTGGTGAAACTATCTACTAAGCAATAATTTTACGGTGTTTATCAATCACAAGATCTTGAGGTATATATTTTAACATCGATATTTGATTCTTCGGTAGTAGATATCGTTTGATTTTATGAAATATTTTGATTTTGAGATAATATATATTCTCGAGAAGGGAAATAATGTTGCAAATTCATTGAGTAGGAAAACATAGAATCACATGGTTCAGGAGTTTAGTGTTTATTGTAAAATGTTGAATTTGATGGTTGAGATGCACATTTTGGTTTAGGAGAGTCAGGAATAGATTACTCTCATATTAGATTTAGTGGAGTATACTATTTTGAGATGGATCAGAGATAGATAGAATGAGGATCCAAAATTCTTGACCTAGAGGGAAATCCTAGAAGTTAGGGAGACACCTTTAGATAGGTCTATTGATGAGGATGATATTATATATGTGGGAAATCATGTTGTTGTTCCTATGAGCATACAAGAAGAGATGATGTGTAAGTTTCATGACATGAAGTGGGTGGTTCATCCAAGTGTGACCAAAATGTATTGTGACCAATGAGGATAGTTTTGGTGGTCAGGTAAGAAAAAAGAGATAGTAGGGTTCATGAAATGATGCTACACCTGTCAGTAGGTTAAGGAAGAGCAACAATTACCCGATGTCCTACTATAGCTATTACCTATTATAGAATGGAAATGGGATGACATGGCTATGTATTTTTTTTTCTGGGTATTCTGAGAATAAATACGAAGAATGAACAGATTTGGGTTGTTGTAGATCAACTAATGAAGGAATCCCATTTCTTTGTTATATAGGAGACTTACTCAATAGAACAGTTGAGCTGTATGTTTGTGAAATAGTACGTCTGCACAGGGTGCCTCAGACAATTTTTTTAGACCACAATTCAAACTTTACTTCACACATATGTTAGGGATTACAAAATGTTATTGGTACAATGGTATTTTTGAGTACCAATTTCCACCCACAAATAGATGGGCAGTCATAGAATACTATATAGGTTCATGAGGATATGATATGGGTGTGTGTTGTAGAATTCATTGGTTCTTGGGACAAAAACATAGCTTTAGTATAGTTTTCCTATAACAACATAACAATAAAATCATATATAACCATATGAGTCTCTTTATGGTGGTCCGTGTAGATCACCTCTATGTTGGATAGAGGTAGGTGAGTCAGAGTTATTGGGATTGAGTCTCATGCATGAGATGTCAGAACAGGTTCAGCTTATTCAGAATTGCATGGAAACGGGTCAGAGTAGATAGAAGTCATATACTGATAGATTTTGAAGACCCCTATAGTTTATAGTGGGTAATCATGATTTCATTAGGATATAACCTAGGTTGGGTTATCATAGGATTTAGAGACATGTCATGTTCATGTCCAAGTTCATTGTACCTTTTAGGTTATGGAGAGAATCATGCTAGTGGGTTCCTGATTGGCTATCCTATAGAAATATAGTGTTATGCATGATGATTTCCATGTGTTACAACTATGGAAGAATCACCCGAACCATTCTCATGTGATCGAAGTTGATGATCTTGAGCTAGAGATAAATGTTTCCTTTTAGGATAATCTAATATGTGTGTTGGATTTTATTGAGAAAGTGTTTTGTGAAAATAACATGATGATAGTTCGTGTATTGTAAAAATAGATATGAAGGTTCAATGGCCTAATCTTTTTTGACTCAGAATCTTAGAGAAGCATGGGAGTGTAGCTTGAGGACAAGTTGTTGTAATATGTGGAAATTGTAAGATACTGATCTTTTCTGGAGTTCTCTCAGACTTCTTTATAGAAACTCTTGTTTATTTTTGTGTACATTTCATTTTTATATTTCAATGGGGTGTGTTTGGGTAAATCTTAAGAAGAAATGATGAAAAAGGGGCTATTCATGGTTGGCACATAGTTAGGGAAAACCATGAAGCATAGCCTAGGAAACTGTGCGTCCCTAGATAGTGGGGAATCACATGGCTGGGGCATGGTTGGTGCACAGTTAGGTAAAATCATGTACCTCTACCCAGGAATCATTGTGTGGTATTTTTAATTTACCGAAATATAGTTTAAAATCCACCTAAACCCCCAAAACTTCCCTCATTCAACCCAAACTCGAACCCTTTTAGTTTTTTTCGGATTTTAGAACTTCCCAAGGATTACAAGGTCTTCTGACCTCCATTCTTGGTCATTCAAACCGTAGATCGAAGATCCACACCTCTCCCAATTGTTGGATATTATCCACCTGGTTTCTCGTTCATACTCTTTCTTTCTCATGTTATTTTGGTGGTAGGACAACTTCTATTTTTATAGATCTTGATCTAGATTGGGTAGATCAAAATCTATTCTTTTGTTTCAAGATCTTTAGTTTAAGAGATATTGTTTCTTGATTTAGGGTTTTTAGATTTGAAGCTAGATCTATATCATTGTTTTACCCAAATTTTTGGGATTTCTGTTGGGTGAATATTCTTAAACGAATCGAGGTAGGTGGTCTAAAATTTAATTCCCATAGTCATGGATTTTATGTGTGTGTAAAAAACTATATAATTTCTATCATTCCTTTGAAATTTAATTTCTATATTGGGTTATTTATGTTGATCAATTGATTTATCAAAGTATTGTTGAAATATATGATTAATTGAGGAATTAATCACTAGAGTAAGTATTTTCCTATTAGATAATTAATTTGAGGAATTGATTATGAGATTTAGGAATTTTAATCTAGATAATTAATCAAGGGATTTATTATGAGATATTGAATTAGATAAATTTAGATAATTTATTGTAAAATAATTATGTTCTTTTAATATTGTGATCTAGATAATAAATTTTTAGATTAATTATGAAGAGTTGAGATGTAAAATGAGATAATTAATTATTGAAAATTAATTATGGGATATGAATTGTGATATTTATTAATTAATATATGAATTAGTTAATGAGATTGTCACACTTATGAGAAACCTAATAATGTGTTCAATATCTGTAGTTTTCTGGGGATGACTGGTTATTATCAGTGATTCATCCAGGACCATTCCCAATTGGAAGTGCCACTTATGGGCTCGACCAAGAAGGGGATAAATTTAAAATGGTAGGGATCATGTGAGAATTTTGTCGAAGAGTTGAAGTATTGGATGAAATCGACACCAATATTGACAATACATTATCAAGGTTATGAGTAAACAGTTTATTTTGATACTTCTGGAATTGGACTATGAGCTATGATGATGCAAGAAGTCCATGTTGTGGTGTACGGGTCTTGGAAGTTGAAGCCAGATGAATGGAACTAACCTAGACATGAACTCAAGTTAATAGTTTTTTTATTCCTTGAATTGTTGGTGGAACTATCTACTAGGCGATAATTTTACGGTGTTTATCAATCACAAGATATTGAGGTATATATTTTAACATTGAGATTTGATTCTCCAATATCAGATATGGTTCGATTATATGAAATATTTTTATTTTGAGCTAACACATATTCTTGAAAAAGGAAATAATGTTTCAAATTCATTGAGCAGGAAAACATAGGCTCATATGGTTCAGGTGTTTAGTGTTGAGTGGAAAATGATGAATTTGCTAGTTGAGACGCACATTTTGGTTTTAGAGAGTCAGGAATAGACGACTCTCATATCAGTTTCAGTGGAGTATACTCTTTTGAGATGGATCATAGATAGATAGTATGAGGATTCAGAATGCTTGACCTTGAGGGAAATCCTTGATGTTGGGGAAACACCGTCAAATTGGTCTATTGATGAGGATGAGATTATCTATGTGGGAAAGCATGTTGTTGTTCCTACGAGAAAACAGGAAGAGTTTATGTTTGAGTTTCATGACTTGAAGCAGGTGGTTCATCCAAGTCTGACCAAAATTTATTGTGACCTACGGGGATAGTTTTGGTGGTCGAGCACGAAAAAGGAGATAGTAGGGTTCATGAAATGATGCTACACATGTCAGCAGGTGGAGGAATATCAGCAATGAACTAATGTTCTACTATAATAGTTACCTATTATAGAATGGAAATGGAATGACGTGGATATGGATTTTGTTCTTGGTATTCTGAGAATACATAGGAAGGATGATGTTATTTGGGTTTTTGTAGATCAACTAATGATGTTGTCATATTTCATTCTTATATAGGATGCTTACTCAATAGAACAGTTGAGAGAACTGTATGTTTGGGAAATAGTTCATTTGCATGGGGTACCTTATACTATTATTTTAGAACACAATTCAAACTTTACATCACACATATGGATGGGCTTACAAAAGGTGCTTCGTACACATGTATTTTTGAGTACTAATTTCCACCCACAAGTAGATGGGTAGTCAGAGAATATTATATAGGTTTTTGAGGATATGATATGGGTATGCTTTAGAAACTTCATTGGTTCTTGGGAGAAACACTTATCATTAGTAGATTTTTCTTATAACAAAAGTTACCAGAAAAAATTTAGATAAAACCATATGAGTCTCTTTAGGCTAGTCCATGTAGATCACCTCTATGTTCGATAGAGGTAGGTGAGTCAGAGTTTTTGGGATCGAGTATGATGCTTGAGATGTTAGAATATGTTCAGATTATTCAGATGTTTATGGAAACGACTTAGAGTAGACAGAAGTCATATACTGATAGATGTTGAAGACTACTATAGTTTATAGAGGGTAATCATGTTTTCCTTCGGATGTCACCTAGGTTGGGTTACCATAGGATTTAGAGATAGGGAATGTTCGTGCCTAGGTTTATTAGACCTTTTAGGTTTTGGATATAATCAAGCTAGTGGCCTACCGATTGGATCTTCTATTGAAATATAGTGTTATATATGATGTTTTCTATGTGACACAACTATGGAAGTATCACTCGAACCCTTATCATGTGGTCGATGTGGATGATCATGAGCTAGAGATAGATGCGTCCTTTTAGGATAACATGATATATGTATTGGATTGTAGTGACAAGTTTTGTGGGGAAAGACCATTTTGATAGTTCATGTATTGTAAAAATAGATATGACGGTTCAATGGCCTTATCTTTTCGACTCGGAATCTAAGAGAAGCATGGGCTTGTAGCTCGAGGACAGGTTATTATAATGTGGGGAAATTGTAAGATCATGACATTTTCTAGAGATCTCTCGGACTTTTTAATAGAAACACTCTTTTTATTTTTTTATTAATTTTCTTTTTTATTTTTCCGTGGGTTGTGTTTGTGTAAATTTTATGAAACATTGAAGAAAAAGTTGATATGCATGGTTATCACATTGTTAGAGAAAACCATGAACCATAGACTAGGAATCTGTGTGTCCCTGGACAGTGGGGAATTGCATGGTTGGTGCATGGTTGGTGCAAAGTTAGGTAAAATCATGTACCCCTACCCAGGAAATTGGGTTTGGTATTTTTAATTTCCCAAAAATTAGGTTTAATTCCACCTGAACCCCCCTAAACTTCCCCCATTAAACCCAAACTCGAACCCTTGTAGTTTTTTATGATTTTAGAACATCCCAAGGATTACAAGGTTGTATAACCTTCATTCATGGAATTTCCAACCTTAGATCTATGACCCTCACCTCTCCTAGTTAGTGGATCTTATCCTCTTGGTTTATCGATCATCCTCTTTCCTTGTCTGGTTATTTTGGTGGTAGGATACCTTCTATTTTCTCGATCTAGATCTATATTGGGTAGATCATAATATAGTCTTATGATTCTAGATCTTGAGTTTAAGGGAACTTTTTTATAGATTAAGGTTTTTTAGATTTGAATTTAGATCTACATCATTGTTTTACACAAATTTTGGGGATTTTTTTTGGTGATTATTCTTCAATTAATCTAGGTAGGTGGTATAGAATTTAATTCCTATAGTCATGGAATTGATGTGTGTATGAAAAATTGTATAATTTCTATCATTCCTTAGAAATTGAATTTTAAATTGAGTTAATTATGTTGACCAATTGATTTATCAAATCATTGTTGAAATATATGATTAATTGAGGAATTAATCATGAGAGTAAGGATTGTCCTATTAGATAATTAATTTGGGGAATTTATTATAAGATTTAGGGATTTTAATCTAGATAATTAAGAAGGGGATTATTTATGAGATATTGCATTAGATAAATTGATATAATTAATTGTGAATTAATTATGTGCTTTTGATATTGTGATCTAGATAATTAATTATTGGATTAATTAGGAAGAGTTGAGATGTATAATGAGATAACTAATTATTTAAAATTAATTATGGGATATGAATTGAGATATTTATTATTTAATTGATTAAATAGTTAATGGGATTGGTGGACTTAATTAACTAGGGATTTAATTAAGGATATTGATGAGGAAAACTAATTGATTGAATTAGTAATGAAATTAGAGAGATTGGTTATTTTTTGAATTGACTAATAGAATTGAAGTGAATAATTAATTTTGGAATTAATTAATGGTCATTGAAATGTATAGTTAATTTTTTATTTAATAAATGGAGTTGATGTATTTAAATAATTATATAATTAATAAGGGAATTGATGTGGTTAATTAATTGTGAATTAATTATGTTAAAAAGAATGGGAACTTTGTAATTCAATTGAAAGGTATACATGGTAACATGGTTATTATACTTATGAGTAATGAAATGAGAACATTTCGATTCAATTTGGAAGTATACATGGTAACATGGCCATTATACTTATGAGTAAAGGAATGGGAACATGGTCATTCAATTGAGGGTTAAGCATGGAAACATGGTCATCTTACTTATGAATAAAATAATGGGAACATGGTAATTTTTTATGTGGTGAAATTGATAATGGTAATGTGTCATTCAAGTATGAATTAATGAATGATAATAAAAGGAACTCTGAGATATGGCATCACATGAGAATAATTCAGGCACCGACATGAGTCGAATCAAGTATTGTAATATGATAGAACCTTTGAAAACATGGACCTATGGGATGAGTAAAAGAAGGTATTAAGATATCATATTACTTAGAAACACTTTGGGCTCTGACATGAGATAATGATAACATTGAGGTACAAGTGTCCTTGGGAACCCTGGATTTAATGTGGTAAAATAAATAATAAATGGTTTTGTGATAATAGTTTATTTATGAATTGTATTTATTTCTTTATAGAACTGTATACATTGTGTATAGATTGGAATTGTTTTACAAACTATTATTGGTGGCCTACGGAGTTTTACTCACATCTTACTTGGTCTGCCTGATCAGTACCTAAATAGATATTATTTTTTCAGGACAGGTTAAGGTAAAAGGCACTTTGTTAGATGGCTGATTTAGGGATGGACCTTGGATGAGGGAACCTAATGAGGATTGGGAAACTCTTGGGAATCATTAGTGTCTTTATTTTTCATTTTTCATTTTAGACACATGACATGTTCATTAGTGGAATGTTTCCATGTTTTGTTGGATATTGTATTTCCAATTTTTTATCTTCAAATATTGGTATTTCATTGTAATATATTTTCTTACAGTATTGATTTTACTTATGCTGGTGTTTTACTCTGATAAAAGAGGGTATAGTTACCCCATTATTGACTTATTAGACCATCATTGCTAGTCAGCAGCCTCTGGCATTTGAGGAGGTGCATCTAAGGTCATGTGATGGTATGGCTCAGGGTACTGGTGCATGGATTCTTGATCGAGATGTTACACATGGTAAATCACTTCAATCCTGATAATCGGATTCCTAGAGAGAGATAGAGAGGCATCCACATTAATTTTCTAGACACTCGGAGTAGGATCATACCGAGATATGATGATTGGGCTAGCACTTGAGTTGCCATTCTTTAAATCATTTTGTTTCTACATATCTATCAATGAAACAGACCATTCGATCCATAATGAACTTTGTCTTTAGATATCGGTGAGAATGAAGTCATTAATTCTAAACCAGTCGATCCATTCAAAGTAAATAATAAGACAACGTTCTATGTAGGAAGAGATGATGAAAAATCGCCAATAGTACTGAGAGTCTGGTCACCATATCAACTTATAGATCATGATTTGAACACTATGAAGTCCAAAAAACCCTAGCCTCAAGACAGTAAATATTTTCATATTAAAGGGATTTCGTCTCGACCATGCATAGGGGTAATATAAGATCATTATATGCATGATGAAAAAATAGATGTTCCTTAGAAGGTAGGATTCAAACAAAAATATTCTACTAGAAGTAGGAGACCATGGGATGGACTGCTAGGCACCAAATGATCATCCATATCACATCACCCTCTTGTGTCCGAGTATCAAGAGCCATCTTATAACAAGATTTTACAAAGAATGTTCTTGAAATATCCTTATTCGGGTGAAGACTAACATTCCCCATATTATTCACATATATAATAATATGAATGGTATTTCTATATATTTTATTAATCTTCCTATCAGGATTTTCTTCACACCATTCATTTTCTATTTTATTAAATTGGGAACACATTATCCTATCCTCTAAACCAGGGACCACTAGGGACATCTCTATAATACCTTCATCATTGGGTAGCTAAGGGCACTTCCAAATTTTGATGATG
Source organism: Viscum album (assembly GCA_963277665.1). Taxonomy (NCBI): domain Eukaryota; kingdom Viridiplantae; phylum Streptophyta; class Magnoliopsida; order Santalales; family Viscaceae; genus Viscum; species Viscum album. The sequence continues at coordinate 780,358,748 of OY728161.1, forward strand.
GAGCTATCCCCAAATATCAAACATATCCCATGATCAAGATGTTCTCACATCCTCTAGATGTTTCTCTAGAGGAAATTGGGGAAAGTTCCTAAGACTAAATCTCAAAATTCTATGTGGGGAAATTATATTGATTGGAGGATCTAATCACAGAGGGATTTTGGGTGTTGTAATAGCCAACATCCATGCTTTACCATAAGGGTGTCATTGATAAGGTCAAGGTCACCAAAAACCCATACCCCTATATGCTTTAGTGGTGAAAAGTTTTTCCTAGAACTTCCATTGAATATTTTTTCTCCCGTTGTTATGACCCCAATAGAAGATGAAAAAACGAGAGTAAATTTTGTCAACAACTGAGGCTATATGTTTAAAGAGGGACATGGAATATCATAGAATCACTTGAACCAATACCTTAATTAGAGTTTGCCTCCATACTTTAGATACCCTCTTGGTTTTCCAACCCTAATTTTTTTTTTCAATCCCACCAGTATTAATGGAGAAAAAATATTTTTTTGATCGACCAAAAAACATGGAGAGACAAATGTATTTCTTGTGTTTTTTGACCATTTGATGATGAGAAATTTGGTCAAGCACAGACTTCCTAATCAAATGAACTCGCAAACTGTTGGAAATTTTAAATTTATCTTGGTTAACTAATTTCATAGAATCCACATAAAAAATATGGATCAAATGAAAAATGGAACTGTATTCTTCATGAGTGGACCTTGATAAAATAAGGCTATCATTAGAAAAAAGGATATGAGTGATATATAGGATTCATTGTAAAACCTATTACCAATGGAGAGATTTTTTTTCTACTAATGAAATAACATGAGATAAAATATCTTCATATAAAATAAAATGAAAGAGGGAAAGAGGGTCCCCCTACTAAAGGCCCCTAGAAGGGGTGAATCATTGAGTAAGGTACCCATTGATTTGATCCTTAAAGACACCGATGAGATGCTTTCCATGATGATCTCATTCCAACTAGATAAGAAAACCCATTTTGATCAAAGAAATGTATGAAGGGACATTCCACTCTATCATAATTATTTTTTATATCAAGCTTCCATACCATAATAACACTTTTTTCAACAGATAGAGCATTCATGGAGTGAAAAACATAAAGGGATATAATATAATTGTTAGTAATGATCCATTTATAGATAAAAGAATTTTGGTTTTCAGAGAAAATAGATGGTAACAATAGGTGAAGGTGGTTAACTATGATCTTTAGGAAGATCTTATAAGAAACATTGCACAAACTAATTAGCCAAATGATAGAGTCCAAAAGTGGGTTTTCATTTCTTTTGTATGAGAGTAATGATTTTTTCATTAAGAGTGGATATATTAATTTTCCCCATCAAGAAATATTTCATAAGGGTTGAGATCTCTGGTCCAATTATATGTCAGTATTTTTTGTAGAAGTGCATGAAAACCATCTGAACCTAGCACATTAGTTGAATGTATTATCTTGAGGTCCCCAAAAATTTCCTCATCAGTGAAATCAAGCATGAGATGGTGATTAATAGTGTACGACACCACACGTTTAATAGAAGACTAAATTTCAACTAAAAAGTTAGGTTCTCTTATTGTGTAGAGATTTTGAAAAAACAGCATGGAAACACCTTGGATCTCTATTTTATTGGAAAGAGTTCTACCTTCATTATTATCCATTCTTGAGATGGTGTTGTTGCGATTCTTCTTAGAGGCTATTTATATTTTCCCCCAATCCGGAACTCTCTCATGTGGTTGGAAATGGTTGGGTACTGGAACCTAAACACACCTCGTTGTATGCAAGAGGCTACCGACTAGTAGTTGGAGTGTGAAATGTATAGTGGGGAGACTATACCCCTGAGTATGAAATGAAATTTTAGAATAATAAAATCTTATTTTAATTGAAAATAATAATCAAAGTAAAATAATAATAATAATATTAAAAACATTGTGAATGAAAATAATAAAATCCCATTTAATTATTCAATAATAGAAAAATAAATAATGTAATGATGTGTTGGAATGTAACTAAATGTCATGCTAGAAAAAAATACATGAAAATGACTAGAAGACTCAAATAAAATACTCAATGTCATGGGTCTCCAACCCCATGTCAGTCCCATATCCAAAATCCATCCCAACAGTAATCAATCAATAAACAAAAAGATCCTTTTACCTTATCCAAACTTGTATCCATCAGATCTACATGGGTGCCAAACAACGGACCAAATAGGGTGTGAGTAAAACTCAATAGGTTGACACACTTGTTTCTAAACAAACCAGTCAGATTATAAGTGTATGCAATAAAGTGATAACATGTATAATAATTAATTCAACTATTAATAAAATAATATCATATACATATTTGGTTCCATGCCAGAATATTTTTATGAATGTCTTACAACCGTGTAAACTACAACCATATAACCAAGGTAAATAACCTTCTTCAGCACCATGATGATTATCGCTGAGCATGTCTTATAACAATTCCAAACACAACCATTCCAAACACAACCATAAACCAATGGTATATTCACAATAAAAAATCCATTTCAAAGCACAATAAGAATTATAAAATTTATGGTTCAATGAACTATAATAATTCCAACATTTCTAGGTCAAATCCCTATAATCATTACAACATGGGACTGGGTTGAGCCTTCTCTCTTTATGAATTACAATATATACATGTTCAAGTGACTAGGCTTAGCCCGTTATATAAGAATCTTAGAATAGAACACATTATATTTCATACAACATGGATATCAAAATATCATGTCATATATATAAATGGTTAATTATGAAAATTTACATTATTCATTCATAAGACAGTTTTCACTTTAATTCAAAATTGATCAACAATTATATGAAAAGTGTTATTCCACAGTTTATGGATTCTATAATAAGATATCACCATATCTCAGATTCCATGAAAAACATAATTGAATTCATTAGCCAATTATAAATTCATTTGATACCAGAGGAATTAAAGGGATAAACTCATTCATTTATTTAATGAATTTAGGCACACATAATGAGAGTACAATCATGATATTTCATAAATGTGGAATTATTAAAATATAGGGTCAAATTTTAAAAACCATACGTTATAATGATGATCCAACAATGCTTCCTACAACCATCACTTATGAGGAATAATTAGAAGATGATTTTAAAGAGGTTCCTAGATAAAAAATGATCAAAATCAAAGCCAACAACGCAATTGGGTGAATGTATTTCACCACAATAGGTGGAGAAGAAGGACGAGAAGGAAGAAACCTAACCAAAAAACATACCAGGGATTGAAGATGAAAAAATAATGTACGAAAGGGGGTATGGAACTCCAAAATTTCCTAGAGAATTATCTAGGGTCAGGAGGGGAGAAGCCGTAGCTGAATGAAAAAGAAATTAGCAGGACAACATTTTTAAACTGTAGGTCGGGAATTTACATGTCATGTATTGATATAACATGTTGTGAAAATGTTTTTAATGGTATACACCAAAAAACCCATCATCTCATATTTATTTAATTAAAACCCCAAACAATTACAAGATGTGTAATCCCCTTACACAATGTGTAAATGATCTTATGTTTAGTTTTCTATCCCATTTTTCATTTTAATCATCCCAAACATCTTTTAAGATTATTAACTCATCAGGAATACAATAAGAACTTAAAACATTTATAAATAGACTCTATTAATTAAAACAAGCATAAATCCTCAAAATTTAGGTCATTTTTTCTTACAAATAATCTTCATCTCCGAACAAGACTCAACCCCAAAGGCTTTAAAGAAAAACTCAGAGAGAGACATACCTGAAAAACAACTGGATCCTAAAACCTTCCCTCCTTTTAAAAACTCATACCCAAGTGACCTAAGTGTCACTTTGATGTTTTTGGGAAAAAGTTTGGCTACTATGTTCACATATTATAATCCATTCCCTAGGTCTTCTCTTGAACATGCCCATATTGAAACTATACTCAAAGAAATAGTATATATCGACCTCAAATATATTTCTCACTATGATCCATAACCCGTATTAGATGCCCCTTGAAGGATGAATCAATACAAAGATCAACGTCTGCTATATCTATCACATGGGATGGGTCTAGATGATATCTTCATAGTTACAACATGTGGAACAAGTCCTTCATGTCACTATGGTACTGTAGAATGGATCAACGATGTTCCACTATACTATCCTTTTCCACTATTTCAAACGACCCAAAAAACCCAGGTGCTAGATTTTTCTATTTCATGATATGGATCTACCTTGTCCTTGGTGAAACTCGAAGGAAAATATGATGAAAACCGTAGAATTCCATAGATCATTTGTGATGGTCAAAATATGATTTCGAATTGATCTATGAGGTCACCAACCACTGTCTAATAAACATAAAATGTTCAAATGTATCATTACCATGACTAGGCCTAAAAAGCACTAACTCACCTACCTCTAGCCAAAAGTGTAAATGACAAGATATTAATAAAATACATCAAAATGATAAATTTTTATTGATTCCGAGAAGATATAATTATATTAAAACTCTATGAGTTCCATATGTTTCTCCAAGGAACCACTAAAATACAAAACAGAATCTCGTAGTTTATCCTCCAAAACATTAATAGTCTACTCAGATTGACCATCAAAATGTGGATGAAAGTTTGTGTTTAAAAGAACTCAGGTTCCTTGGGATTTCTGAATACCCTACCACAAACAAGATGTGAAATAAAGATCACTGTTTGAAACAATACTCCTTAGAACACTATGCAAGAGAACTATTTCACGCACGTAAATATTTCTCGAATCATCAACTATTAAGGTTTCCCTGATAGGTAAGAAGTGGAATACCTTAGTCAGTCCATCCACAACAACCCATACGACATCATTTATATGGATCTTCCTCAGTAATCCTATCATGAAATCCATTGATACATCATCCCATTTCCACTTTAGGATGGGTAAAGTATACAAAATCCCAACTAACCTCTGATGCTCGGTTTTCACCTGTTGAAAAGTGAAGCATCTGGCCACGAAGCATGAAACCCATTTCTTCATTTCCGACCACCATTAGTGTCTACAGAGATCACGATACCTCGTTGTTAAACATAAATGTACCTCCCATAAAGAGGCATGAAACTCCCTCATCATCTCCTCATGCTAGCCCATAATAACCCACAATCAGCCCTGAAAACGAAGAAAATTTCTACCACTAAGAGACCATCCTAATGGCGCATCCCCAACATAGAATTTGTATATCAGAACAGAGCCTCCTGGATTAGAAAACTTCTTAGTCTTAATCTGATCCAAAAGCATGAGTATAATATATGTCGATGTCAAGGGTACCCACCCTTGAGATTCCTTAACATCCAGATGCATGTCTACAAAGAGGTCCATTATCCACCACTCATCACAAGACTCTCGTATTGCCTCTATATATATCTTTTTTTATAAAAGCACCAGTATCAAAATTTCCCTTTCTTGGTCTATAAGACAATTCGAAGTCAAAAGACTGCAGATACAAAACCCACCTCCCCTGCCAAAGGTTATAGTCTTGTTGAGATAAGATGAATATGATTCTCTTGTGATCCGTTTATACCACAATCCTCTCACCCATGAAATAATATCTAAAAAATCTAATTTTATGTACCACTACTGCCAACTATAGATCGTGAGTAGGGTAATTCCTCTCATGCGGTCTCACCTACATCGAGCCATAAGAAACCGCATGATCCTCCCACATTAGAACTGCTATGAGTCTAACTCTAGATGTTTCACATTACACAGTATATGCTTTACCCAGTGTAGGTAACATGAGGATAGGTGATGAGGTATGTATGCCTTTTAGATCCTGGATAAAATGCCGATAATAACCTACTAAACCCAGAAAGCTCCAAATTTGGAAGGTGTTCTTGGGTTGTTCCCAAGATACCATGACATTGAATTTCTCTAGGTCCCCTAACACTCTTTCCTCTAAGATGAAATTTCCCAGGAGGTGAAATTTATTTATATAGAAGCTATATTTAGTTAGCTTATAATAAATCCAAATCACTCTGAATATACTCAGGACAATGTCAAGATGTTTGGAATGATTGTCTACTGACTGGGAGTACAAAAAGATATCATCGATGAAAACCGCCATGAAATAATCCAGAAAAGGATTAAATATTTTTTTCATTAAGACCATTAATAACATTGGAATGTTATTCTACCCAAACAACATCACTACAAATTCATACAATCCATACCTAATCCAAAAATAAGCTTATGCTATGTCTGATAGTATTACCATTAACTGATGAAATCCCAATATTTAGTCAATCTTGGAGAAAATCTAAACACCTCTCATCTGATCAAAAAGTTCATCAATTTGTATAAGAGGATACCAATTCTTGATAATCATCTAGTTTAACCATTAATAATCCACACATAAGCACAAATATACATCAGAATTTTTGAAAAGAGAATTGGAGAACCTAATAGAAATGTACTCGGCCATATGAAACCATTAGATTTTGTATCTTCAAATTTATCCTTCAACTCTTGATGCTTTTCAAGTGTCATTTAGTAAGTCGGCATTGAAACTGGTTCATCTCCCAGCACCAACTCGATCGTAAACTCGACCTCTTGCTCGGGCATTAATCCATATAAATCATTAGGGAAAACATACATAAAATGGTCTATGAATAGAGGAAGAAAATCTTGTTGTATTGCATAATCATTTAAAATAATTCTCGTTATATGATCTATGAGACAATCCAATCTTCACTGAATTGGTCCTGCATGACTAGCCTAAAGATCCCCTTCACCATGGTGAGAATAACTGGTATCTTCTAGAGCTAGGAATGTAATAATCCTCTTGAAATAGTTGTTATGAAGCTGGTATAGAATTAACTAATCCATATTGATAATCAAGTTGAAGCCTATCATTTGTTGGATAAATAGTTCCCAAAAGAAATGGTAACCACCAGTCCTTACAGAACATGCCTTGCAACATTTTATATTTTCATACCACTCTCCCAATGGTGTGTTGATGGTTAAAAGACCATATACACATTACATATCCAATCCCAAACCATTTGAAAGAAGAGATGATAGAAAATAATTTGATATACCTATTTCAAATAAAACACAAGATAAGGTAGATGATATAAGAATCATACCTCTGATAGTAGATAGTCATGTATCCATATTTTCCAGAGTAGAATGTATAATGTATAACTAACTTTTACCTATTACCTAGGATCCATTCTAACTACCCTAATCTACTTAATTTAATTGGTATTGTTTCTATTGCATTGGGGTACCACATCCCCTGCCTCATATTCAAGGGCCTGTAGAACTCCAGCTACCAACCTACTGAGGTGTAGTCAAGCCCCTTCCTAATTCTGATGCTTGTCCCAATCCTCTACCACTGGTCTTCTATGTAAGGCTCACACATAACCTCTATAGATGAATCCGTCTACCATATATATGACAAAAGACTTTAGGGTAAGGTCACTACAATTGTTTTTGACCAAAATTTCAATACTGATAACACTAGAATGAAACACAATCTTGAGATTGTAGTGTACTTCCCTAACTGCTCATCCCATTACTGCCTTCAAAAAAAATATCATAATGGTGTTTATTACTACTCAATGAAGAACTCCCAGATTGACCTGCTGAAACAGCCTAACCACTACTCGAGGATTCTCTTAAATTCCATTCTGTGATGAGTGTCTGATTCATAATGTCATCAAATCCACTTAAATGAGAAATGTTTACTTATTACCTGATCTTATAATGAAGACCATATTAAAAATGTATCTCCCTAGATATCTAATTAGTTACTAAAGATGGTGAAAAATCACTGTAGGTTGGTAAAATGTACATCATAGTCTAGCGCTGACAAAGCCTCCTACGTCAAATGCTTGAACTCACGAGTTTTTGCATCCCTCAAGCTTTCAGAATAAAAATATCTCAGGAACATCAAATCAATGTCCTTCCAAGAACGATCATCTTACTTCCTATCATCCTCCATAATATCCCACCAATTCATGGAAAGTCCACGGAGCATAAACACAGATAGTTTCACCCTCTTATTCATGGTTGTCTCGACATTCTTGAAGATTGTGTGGACTGACTCAATCCAGAACATGACAACCTGGGGCCCCCTTCCCTATTATACATAGGAAAATAATGCAGCTAAAACTCTATTTCCAGCTCATACATCGAAGGAACAACATGAACACTCTTCCTTTACATGGACTGCATGACCCTTAGGAAGCTGTCACGAAGCTAAACGTCTATCTTCTCCTCAGGAACAATAGGAAGTTCTAGTTCAGTTGTAATAGGAGCATGCTGATTTCCACTCTCCTGATGCTCAATTTGAAGATGAAGAGTATAAATTTACCCTACAAGAAAAACAAACACCTTATAGAACTGTAATTACTACAAATCATTCCCTTAAAAGTGATGAGATTTATCAGCGCTAGAAAAGTTCACTAATAAAGCCTATATTTATCAGTGCTAAAAAAACACTGATAAAAAGCACACTTTAGCAGCCCTTTTATTAACACTGATAAATGGTAACCTTTATCAGCACATTATATTAGTAATGATAACTGAAACTATTATCACTGCTTTATTTTTAGCACTAATAATGGTCCAGAATAAATTGAAAAATTAAACAAATAAAAATAAAATGAGTAAATTAAGAAAAATATGAAGCATTTTATTAATTAAATAATTATTGATAAAATGAATAAATTTAATAAACATATATATAGATAATAAATGTTAATAAATAGTATACATTAAATATATAAATATATAAGGAATAAGTATAATATATATAAAATGTTAATTAAAAATATATTAATGTCTTATTTTATTGTTGTATGATTTTTCAATTTAACCTATATAAAATGCCAGGTGTTTCATTTATTTCAAATATATATATATATATATATATATATATATATATATATATATATATATCTGTGTGTGTGTGTGTTCGTGTGTTAATGTGTTTGTATATAAATATACACACAAATATATTTACACAATATATAGAAACACGTACAACTAATATTACGGAAATTTTTCAAACTTTAGTATATTTTAAATTTTCATTATAAAATGATACATTTAATATATTTTATGTTTTTAATCAGTCAATTTCTTTCAATATAATTTCATTTATAATGTTTTTTAATTTTTATTTTATTTTTTAATTTGACGATTTTGTATTAATTGTTGATATTTTTTTATTTAATATGTTTTAGTATTTTAAATATGTATTCATCCACTTCAATATGTATATATATATATATTCATATTTTTTAATAACTTATATTTAATTAAAAAAACAAATCTATTTTTTTTAATATTTTTATTGTGTACTCATTATGAATTATTAAATTTCACTCATTTTTAGAATGTGTGTATTTTAGATAATATATCCATTAATAATGTTAAAAATTTATTGATAAATAAATATTTATAAATAATTATATTAATAAATTTATATTTACTATATGTGTAATTATTATAAATAAATAATTATATATTTTTAAATAATTATAAAATTAGAATATATTTATTTAAATAATAATAAAATAATATTGACTCTATTTAAATAATTATAATTATAAAACATTTATCAGTGGTAAAAACCAATGTTAAAATAGAAATTTATCCGTGCTAAAATTTTATCACTGATAAATATTACTTTTATTAGTTCTTTTTTAGCACTGATAAAGTTTGATATTTTTTGCGCTAAAAAGGCACTTATAAATACTCCTTTTATAAAAGATTATAAATTTATTATAGATAAAAGTGATCCTTATCAGTAATTTTCTGAAAGTGTTGTTAGAAGTGTCCCTGGTCTATTTAAAAAACTGTCACCATGACTCAATTACTCATGATTCTTAAGCTCTTGTGGAACTCCTCTGGTGTCGGTGTAACTCCTCTATATCCCTTTAGATTAATCAATCCTATAATACAATTTATGTAATATTATACTCTTCCTCTATCATTGGTTTATATGTTGGGTTCTACATTTTTCATTTTTACATTTTTCTTAAACATAAAGAACCCTACACCACTTATTGACTCTAATAAAAAAATGAGTTTTGTTCTATTTCTTCATCTCTATTCATATGTATTTGAGTGTAAAACCCATTTTTTCTAAGAGACACAAATATATGGTTTACTATACTATTGAAATTAATAAGTATACCTCTCATCCCCCCTCATTTTTCTCTTCCTTTGAATAATATAGGTTCCATAATATAGGTAGTTTCCCAAATTTAATTCATCTTATATGAAAGATTAAAGATTTTAAAGGCCTCATTATTAGTGTGTTTAAGGATTAGGGGATACAAAGTTGTTGCCCTCATTTATTGGTGATGACCATATAGGGACCAAGGTATGTGTGAAAGTCGTTAAAACATGTTTTGTGGATTTTGGTTATGTATGTAAATTGTTAAATAATGAAATGGTTTATTTAGAATAATTATTTTGATGAATAATTTTTTATTGAATAAAAAAAAATATTTAACTAATTAGTCATGTTCCAATAAAATATTTTTGGGATGCATGCTGTGAGTTTTTTGTTTTTTTAATTATTTCAATATTATTATTAAGATTTAACCATGGGTTACAATGAGTGTTGGGTAATTTCTATGGTAGGAAAAATATTCTCAATAAAATATAAAAAAAATTCCTAGATTGGATAGATTTGAGAAATAATTGGGTAAGTAGATTTAGAAATACCAAAAAACATATAAAGAGAATATTTCCCTAAAGTAAGTGAGTTATCCATGGTTTAATAGTTGAAAAATAAATATATCAGAATGATTTATTAATAGATTTACTAATCCAATTAGATTGATAATTAAGTTATAGGATAATAAATAATTTGAAAATATAACTCACATGGAGAATAACTGTATAGAGAAAAAAAATTATTAAAATATACTTTTGATGGTTTGGATATTTATGACCTATAAATCATGTTATTTCTTATTCATGGCCATGTTGCATAAAATAGAGATTCAATCCCCCTATTTTATTTAACCCTTTGTTGCATTCCATAGAGAAACTTCTCTTCTTCTTTAATAACTATTTATCACTAGGTTAAGGCACCATCACACCTTCAGTGATAAAGGGTCCTTAAGAATATTACTATGATTGAAGGCTAGTGTAATATCCTCTAGGCTACAATACATTGTTTTCTGCTTCAGTGTTATAAATCAAACATATTCCATTTAAGCATAAATTTGGATTCCACTCATACTGTATTACATGTATGCCATTGTATTTTATCTTTTTTTTACATTCACATTTATCCTTGAGATAAATTTTCCATTATTTAGGTTTTATATTCCTTTAATGATCATAGGATGATACCCTAATACTCATAAGTTGTATCTGATACTAGTTCTTTAGGGACACAATTTATTAATCTATTAGTTTTTTGAATAAATAAATTTCATATTATATCTTTGTTTCATATAATATTTTAGAGTAATACATCAAAATAATAAATTTAGGATTGAAGTCAATAGATTCATTTTATTTATTAGAGTAAAAAAATTATTGATAAATACTGAGCATAGGTTTAAAAATCACCCTTTAAAGGCATTTAATTTATTTGAGGGATATTACGTTGGAATAAGAAAATTTCTAAAATTTGAAGGTGATAAATCCCTGAGTAGACATAAGTGATGTCTAGTGTAAGTGGGATGAGATTCATTTCTTCAAAAACCATTACAGTGTAGGTATTCAAATTCCTCTTTAATTGAGGAGAATTTTTGAGTGAATCCATTAGTGTAGGTTCCTAGGCTACTTTAACCCGTAGATACATAATTTTCTTCCATATCTTGATGATGGATTAGACTCCCTCTTTCAAACTATCCTTCCTACAACTATCAAGAGAAAGAAGGCAATCAATCATTTTATTATTGATTAAATAAAGGTAGGGAATGTTATTTTTTACTTTATTATTGAAGTATTATATCTATGTCAAAGTTAGTAACAATTTTCATGAATGATGGATGAAATTGTTGAATTTTAGTCATGGAGTGTATTGAATTGTTATTATTCAAGAAAAAATAAAATTTTGACTACTCATGAAGACAATGTATTCTAAACATGGTGATATTTCCAATTCCAAGTAAGAACAAACTGTTGATGATTAAACTTTGAAGTTATTAGGGTATCAATAACATATTTATGTAAAAATGAAAAGAAAACAAGAATTATGAATCTTCATAGTTTTGAATATAATTAACAACTTAATAAGTCAGGGTATAAAATTTGAGGTTGATTGGAATAAGCACGACCAACTTATTGACCCTAACAAGTCAATGTTCATTAGTTATCTTAGGGTCACAATGACGATGAATGTGCTGATTGATATTGGGTCATGGTGACACGTCTAACCTATAATGAAGGAAATACTTTGGAAATCTATAATGGTAATGTTACAATATACTTTCTCTATTTTATAGAAAAATTATATAATAAAATGTTGATATAGTTTTCATTATTCCTTGTAGACTTTGTTTATTTTAAATTATTTACATAAGATATTTTTCTTAATGTCCACTAGAAATGCCCATAGAGGCTCCCAAACTCTTCTGATGAAGTTACATCTTAGGGATGATGAGGGAAAATCCCACCCACCACTTAGTTATGCACACATTATAAAATATGAAACATGGATTACATTGTACAATCATTGTAATGAGAAATAATTTCAGGAGAATTGTGGTTAATAATATATTATTTGAAATTATTTATTTTATCCATCTTGATTCAAAATTGTTAAATTATGAAACAAAAAAAGAGTGCTGAAAATAATGAACGTGCATCAAAACCAACATACCCCTACTGCAAATTAAGGATGGGGTACAATTCATTAAAGAATAAATTGGAATGTATTTTTAATCAATAATTAATGTTTAATTATGTGATATTAAATAACATATTTTCCTTTGATTATATTTTAATTGATGAATAAAAATATAAATCCACTTCTATCCCATGTTATATGATATGGGAGGGGGCTCGTGTAAATAAAGATGGTATATTAATTGATGAAAACAAAAAAATAATTATGGGAAGAATTTGTAAGTATTAAATAATTATAATTCATTTTGATTTATAAAAATATTACATAAAAATAAATATGTTCATATTTTTTATATAGTTTAGACACAGGAATCAGAAATGACCATACCCGAAGAAAAGAATCTTTCAGTAGCTTTGAAGTAGCCTGAACAATTTGTTCGCGTTAGAGGATTAGGTATTAGAGTTTCTCCTTGAACTTATTTTGAGAAAATAAAACCACATAAAGATTCATATAATATGTTGTGATGTATGCAGGAAAAAATAGACTTACTGTGAGATATTATTTTGTTGTCTAGTTTGTTAGACCGAGGTATAAGAAAGGATCAAAGAAAACTGACGATGGAGAAAATATTCTCACATGAAAAAGTGATCCAACTAGCTTTGAGGCTAGTCATTCCTCACAACCACATACATTACCAGAGGAAATAAAATTTTTCATTACTCTTTCTCCTAAATATGAATCAAACAGCTTCTGATAACTTTATATTACTAAAATTATTTAGGGTATAGTTGTATGTGATTTTTATTTTCCAACACCCACATACCACATTGTTCTGATGGAAAAATGTATAATATCCTAGGAGAACAACTACACAATCAACCCCTCACAAAAAATCACATGACAGTGGTGATTGGGATAGCTTGGGATCCGACTATTGAGTTTCATGTTCCACTCGTTGGTCTGTATATTACAAGAGTTGAAGCTGGTATTGGAGATTTCATAGTACAACCATATAATATTATAAAGATAGATGAGTTATATTTTAAAAAATGTATATAAAAACATGTAACACATGATTATAAAAGATCTAAAGTTAGGTATGATATTAAAGATTAATAAAGCATCATAGAAATGAATGGTCGAATAAAGAAAATCTAGTGGGTCAGCCTAGAAAACAAAACAACCTTCTAATGGTAGATTTTCTGCACCAGTTTAGGAGTAATATTTATTATAATTACAACTTCAATTTAGAGACCACATTTAAAGATAAAACTATTTCTTAAATTGATTATAAATAAAACATATATGGAGATTCCTTCATAAACGTAATTTTTTTTAACACTCCGAGTATCTCAAGAATGAATGGTCTGGAATATTAGTTGTGTATAAAAACATAACATACATTTTCAAAATATGTATGCCCAAATATTAATATGAATATGTTTTTTTATTTTGATAACTATTCATATTTTGTATAGGTTTTTATATTACAACTATATAAAGGGAAGATATTTAAAAGCAAGATTTGGATTCATTAATCCCTATTAAATTTCTACACTAGAAATTACTTTAAATAAGGAAAAAATATATAAGAGAAAAGATGAGTTACTCAAAGACATTAATAAAAAAATCATCAGACAATAGACTCTTTTTTACACCTATAATGCAAAGGTAAAACTATATGATCTAATCACATAAAATATATTATATGATTTTTCATTACATATTTTTTTTTTGTTTTTTTATGAATCACTAGATGTTTATAGTAGTCAACATAGACAACCCAAATATTTATTTTTTTGGATTCAATGCTTGGATTTCCAAAAAACGATCACACATGATGTGTATTGTGAATATGTAACACACTAAAATCATCATTTTATAGATAAAATTAAAATTATTATTTTTTCTATGTTTTAATGAATTTGTTATGATAGGGTGGTTGGTAAAAATAGGCTAGATCATCACATGAAGCCAGTGTTTGAAAATCTCAAGCCTGTGGATTAGTACAACTGGAAACAAACTAAGGTATACAAAGAAAGATATAATTAAAAAAACATTCCAAAAATAATTACTTATTTTGGTCAATATTTCTATAGTTTCTGAAACACGATAATGCCCTAGATTATGGATATTATGTTTGAAAATTTATGAGAGAAATCATAAAACATGAAAGGACCAGCATCCCCCAATAGGTATTTTATGAAGTTAATTAAAATTTCATGAAATATATTTCATAGTAACTTTCTTTTCTATATTTTATCAGTACTATCATGATAACTGAAAAAAATAGTTACTCAAAAGAAAAAATCAATTTGGTTAGAGGTGAGTGTCCAGCATACTATTTGTCAAAATATATCCCGACAACAAATTTATTTTATTACATTCTATGTCTATTATCTAGTATGAGTTATGACCTTCAAAATATTATTGGGGTGTGAATCACTAGTGTTATAGTGATTATATATTATTTTTTTATCACTTTATCAAGGAGAAGAGTAATAGAGGAAATCAATTTTTTTAGAGTCGCTGACCAACAAACAATAAAATTTGTGGAGAAATGTAGAGGTGAAGGTGGAGGAATAGGTGAAGCCAGAGGCGGAGGAAGAGGTGGAGGTGGAGTTAGAGTTAAATTCGGAGACCGACGTGGAGGAGGAGGAAGAGGCGACGATCAAGGCATAGGATAAGAATCACTAGCTTTAAAATAATAATATTTTTGGTAAATGAAGTAGAATAAGGATCATACAACGATTGGGTTTTTGAAAATTTATTTAAAAGTGAACACCGCACTTTTCACTTAAGATAAGAGCCATTGTACATATTTCCAGTTTAAAATGAAATTTTAGTAAAAAACACACTTGGCATACTATGAAATGATAAAAAACATTGAAATTGTTTTGGTAATTTAGGACAATCATCCATACATCATTTATGATTTTTAGGGATCATTAGAACCTCAATTGAATGAATGGTGTGACTTGTATGAATCTAAGTGTCTGTTATTAGTTTGAAATTGAAATTTTAATACAAAAATAGTTCCACTCACTGAAAACAAAGAAAACACACTCAGATTTTATTGATAATTTGGGAAAATGATTCATAATTAATTTATGACATATATGAATTAATCTCATGTCAAACCCACACATGATTCCACCTGTATGGATCAATGTGTGTGTTTCCAGTTTAAAATGACATTTTAGTGAAAAAACACACATATCATACTCCAAAATGAGGAAACACATTCCGATTGTTTTCATACCCTAATAAAATTATACATGAGTCATTTTGGACGTGTAGAATTCATATGTGCCTCAATACGACACATGGTGTGATCATAATGACTCCAAGTTCATCTTCTTATTCAAAATTGAAAATAATTTTAGTGAAAAAAACAAACATTCTCAAAAATAAACAAACCCATTCAGATTGTTTTGGTAATTTAGGAAAATAGCCCATACATTACTTATGACCTATAGGGATCTTTCTCACTTAAATTTTATGCATGATGTGGCTGATATGAATCCATGTGCGTCTTATTGATGAAAACTAACATTATTTTTAATAAGAAAAACAATTCAGCTACTCAAAACCAAGAAAACACATTTTGATTATTTTGGTACTTTATTAAAATGATCCATATACCCTTTGGGAAATGTTGAGATCAAACACACCTAAATTTTATGCACTGTGTGACCAGTATTACTCAAAGTGTATGTTATCTTTTAAAAATTGACATTTTAATACAAAAAAAGTGTCACTCAATGAAAACCATGAAAATGAACATAGATTGTCTTCATAATTTGGGAATATTATTCCCAAGTCATTTGTGATGTGTATAAGTATATCTCATGTTAAACCCACCCATGATACCACTTGTATGTCTCAAAGTGTGTCTTTCGAGTTTAAAATGTCTTTTTAGTCAAAACCACAGGTGGCGTACTCAAAACTGGTGAAATGCATTCCGATTTTTTTGATAGATTAGTGCAATGATCCATGAGTTATTAGGGGTATTTAGTATTAATAATCACCTCAATGTAATGCATTATGTGATTGGTATGACTCAAAGTATGTCTTTTTATTCAAATTTGACATTAATTTTAGTGAAAAAATAACTAACATACTCAAAACAGATAACACATTCGTATTGTTTCTGTAAATTATGGAAAAAATACATACATCACTTGTGATGTGTAGGGATCATCTGAACCTCAATCCAATGTACAGTGTGATTGGTATGACTCCAAGTTTGTCTTTTTAATCAAAAGTGACATTAATTATAATCAAGAAAACAACTGTAATACTCAAAATTGAGCAAAAGCATTCCGATTGTTTTAGTACTTTAGGAAAATGATCCATACATCATTTTTGACGTGTAGGGATTAGCCTCACCTCAATTCAACAAATTTTTTGATCGATATGACTCCAATAGAACCTTTTTATTCAAAATGTACATTAATTTTAGTTAAATAATTACATACTCTATAATAGTGTTTTATTTTTCTTGTATTTGTGTTAGAAATTATATTTCATTTAAATTCAGTATTTGTATCTTATATTTGAATTTTTCTTTATTTTATGCAAATGTGGTGTGTTGTTGTAGCACACTGTACCTATTTCTAGTGATGTAGTGTGCTATAGCGTCACACTACATTTTTCACCTTTATCAGTGCTATAAAAGCACTGGTAAAAGCATGATTTATCAGTACTTTAAGAGGCACTTATAAATTTACCATTTATCAGTGCTTCAAAAACTACTAATAAAGGACTCCTTTATTGGAACTTATATAGGTGTTGTTAAATTCTATCTTTATCAGCACATTGAGAAGTGATAGTAAATAATACATTTATCAATTCAAATAAAAGCGCTGATAAAAATTATATCTATCATCACTGATAAATGGGGTTCATTATCAGCACATTAGAAAGTGCGGATAAAAGTATGATTTATCAGTGATTTTATTTGAGATGATAAATATACTCTTTATTAATGCCTTTTTAGTAATAATATCCACGTAATTTTAATGGTTCTTTTTCAACATAGGTTTCCATCAATAAATCTAGAACTTGACAACTCACCATGGAACCCCTCTATGTCAATAAAAAACTAGCTTTTTCAAGAAACACAATCACCTCAAAAATGCTTCACTATTTCCTTGAGGGATTATTTCCCAACAATATCCCCCTTTGTTTTTGTTGAAAACTCTTTCATAAATTGATATCTCTTTATAGCTTCATCCATATTCTACCAACATTAACTTCATGCGATGTAGATAGCGATCAAAAAATTACTCAACACACACTCTATGTACAGATGAGTAATGCTCGGCATGAGAAACAATAGTATAATGCAAAGTTCATCAATGAATCACCTCATTCCTAACACTAATTCTTGAAACCAAACAACTGATTTCATCACAAACCTTAGTTTTCATTATATATACCATTTGATCTATCACTCCTAGCATTGTAATATTTTTTACTCCTCCTACTCCACTTATTTTTCTCTTGTGTTTTCCATGAAAAGCTCTGGATGATCACTTTGAACACTAAATAATTCTCCCCATATCTTGCTTCTCCCCATACTAGCTTTTACCTGTGTCTTTTCTAAAACATTTTATCCCCCTTGAATAGTCACACATTTACCCCCTTTGTCAAATAACCCAAAGGACACTCAATTTTGGTAAGAAACATTAGAAATAACACATATCAATGAATTAGGAAAAACCTACCATATATATGGGAGAGAGGGTCCCACAACCACATTTTTACATTTTTGGGGAGTCAAATGAACTCCCAGATCTAGTTGATGTCTTTTAAATGATTCCTTGGGTAATCCCTTTGTGAGAATATCAGTAACCTAAAGTTGTGCAGGAACATACTCAAACTTCACTTGCCCTTGCTCCACATTTTCCTTGATAAAATAATATTTCATTTCAATGTGCATCATCCTTGATTTATGGATTGGTTTTTTCTAAGATTGATATCACTTGAATTATCACAATTGATTCTGATCATAGGTGTCACATCAACTCCCATATCATCAAGATGATGCTTCATCCACAAAAAATATGTGAATTCTTGAGTGGACATAATATACTCATCTTCTACGATACTCAATGAAATGAAATCATGTTTCTTACATAGCTAACAAATACAAAAACAACCAATATAGAAAGAACCTTGTGACATTGATTTCCTATCATCTACTGAACCATCCCAATCTGCATGTATATATCCCAATAACTCTAGCTGTGATTTATAATTATATATAAAACTAAAATCCACAATTTCCCTTGATATAGTAAAGTATTATTTTCACATCAATAATTAGGATTTATTTGAGATTGATTTGGTATATCACTACTTGGCAATTGGAAAAAACAATATCATTTCTTTTCACAATGAAGTATAGTAAAATTCCTATGATTTTCTTGTATTCTATGATATTATCTTCTTTTCCATCATCATATTTTGATTGTTTCATCCAGGTAGAAACTGGATTATTCACATCCTTGAAATTTTACATTATAAATCTTCTCAAAATATCCATGGAATATTTTTATTGAGAAATGAATAATCCATTCCTCCCATGAGTCCCTATAAAGAAAGGAAAAATTTCTTCTCTACAATCCTTGACATTTCGAATTCACTTTTCAGGAATTCTAAAAACATTTTGAATTGTGATTAATATAATCCACCAAATATCATGTCATCAACAGAAGTTATCACCATCATATTTTGATTAAATTTTTTATTTAAATAGAGATTTTAATCCCCTTGACCATGCTTGAAACTGAGCTTCTTCAGAAATAGATTGATCCTTGAATACCAATCTCTTAGTGCTTGCTTTAACCCTAATAGAGCCTTCCACATCTGGAAATTTTTTTCACATCTCCATGAATATAAAAACCATCTAGTTGTTTGATATACAATTCATCTTCCAAAAAACCATTCAGAAATGCTGAATCAATGTTCATCTAGAAACATGTAATTTTTTTCACTACTATGGGAAAAATAATCTACTTTTCTATAGCCTTGAAACAGGTGAAAATATATCATCAAAATCAATGCCCTCTATCTGGGACTACACTTTGCACAGTAGTCATTATTTGTTTCAAATAAATGTGACATCTTTATTCATCTTGTTTTAAAAGAATCATTTATCTCCCAAGGAAATTCTTATCTGTTGGCCTCAAACCAATCTCCCATGTCTGATTATTCTCAATCTGATCTAGTTTTTCATTCATAGCATGAACTGAAACTTCATCTCCAGATAAATTAGAAAAACATTGAGGCTCTACTAGAGATAGAAAATATTTTTACTGTGATGACTTCATTCATCTTGTTTGAATGGGAACTGTCTAATCACCAATGATATTTTTCCTGTCAATTTCATATTGAATCTTTGGATTCTTTGCAGATACAGATTTTACTTCCTCCTACTCATCATCAGTGTCTTCTCCAAAATCAACATCTTCCACTTATTCTATCCCTTTATTTCGTACTTCGTCATCACTTTCATCAAGAAATTTTTCACTATGTTGTGGGATATTATCTTCAATTTCCACTATAGTGACATCATTTCTCTAGAAACCTTTTCCCAGCCTCTTATTAAAGCATTTATATTCTTTTATTTTTCCATAGTATCCAAGGAATATCCCCTCATTTCCACGTCACTCATATTTCTTGTGTTTTTTATTATTAGAAATAATGCACTTGGTTCCAAAGATTCAAAAGTATTTCACTGTTGGATTCATCCCATGACAAATGACATATAGAGTCTTTCCTTCCTTTGGATACAATTTATCCCTATTAAAAATGTATACTGAGGTCAATAATTCTTCCTTCCAAAATTTCTCTGGTAGGTCTTTTTCAATAAGAATCGTTCTAGCCATGTTTTTTATTATTCGATTTCTCCATTCAACCACTCCATTATATTGGGGAGTTCCCACTAAATAAAATTGATGCCTTATCAAGTGTTTCTCTAGATTATCTTCCACCAGACTATTTGTTAATTCCATACCATTATTAGTAAAAAAATTCAGAATTTAATACCCAATAAAACTTTCAGATTCCCTCTGATATTGTTTGATGCAACTGAACACATCAGAATTGTGAGAAATTAAAAATAACCATGCCAATTTATTATAGACGTCAATGAAAAGGACATAATATCTCTTTCCATCAATGGCCCTTGGTGAGATAGGTCCACAAACATCATTATGTACCAATTGAAGCACTCTTGATAACTTCTTTTCCAATCCCTTTTATGTTTTTCTGATGATTTTCCCCTATTGACATGCATCACATGTATGAGTACTATCTCGTGATATATTAGGTAGGTATCCATATGAATAAATTTTTTCAGATATTACATGGATGGTCGGCATAGATGACCAAGTCGTTTATGACAAAGCTTGATATCTTCTTCTCTGGAGAAAAACACATATCCTCTTCACCAATTATAAGGTTTTGATTCCACTTTTTCCTTTTTACCTATAGAAGTATTTCATCATCTCTTCCTTTGATTATACACATCTTCATGGTAAATCTTATAGAATACCTTGAGTCACATAGATGACTGACACTAAGAAAGTTGTGGCTGAGACCTTCCACTACCAAGACATCAACATGTATAATTTCATTACACCCAAATCTAGCCTTTCTTGAACCAAATATCTTCAGGACTTCATCATTTATAAACTTGAAATTATTTTATTTGTCATATTTTATGCATGTAACAAGTTCCTTATTTTCAATCATATGTGATGTGCAACAACTATTAAGGATCCATACACTAGTGTGATCTGATGCTTTAATGTAAATTTCTTCAGCCACTTACATCTCAACACTCTTCTTCTAGATCCATGCTTTTTACTGTATACTTGGAATATATTAGAAATATTGATCTTCTATGGAGTTTGATGGACCATCTTCATCCTACAGAGCTACAAATCAATTTTTAATTTTCAGATCACTTGATAATTCTCATATCTTCTGCTTGCGATCACATGAGTTCTTATTTGGCACATCTCTTTGCATGGTTAATATGAAATGTCTAGCCATGTGACCAAATACTCAACACCAAAAACCATGTCCCTCTAAATATGATCTATAATTCCATTCTCTATTTGAATACCACCTATACTCTTGTTCCCTATTGTATCTCTTGGCTGTGAAACACAGAATTTTTAAATGTCCCATATTTCCAAAGCAATAACACATGATGTAGGGTGCATTCCTATGTGTCACTTATGCACCACTAAGTATCCCTTGTCTTCTCTGAATTTTCTGATTCTGCTTCATCCCTAAATCAACCTTCACTCTCAGAGTGGGTGATTGTGGTCTGATTTCATCCATGGTTGATTTTTGTTTATTATAATGCCCCATACCAGCTTTATCATTTAATTTTTCTTATTTCTTATGGTTCTCTAGGGCTCTATGCTCCCCTTACAGCTTTTCCTCCTTCTGGGTAATCATCTTTACTGATGTCCCACTAGGAGTCAAGAGTTTTTCTCATCCAAATCCCTTTTTTTATATTTTCAAAGAGCCACTTTAAGGAAAAGCGGTAATTTTACATCAAAAAATTCAAAAACTACACCACATTACAAAAACTCACACATCCCTCCTTCTTTATAGAAAAACTGGTACGCCACCATAGAGATGTCAAATTCAAAATCACAAACATAAAACACATTCCAATCCACCTATCATCTGTTATCATTACGAATTTGTTTGTAGATCCACCTTGAGTCACGTAGACATTGAATCTCTCACCCACATTGATTTTAACTGATGTCATAATCATCATCCAGTCACCTTCATCATCTTGCCTCTCGGAACCACCACCGTCATCATCACTAGAGCATCCATCGCCAGCATCATTGGAGATTCCATGACTATCTTCGCATTCCTCATCGCTCGACAGTATTGTCCACTGATTCGACGTCCAACTGAGACGATACACACACTCCACACACTGCCTGAAAAACCCACCACCCACAATTGTCACGACTCCAGAAAAACACATCATCGTTAGCAATGCATCATCATGAACTTTTTCTACCACGCCTCGACACCACCTGACTCAAACAATGACAAACGCCTTCAACCTCGAAACCCCATGAACAATAATCCACCATTTGTCGGATGACTTGATCCCTTTTGGTGTTAGTCAAACTATTTATTTCACAATTCTGTTCCTCTTTTTTGAGCTTATACACATCATCATTTTTTATGCTCTCTGGTATTTAATACTTAAGTTTTTCAATTTCTCTCACCAGATCAGATTTCTCTACTTTCAGCTATTGCATATAGAGTTTGAAAACATGAACAACATTGTTGTATTTTTTTTGTTTTTTATATCCAATCATTTATCTCCTCAAGAGTTGCTTCTAATTCAACCCCCATATTGAATCTTCCTTTAACTTCCTCCTCAACAATGTTTGTTTCCACCTTTTTTCTAAACACAACCAACAATTGCCACCACATATTTTTCTCCATGGTCATTATAGTTCTCAATCTCTTCAACCTATGATTCATCTGAACTGTCACATTCTTGTGAAAGAATATTCTTCTTATTAAATAAATTTTGTCTTAAATTTTTTATTTCCCTTCACATAGGCTAAATATTTACTCATAGGGATTTCAACATCCTCCTCATCATCCTCATTATACTTCTTTGGGAACCTTTCTTCAAGATGACCATCCTTCCCACACCAATAATATGATAGTGGAATTTTCCCCTTGAACATTTCATTTTCTATTTGATGATTTTAAGAAATGAATGAAATCTCATCATTTGTCTCTTATTCTACCTAATAATCTTCAATAGTGAGCTTATTCATTTCTTGGAATGATACGTCCTTAGATTTCCATTTTTTTCATAGCATTGTTATCATCATTTCTCATTTCATAGGACACAAGGGTGTTATGCATGTTATCTATTGTGAGGCCTTTTGGATCATTATCTTTAAAAACTAAAACATTCAGATTGAACTGTGGTGGAATTTTCCTCAAGACACTCTTTGCGATATTTATGTCTTCAATGACTTCTCCATGAACCCTCATGTATTTCACTATAACATTTACCTCGTCAATGAATGAATCAACAGACTCATTTGGGTTCATTCTCAGATATTCATACTTGTTCCACAATACTTGAAAATTTTCTTCTTTGACATATTTATCTCCATCAAATATATTCAATATCTTTTCCCACATACCATGTGATGTCTTTCATGACATCACCTTCGTATATATTTCATTAGAAAGGGATCTACCTAGAGAATTTATTCCTTTTTTGTTAGAATCTAGTTCCCTTATTTTGAGATTTTGATAGACCACCATTATTGATATCCACTGATATTTCATGCATAGATACAGTAAAAACATCCATTCCCTAAAATCAGAAGTAGAGTTTCATCCAATTCTTCCATAACTGAATGTTGTTCCTAACGAATATCATAATCCAGTTATGATTTATAACCTCCGTTGAGGGAGAAAAACTGAAATTAACCTTCCCTATGATACTAATTTTTAGGTCCACTAGGATGAATATTTTGAGAGGGGGTGAATTAGGGTTTGAATGTTTAAAACAACTTTTCCTTTTGATATTGTTCCACAGTTAAAAAAACATTTTTATCTCTCTTTCTCGCAACACAGTATGGATAGAAATTAAAACATGCATGAGATGCGACAATTTTACTTGGATCACCATCAATCAGCTACATCCAAGGAGAATGCAATGGCAATGTGCTGATGTACCAAATCCACTATTAGTGCACTATTATTTAAAATATCTTGAGTAGACTCAGTATGTCTCCCAGTTTACAACCACTCAAAATTTGAAAGCTCACTGCTCTCTCAACTGAAGTGTGATCACTACTTCTTTAGAATATCTACTCACTATTTATATACCTGTAGGTCTCTTCATTATCCCTAATGATTGAATCCTCCATTATATTTATATGCATTATTGATTTCCCACTTTCATCCACTAGTTAATATCACTTTTCCATTGGTGTATCCGGTAACTACAAACCATTCATGCAACCCTTACTATGTCATGTGTGGAAGTTTTATGCATTACATGCAAGATTCTACTTTTCTCTCGAAACACCTCTTGTGCACAACTTGAATCTTATACGCAACTCAAATATTTTGTGAATCCTCATTACCATTCATAGAACTCCAAATATTTCATGCAACTCCATTTGTGTATTTTCCTTAAGTGATCCAAAGATCTAATTATCTCTAAGTCTTGAGATGGCTCGAATTACGGGGGTCACCTCTTATTTATAGGAAATTATAACCCCTATGCAGAAGAATCACCGTGTCATGAAATAATTCTTCCATGTGTGAAAAACCACATTTGACGCCGCCTTTCCTCCAAAAACCTCTTTTGCACAAACTCATCATTCAAGCACATCACGCCTTTTCCATTTTTCAATGATTTGATCCTGAAACAATCCTTGCACGTGTGATTTCAAATCACTTTCAAAATTTCATGATAAATCTAATATTTTTTTTCAAATTACAGATCATGCATTCCCCTTACTTATCCAAAAAACCCATGTCTTCATCTCCTAAATTTCTGGCAAAAAATTATGGCAATCACTATAAAACAATGCCACATTGTCTTTGTTTTTTTACCTCTATATTTTCTATTCCTTTTTCATGGTTCTTTGTCAACATAGTTTGTCATCAATAACTCTAGAACTTGAAAAATCACCAGGGAAACCCTCTTTATCAATACAAAACATTCTTTGTCAACAAAAACAATCACCTCAAAAATGATTCAATGTTACATCGAGGAATGTCTTTCCCAAAAGACAATAACCTCACACAACATGTGAATCACCCAAAATGATATAACATCAATAGAAAAATAACACTGTAAAAATATTAATACCATCCCTAGGTACTCATATTTTTCCATGTACATGAGTTAGATACTCCCATGCACAAGATTATTTCCAAGTCCAGACACATCCTAGTCATCTTTCTACCTTTCCTAAAAATTGAAATAGAAGAAAAGGATTATCGGGTGTTCTGATACCAGTTTGTCACGTCCCACAATCTGGCATTATCTCAAGTGTCCACAAAGGTGTGGTTACGGGACCTCAAGCGCACCACATCATATGATAGAGGCTGTCAAATCGAATATGGGGTGTGAAAGGTATAGTGGGGAGACTATATGC
Organism: Viscum album; assembly: GCA_963277665.1. NCBI lineage: Eukaryota > Viridiplantae > Streptophyta > Magnoliopsida > Santalales > Viscaceae > Viscum > Viscum album. The sequence continues at coordinate 780,384,794 of OY728161.1, forward strand.
CCTAGTATGAAATATAATTTCATATGAAACAAATCATATTTAAATCGAAAATAATAATAAAAGTAAACACAACTATAATGATCAGAGTAAAAACAATGTGAAATATAATAATAAAAGCTAACTGAATAATCCAATAATAGTAAGGGGATAATGTTACGACCAGATGGAATGTAACTACATGTCATTCTAGACAAAAAATAAAAGAAAAATACTATAAGACTTAAATAAAAGACTCAAAGTTCCGGGTCTTGAACTCAGTTTGATCCCATCTCCAAACTCCAGCACAAAAGTAATCAAGCGATCAACAATAAGGTCCTTTACCCTTATCCAAACCCAGGTCCATAAAATCTACTCAGGTTCTTAATGGTGGCCCAAATAGGATGTGATTAAAACTCAGTAGGTTGACACCACCCTGTCTAAACAAACCAGTATAATAAAAAGTTAATAAAATAATGAGATAACCAAGTGTATTAATTAATTTATAAATTAATAAAATACAACCACAACATGCTTCTGCTCCGTGTTGGAATATGTATGAGCATGTTTTACAACCATAACAACCACAACCAAATAACAAAGGAAAATAACATTCTTTATCACCATAACGGAATATCTTTGAGCATGTATTAAGACCATGAAAACCACACCCATATACCCATACTATAGTCACAAAAAAAATCCGAGTCCATGACCTATAATCATTACAACATTTCTGCTCAAATCCCTATAATCATTATAGAATTTTCAGGTCAAATCCCTGTAAGCATTATATCATGGGACTAGGCCAAACCCACTCTCTATGAACATTATAGCATATATGTGTGTAAGATCCTGGGCCTATCTTTTTATATAATCATATCAACATAGAACACATTCCATGTCATACAAAATGGACATCACAATATCAAATCCTTTATATCAATGGTTAATTATGCTAATTGAAATTATTCTTTCAAGATACACTTTTCAATTCAATTCAAAATTGATTAACAATTATATAGAAAGAAATAAGCCATAGTTTAGGGATTCTAAAATAATAAATCACCCTAGGTCACATGTCGTGCCAAACATAATTTAAGCCATTGTCCAATTATAAATACAATTGAAACCAAAGGAAATCAAGTGATAAGATCATTAAACTATTTAATGAATTTGGTGACACACAATGAGGGCACAATCACAATACTATATAAAATTGGAATTATCAAACCATAGGGTCAATGTTTAGACCCCATGCCTTATACTGATGATCCAATAATGCTTCCTATGACCAAATTCTATAAGGAAGAATGTACATATGACTGAAAAGAGGTTACTAAATCAAAATTGTTCAAGATCAAAACCAACAATGCAATTGGGTAAAAGGATTTCACCACAACAGGTGGAGAAGAAGAAAGAAATGGAAGAAACTAATTAAAAAATACTTATCAGGGATTGAAGATTTAAAAAAAATGTCTGGACGGGGGTTTGACACTCCAAAATCACCTGGATAATTCCCTAGGGTCGAAAGTGGAGAAGCTAAAACTTAATGAAAAATAAATCATCCACAATGCATGTTGAAAACTATAGGTAAGGAATTTACATGTTGTGTACAGCAGTTACATATCGTTTAAATGTTTTAAATGGTATACATAGAAAAACCCATCATCTCAAATTAATTTAATAAAAAACATGAACAATTACATTACGTTTAATCCCATTAAATGATGTGTAGATGTTATTCAATTGACTTTTCCAGTCCAATTTTAATTTTATGCAATCCAAACCTCTTTTATGCTTTTCAAATCACCAAGTACCCATGAAACATGTAAACCATTTATAACTGACTCCATTAATTCAAACAAGAATACATCATAAAACATTAGTTCATTTTCTCCAACAAAGGTTCTCTATCTTGGAATAAGACTCATCCACCAAGGCATAAACAAAAAACCTCATAGAGAGATATACTTAGAAATAAAAATGAATCTTACACCTTATATTTAATATATAAGGTGTTGGTATCCCCTTATTTGATGTTGGTTTTACAAGCACACATAAAAAATCATTCACTGAAACAAAGGTTTATATCTACCTTTGTTTCCGGACTATTTATTCTAGAAAAAATGATATTAGAGGAGGGTGAGAGTAGATAAATCTCATCTTTCTTTCAATCATGTCGCAATGATTTTCATGTTGATGATATTTTTATGTTTCTCCATGATTTCAATTTGGAGGCCACATGGTGAATATTCCTTCCTATATCAGGGTCTCTAAAACACTAGTTAGCATGAACCACATCTTTTTATTCCTTTTATTTATCCCAAAATATCTTGAACCTGAGGAATATTTCATATTTTTTCCCACTTTAACCATGTGTTGTATTAATAAAATGGTTTAGTTGTTTGAGGTGGTGGGGGTCATGTGAGATATTTTGAAAACCATAAAGTATTACCTCTTTCACTCGACCCCAGGAAATGGTCGAACCTTTTTTTGATGTATTATCTTTAGAAATTCTCTTTAAACTATGTAAAAATGTATACATGCTTGCAGTAGATTATAAAGGTCATCCATCCACACTGCATACTGAAACTAAACCATAGAGCCATGAGATTTAATGTTTCCCCCATACTTTTTAATTAGGACATAATTCATTGATGTACACACCAAAGATTGTCGATACACTCAAACATTTTCATATATACTCAATAAGTATCCAGGACAACCATTTATATCTCGGGGAAGGACATCTGTAAATGCCAACAAAGGCCCATGTAGGGGTGAAATATTAGAGGGTGGAGGAATCTTAGTTGTTACACAAGAAATAATTGACTCTAATATTCATGTCCTCCCTCTAGAGAATATTTAGAACACCGAAGTATCCAAAGAGGTAGACCAAGATGAATCCACGAAAGCCTATTTTTTCCCAAAATTTATCCATATCCTAACATTTTAATATGGTTTTGTATAGGAAAATCATATCAGGGTGACTTATAGTGAAATGAAGCTAAAGAATATGAACCTAGTGAGGATTTCCAAGCTCATGAAAGTTCTGGTATAGGATTTTTATAGGTAAAATATCCAAAAAAACCAATCACACATAAAAAAAATCACAAACCATATGAAAAATTGGTCATAAAGGATTCTGATTGGAGGCGATGTATGAAACCCCTCCCATAGCGACCAAATCGTTGCACCACATATGGAGGACATAATGTATAAGGAATCACTACCTAGGAAAAGGAAATCCAATGATTAATACCCATAGAAGATAACCTATGATACACAGATAATCCAATTATCTACAGATTACCCGCATTACCAAAGAAGACGTTTTATGATAAAGACATCTGATGATTGACAAATTCATCAGTCTAAAAACACTAAACACTAAAAGATGATCCACAGATCTGAAAATGAACTATATATTTGAACTTATGAAGCTCTAAAGATGATCCATAGATCCGAGTAAGATGTATCATGATGCAAACATCCAATACGGCAAAGCCAATGAAACCAATGACGCAGAAGATACGAGTTAACCACGATCCAAAGAATAAACAAATAATCAAAAAAATGGTGAAGAAGAAATATAAATTACAAATTTGTGCGGATGACACCTAAGATCAATGGAGATAAAGAAAACAACACCCTACTAATCAGATAAATGATGGAATAAGGAATCAATTTCCAATCCTTGGAGAATGTCTAGATGAAACTCCCATAGAGATGAGACTGAAACTCTTACAGATATAGGAGTTTAGAAGTAATTATATAAATATATATAAATATATATAAATATATATAAATATATGAATAGATATATGGAAACAAATGTAACCAAATATATATAAATAAATTGATATATTAAAAAATAATTAACAAAACAATATAGATCATGGATAAAATCACATGGGTGTGACAATCGAGGTCCCATGTTTGAATCTAAGTGAAGGTGAATTCATGTGTGGGAAAGAGTGGTGTTATAGCACTCATAAATTATAGGTGTAGTTATAGATGAGAACAGATAAAAGATATCATGTTCTAATAATGGAGGGGGTGGCCTCCCTGAAAATCTCCAAGAAAATCTCATGCCTATTCACATTTTTTGTCTTTTATTGGTGCTAAAAAATCACTGATAAAATGGGCATTTATCAGTAATTCAATAGAACAAAAAAGTGACCTTGTTTAATGGTTTTGAGAAAATAAATAGTGTTTTAGCACAATTAAATGGTTTTTATAGAATTTTTAAAATTTGGTTTTGTTGTAGTAAGTACAATATAATAATAATAAAATTAATTAAATTTTTTTAATTATAATAATGTTAACGAGTTTAAATATAATAATGTTCACAAGTTTGGGTTTTTATATAATATATAATAAATACCTGAAGCCTACTTGGTTAATAATAAATTAGTTTATATGAAACATTAACCCTACCCAAACACAATTAAAGGGTACCTGAACCCAGTTTAATCGGGACTGGTAAGATTAGGTTCTCCCTTTTCAGGTACACATTGCCATCCCTATTTTAGTATAACATAGAAAAAAAATATAAAATATATATTATGTGTTAAAATTTAGAAATATAATAACAAAATATAAACATATAATATAATATATAATATAGATTCAATTCATTTAGTATTAATTTTTTGTAATTAATTTTTTTTGTTATTCCTATTAATTTAGTGATTAATTATTGTCATTATTAATTATAATTTAATTTGTTCGGTATTAATATTAATTTTTTATTATTATTTTTCATATAATTATATCAGTATAACCTTCCTAGTATAGCTAATTATATATATTTATAATTTTAATTACTTCCAACTCTACTTATTATTATTTTTATACCTTATTATTATTATCATCACAATTTCCCCACATAGGTAGTGTGGTGACTTGGGTGGGTGGGGGTCTGGGATGGTGGTCGTGGGGTCGAATCCTCATACTGATTTATGTAATTATGTGTCTATTTTAATATATTATTGTTATTATTATGATTAAAATGTTTTGAATTATAAAATTGACCTAATTTAATTTATAACCTTGGTATATCTAATCAAATATATATATACACATGTGTGTAATTATTATATTGTAATTTTAGTCAAAGTAGAATACGAGTTCTTAATCATTTTGAAATCTCTTTAATGAATATAGAGTTCTTTTTTAACCATGTTATCATTAGAAGTGTGGACCATATCCTCAAACCCTAAAAAATAGACATTGACCCTCTTTGGATGGACACTATCAACACGCTCCCTACTCACCTTATGGCTCTACATCACAACCACTTCCAAATTCTTTGCCTCCCACCAGTACACCATCCTCCATTGTTTTTTCTGTTATTTATATATATTTATATAATTATATATATACATAATTATTTTTATATATTTATATATAATAAATTGATTATATAAATAAATATTTAAACATTTCTAAAAAATATGTATATATTATATTTTATATAAATATGTGTGTGCTGATAAACATATATGTATTTATCTATTTTTTATAATATATGTAAATAAAATTTAATATATATATATTAAAAAAACTAATAATGAATTTATTATTGATATTAGTGTATGTGATAATGTATTCACAATTTCAATTATTCATGTAAAAATTGATTATCAAAGAAAATACATTCAATCAGTGACAGATTGGTTGCAGAGCAACATGATTGAATCAACATATTTTATGAGACCCCTCCACTACATTTTTTAAATTTTGGAAAACTAGTTTAATGATAACCCTATGTGATTACACCCCCCATTCCCTTATCTATTGGCCCCATCCCTAATGACTATCCCCATCTATACCACTCAGATTCCATTAAGTTTTATTATCCCCAAAAATTTCTCTCCTTTAACCCATCAGTTACTCAAGAGTACTTGACCAATGTTATGACTGAACATGATATCCCAACACACCAACGCTGTTCTCCAATGCTAATAAATGGGTCCATGGGTGTTATTGAATATTTCAGTGGTTGATAGATGATTCATCATTGAGTTGATACTTGGAGACATGAAGGAAAGTAAAGATGATGGTGATCCCATATTGAGCATCCTCAGCTAGGAAGAGTGGGACTAGAACGACCCAAGGATTCTAGAGAATAAAATTCAATGGTTCATGATGGATAATCTCTACACACTCATTAATCTTCTCTCTCCAATCACATTCCAACATGTCACCATTGAGCGCTTATATACCATGTGGTTGATAATCCCACTAGATACTCTAGAGGTATACCATGAAAAAACTCATTTTCTAGATTTGTGGGGGTGATGATTTATTTTCATGAATGAGCCTACCTAGGGCGTGACAACTCATGAGAACCAAATTTCCTCCATTCCTAATAGAAGTACCCCTTAGTTCTATGTCACGTTCCTCTAGTTTTTTCCTTTTAATTTAGTATTCAAAAAAAGTGAAGAACATATGATATTGGTGGATATTCTATCTACTACCTCCCTTGCTGAGTATGGAGTGTGGTTAAAAAATGGTGGTCATGAGAAATTGGAGTGATGGATCTAGGAACAACCAATGCAATTTTCAGGTCTGGTCCCATCAAAAATAATGTAAGATTTGAGTGGTATTTATTATATTGTACAATCCATGAATGTCAAGACCAATGGTAATTTTCATGTTGAATATATACAAGAAGGTCACCGAAACCAAGAAAAAATATGGTCAAATCAAATTTATAATTAATTTAATAAGTTTTGAAGAATAATGATTTCATTCCTGGGATCATTCTTTGCATCAGTTATTGATCATACAAAACCGATTATGGTAATCTATCATTATGCTTCTAGGATCAACGTGTAGAATGCCTCTAGTGGTGATACACATGTGTTTCCATGATATATGAATGACACAAATGAATCACTGGGTTCCATCATGGTTGTTTGATCATCTTTTACTGTTCATCTAGATCGCTTCACCTTTCTTTGTTATTGAAAGAGTTCTCTTGATCTTCTCATTCATGAGAGGATGTGAGAGGGAAAACGATAATTCATGAGATGAATCTATTGTGTACACTGATGCTTGATAAGCCTCTATTAGAAATTATACTTATTCTATTTATGGACCTAGGTTTAGGGTTTGTATTTTAATTAATTGTACATGTTCCCTTAACAAATTATCAAATCCATGTATGACCCCATGCAATGTAATATAATAATAATAATAATATTTTATTCCAAGTTGTGTGATAACTAGCGCAATGATAAATATTATTTTACCATATTGAAAATTAATATTCATTACTGAAAATCATCTTGGTATACATCTCATCCTCAGAATTTATAGAGTATCCATATAAATATTTATTCATTAAATAAATATTTCATTCACAATATGACAAATAATTATTTATTAAATATTGGAAAATATAAATATTTATGATCAATAAATCCAAAATAAAATTATTCCTTAGTCTTGAGTATAATATTTATTCCAATAATTAAACTAAATAATAACTTAATTGAGGTGAACGGAAACACTTAGTGTGTGACCCTTTGGGATTATTTCTCATTCACATTAGGTGGGCTTGCCTAAAGTCTAGATTACTATCAAAAAATGGGTAAAGGCACCCAATAAAAAGAATTTAATGTTGAAATGTTGAAAAACTACACATTATCACTCACTATTTATATAATCCATTTGTCTCAGTATCTCATCAAGAAGGATGCACAACCATGTCATTAATATATGTGCCTGATATATATTTCATTGACCATCTAAAATAAAATCATCATTACAGCATGACCATGAAGTTTAATGTGATATTTCTATTCCAATAATAGGGTTAATATATAAACTTCCAATAATATTAAAGGTACTAATCCTTCCTCTAATTACTCATCAATATTAAGTTATTTTTGATGAACCCAACATAGCTATCTTATTTGTGAACTATAATCACCATTGTTTACAACAATACATCATAGTGGGAAAGTCATGATATTCACTAATAATAATCTTAAAGTCTAAGGGTCATTAATCATTCTCACAGAGAGGATTATTCAATAACACATAAACATGTGGAATTCTTACAAGCGAGTTTGTTTGTATAATCTCCCATCTTAGAGATTACCAAGAGCAAACATAACGAGAAGAAGTATCATATTCTTATGAGTACTCACACCTAACAATCAACATTCTATGTGTCTTATCAAAATAATGTTATTTGACCATATAAATAGGTTTAAGAGTTTCATTATAGCATATCATGGTTTTCATCATAGTGGGGAACTACTTTAAGTATTAATACAACATATACTCTAAGAAATTATTTTGTTAAAATCACAAATAAACTATGATTAATATACAACAAGATACTTAATTTATGATTCATTTCATAGAATATAAATGTAATCTAATGTACAAATAGGTGGTTCTAGAAAACCGACTCCAACAGATTCCCACTTGGACTATAGCCAACTTCCTTAGAATTTATGTTCAATAGACCTCACATGATTATCATGTTTCTGCTGAGTTTTGGCATTAGTCAAGGGGTCCACAACATTGTCTTTTATGGAATCTCTAACACCAATTACTTCGCGTCTCTAAGAAAAATCCCTCAAGAGATGATATTTTCGACATATGTTATTCAGCTGTTGATATTACTTTGGATCCATTGCAAGATACACCACTATAGTACTATCACAAAATAGCATAATAGGGTCATTAATAAAAGGTAACACATCAAGCACTTAGATGACGTTACATATCCAAATTTATTATTTAGATTCCCCATAATCCAAAATATACTTAGACTCTACTATAGAATCTGCAACCAAGGTTTTCTTTGAGATCTTCTAGGTCATAACGCCTCTACTGAGAGTGAAGACATATCTTCTCTGGGATTTGAATTCATCTAGATTTGTTTGAAAACTATCATTTGTATATCGTTTTATGACTATTTCATCATCTCCATCATAGAATAGGAACATATCCTTAGTTCTTCTCAGATACTTAGGGATAGTTTTGAATATCATCCAATGGTGTTAACCTAAGTTAGCTTGATATCTTCCCATCACATTTAAGGTGTAAGCAACATCAAACCTAGTATATAGAATAATACCCATGACTGACCCAATCACTGACACGTATGAAATACATACCATACTGTAACATTACTATTGTTCCTAAAGACACCTTTTTGTAAAAATATGATTTTCATGTGATATAGGAAATAATACTATCTTGAATTGTTCCATGTTAAATCTCTTCAGTTTCATATCAATATATGTACCTTTACATAGACCATGATACCACTTGGATCTATCAATTTTGGTATTGAGACCATGAATATATAATTCATTAACTATGTACTTAACATAGAAGAATTTATTTAACTAGTATTTATCAGACATTAAGAGTATTATCTCATTTACAATAAGTAGTATGTCATCTTCATTAACTATTAAGAATATAACTACACTCCCACTGATACACTTATATACACAAGGCACACATTTGTTCTTTATGAAACCAAATTATGTTATGGATTCATAAAACAGAATATTCCATGACCTGGATGCATGATTTTATCTATAAATAGATCTTTGTAATTTGAATATCTTTTTGGAATACTTTGGAGTCACAAACCCTTTGAATTTTGTTATATAGAAATCCTCCTAAATGTTCTCATTAAGGAAGACTATTTTTACATCCATTTTCCTAATCTCACATTCATGGTAAGACACCATGGAATGTATAATTCTAATGGATTTTAGAAATTCAACCAGTGAAAAGGGTATTTATAGTCAATGTATTTATGTTGTTTTAATCTTTTTACAACTAGTCTGGACTTATAAGTACTGACATGTCCATCCATGTGTAGTTTATTTTTGAATACCCATTTACAATTAATAGGATCTACATCCACTGGAGAATCTACCAAAATCTTGACTTGGTTTTGGTATATGTAATCCATATAAAAATTCATAACTTCTTTCCAATTTGAAACATATGTTCCACTTACTGCTTCATTACAGGGTAGAGGATCGCTATTATAAATTAATAGAGGTTCACAATCCTTAATGACTACAAAAAAATATATTTTAGGTTCTATAATCTCTTTTATACTCCTATGCAATACATAAGTCTATGGAACAGTCTCTTCCATAGAGCTCTGTGGAATGTTTTCATATAACAACTATTGGGTATCTTGATCCTGCACTTCAACAAGGTCTATCTCACTCCCATGATCTCTTTTATAGATATTATCCATCTCAAGTAATGTTGGAAGTTTTTCTACCACATAATTTTCATATGAAGTGTCATATCGGTTGTATCCCCTTGTTTCCTTAGTATATCTTATAAAGATACGCATATCTCCTCGAGGTGTAAGTTTGTTTCCAAAAATAACTGCAAAACAAGATTCACATCCCCACACTCAGACATGCGACAACACATGTTTATTTCAATACCAATGTTCATATGGAATATAATTTTTTTATTTAGTTGGAACTCAGTTTAGAATATGTGTTGATGTCTATAATTTTTATCCCCATATGGAAAATCGAATACTCACATGGCTCATCATTGATCTAAAAATGTAAAATAGGGAATGATTCCTCCTATAATGTACACCGTTCCATTGTGGTGTATATGGAGGAGTGATTTGGGATAAAATCCCTAAATCCTATAAATAATCAATGAAGAATTGATTAGGATATTTATATATTGTGGTCTGAGTGGGTTTCTTATTCTTCATAACAATCGAGTTCTCAAATTTATTCTTATATTCCATGAATCACTCAAATTAATCTAACATATACCTAAATAACTAGACATATCCATATATAATAAAATCAACAGTAAAATTTATGAAGTATGAGTACCCACCCCTTACATCAATTGAAAATAGTCCACAGACATTAGTATGAACAAATTGAAGAATCTCTTTGGACCTTACACTCTTTCCACAATAAAGAGATTTAGTCATTTTTCGTAGTAAACAAGCATTACATACACCAAGTGGATTTAGTTCAAAATAATCTAAATATCTATCTTGTTTTAATTTAGCAAAACACTTTTTGTTTAAATGACCTAACTAGTAAATCCATAATCAGGTGTGGTATGAGTTTTTTGAACTTTTTTCATTATCGATTTTCAATAATTGGTTTGTGTAATCAAACACAAAAAGGACAATATTTAAATATGTTTCACCATAAAAAATGATTTCATTATAAAAAAAGGAACAAAAATTCATAAATTTCAAAATAAATCCATATGAATCATGTCAGGATACATATATAATGTTTTTCATAACTGGTGGAACATAATAACAATCTTTAAAGACCTAAATTATTCTCATCAGTATCATGAGTTGGTAGTCCCTAATAGCCACAACAACAATCCAATCTCTTTGGGCTATGCGTAGATCTACCTCCCATCAATAAATTTTTTAAAATATATCTGTATCCTATATTTTAATATATATATATGTGAGAACAAACATCAGTATTTAATAACCAATTAGAAGAAATTGATAAATTGAACTAGATAATGGAAACACCTAAATATTCCCCTTGTTTCTTAGACCAAGTGTCACTACTAAAAAATAAGGCTCTAGCCACGATATGAAACTGTGGATATAGGTCCAAAAATCATGGCTATATGTTATATCCATGGTTTGAGGAACAATGGATGGTATTGGTGTGGCTATATGGAAAATCCTATAGCCACGGTTTCAAACCGTGGAAACATCCCTATAGCCACAGTTTATAAATTGTGGTAGTATGTTAAGTAATTAAAGACCTATAGAAACATTTTTAAATCATGGATATAGGTCTATAGCCACAGTTCTAATGTATGGAACCATACCCCCCCCCATTCCAAAAAAAACATCATGATTTTCCCCCTTGCACAACCCCATTACATCCATGTCCCCTTGAACACCCCCCTGCACTCCCTGCACACCCACACCCCCTGCCTAGCACCCCCTTACACCCCCATCCCATTTTACCCACATGTCCTCTTGCACACACACCCTTTCACCCCCAACACCTTTACCCCCCACTACACATCCTCCCCCTTCCATAGCCATGACCCTTGCACCCCCCCCCCCCAAAGTCCTCTTACACCCTGCTTGTCAGCTTGCACACACCCCCTTTCAACCCCAGTCCCCATGCAGATCCCCCCTACACACCCATTTCCCCTTGGACACACCCCCTTACCCCCCTCCACCCCCTTTCACCACCCCTTCACCTTGCACAGCCACTGGAAACCCCCCCCCCCCCACCCACCCACCATGCACCACCCACCTAGCCCCCCTTTCACCCCCCCCCCCCGTCCACTGGCACACACCACATACACACCCTTCCCCTTTCACCATCTTCACACCCGCACACCTGCACACCCTCCCCCATGTACCCTTTCCCCCCCTGCACACCTGCACTCCCTCCCCCTTACACCACATTCCTACATGGGTAATTCCATCATAAAAGTCTAACAAAACTTAATGGGTGTTTTGGTTCAAACAAATTTTTTAATAAAAAGAGGGAAACCCCATACCGGGATATAAAAAGGGTCAAGTATGATGTGTTCTTTACAACTAACAACGACATCAAGTATAAGGAAAACAACAAAGAAATAATTCCAAACAAGGTATACCACTGTGTGTTTTCACAGAATACAAACCTCCATTAGAGGTGTTTTATTACAAAACCATGACTTGTTTATAAAATGAAAAAAATATCATAACTAATACTTATTCAAGAATTGAAATTTAAAATAAGGATAATTCAGAAGGCATCTAATTGCAATTTATAACATTCATGAATTATAGAGGCTAGAAGAGGGACACTACCTCAAATGAGCCAAGCCACACTCAGTGCTTGGCAATTTTATCAGTGACAAATCTAAACTGCTTCATCCATCCTCTAGGAATATGCACCATTGCATATACATAAGGATGCCCTAATCCCTATATATGTGTCCACAAGGCGTTGAACCTGCACAAGAGTATCCTTATATATATGCTCACATGCATAATCCCATTATCACCCACAGAAGTATGAATTTTCCATATATATACATAAGCACACAAATCCCCTTATATGTAATTGTTCTACCATTGGTGGATATATATATAATGAAATAACTTATTACATATGTGATTACCTATACATATGTGGTGAGTCTCTTTTGACTCTGGTTTCCACAACAAACGTGAACCTGTCACGAGAGACTTCAATAAAATACTAGTGATCTAATGAATCATCATTAATTGAACCTAAAAATTGATTTGGGAGGAACATGATTAGTGAGAAAGGCAATAATATAACATGTGATGATGATAATAAAATCAACACTTGAATTGAAGGTTTCCTCTCTAATGAGTAGCCAACATATCATGCAGTTTAAATTCATGAAATAGGGATGTGGAACATCCAATTAAACCTCATACATCATTGAAATTAAACACGAAATTTAAATTTTACATAATTATAAAATAATCATATGTAATGCATGTACACCACGTTATAGTTTATAAAATTTTAAACAAGCATTAAGAAAAACGTAACGTAGTATATAAAACATTATTCTTTTCTTTATACATTAGAGATAGGTGAAACCACTTCTATGTTATGTGGGAGTATCATTTTCTTGGAATTCGAAAACCTATCAAAACAAGTCTTTAACTATTTTATGGGTGGTGAATAGGGAGTATTAATAAAATTATATTTAATTTAACTTGTATAGTATTTTTCATAGACAATACATACCAAGTACAAATTCTTTTAAATTGAATCTTTTGACATGTAACAATCAATATAGATGAATAAAATAAATTAGAAAAGGTAGATGAATGGGAGTAACATTCAACTCAATGCATGACAACACATAACACTAAACTGAAGTGAATGAAAAATTACCACAGACCTTAGTAGGTAACATCCATGACAACAACGACTATATCCACATCGCCTGCTTTCAAAGCCATCATGGACATGCCCCTGTAGACTCCATCTTGTGTCATCACGAACTCAGTGCCCATAGTTTGTAAGTTCCATCACTAGGATTGAATTATGAAAATTGTAAATTAATATACATTTTAAAGGTTGTTATGATATATTAAAATACCTCCCCCCCCACTACACCCCCACCCCTGCCCCCTCTCCTTCACACCCCTGCCCCCTCCCATACACTCCACCCTGCCCCTTCCACTAGCCACCAGCATGCCACTCTACCCCCTGCACTCCCACTAACACACCCACACCCCCTTCCACCTACCACTAGCACACCACCCTGCCCCTTACACACACCCTACACATCCACACCCCCTACCCCCTTCACACCCCCTTGCACATCCCCTTCCCCATGCCACCTTCCACAAGCACACCACCCTGCCCATGCACACCCCACTACACACCCACACCCCCTACCAGCTGCCACCAACACACCACCCTACCCCTGCACACCCATTACACACCCACACCCCCTACCCCCTTCACACACCTCCTACACACCCCCTGCCACTACCCCTGCACACCCCCTACACACCCACACTCCCTACACACCCACATCCCCTGCCCCCTCATACCCCTCCTACACACCCCCTACCCCTACCCCTGCACACCCCCACACTGCCCCCTTCCCAACCACCTACACACCCCCACACTGCCCCATCCACTGCACACCCACACCCCCTATCCCTACACACACACACCCCCTGCACCCTTCCCCCTCCCCATCCACCCCAATTCACACCCCCTAACCCCTACACACCCCATATACCCCTTCTCCCCCTCCCCCTACCCCTTCACCCCACTAACCCCTCCCCCTGCCCCTACACCCCCTACACACCTGCACACACCTTGCACACTAAACCAGTATACACCACAAAATATACCAAACAATAACATCAATATGAGATAAAATTCAATGTATAAACTAGGAATAAAATTTGCATCTAAAATGTACATCAATATCAGTATCACCAAAACCATCATGACACTCATCATCTCCTTTAGAAACACCAACATCATTATCTCCTCCTTTCAAACCACCATCATCATCAACATTCGCATTTTCATATGCACCTAAATCAGTGGAATGAGTAGAGGAATCCTCATAAACTGATCAAAAATAAAAGAGAAAATATTTAATTAATGAAAACTTAAAAATGTTGTCACTAAAATCAAAAAATCAATACAGATTTATTCTACTCATAGAAAATAACATAAAATGTTAAAATATATTAATTCCATGGATATTAATGGAATTTGAGGGAACAAAACAATGAATTAAATATAAAAATTTATGAAATTTCTAGTTTTATCACTCCCCCAAACATAGTTTATTGAAATATAATGAAATGAATTGTCTATTGGACTTCCTAAAAATGAGAAGCACCTCATGAATATGAAGTTCACAGCCCTATCAGCTCATCCATGAATCAAATTTCAGATAGTTTAAATTGTATAAACCTACACTGTCATTTGACTATAACAATTCCTGTTAATATGGATATTATAGTCAACTACTCTAATAAACCTCAAAATAATTGAATATTTTCAATCCTTGAGTTCCATGATACATGAACTTTTGTAAACCCACAAAAATAATTCTTAAACACACACAATTTATTATCATCATCATTTATTTGAAATCCATATAGTTTACCAATTTAATCTTCCATAAAAAAAATACAATGATAACCTCAATACAATCAATTAGTGAAAATATTTTATCTATAACCACCCAACCAATCAATGAATATCCCTTTCTCAAAATTTTGACTATGAATTTTATAACTTATCTATTTTCATTAAGAATATTTCTGAATACTTGATTAGTGAATATGATATTTTCATCTATTTTTTGTGCATAAAATTTCTATGTGTCATAATTTTTTGACTAATATAACTCCCCATTCATAAAATTAATCCAATATTAATCATTGGATGCTTAATCAAATATTTTTAAATAAAATAAATATAAGAGGGAATTTCTTTTGATTATATACATCCTCCTAGTTTATACTACTGCAGATTTGTCTCCCAAAATGTTCTCTTCATCTATATGTCTAGTTATTGTAAATATTTTAGATGTAACATGAATATTTATGTCTTTTTATGTTTCATATTCATCAAAAAATTATATGACGGAGTCCTCACTACCACTAAGAGAATCTCTAGTCTCTTGTCAAGATTCACTTTTATCTACATTATCTTCAATGATTATTTCATAGATTCCTTTTTCTTCCCAATACATTATAACATATTTTATTTCCAAAATTTTAAGGAATATATTATTAAAAAATAGATAAACATTTCTTCTTAAGGAATACAAATGAAATATAGCTTCATCATGTTATTTTTATACTTTCCTTTATTCCCTTCCATATTAAGAATATAGAACTTACTACCAAATACTAGTAAATACTTCAATATCAGTTTCCTTTTATACCATAGTTTAAAAATAAACATTTTAACCCAGCTAGAGAATAAATCCATTATATATATATATATATATATTGCATTTGGTACCACATATTTCTACCTGTACCTTATAATACCACTAGAGATCACCATAGTTTGTGTTATATTAATGACGGTTTTACTTTATCTATCAACCACCCCATTCTATTAGGGTGTCTACATTGTAGTATCTTGTTGAACAATATCATACTTCTCTAGATACTTCTTAACTAAATAATTAGTGAATTAAATTCCGTTATTATAAATTGGAGCATTGATATTAATTCCAAACTAGCTTTCCATAATACATTTATACATCTAAAGATAATAAAATACTTCAATTTTTTTACATATGAATAATATAGCCTAAATAATTGTATCCATCCAAAAATAAAATATATTACAGTCATCCTTTTATTATGTTCTACTTCATTGGTCCACATGCATATGTATTAACTATGTTCAATACATGCATATGTCTTATTTTCTTAGGTTTAAAATATTTACTTATGATATTTCCATTTTTGAATACATGAAAAGTTTTTTCTCTATCACTTTTTAGTTTTGGAGTATTAAAATAATTGTTTTACTGAACTAGATTCTCCATGATTCCTTGATTGATACCACTAAATATTTTATTCCATATATTGACTCCATCTTTCCTAGATAAGGATAAATTAATTTATTCCACATAAATTTCTAGATATTTCAAGCTAGAATAATAAACTATTCTTGTGACTTTGATATTTTTTACCCCACATTACTAAACTAAACGTTTTTATTCACCATAGAATTTTTATTTATCAAAAGATTAATGTTTTCATCTATATGTGAGGAAAATAAATTATCAAATATCTATGTTCCCTCACTAACATTATTTTCAATCCACTTAAAATAATATTTATTTTCTTCACTTCTTTCCAAATAACATCGTGACATAGTGGATTTTTAATCAAAATTTCCAACGTTCTCTCATATGAAGTGTATAAATCATTATTACGAACATTAAAATGATTAAAAATATTCACATGGTTACCAAATTTATTTCTCAATTTAATTATTAGCGAAAAATATCTTCCATAAAATCTTATTCCAAACCCTCTTAAATGATTAATTTTCTAAAGTTTATATTCACAATATATGAAAAATTAACTAAAAAAATATTTGAACTATATCTTTTGAAAAAAGTTATGCGTGATAACATTTCAATATCACAGTTTCTCTACACAAACTCTTAATCATCCAATACATTCCTTAACATAAACACATGTATAGTGATAAATTGGACAACATTCCAACTTAAAATATTTTCTTATCAACTTCCACTTCTTGTTTCTTCAAAAATTTAATCTTACTTGTATCATTATTGTATTGATCATTATAAGTTTCATGTCATAAAAAAACTTCCTAATTAAATTGGATCATTTATGTTTAATATAGTCATCCAATCAATTTAAATATTCTCTTTTTCATGTGTGTTCATTTTAAACACTTCCAAAAAATAGATACATTTTATTAATTAGTGACATCCTCTTATATTATATATCCCTTTTATTTTACATAGCTTTTCAATATTATATTATCAACTTTATTACATTTGATATTATATTCAAAAAATAAGTCAAATGATGGTGTGGGTGTATAAAATAGTATTTATAATATTGCGTAATATATAGTGTTGAAAATAGTATTTATAAAACTACCCAAAATAATGTATAAATTGAAATAAAATATTAAAAAAATTGATCCAATAACACAAAAAGAGTTGAAATTATAATTTTTTTAATTTTTCACTACTTCATATAATAATATAATACATAATTAATAATTCATAAAAGCAATGACACTGACAAAGGTTTGTAAGATTCAAATGTATACAAATGCATGGATTAAATAGTTTGGAATACAATGATGAGAGGTATTATAATCATCCCCTTTAATTTTGGTATCCCATAGGACATGATCATTATTTAGGAGATTTAAATCCAGAACATTTTCTTCCCAAAAATTTATAGAATGTGATGGAAGAAATTGATGGATTTTCCTGATATAAGCTGAGAATGGAATCAAAAGAGCCGATCCGAATCATTTTGTCTTCAATGTAGGTCAATGACATGTCTAAGTCGGTGTACATAATTCCCTGAAACAAATAACTAAAAAATGGGTATTAAAATCATGATTATAATAAATTCAACCACCAATCTGTATAAAGGAAATGATGAGAACTAAATACCACATTGGAGCCAATAATCAGAAGATACCTAGTGAGGCAAGGAGTGCAGTTGCAAGGGATTTCACATGATAAATTGAATAAGGGTGGATTTCACTATGGTCCCCTTAGTGGGGTCAGTGATATATCATGGGAGGAGGATCACCAGGGTAGGACTTGGTTCAAGTGAGAAATCAAGAAGGTAGGGTCGTTGTTTTGGAGGAGAAGAACCATGGGGTGGCCGCGTGAAAGAAGATGGATCCAGAGAGGTGGAGTAGCCGCGTCTGAACCATGTCAGGGACGCGTTGAAGCCATTTTAGATCCGAATTTGAGAAAGAGAATTGTGGTGAAGTGGGCTGGACACATCGGAGGCACATCAGAGGAGGTGGGGGGGAGTCCGCATCGGAGCAGAAATGATGTGGAATTAGAGTGGCCGCACCGGAGGAGGAAGATTGTGGGAAGGTTGGGTTTCCCTTTAGAGGAGGAGGATCATGGAATGTCAGGGAGAAGATACATGAGGTGGAGGGGTGATAGGATGAGGGTAATGAGGGTAATGGTAAACTGGGGAGTGGGGGTGGGATAATAACCACATTTAGTGAAATTGTCATGGCATTAAATTGGATATAGCCATGTTTATTATTGTTTGTGGCTATAGTCATGTAGCTATAGCCCTAAATTGTAGTAGTGTTGGGTTTTCTTCTAATAGACCTACTTATCACATGTGAAATAGATAACATCCTATTCCCTTAATTTCCCTTTGATATTTATCTTATTATAAGAAAGATTCAAATATGATTTAGGATTATAGATCTTTTCCCGGTCTTTCCTTTTATTCACCATAAAGACAGAAGGTTTTTTAACTTTATATCATATTCAACTTGGTGAAGAAGAGTTATAAGATCTAGGAGAGACTTATGTGTGTTATTTATATAGAAATTGATAAAAACTAGAGAATATTTTAGGGAGTGATGAAATAATAATTTTATTGTGTAGTTTATTAGGCAGCTTAAACCATATAACATCTAGGCTTTTACTGTAGCTAATGAGTTTTACTACATGTGTCCAAGGTGACACACCTTCTATTTGTTTACTATGAAATTGTTCCTTGGATATCCCAAATCTTTCATGACCAGTTCTCTACTAATATATACCTTGAAAATGTTGGAGAATTATATAAGAATCCATGTCACCATGTGACTACATGAGTCCATTAGTCATATATAAAATAATTAAACACGAATCATCGATTATGACTCTAAAATGTTTATCATTAACAAAAAATATACCCATCACTCATTGAATTTGTATAATGATAAATAATTTGGGATTCTAGCATGTAATACTTCCATTCATGGAACAATACTACCCCAAGGAATGTGAACCATTTCTCAAAATTTCTGCTATTTGGGAGACATCCCTTCACTAAAATTGATCAAAGTGATAATTTAGTTGAAATACCTTGAATTATTATAAATTTATAAAAGATAAGATTATTAATAAATTAATTGATTACAATTCATGAGATACATAAATAATTTAATTTTATTTGTTTTCATACTATTTTATCAAGTCTAAATGTCCCTCACTACTGAACTCTAAATGTTCCATTACTTTAGACATTCTAATGTCGAGGATACATATTTCCCTTTTTATAATCCTAATGAAGGCCATGAAAATTATAATAAATTATTTTGGTAGGATCTATTCCCAACTAAAAACTATAATCTCCTTAAACCATTGAGTGGACTCACCAATCCATAAATCTTGACTCATATTTACTCAACAATTGACTCAAAATTTGTATTGGACAGTCAAAGGCCATTAAATCTAATAATGATTTGGTTAAGTCAAACCATTTCTGTATTTAAGACTTATGGATAATTAAATGCATCCACTAATACACATTAAATATGGGTTCATCTTAATTCAAATTATGAAAGATTTAATGACTTAATTTTAACTTGGGGTATTTTATCCATTATGCATAAATTTATCTTATTTTATCATTAACATGTTTTTCTAATATAAAATTGATTTTACATCAGATATTAACCATGTTATGATAAAATATTTATGTATAACCCATTTATTTTAATTCTATATTTTAATATTAGTTTATATATTTATGTGATCACTGTCATGAATCCAAAAAGTAAATAATTCATACGATTGAAATAAATAAATAAATGACACAATAATGATATTTTATCAAGTTGTTGATTTTCTGAGAAGGAAATAAATCAACATATGACCTTAGGGACAAAATCCTTATGGTGATCTTGTAATGAGTTACAAGACCGCACATGTTCACTTATTTATCTCCCGTATTGGTTTCATATCAATTCAATCATGGACCACCTCCGTGTCAGATCCTCTGTGAACTGACTCCACATGACTTCAGAGACACCTTTTATTACCTATGTTATATAAATTGAATGATGCTGATGGGAACAAAATTATTCATTAAGTTGAATTATATAAAATAACCTTGGACATGCATGTCCTACATAATGAAAGAGGGAATAATGACTCGCCTGCTATCGTTTTTAAATTATTAATAAATAATTTTAAATCCATGTAAAAAAATTAAATTAAATAAAACCAAAACATACATTGGTCTGGTCTGGCTCATAATCAGTCATACACATGAAATGATTATACATTTAAAATAACTAGTTAGTATCTCATTCAATTATTTCTTTAATAAGATAAAACACACACAAATTAATTCAACAAATTATCTTATTAATCAATTAATTAATTTTGTTTTATTTTATCCTCATCTTCAAAATACCATCCGAGGTGATTTTAAATAAAATATGTAATTTGAATTAATTTAAAACTCAATAAAATAGTACACAATTTTTTACTTGTAAAAAAATTTGAAATTACTTGTCCAAGCTATTTGGTATGATTTTAATTGTAAATAATGCCCTCATATAACATTTTTTGTACATGGAATGTGTCATTATTTCATAGCATGTGTAACCAATTTAATGTCAAATAGAATAAATGAAAATTATGTAACCTATATGATTTAATAAATTTTGTCTTTAATATATCATAACCAAACATGATTCATAATTTTGAATGTTACATGGAATTAATTAAGCATTTAATATAATAAAAAACCTAATCAATGATGTGTATAATCAAATTAATGACCCATAAAACTCGATTCGATGAGTTTTAATGGATTAATTAACTAAATTTAATATAACCACATAAAGAGGTAGAACCCATGACGTGTACAAGATAGCCACATGATGTGTACTTCTCTTCACCGAATATTCCTATTACATACCTAAGGACTCAGCGTGTACTTATTCTGGACATTTATGAAGTAAATGATTTGTATGGATGATACAAGGCATGCACTTCTAGTTACATGGTTTCTTGTTTGTAATCATTGTGTATTAAATACATTTGGTGTATTAATTACACAACACGTTTTGACCCCATGTCATATAGATTGAAATCATATGGACTACACAGAATGTAGTCAAACCACGCAGTGTGTACTCTAGTAAATCCATGTGCTACCCTAAAATTATGATTTTAAAATTATGATGTAGTTTTGAATCCTGAAAAATGTTTCCATGGAAGAATTTTTTTCTATAAAATGAAACTAAAAAATATATATATATTCAATTAAATACATATATTTATACACCCATAAAAATACACATATTCTGACATATATAAATACACACACATATATAAATAAACACATATAAATATATAAATACATATGTTTGTATGTGTGTGTGTGCGTGAACATTTTTTTAAATAAATATATATTAATATATACACACACACACAGATTTTGCAACAAAATTATATTAAAAATATATATATTAATAAATATATAAAATTAAATATATTTAAATATGTATATATATATATATAAATAAATATATATAAATATATAACAAAAAGTTCAACTAAAAATAATTATATAGCTTCTTGTCCACAAGGTATTGTGTGGAGATTCAAATATTACCATAGTCAAAATAATAAATAATTTTATTGGTTTATCATTAGTTCATGAATAAGGTTCCATGGGCTTGCAGTAGAGAGAAACTGAATTCATTCATGGGTTTCCTAGGATAGGAGTTGTGTGGCTAAATTGTTAATATTATTTAAAATATTTTAGAAATAATTTATCAACACTATAAATTAGCATTTATAAAATTTAGGCTTTAACAGCACTAAAACAATAACTGATAAAGTCATGATTTTATCATTGATAATTAATGTTGATAAAACATGCCTTTATATGTGGTAACATAGTCATGATAAATGCAATTGTCCTTTATCAATTCTCACATCATAAACACTCAACACATTTTTTAGATTTCTGAAATGGGTTTTTAGTGATTTTAAAGACTATTTTTTGTATTAGTGTTTCATACACCATGTTTCAAATAAAACCCTTTAATATTTAAAAATTTGTTTATGATTCATTCATTTTTTACAATCTCCTTGTTATTTTCTTCATTTTTGTACTGGAATATAGTCATGTTCAACATTCATTTTATAATTAAATTTAATCTTTTAGAAATATTGTATACAAATAGGACTATCTTATATATTTCAAAGCTTTAAGTGAACATAAAAACCCACACAATGGAAAATTCTTATATTAAATTGAAAATAATTATTTTATAAATTTGGATTTTATTTGTTTAATAAAATAAAATTTACTATATTTTATTTATTATATGGGGTTATGACATTAATTTTTTTATGTTGATTAATTATTTAAATTATTTCTTATTTATTACATCTTCTCATTTTAATAATTTTCGGTTATGATATACACTTGAATGGATTTCTGAAATTAAAAAATTTATAAAAAATTATGGGCTAAACTTTTAGAAATCTCCAGTGATTAAATTTTTTTATTGTAAATCTTTAATTATTTTTTTAACAATTATTTAGTTATATTTTGGTATAGTTTATAAATATTATATTTTCCACAAAATTCATAAATATATTTTTTAAATATAATTAAAATATAAATATATATTATATTTATTATATGATATTTCTTAATAATCTAAATATAATTAAATATATATATATATTGAAATCATATTGTATATTATAAAGTTAATTATAATGAAATTATTATTCATTTTTTATTATTTATAAATAGAAAATCATTATATATATTTAATTTATATATGCATGTATTTAAATATATATATATATAAGTACATACACTGTACCAACATATTACATAAAACTACATCAACAAAATATCTTAAAATTTCGAATGGGAATTTAAAATAATAGAAATTTCATCTTATTAAATTACCTTTTAATTTTTCATTTTGAATTTACATTGGAAATTTATACTCAATATTTTTAGTGTATACATACATTAAAAATTTTCAATTATAATATATACTCAAGTATTTACAATGAAATTTTATACTACAAATTTATAAAATAAATTTGATTAACATAATTCTAAACTAAATATTTGTTGAAATATTTAGTACAAATATAATAATACATAAATAAACATTTAATTTTTAAATAACTAAAATGTATTGAAAATTTTCATTAGGAACTTTTAGAGAATATTTCCATTGAAAAAATTTAGTGCACGTTTCTCCCAAAATTTTCAATTCAAATATATCATCACATAAATAGACAATGAAATTTTACATTGAAATTTTGAACAGGAAATTTCCAATAGGAAATTGAAGTGAAAAATCCCATTAGAAATTTCCAGTGTAAACAACCACTGAAAATTTACAATATAGACTTCCCCTGGAAATTTTCAGTGAAATATTCCCCTGGAAATTTCTTGTGTAAACTTCTACTAGAAATTTGTAGTGAAAACATAGAATAGAAAATTACAATTCAAATTTACCCTTTAAATTTCAATTAAGCCATGTTAATACATAAATAAAAAATATAAATTTTCACTGGAAATTTTCATTTAGAATTTATAATAAAAACCATTATTGACAATATCCATTGAAAACTTATCGTGAAATTTTACATTAAAATTTCCAACATGAATTTTTAATGTATATTTTCCAATTGATATTTTCATTTTCAATTCATAGTAAAAAAAATTTCAATAAAATTTCAAATAAAATTTTAATGTAGGATGAAATGTTTCAGTACAATATAAAAAAAACAAAACACACATACAGATATAAATATACATGATAATATTAAATTATAAATTTCATTTGTGTTGTGAAATTTATAGAACACCGATTGAAACCTTGAATCATTTCGAAACCATAAATATAACATCGATCGTAGGTGAAGCACATCGTTGACGAAGCGAGCGTCGAATTTCTGTATATCGATGGAAATAACAAATGAAAATACAAATACAAGAGAAATAAAAGAATTAGAGAACCCAATGTAGATGGATAATTCCATATCATTTCATTAACATATCAACATATTTATAGAGAACATGAGATCTGATCCAACAGTGAGAATATGAAAGGTTGTCCATTATGAGATGAATTAATTGGGAATTGAGGAGTCATCATTATTGTCAAAATTATGATATCCATTATTTACGTTTCATAAAACTTCCCCTTGGATTTAATAATTTCATGGAACAATATATCAAATTCACCTAAAAAACCATGTTGGAAAAATAAGTTTAGCCAAAATAAATGAATTCAATTTTATGAAACCTCATTAAAAACCTTATCAGGAAAACCTAGTGGGAAAAACCTGATTACGTGGAAAAGATTAAACCATTCCAAAATCCCCCTGATTATATCGTTAATTATGTCTTCAAGACATCAATTAATTTTATTATTTAATTATATCACCAATACATGGGAGGAAGACCACGGGTAATAATGAATGGTCATATTAAGAATTACAACTTAGGGGGAAGACCAAAAATTTCCATTAATTATAGATATCCGTAATAATTTATAAGATTCCTTTGGATATCTATTTATGATGTATGATTACCTCATTAAAAACCTCATCACGAAAAACTATTTAATGGAAAACACCTGATTTGGGAAAAAGAGTAAAATAACCTCAAGTCCCCAGAGTGTTGCCTCATTAAAAACCATATCAAAAAAAACCCAGTGGAAAAAACGTGACTAAGGGAAAAAGAGTACAACAATTACATGTACAATTAATAATGATCATCATTTATCTCATTGAATTTCCATGATCAATTCATAACCAAAAAAATCATTTTATAATTTTGTAATAATAATAACTTATACGCTTTATATTTCAATGAATGCGGAAGAACATTAAATTGCATCATAATATGATTTATTGTCATTTTCATGGTACATATACACATATAAATTTATATCCTTCAGAGATTAATAAAATGTGCATTTATATTTAATCCTTCTAGGATAATTATGTTCTTCATAAACCCCTTTTGAATGAAATATATCACTCATGGAAACAAGAGATTTAATTATTCATTAACGCTAAAACCAATCAAAATTTAACATTTCATATTCAAGATTATTAATTCAAAATACAAGTACATTCCATGTAATATCATGATCAAGTAATTCATTGATTTTAGAAAACTCTTCAAGAGTTTTGATGTTTGTCAATACACAATAATAATATTATGAATACAATGATTCATAAAAACCATGAGATGATAAATTCAATTTATATTCTTCTTTAACTTAATACGGTTAAATCTTATTCGGTTCACCATATAATTTTTCAGATTAGGTGATACTTCCATAATGTTTAATATGTTTTAGGCATTTCATATCCTTGTGGGATTCATATAAATATCCAAATATACAAGGAAGAATATTTCTTTTAATAAGATTATTGATATTCAATAGTGTTTTTAGTTTGGATAATCAATGCAGAACATTATATGTTAAACATTTTATAAGATCCTTTAATAATTTTGGCCAATTATTATGATGTTGACATCTGTCAAAATCCATTTCCATTAATGAGTTTTAAAATAATTGATATAAAATATATCATCAACAACATTTGATTGAG
Source organism: Viscum album (assembly GCA_963277665.1). NCBI lineage: Eukaryota > Viridiplantae > Streptophyta > Magnoliopsida > Santalales > Viscaceae > Viscum > Viscum album. Next base: position 780,411,440 of record OY728161.1, read on the forward strand.
ATCTCATAATTTTTCTAGTACCAGTGTCACTTCATGGACAATATCAAAAAAGATATAATGTTGCTGATATATTCATTTTCCTCTTCAAGGGAAAATATATTTATTCATTTCTGATCATGATGAAAAATGATTTTATAAAATCAGTTCAAATACACATCAGGTGTGTATAATCATAATATTTATTTCCAACATATTACATTCATGTATGTGTTGTGAGCATCTTTTCAATGGTTCTGTAGGACCATATAATATATGATACTCAGTATTTCATTTAATCAAAATGCATAGCATGTTATGTATACTCACTAGCTGGAAATAACACATGTGATCATTTACTGGATGCATCATTCATATAGATGGATCACATGGGGGGAACACCAATATATACATATTCAGAAGTATATAGTAAATTTATTTCAATAATAACTACTAATGATATAAATAATTTACCTCGGAAATGGGTACCTCTGGGTAAATTATAATTCAGTGGAATTTATAATGACTTAATGATAATAAATTCATTGATAATTTTGTAGACATGCATCCATTTAATAAATTCATCATTATCCACCTGATGGATGTTTACTATGTTATCAATAAATATATTCCTATGTATACTTGAATCAATATCATTCATTATAATTGATCCCATATGGCCTAAATCATCATGTCATTTATTTGAAGTTCCAGGATTAGTAAACCTGTAGTTTACAATTATTGATTAGATTGTACACAAAAAAATTATATATAATCACTTTTATGAATGTTTGTTACACATTGAGGTACCTATTTTTGTCTCTATATGATATTCATTTTCAAAAATACCATTCATATATTTCATTGAGACTTTAGATATAACAAACCATTTAGAATTTTTACTACCAGGTAGGAATTTATTCACTCTTCCGGAGTCGTTTATTAATTTTCACTACCATTAAATGCACTTATATGAGTATATACTAACACATACACATTTCCTTTTATGCATTTAATCAAAATAATATCTGTAAATATTTTGCTTCATGATCAACGCATATACGATCTCTAGGATATTTCATTGTGAAAAATCATATTTGTCATTATAATTTCCACTTAGGGTGGTTGATGAATTAATAATATAATCATAATGGTTTATCCCATCACCAAGAAGATTATTTCATAATTTAGAACTTCTAGACAAAATTTTTTGGAACTTCGGGTCCAAGTATTATTTAAAAGTAAATCTACCTAGGATAGGAGGCCCCATGTATTTTAAAGCTAGTGAATGTGGTAGTGATAACCAATGAGGAATAATCTTCTAGATTCACAACACACACCTCATCGCCATCCAAAATTATAAATCATTGAACACCATTCACTTTACCAAATGAAGGATTAATCATTTCATCAAACCTCATCAACTCTCAAATATAAATGATATCACAAATAATATCAACAATTTTCATGAATACTTTCATTCAATTAAAGGAATGATATATAGTAATTAATACTACATTTAAATAGGGTATTTAATTCATTCATAGGATGTCATGATCTATGAATGACAATTTATTATTTATCAATAATGATCATCGTGCATAAAATATAAATTTTATTGACTATGATGATCATTGTTTTATCCACTTGAGGTGGTAAAATAATTTTCATAATATATATCAGATTATCAAAACTATGTAATTAAATTATTTAATTTATGAATTATGTGAACAAAAACATCTACATTCAAGGGATAGATGAATTACATGAGTTGATATTGATAATCCATAATAATATGATAAATAATAACGTTCCCCTGGATATTTTTTTGTTGCAGGAACAATAAATGATAAATGAAGATATTCTTCAATATAATTTCAATGTACTTTATTTACATATCATACATCAGGGATGAAATATTTTATAAATATGAATAAAATTCATTGTGCTCTGTAAATATTTACTATCATCAATCCACTTATGGTGGTTATATTTTTATTATTTATTATAAACAAATACAACACAATGATCATTCAAAAAACATCATATTCACCTCTAACATGATTTATGATTAAATAAGGTATATTTTCATTCAATTCGGGGAATGAAATAAATCATTTTCATGAAATATTCTTATTCACTCTAGGGAACATAATAAAATTATTTGTTAGAGTTTTGTAGTGTTTTCAAAACAATTGCATGAATATTCAATTTAGAAATTTAATCAATTTCATCCACACTAATGGATTAATATATATATATGATATTTATTCTTCTTCATCTAGAATATTTAATTTCTCTAAAATATTTTATAAGAAATAAAATAAAGAGAAAATAAATAAAAAAAATTCGAATAATTAAAGTAAACAACATCTTCATCGTGAACCTTTATATAGTATAATCAAACTTGAAACCTTAAGGGTGAACATGAAATAAGAGATATGGAATTTCATTTTTCATGAAATGATTAGAAAACTTCGGATCAACATACGACCGTTACACGATTTGCATCAAATTTCAGCTCGACATACGACGGTTACACGATGTTCATCAAACATCGGCTCAGCGTATGAGGGATATGCGATTTTCATCAAACATCGGCTCAACGTACGACGTGTACAATATGTTCATAAAACATTGTGTCGACATATGACTTGTATGTGATGTTCATAAAACATCATCTCAACGTACTACGAGTATGTGATGTTCACCATTCAATGGCTCTATGTACAATGGGTATGTGATGTTCATCATTCAACGGGTCGATGTACGATAGGTACGCGATGTTCATCATTCAACAGCTCAACGTACGTTGAGTATGTGATTTTCATCATTCAATAGATCGAAATATGATGGGTACGCGATGCTCATCATTCAATGGTTGGACGTACGACGGGTACGTGATGTTCGTCATTCAACAGCTCGACGTACGACCGGTACATGATGTTAAACATTCAATGGCTCGATGTACGATGGGTACGTGATCTTCATCATTCAACAACTAGACGTACGACAAGTATTCTATGTTCATCATTCAACCACTTCTGGTGGTGTAGTTTTTTATTCATATGATGAATGTTGTTTCTCTCGGCATCTACTACATCGATTAATAATCAAACACATTCTATCCAAGGATTTATGTGAAAATTTTCAATCATGAGTCATTATAGCTCTTCAAGAGCTCATTATTTTTTCCACATCAAAATATTAGAAAAATAATATATTATTTTCAGATTTTTCTTGAGGGGAAAAATAAATGTAACAATATCTTAAATATAAAATTAGTCTCACCTCTTTACATGCCAAAGAGTATGTCAAAATAATAATGATTATAAAAAAAAGTAACATACCTTTTTCATATGAGATTTTTCATATGCCGATGATGGGGATGAAGATAGTGACGTCACGATGTGCATTGCAGAGAAGATGATCGTGATGATAACGTGTTGTGAAATAGATCGAACGCAGATTAAAACCACAAAACATTTTGAAACCAGAAATGTAAGATTGATCGTTGGTGATGTGCATCGTTGACGAAGCGAGCATTGAATTTGCGTATGACGATGGTAACGACAAATGAAAATGAAAATAAAATAGAAATACAAGAAGTACAAAACAAAATGTATATCTAAATGTACATATCGTTTCATTAACATATCACTATATTTATAGAGTTCATGAGATCTGATCCTACAAATAGAATAATAAAGGTTGGCCATTAAGAGGGGAATTAATTGGGAATTGAGGAGTAATCATTATTTTCATAATTATGACATGCATTAACAATGTTTCATAAAAATTTGAAAATTTTATTTTAGAAAGTTTTATTATATATTTACAAACATCCAAGTAAATTTGTATAGGAATTATTTCTTTCACATTTACACTAAAATTTCTACTGATATAAGTCAATACTATTTATTAATGAAAATTCACATCACAAAATTTGAATGCATTAATATGTATATACATACATATATGTATATATACAAATATAAATATGAAAAATAATTTTCAATTATACATTTACAATAGAAAGTAACAATTTCATTTAATTTTTCTAATGAATATTTATAGTTATCAATGGGATGTATGTCTATTGCAAAAAGATCATTCTTAGTATGATCTATTTTATATGTTTATCATTTTTCTTTTAATGATCATTCCATCTGTGATAAAATTGGAATATATTTGGATCTCATTTCACTACATAGGATCATAGGATCACCCCATAATAACCATTAAATGAATTTTTAGATTCCTAGTGCTAGTATATAAAATTAAAAATTTAAAATTTGCATTGAAAATTTTCAATAAAAATTTTCAATTCAAAAATTAACTTAAATTACAAGTGTAAATATATTAATACATAAATAAAAAAACCGATTTCGACTAGATAATTACAGTGAAAATTTGAAATGAAAATTTTCATCTAAAATTTTTAGTTTGATTTTTCAATAAAATTATTACTCATATTATATTAATACACAAGTAAATAATAAAAAATTCAAGCACAAACATCCATTTTTTATTTTCATTGGATATTTCCTTTGAAAACTTCCACTAAAAAATTTTGGTGTTTATTTCTTACACATCATATGATTCATATTAAAAGCATACTAATTATTTTTTTAGTGGGAGATTATAATAAAAAAATTTAGTGTATGCAAACATAATATTTTAATTTAAAAAAATATGTAAATTTTCACCACACATTTCCATATCAAATTTGCTCCCACGAATTTCAATGCACATTTGCACTAGAAAATCTCAGATCAAATTTCCACATAAATTTTCAAAGAGAATTTTCAATACATATTTTCCAGAAACCATATATTTCTTAATATAAATATACACTATATATTTCGAATTAAAATTTATATTTTAAATTTCTAATAAATAATAAAATGTATAAAAAAATTTATTGTCAACAAATAAAAATATAACTCAAAATTTGTATAGAAAAAATATATGTATATGTAAATGAAGGTATCATTAATTGATATATAACTACTTATAAAAATTATTAGTAATTATTATATACATATTTTAGAGGGAAAAAAATAAAAAAATTATATAATTTAAAAAATTATTAGTAGTTTTTATATATTTATAATCATATAAATAATTCTTAATCATTGTTATATGTTTAGTTTTATTACTATGATTATATATTTATTATTATTAGTTTCTATTTTAACTTGTATTTATTTTTAATTTTTTTTATTATATATTCTTTTTTATTTAATGATTATGGGTTTGATTTTTTTAAATCTCATTATAGGTGAAGAAAAGGGTATTTTAGTACAACACGTACAAATAAGTCAATTTTTTTTAAAAACAATCAATTCTAAAATGATGATCATTGGCCACATCATTATTTCCATGAAGAATGTATCTCATGGTTAACCTGATGGTCAGGTCACTTCACCAAATAGAAGATGATATTTTCTCGGTCTTAGGGATGAATATTCTTTTAAAAAATCAAACAAGTTGAAGAAAAGGAAAAATTATTCATCTCAATATGGTAATAGAATATTAGGGAGATACGGGAGGAGTTCGAGGAACCCTCTTACCTTTAAAAGGAGGAGGCTACTATGGCTGGATAGGGGATTTCATAGAGTAGACGCATGCTGGAGGATTGAGGGAGAACCTGTGCCGAAGAAGCAAACATGGAAAAGGAAGGATAAGGTAGACCTACTGCCTCCCATGTTATAGCTACCTATAGCCTCTTATCCCCTTTATATTTTTTATTTTCATTAATTATTCTACTTATTCTTCTTCAATGACCCCCCTTTAATGGATGGGTAAAATCTTCTTAGTAGTTGGGTGAAGGGAAGGTGACCATTGTTATACTTTTGCTTTGTTTTAATCAAATTCATGAATATATTTTTATCTGTTGAATAGTTTTCAATTTTCAATTTTATAATTAAAATTTAATAAGATTCTATTTTTATTTAATTCTGATTATTAATTTGTCTTGATTGGGAAATTTGTTCTCCCAATTCTTAGTTTTGGATCACACTGATTGGTTGGTCTGAAGACAAGAGGATAAGTGTTTAGTAATTACTAAACACATGAAGATTGAATAATGAACTGACTTTCTTCTTTGTGAATTTCAATACTGAATTACGTATAGCATAAATATTTCAAGGTAGTCCTATTATGACTTTCACACATTGGAAGTAGAATAATCTAAAAATGAAAATTGATTGATATTATTCTCATCATCATCCAGCATGATCAAGGGTGAAAATAAAGAGAAATGATTGTTAATCCAATCATTTAACCAACGAATAAATACAATAGACTCATTTAAAAAGGACCATTATTATATTAAAATAAGTAAAGAAAAAAATATACCCAATAACTTGTGTTTCATATGAATTTCATTATACAAGTTTCATTTCTTCCTAGTCATAATATTTTTGTTATTCCATTTACTTTTTCACTCATTAAAGTAGATTAAACACTTCTCCATAGTGAAAATTTTCTCACTAATACTGTATACCATTAGGGGTAAAATAAATAGCTTTTTATGCACCCCCACGATAGGTGTGCATCACACATCTTTGTGTTTTGGTATTTTTAATGACAAGTGACTTGACATTCCACTCTATACCTAGAATTTAACTAAGTATATTTTTGATGGTCCTTAATAAGAAATAGGTCCATCCCTTATAAAACCAAGGACCACCTCAACAACATAAAGGACCAAGGTGGTCAAACATGATGGAGTCAATCAAATTGTCCACCCTCAGGTGATAAGTGAGGGTGAATAGGGCATATTTAATGGGTTATTTAATGTAAAGTCCATGAAAATGTATACTTATTTTACCTACATAACATTTTATGAATACATATAAGTGGTTCAGTATTTTTGATGAAAAATTACTTGACATTTCATTTAATACATAGAATTTATCTAAGTATATTATAGATGAGACTTAATAAGAAATTGTTCCAACCCATGGAAAACTAAGTACCACCTTAACCACATATGGGACCTAGGTGGTTAAACACATGGGATGAAATCATCTTTCCCTAACCCAAGTGATAAGTTAGGATGCATAGGGCCTATTTCATGGGAGATTTAACATGGAGACAATGGAATAATTATTCTTATTTTTCATACAGAATATTTAGTGAGAACATCTAAGTGGTTTGGTATTTTTAATGAAGAATGACATGACATTCCATTCTATACTTATAATTTATCTAATTATATTTTAGACTATAGTTAACAATAAAACTAGGCCAGTGTGATATTTTTACATGCTGTGTAAATAGTTCACACCATTTAATGGAAAATATTGTGTTTTTAGTTAAAAAATAGACAAGTATTTCATTGTATATGAGCTTCACGAAATACACGACGTGTAAAGTGATCACATGTTGTGTAATAGTCATGAATTGGGATTTTTGTTTGTTGAATGAGTAGTTTATTATTTTATTCATTGATGGATTATATGATCTTAACCTAGATGCTCTTACTAAATGATTTTGGGAGACTCCATACCTTCCAAATCACTTGGTTCAATGATTGATCAACATTTTGGTTGGGTTGCTTCTCTCCAGGTATGTAATTCATATAGTTATTCTTTTGTTTTGGTTATGACTATGGTTTTGGATAGGTTTGTGTTCATATTTACGATTAGATAATGTTTTTAATCAATCATTTATAGTTTCTTAGCATGCCTTGTCTTCTGAAGGTCGTTCTCTTAGTTTCTTATCACTCTTGTCGAAGGTAACTATGTTTATACTAGGTTAAGGTAGGTGTTTCTATGAAATGGGTTAATTTTATGAATTATATTTCATTCATGATAAATTAATTTGGTTTATTAATTTATTAGAAGGTAAATGTGGTTTCAAATGATTTCTTGGAAAAGAAAATGTTTTTCAAAAAGGGGTTTTTTCATTGAAATAAACTTTTCTTGATTTGGAAATAGGTTTTTAAACTATGAAGTGGACTAGATTAGCATTTTAAATATTTTATAAAATTATGAGCATGTATTTGAGAATATATTTAGAAAATTGAACATTGTGGACCATAGTTTCAACGGGAAAGTGACACACGTAGCCTTAGTTTGTGTTTTACCACTAGGAGGAAACCTTTTGTGATATCGACTGGTAGTAAATGATATTTGGGGATCAAACATATGCCTATATAGTCTTGTGAGTGTATAGTATGTTGTTTCCCATAGGATAGATACCAATACGTGAGGTTCTATTTCATTTATCATTATTTATCACATGATTAGTTTCATCATGTATTATTTCTTGTAGTTTTTTATATGCGGTTGTATCATATAACTTTCTATGATAGGTTGTTTCAAGGATATGTGTTTACCTATTTCATTATTGATCCATGGATATAATTTCCTATTTTATTAAATTCTAGTTGTCATATTTTTTCTTTTAGAATATGAAAGGAATTTATAGAAACCAAAGGGGAAAAAGGTTAAATGATTAACAAGTAGATTTAATTTCTAAAAATGCTATGTGAAACTATTTTATTTTAAAATCTAGAATTGTTTCATTATTGATATTAAAAATTGTATATAAACTAGGGTGGGGTCCTTCTAGGATTTTTCTCACAATATACTTATGAATATGGTCATTTATAGATATTATATTACAGGATTTAAGTAAAGGTAAAAGCATCATGCAGTTTGATGGATTCTCTTATCATTACAAAGTTCAGTTTGGGTTGGTCTATAGGAGTCTTTTGGTAACCTGGGGTCTTCATATACCTTTTGGTTTAATTTTTTTCATTTATTGTATGTTTTCTGTCGTATCTCTTATATTTCCTGTTTCTAATCTAGTTTTATGTCTTCTTTTACTTATATTGAAGTTTGGTTTCAATTATCTTGTTTTTCCTACATTATATGACGTGCTGGTTTAGTTGGATTTTCTAGTTGACTGGTGCTGGTTCATTAGAATTTGGAATCAACGGGATTCTCAGCCTCAAGTTTGTTAAAAGATTCCGATTTTGGTTCTTTGTCTTGGGTAAATAGGATTTATGACCGTCATAATTCAGATAATAGGTGCAGAAGAGGGGCTTTGCTAGCTCACATTTGTGATTGAAACAGAGTTACCATGGGCAGTTAGGTACTTTTACCATGTTTGATAATTAGAGTTTGAAGTCATTTAATGAAATATATAGGATGTGTATTTAAATTTACCTATTCTTTTTTTAAGTAAGGCCTTTTTGGTTTCATTAAATTCTTAATGTTTTAAAGATGTGTTATCAATAGATGAAGTTGGTCCTATGATTTTTGAATTTACTCATGAGTGATTAGTTTTGGTATTTTTTTATAAAATGCCTATGAGAAGTGATATTCCAAATCAAATAGAGGACTCTATGAGAATGGTTCTATATGTGAATCCTCCATTAGACCCTACATTAGTAGAAGATGTATCCCCACTATTCAGAATCTGGGTCAAGAGGGTGTTGGGAACCTAATGTGTGTGGTGGATCATGAATCTGAATTTACTATGTAGAATCCAACCATGTTTAATGGGGATAAAGGGCCCTAGGAATCAGAGGATTGGTTTGAGTGGATAGAGAATATATTAAACTTTATGAAAACTCGTGAACACTCTAAAGTGGGTATTTACATGTATATGCTTGAGGGATTAGAAAGGAGATGGTGGGAATATATTTTGGAATCAATGTTGCATGAGGATCCTAACTAGGCCTCCTTCAAGAAAATATTTAACTAGAAGTTTTACCTTGAGACATTTTGGGTGATGAATAATCAAGTGTTTCTAACCTTGGAGTAGGGGGAGCATACTGTTCTAGAGTATTCTTATCATTTTTCTAAGTTGGTACATCTGTTATTAGAGGTTTTCACTAATGAGTACCTTATGTATCAGAGGATTTAGTTAGGATTGAGGCCGGACACTAAGTCCATGTTGATAATAATGTGACTTATAACCTTTTTAGAGGTTTTTGAAAAAGATGTTTTGTTAGAAGTAGACATAGCAAGAATGATATGTTTGGGTAGAGCTTCTGATGGTTCAGTGGTTATCCAATGTGTATATTCTAGACCGAAAAGTAAGCATATGTGTATGATCCCTTCATTTTCGATGTATATACCTCTTTAAGATTTTCATTTGAACCATGATGGATGAGTCTTGTTTAGATAGGGAGACCTTTATTGAGGAAAATGACATAAATTTCAATTATAAATGGTTATTTGATTTAATGGAGATTTGATATAAATGTGTTAAATGGGTTTATGAGGGTTTCCCATTATTTGGATGGATTTGAGGGTGTTTTAGATCCTTATGGAGGAAACTAGACTGAAATATATCTACAAGGGATTTACATTCCATGTAAAGGTGTTACCCAATGTGTGCATTCATCTAAACACATGTCTTAAAACTAGTATAGGGTGTGAAACAATTACCAAATGTGTAAACCATTCACATAATGTAATAATCAATTGAGATAAATATTATCCCAATTCAAGGTTCATTTATTGTATCCATCTATAAAAACACAATGAGTAAATGAATTATATGTCATGTAATATCCTGAGCATTTTTTAATGGTTTTGATTGACTGATTTTTCATTCCATCTACTCTATCCTTCCACATCATGACCCCAGGGTGTCTCCCATGTAATTTTAGAGTGACATATTCTATTCCAAATGTCTTTTTTGTCTGATCAATCCTTGGAAACTCTTTGGATTCGATTTTCCCTTCCATTTCCATTATTCATTATTAGGGAGGTGGAACCTTTGGAATGTGTTTGGGTTTGATGTTAATCTTGATCTAATTTGATCTAGGTTTCATCGGGTGATCTTTTAAACCATCATTTATATCGGTGTTACCCATTGTGAGTCATTCTTAGATCACTGGTTAAAAGTATGTTGTCAAAACCAAAACCCTATGTTCTGTTTAATTACAAGTATGATTGATATTATAATATCACCAACATAGTTTGCGCCTAAATTAATTAAATGATAAATTAGATATATTCCTTGTAATCCCTTTAGATTATATTTTGTTACCTAATTTTTGATTACTTTTTGAGTGAGTGAAAACTTATTTAAAAATGATTTGACTAATGACTTAAGTGTGTTTATCGAGACATGTGTTTTGTGTGATTCCTTGATATAGATTCACTCTAGCTTGGAATGATTATTGAAATGTATAGCATGTTATTATTTTATAACCAAATTATAATCAAAATGTGTAATTAAAATATAAATGGTAATTTTCATAACTAATCAATAATCCTTATGATGAGATATTGTGATATCCTTCATGTTATGCTTTGTGATATATGGTGTAATGCTTATATACTTGGATAAACCCTAATTTATTAATAAAATGATTATATTCTGAGATTGTCCTTGAAACATTATGAAATAATTATCCCATGGGATTGGCCCTGATTTATTCCTGAAATTATTATATAATGATTTTGAGCCAGATTTGTGTGATTTATACCATGGAGATATGGTTATGGTTTTCATGGTTGTGAGACATGCTTATAGAAATTATGGAATGGCACTGAGGAAGGTAATATTTTACCATGATTATATGTTTATGGTTGGCATGCTCATGAGACCTGCTCATATATATTCCATCATGGTGCTTTAGTAGGTTGATGGCGTATTAATTTAAATGTTTAATTAATTGAGAAAATTATTTATTTCATTATTATAATCACAATTTATCAAATTGTTTATGCTTAGAAATTGGGTTGTCAACCTAATGAGTTATAATCACACCCTATTTAGGTCATCATTTGGTACCATAGTAGATTACAAAGATGTAGGATTTGACAAGGTCAACTAACCATGTTATTGATTATGCTTGTCGGTTAGGCTAGAGTTTGGAGATGAGGCCAACATGGGGCTTGGTATCATGGACTTCTGAGTATTTATTTGAGTATGTTAGTCTTTTATTTTTATTAACTATAGATTTAAACTTATTAACATTTCATCTTATAATTTCATTATTCCTTTATTTTTTATTGTATTATTTAGTGGGCTTTTATTGTTTCGTTGTTCCACTACATTGTATTGTATCCATTATTTCCACTACTCTGATATTTATTGTAATATGAATATTCATCCATGTTTTAACTCTTTAAACAGGGGGTATAGTCTCCACAATATACTAATAAAACCCCCAATACTAGTCAGCAGCCCTGGGAATATGGGGAGGCGTGCTTGAGGTCCTATAACCAATCTATTGCAACCACATGATAGTGTGCCAGATCGAGGGACATTTCAATGTGATATCAGAGAACACTGGGTTTATTTACTATTTGGTAAATGTATAAAGGATACTAGGATGTTTTGTGACTTGGTAATGAGCTTTTACATGGGATTATATAACATTTGTAAGTGGGAAAATCGGATATCATAGGGATGGGATTTCTATTTATTCTCTTCTCTTATTACAGTTGATGTTAATTCACCTCGGGTGATTCATATTTGGTGTGATGTTATTGGTTCTTAAGATTTATACTCATGGCCTCGTAAGGCCTGAGATAAAAATGAATGCATCATGATAAGAACATGGGGATATATATTTAAAGACATTATTCATTATAGGGATATATTTATAGAATTTGATATGTACTTGCCTTTATAAATTGTGATATGAGATACCTATAATTTATGTTAAATGAAATGAAATATATGAACTATTATTTCCATCTAAAACACTTTTAATCGATGCATTGTGAGACCCAAAGTTGTGGTTCTCTATTGTTTTCACATTTTGAGGTTGGCCTTACTATTATAATCAGTTTAATGAGGAGTGTGGTAGTCTTTTAGGGAAAATACCGCTTCATATGGCTATTTTGATTCACGGTTTCTTCTTCGGGGTCACACGATCCACTGAAATAAGGAATCCTTTCACCATGCCATAAATGTCTAATTTAATGAGAGAGTTCCAGTTATAGTATCTTCCTACATTCAATGGGGAGAAAGGACCCCAAGAAAACAAGTTCTATATTGAGTCAGTCCAAATGATCATTAATCAAATAAAGAAACCCATATATAAGAGCGTGATTCTTGTTGCTTATATGCTTTTTGGAATATCCAAGCCTTGGTGGTACATTATAGAGTATGTTGGGAAGAAATAGTATTTATCTTTGAAGTAATTTGAGATAAAGTTACTAATCCATTCCTATATGGATATGTTAAGGGATGAGAATGCTTGTGAGTTCCTACACCTAACATAAGAGGGCATGTCAGTGAGGGACTACCCTGAATGTTTCACTAACATGTAGTGATTTTTTCCATCCTTGGGAGTTGATGAGATCTCTAGGGTGAGATTTTTTCAAGATGGTCTTCACTATAAGACCATGTCATTGGTGAACATGTTCCGTATAAGAATTTTTAGGGATGCGATGAATCTTGAACACATCATAGAAGGGAGTATTATAGAGGACCTGGGTAGTGTCCATGTTTTTTTAGTTGGGAGAATTATGAAATCTTCTTCTAGTGGAATGAATCGGCAATATGAAAGTTTTTTCTATGGAAATATTGGTTAGAGTAGTCAGGGTAGTGGAAAGCCATCTCAGGATCATGTTCCGTTACAGTGCTATTAGTGTGGAAAGACAAGCCACAAATGAGCTCCGTGTATATACTCCACTTTGTAATGTGGTTCATATAGAAATATGGGACACCTATAGATATTTTTAGGGGCCTGCAACAACAATGTAGTGGTGAGGGATTAGGATAGGTACCAGAGTCTAGGAAGGACTAAATTACTCCTTAGTAGATAGGTAGTTGGAGCTCTATAATAGGTTTTGGCCGATGTAGGGGGAATGGTACCACATTGTCATAATGACTGAACCAGACAACTGGAATAGATCAAGGGAGTAATATTGGATTCCAAGTTAGAGGTGATGGTCAACTAAATGTTATGTAGAATAATGCAACTATTATGGATGTAATACCTTCTACATTCAGAGCTACAATTCTTCTGTCATATACCCTTTCTTTAATTTTGTTTGATAAGGTAGAATCACATTACTTTTTATCCTTTCTTTTTTTATGTGGTTTGGGATTTTATGTGGAAATATTATATGGTGTTTTGATCGTTGACACACCATTGGGAGTGTGGTCAGAGAATATCAAATCATTCAAGGTGTGTTCTCTAAAGATTAGTAGTTACCATTTGTTCTAGGAACTAAATATATTTGAAATGATAGGTCTTGATTTGATTCATGTGATGCATTGTCTAGTTCTATACTAAGAACATATCTACTATTTCCAAAGGGGGTTTAGCTTTATATCTCCAGAAGAAGGTATCTATTCTCAATAAGGTGTGTGAGATCCTCAAGCTAGTCATGCAGGACCAATTTAGTTCTGATTGGACTGTCTCACAGCTCAGAAATCTGGACTTTCTATAGATAATTGCTTAATTTAGTAGGATTATTTTCCTCTGGGGGTAAACTATTTTTAGGATTTTTTTTCTTGATGAGTTCTCTGACTTACTACCTAAGCGAGATATTGATTTTACGATCAAATTTATGTTAGGAGAAGAGCCAGTTTCTATCCCTCTACATAGAGAGACACCTATAGAGATTCAGTTTTTTGATGTTTAATTGGATGATATAGAAACTATGGTTTTCATACAACCTATTACATTTCTTTAGGTTTCTCATGTTCTCTTCACCAAGAAGGCTTATGGTATATTGTGCTTATGTTTGGATTATCAGATTTTGAACAATATGATAATGAAGAACAGACATCCTCTTCTGCACATTTTATGATATCTTCAATTAGCTATGAGGTGATAAGATATTATATAAGATCTATTTGTGGTCAGGATACCATTAGTTGACGGTGATACCATTATAGATACCTCAGACTACTTTTAGGAGTAGGTATGGCTTGTATGAGTTCATAGTGATGTTGGATGGTTTGACTAATGAATTGGAAGTATTCATGTCCTTCATGAATTATATCTTTCATCATTTTATCGACCTTTTTTTGTTTTTTAGATAAAATATTAGTGTATTATCATTAATAAAAATATTTTCCAATAACTTGACATCATCTTATATATATTGAGTGAGAATCATCTTTATACTATGCTAACCAAATATAGTTTCTATATTGATAAAGTCCACTTCTTGGTCCACGTAATCCCATATTCAGGGTTTTCAGTGGTCTTAGAGAAGGTTGAAACTATTGTATCATGGGATCAGCCTAAGAATGACTTAAAAATTATAAGCTATCTAAGATTAATAGGTTATAATTGGTTCTTTGTCTATGACTTATCTAATTTGGAAGCACAAATTTCTATGCTGATCAAGAAAGGGGTGATGTTTTCTTTTTCAGATTCATACAAGAGAGATTTTTAGGAGATAAAAGGTAGGATGACCTCAACACCAATCCTCACATTACCTATTTTGGGTAAAGCATATACCATGTACTGTGATGAATCTATATTTGGACTCAGAATAGTTTTGATGCAAGAGTATCAAGTGGTATCTTCTAGATCCAAATAGTTGAGACCACATGAGAGGAATAAATCTACCTACAATGTGGTGTTAGTTGGAGTGGTACATGACCTTATATTCTGGAGGCATTATCTCATGAGTAAGAGGTTTGTTGTATAAATGGACCTAAAAATCATCTGGTACATGTTTTCATGGTGGGAAATAAAATTTTTTAGAGGATGTGGGTCAAGTATCTATAGTATTTGGACTTTAAATTATCTCATACATTAGGTAGGGATTGTTTTTTAATGATTATTTGAGCAATAAGACACATATAGAGGTTGTACAAGAGTCTGGGGATATGTAGTGGAAGATGGAACTCTTTACATAATTACATCTAGTTGTTTAGGAGTCTTAGAATCAATAAAATATAACATTGGCATATGTTATACCCATGATTTTGTACCGGATCATGAATGAGAAGTTATCTAATCCAAATGTCTTAGTTATAAGATACAACTTATATGGTGGAGACAAACCATCAGTATGACATTTTGGTAGTGTTAATTCTCTTTTTTATGTGGCTAAGTATGGATTCCTATGGGATTGTGCGAGGATCTGATGGCAGTGATTCACGACTCTAGATGGGTGGTATATTCTAATTTGACAAATGTGCATCAGGATCTCTATAGATCGTGTAGGTGGTCATAAATAATGAAGTATGTAGTAGGAATTGTGGTGATTTGTTTCACTTATCTGCAGGTGAAATCCGTGAATCAAAGGTCGGATAGGATTTTGCAGCCATTTCCCATTCCGGAGTGAAAATGGGAAGATGTCACAATACATTTTTTTGATAGGACTACCCCGAACAACCCATAAGAATGATGTTGTATGGGTAATTATTGATCGAATAATGAAGGTAGCATATTTTTTCCTAAAAGGCATAACTTTATAGTTGATGATATATGTAGTCTTTAAATACATGAGTTAGTTTGGATTCATGGAAATATAACGAGTATCATTTCAGAAAGAGATTCTCATTTCACATCACGATTCTAAAAGGCTCTTTAGAAGGCTCTAGGATCACAGGTCTATCATCCTTAGACTGATGGTCAATTTTAATAGACTATTTATGTTTTTGAGGATATGTTACGATCCCATGTTTTGGATTTTGGTGGTTCGTGGGAGCATCATAAGGAACTTATGTAGCTTTCATATAATAACATATTCCAAGAACCCATAAAACTGACATCTTTTTAGGCTCGGTATGTCAGCTTGTTCCATTCAACTCTTTATTGGTTGGAGGTAGGTGAGTTAGATCCTATTGGGCCTAGTCATGTGCTGGAAACATCTAAGTAGGTTTAGTTGATCAGGAGGCGGTTAGTGACCATGCAGAGCTAGAATAAATCATATGATGACCAACATTGATGACCTCTAGAGTTCTTGGTTAGTCATCATGTTTTCCTTTGGGTGTCTCTCAGGTTGGGGCAATGCCAAATTAGGAAACAAGAAATGCTAGATGCTTGGTTTGTTGGGCCTTCTGTGATAGTGGATAAGGTTGAACCAGTGGTGTACCAATTAGCCCTTCCACAATGTTATAGTTCCATGTATTAGGTGTTTCAGGTTTCAAAACTACAACGATATTGTCTAGACTGTTATCATGTGATAAAATTAGCAGTCTGTGAGCTTAGTGGTGTTGCATCCTTTAAAGGTAATATGATATAGATTATAGACCATCTTGAGAAGTATCTCTAGTGTTGGACTATACCTCTCATTCAAGTGTAGTGGAAACGTGGGTTAGTTCAAGAGGATACCTAGGAGAGGGAGTCTAATATGTGATTACAATGGCCAAAATTATTCTCAAAGACCCTATAATGATACTTGGAGTAGCTCAAGGATGATTTGTTATATAGTGGGGTGGTTATAAAATCCCCTCTTTTCCTTCGTATGCCCCTCATTGGGTTTTTCATTTGTGTTGTGGTGGATAAGTCTTGTTTAGATACAGAGTGATTTTTTTTGGGTAAAATAACATATGTTTTAGGGATATATGGTTGTTTGAATTATTGGAGTCTAGATATAAACTTTATAAATTCTTTTATGAGGGTTTCCCATTCTTTTGATGTAATTCGTGGTGTTTTAGATCCTTATGCAAGAAACTGAACTAAAAGTTGTTTATAGGGGATTTACATACCGAGTAAAGGTGTTACACAATGTGTACATTCTTCTGAACACATTTCATGAAACTATTAGAGGGAATGAAATGGTTAGACATCACGTAATATGTTCAAATAATTTAATATTTGATCATGATATATATTAAACCGGGTTGACATGTTTTTTTAAATATCCCTCTAAAAAAACAGACAACATGTAAATGAGTAACATACCATGTAATATCTTGAGATTTATTTAAAGGTGCCATGTGGAATATTTTTCATTCCATATTGTGTAACCTTACTCCCCACAAACCTTGGGCATCTCCCACACAATTTTAGAGTGCTATCTTCTATTCCAAATGTCCCATTTGTTTGATTTATCCCTATTAAGTATTTGGATTTCGTTTTCCCTTCATCTTCCATTGTTCTCTATTAGGGTGGTGGAAACTTTGGACCCTGTTTGTGGTTGATTTTAATCTTCATCTGATTTTATCTTGGTTTCATCTCATTATCTTTTGTGCCTTTGTTTCCATTGGTGTTACCCATTGTGGGTGTTTCTTTGATTTCTGGTTAATGGTAGGGGTTATAAACCTTAACCCTATGGCCTATTTAATTGCAAGAATGTCCAATATTGTAATTACACCGACATAGTGTTCACATAAATTAATTAAAGTATGAATTGGATTTATTATGTGCAAACCCTTTGGATTCAATTGTTTTTTACCTGGATTATGGATACCATTCAGGTGAGATAACCATTTTTTTATAAATGAGTTAACTAATGTATTCAATATTATAATCCAGACATGTGTTTTGTGTGATTACATGATATAGATTCACCTTGTCTTGGCCTGATTATTGAAATTACTAGAATGTTAATAGTTTATGACTAAATAAAAAAAATGTGCAATTGAAATATAAATGGTAATTTTCATAATTAACTATTGAGCCTTATAAGGTGATATTATTATATTCTTAATGTTATGACTATTGATATATGATATAATGCTTATATACTAGGGTTGAAACTGATTTATTTTTGAAATACTTATATACCAAGATTGGCCTTGAAACGTTGTGAAATGATTATAAACCAGGTTTTTCCCTTATATATTGATGAAATTATAATATAGTGGGTGTGGCCTAGATTTGAGTGATTAATACCATGGATATATGGTTATTATTGGCATGGTTATGAGACATTCTTAGAGACATTTTGACATAGTGTTGAGGCAGGTTAGGTTTTTCCAAGGTTATATGGTTATGGTCGTAATGGTTTGAGACATGATCAGTGATATTAATCTACGGCGCCAAAGCTGGTTAATGTGGTATTAATATAAATGTTTAATTAACTACTACACCTATTTATTTCATTATTTCTATAATTTATTATAAAACTATTTTTCTTAGACATGGTGGTGTCGGCCTAATGAGTTATACTAACACACTATTTGGGCTTCCATTTGGATCCCAAGTATATTACATGGATGTAGGATTTGATCAGTGAAAAATTCCTTATATTTTATTGTTCTTACTGGATAGGATGGGCTTTGGGCATGGGATTGGCATGGGGATTGGGACCATAGACTTTAGAGTATTTATTTTCTTATGTAAGTATTTTTTTAATATTACAAATATTATGACATTTTTATATATTTTAGTCTATCATTACATCATTCCTTTATTATTTATTTGATTATTCAGTTGGAATTTAATGATTGGTTATTCCACTATGTTGTATTGTTTCTATTATTTCTGCTACATTGAACATTATTGTTATATTATTATTATACTATGTTGTAACTCTGTTACCCTGGGGTATAGTCTCCCCAATATACTAATCACACCCCTGATACTAGTCGTATGCCTCTGGAATACAGGGAGGCATGCTTGAGGTCCTATAACCTTCTTATTTCCGCCATGTGAGAGAGTGCTAAATTATGTTACATTATTGTAAGAGTGGTTAGTTTTCTTCAGGACCAGTTTTAGGGGACTTGACAGGACAAAAACATGTTTTCTGCTACTAATGTGTAAGGAGGGGTTATACAAAACATAACTGTGCAGAGTATCCTTGGATTTTTCATATTTATGAATATGCTTCCAAGGGTTCAACAGTTTATGTATATGATTCCAAGGGTGGTGGGTCCAATCCTCAGGCTAAGTCATATGTTCATGTTTCTACGACCAGATGACTGTATGTAGTGGAGTATATGCAATAGGAATTAGAAGTATGTCTAGCTGATATTAGAGATATGGTATTTATATAACCTTCTATGGTGCTAGATTTGTTTGATATAGTTGATCATTCTTTTATATCATCAATGTTAGTTGATGTTTTGGGTTTTCATTTGGAACATATTCCATTCTTGTTGGATCTTTCCATGCATTTGGGAAAGAGGTCCGAAAAAGGTTTTAGATTTCATATGTTTCAATTTATGATAACCGAGTACGAGGTGTTGTGGGACTTCTCAGTGATTGATCTTGTCATATTTGAATTGATAATCATAATGTATTAGATGATAAGTGTTAAGGCCCAGATATATTGTTACCACCATTATGTTTAGTTATTATCTACCGATGGGTTCACTCATTTTTCCAGGGTGAGTGGGACTTTAGATCAGGAAGGGCAGGACCTATTTTTACTTATGATGGGGTAATATCATGTTATTATTCAGAGATGTTTCTTAAAGTAGTTGACCCTTTTTTGGGTTGTCAACCTCTTGAATTTTTGTGTGCAAACCCTAAGGACTTTTTGAATTATTTTTCTAGTTTACCACCCTTGAGATAGCATGAGTTTACTATAGACCTATTCCCTGGTATGATTCCAATTTATATGTAATATTACCGTATATCATCGGTTGATTGGTAAGAACTTAATGCCTATCTTGAGGACCTAAAGGCTAAAGTATTTATTCATATTAACATGTCACCTTGAGATTCACCCATCCTCTTTTCTATGAAGTAAGATGGGTTCCTTAGACTTATTGTTGATTATATAATATTTAATCGGGTGACTATTAAGTAAAAATATCCCTTTTCATGGATTTATAATCTATATGATTAGTATATAGGGGCTCATTGGTTTTCTAATATTGACCTGCGGTCAGTGTGCCACCAGTTATGAGTCTTAGAAGAGGATGTACATATGTTATAATTTAAGATTCAATATTGGCATTTTGAGTTTCTGGTTATGCCATTTTATCTCACCAATACTCCAGTGGTGTTTATGGATATGATGAATAAGATATTAAATTGGTTCTGGGAATCTTTTTTGTTGTGTCTTTGGATGATATTTTTGTGTACTCTATGTCAAAGAAGGAGCACATAGACCATTTGTATAATATACTTTGAACCTTAATGGAACATAATTTGTATGGTAAGATTTCTACATGTTATTTTTCGATCGAGGAAGTTAAATTTGTGGGGCATGTGATATATGAGAGGGGTGTCTCAATAGATCTTGAAAAGGTACATAGAGTTATGTCCAAGGAGTATCCTAGAAATATTTTTTATATTTAGCGCTTCTTTGGTTTGGCCGATTACAAAGATCTTTTGTTTAGGACTTATCCAAGCTTGCATATTTGATGAAAACATTAAACCGTAAGGGTGTAAATTTTTTTGAAATGAAAATATTCAGAGATATTTTAAGGATATGAATATTGTGTAGAATTCAACACCATTTTTTATTCTTTTGAAACTGGGATCAGTTTATGTTTTTTTCCGCAATGATTATGGTGTGGGTTTGGGATGTGTATTGATGTAAGGGAAGTAGGTAGTGGCTTATGTCTCTCTCTAGTTACACCGTCATGAAAATAACTACCCTACCCATGAACTTGAGTTTTTTGTGGTTATGGATGCACTCAAAACGTGGTGTCACTATCTCTTTAGGGAGTGGTTTATAGTATATTTTGATGATAAGATCCTTAAATATATTTTTACTTAGAGGAACCATAATTTTTTATAGAGATATTGGGTAGAATATCTTCATATTTTTTATTTTTATATTGCTTATACACCTAGAAAAGGGGAATGTGGTTGTTGATGCATTGAGTATAAAGGTACCGACACAATCCATGAAGGAATCTGTTGAGTAGTGGTCTCTGATGAGTTTGTTTACTGCGATGATTTGAGAAGTTGAAGAGGATGGTGGAAATGTGCATTCATCGTTGATGAAAGATAACATTTCTTTTAATGATAGAGTTTGTCTTGAGTAGTGACAAACACCAAGGGGCAATTATTTAGTGAAAGGCATTATGGTGGATAGACCTAAGGTGAGTGGTCTTGGTATCCTAGAGGATCTCTGTGATTTCTTAGAAGATTGGTTATTTCATTTTCCCTGAGTCAGGAGTTTTTGGATAGTGGACACCATTCTTGTTGGTTTTTATACCCCAGGGCGTCCACTATGTATCATGACATGAGGCATTGGTATTGGTTGCATGAGATGAGATGGTCAATTATGGATTTTTATTGCAGTGCCTTGTTTGAGAATTAAGCTAGAGAACCAGAGACCTGAGGGGTTGTTTTAACCAATTCCCATTCTCACATGGATGTTCGATGATATTTCCATGGATTTATTGTTGGTTTTCAATGGAATACTAGTGGGAAGGATTAAATTTGGGTGATCATTGATCAAACACAAAATCATAACATTTCCGACCTATCAAGGAGATGAAAAATTTGTACAAATTTTAGGACTTAAATGTTCGAGAAATTGTGAGACTTCATGGGGTTCCCTCTACATTTATGTGTGAAAGGGAACCGATGTCTACATCTAGGTTCTAGAAAAGCCTGTAGGAAGCAATGTGATCCTATATTATAATGAGAATGTCTTGTCATCTATAGAAGGATGGATAAAAAGAGGGGTCTATCTAGGTTCTAGAGGATATTCTCTAGGATTGTGTGCTTGATTTATGAGTTTCATTGTAAAATCATTTTCCTTTGGTTTAATTTTCTTATAGAAATATTTACCAGGATTCGATAAAAATATCACCCATAGAGACATTGTATGGGTGGCCATGTATATCTCCCTTATACTAGGCATAGTTGGAAGGGTGGTCCTTGGTTGGGACAAGTGTTGTTTAAGAGATGACAGAGATGGTTTAGTTGATCCAAATGCATTTTATCACAGAATAGAGTTTTAATAAATCTTATGTGGACTGTCGATGTCAACCTCTAGAGTTTGAGGTTGGTTATCGAGTCTTTTTCAGAGTGTTAACTTTATTAGGACATCGTTGGTTGGGTAAGCAGGGTAAGTTGGCATTATGGTTTGTGGACCCATTTGAGATTGTTGTATGACTATGGATGGTGGCTTATCAATGGGACATTCCATATAGTTTGACAATTATCCACTATAGGTTTCATGTTTCCCAGTTGAGGAGGTATATACCAAACAGTTCCCTTATGATTAGACGGGAGGATGTTGATCTTGATCCTGATACCACTTTGGTTGAGAAACTAGTTAAAATTATGGATCACAAGGATAAGGTACCATGAGATAAAAGGATCCCTCATATATGGGTACTATGGTAGTGTGGACAGGATAGCTACAAGATGTGGGATAGAAATTCATTGATGAGGTAGCGGTGTCTTTATCTTTTTAAAGAACTGGGATATTGATGTCTTTCTGGGGGGGAAAAATTTTACGGTGGGGATATGTTATACCCAATTACATCTTTGTTAAATATGTTTTACCCTTTTTGGTTCCTATTTTTGTTTGATAAATTCCATGAAAGAAATTGGGAGGATACCTATAATGGTGATGTCAGATATTTGTTGGAGATTTTAGCTTAAACCTGTAATCTTTTCTATTCACTTGAAAATTACACATTGTGTAATTGGAGTACATGCCATGAAATGGCCGCCTAGCAGAATGTGTGAATTGGATATACAACATAGTGTGTGCCTAAAATAATTAAATGATTAATTGGATTTATTCCTTGGAAACCCATTGGATTCAATTGTTTTTTACCTTGATTATTGATACCATTTGGGTGAAATAACCCATGTTTATTAATGAGTTAACTGATGGATTCAATATGTTTATCATGACATGTGTTTTGTGTGATTACTTGATATAGATTCATCATGTCTTGGATTGATTATTGAAATCACTAGAATGATATTATTTTATGAATAGATTATAAACAAAATGTTAAATTGAAAGATAAGTGGTAATTTTCATAATTAACTATTGAGCCTTATAAGATGATATTATGATATTCGTAATGTTATCACTAGTGATATATGTCATAATTCTTATATAACGGGATCGACATTGATTTATTTATGAAATGATTATATACTAGGATTGGCCTTGAAACGTTCTGAAATGCAAGTAAACCATGTTTGGCCCTGATTTATTGAAGAAATTATTATATAGTGGGTTTGACATAGATTGGACTGATTAATACCATGGATATATGGTTAAGATTATCATGGTTATGATACATGCTTAATGAAATTCTGACATGGTGTTGAGGTAGGTAATGTTTTTCCATGGTTATATGGTTATAGTTGGCATGGTCATGAGACAAGCGCAGTTATATTCCTTTATGGCACCGATTTAGGATGATGTGGTATTAGTTTAAATATTTATTTAATTAATACGCCTATTTATTTCATTATTTATTGCACTTATTATCAAACTATTAAGCTATGACATGGTGGTGTCAAACTAATTAGTTATACTCAAACATTATTCTATTTTCCATTTGGTTCCTGAGTAGATTACTAGGATGCAAGATTTGACAAGGGAAAGAGACATTATTTTTTATAGTTCATGCTGGATAGGATAGACTTTGGACACGGGACCGACATGGGGCTCAGGACCATAGACTTTTGATTCTTTATTTGATTATGTTATTATTTTATTAATATTACTTCTTGTATGACATTTAGTTATATTTTAGTCTGTCATTACATCATTGTTTATTATTTTTTTGATTATTCAGTTAGATTTAATTGTTTGGTTATTCCACTATGTTGTATTGTTTCTATTATTTCCGTTACTATGAAATTTAAATTTATATTATTATTCTGCAATGTTGCAACTCTTTAACCATTAGGTATAGTCTCCCCAATATACATATCACACCCCTGCTACTAGTCGGAATCCTCTGGAATACAGGGAGGCCCGCTTGAGGTCCCATAACCAACATGTTTCTGCCATACTAGAGAGTTCTAAATTGGGGAAAATTATAGTAAGAGTGGTTAGTTTTCTTTAGGACCAGTTTTTGTGGATTTGACAAGACAACAACAAGTTTTCTGCTACTAGTGTGGAAGGAGAGGTCATACAAAACCTAACCGTGAAGTGGCTCCTAGGACTTTTCATCTTTATGAATGATCTAGCCATCAATAAGATTTTTTTGAAAATATATCTTAGGGAAGTAGGGAATTGTCCACTCTCACTAAGGGTTTAAAGGTTTATGTTGATTCTTACAAGGGTGGTGGCTCTAATCCTAGGGCTAATGGATATGTTCATGTGTCTAAGACCGGATGAAATTATGTATTAGAGTATATTCTACAGGAATCTGAATTAGGGCTTGTTGATATTAGAGATATGGTATTTATAACATCTTCTATGGTGTTAGCTTTGTTTGATATAGGTTATCATTCTTTTATATCATCAATGTTAGTTGATGTATTGGGTTTTAATTTGGAAGTTATTCTATTCTTGTTGGATCTTTCCACACCATTGGGAAAGTGGTCTGAACAAGGTTTTAGATCTCCTGTGTTTTGGTTTATGATATCTGACTACAAGGTGGTGTGGGACTTCTTAGTTCATGATCTGGACATATTTGAATTGATTGTCTGCATGTATTAAATGATTAGTGTTCAGGTCTAGATAAACTATTACCACAATTAATTTTAGTTATTATCTACCATTGGGGTCACTCATGTTTTCCAGGGTTGGTGGGACTTCAGATCAGGAAGGGCAAGACCTGTTGTTACTTATGATGGGGTAATGTTGTGTAAGTTGTCGGAGATGTTTCTTGATGCAGTTGACCCTTGTTTGGGTAGTCAACCTCTTGCATTTTTGTGTGCATACAATGAGTACTTTTTAATTTATTTTTCTAGTTTACCACCCAAGTGATTGGTTGAGTTTAATATAGGCCTACTCCCTGATATGATGCCAATTTATCTGTTATCTTACCGTATATCACCTGTTGAGTTGGTGGAACTTAATGTCTATCTTGTGTACCTAAAGGCTAAAGGATTTATTCATATTATAATGTCTCCATGGGAATAACCTATAATATATAATAATAATTAATATGGGATCCTCTGACTTTTTATTGATTATAGAATGTTGAATCTGGTGACCATTAAGAAAAATAACCTTTGGCAATGATTTATGATCTCTATGATTAGTATAGTGTGGCTCGATGGTTTTATAAGATTGACCTAAGGTCAGCGTACCACCAATTAAGATTATAATAAGAGGACATAACTAAGTTATTATTTATGGATCAATATGGGCATTTTGAGTTTCTGGTTATGCCATTCGATCTCAACAATTCTCATGTAGTGTTTATGGATATGAAGAATCAGATATTTAATTAGTTCTTGGACTCTTTTTTTGTTGTGATTGTGGATGATATTTAGGTGTAATACATGTTATAGGAGGATCACATACACCATTTGGATAATATTATTTAAACCTTAATGGAACATCATTTGTATGGTAAGCTTTCCATGTGTGATTTTTTGATCTAGGTAGTGAAATTTTTGGGTCATGCGATATCTGAGAGGGGTGTATCAATAAATCCTAAAACGGTAGAGATAGTTATGTCCTAGGAGTAGCCTAGAAATATTTTTGAGATTTGGAGATTCTTGGGTTTGGATGGTTATATAGACATTTTTTAGGACTTCTCCAAGCTTGCATATTTGATGACAAATTTAACCCATAAGGGTGTAGAGTTTGAATAGAATGAAATGTTTCAGAGATCTTTTGAGGAACTGAAGATTGTGTGGAATTCAACACCAATTTTTATTCTTCTTGAACTTGGATCGGGTTATTTTGTTTTCTGCAATGATTTTGGTATGATTTTGTATGTGTACTGATGTGGGGAACATGTTAGTGGCCAATGACACTCTCTAGTTACACCCTAATGAGAAGAACAACCCTACCCATGATCTTGAGTTGGTAGAGGATATTGATGCACTCAAATCATGGTGTCACTATCTCTTTGGGGAGTGGTTTATGGTATATTTTGATCATAATATCATGAAATATATTTTTACTTAGAGGGAACTAAATTTTTAATAGAGATACTGGGTAGAGTATCTTCAATCTTTTTATTTTGATATTTCTTATGAACCTAGGAAATGGAATGTGGTTGTTGATGCATTGTGTATAAAGTTACCAACACAAGACATGATGGAATCTATTGAGTATTGGTCTCTGATGAGTTTGTTTACAAAGATTATTTTAGAAGTGGAAGAGGTTGGTGGAAATGTGTTTTCATCTTTGATGAAAGCTAACTTTTAATTTAATGAGAGAGTTTAGCTTGAGCAGGTGACAAATACAGAGTGACAATGCTTTAGTAAAAGACTTTATGGTGGTGATACCTTAGGTGAGTTGTCTTTGTCTCCAAGAAAATCTTTATGATTTCATAGTATATTGGTTATTTACATTTTCAATGAGTCGGTAGTTGTTGGATATTGGACACCATTATTATTGGTTTGTACACCCTGGAAATACCACGATGCATCATGACTTGAGGCATTGGTATTGGTGGCATGAGATGAGACAGTCAATTATAGATTTTGTATAACGGTTCCTTTATTGTTTCAGAATTAAGGTAGATCACCAGATACCTGAGGGGTTGTTTTATCCCTTTCCCATTCTGGTATGGAAGTGGGATAATATATCCATGGACTTTGTCATTGGTTTTCAATGGTCGCCTAGTGGGAAGGATGTGATTTGGGTGACCATTTATCAAACCCGGAAAATTAGATAATTTCATAACTCTCAAAGAGATGAAAATGTGTAAAAATTTTAGGGCTTCAATGTTAGAGAGATTGTGAGACTTCATGGGGTTCCCTCTATAGTTATGTATGAAAGGTACTCGAGGTCTACGTCCAGGTTCAAGAAAGTCTTGCAATAGGTAATGGGATCCTAGATTATAATGAGAATGACTTATCATATGAATATGGATGGATAGACAATGAGGTCTATCTAGATTGTAGAGGATACGCTCTGGTCTTTTTCGCTTGACTTTAGAGTATCTTTGGAAAATCATTTTCCATTGGCTGAATTTTCCTATAAAAATAGTTATCATGCATCGATAAAGATGGCACCCTTAGAGCCTTTGTAAGGGTGGCCATGTATATCTCCCTTATTATTGGAAGAGTTGGGAGGGTGGCCCTTGGTTGGTCCAAGATTTGTTTAAGAGATTAAATAGATGGTGTAGTTGATCAAATTCATTTTATCATGACATATATTTTTCATAAATCTTATGCGGATTGTCGCTGTCAACTGCTAGATTTTGCATTTGGTGATCGACCCTTTTTCAGAGTTTTAACTTTATGGGGACATCATTGGTTGGTAAGTAGGGTAAGATTACACTATGGTATGTTAGCCATTTGAGATTGTTGTAAGACTAGGTAGGTTGGTCTATCTATGGTAATTTCAATCTTGATTGAAAACTATCCACGACATGTTTTATGTTTCCTAGTTGAGGGGGTATATACCAAGATGTTCCCTTATGATTAGATGGTAGGATGTTGATCTTGATCCCAATACCACATTGGATGAGCAACTAGTTTATATTAGGTATTTCGTGGATAAGGTACCATGTGGAAAAATTATCCTCCTCGTATGGGTAATATGGTAGTGTGGATAGGATAGCTACATGACACGGGAGAGAAATTTGTTGATGAGGTAGGAGTGTCTTTCTCTTTTTAAAGAACTGGGATCTTGATGGATTTTTTGGGGGAAAAGAATTTATGGTGGGGAGATCGTATAAACAATTACCTCTCTATTAGATATGTTTTAACCTTTTCTTTTGGTTTCCCTTTTTTTTTGGATGAATACCAAGAATGAAATTGGGAGGATACCTATAATGGTGAATTCAGATATTTTTTAGAGATTTTTAGATTAAACCTATATTTTTTTCTATTCGTTGGGACATTACACATTTTGTAATGAGAGTACATGTCATGTAATGTCCTCTATGTAGAATATGTGAATTGGATACACAACACAAGAGGTTTACACTCTGTGTAAAGGGTTCACATCTTGTAATGTAAAATATCGCGTTTTTAATAAAATGGTGATGGGGTTTTCCAAATATATGAGCTTTGTGAATACATAAAATTTAATGTGATTACACAACATTTAATAGTCATGAAATAGTATTTTAAGGTGATTCAAAGTGGTTTCTTATTTCATTCATTGAAGTATTCTTCACTCTCGACCTAGAGGATCATCCTAGGCGATTTTGGGGGAATCCTTCCCTTGTGTATTGATTCGTTTTGTGATTGACCACCATTGTGTTTGGGTTACTTCATTCCAGGTATGTAATCCTTTTGTTTCTTCTTTGTTTGTGGTTATTAATATGGTTTTTGTAACATAATAGACCCAAATTCCACTCAATTGTTCTCCAAGATCGGTTGGCTACATGGCATCAAGCACATCCCTCCAAACACCAAAGGCTTTCTACTAGCAGTGAGGGCCTATGGTGTGTCTATAAAATTCCCTGATTAATAGACTATAACACAATGGAATAAAAATAATAATAAACAACATAAGTAGAATAACATTTAGGAAGAATATAGATAAATAATACAAGAATATATAAACAAATCCATATGTAATCTCATATACAAAAGATGATGATACATGCCTCTACAAAGCATCAAAAATAGGTATACATGTAATCTATAAAACACATATATCAAAATACAAAAAATAACAAAATAAATATCCCTAAATAGATTCATGAGACTTAGGTCGATCCCCTGCTCTCCTACTTCTACGCATGGCACCAAATCAAGCATCATACTATGGGCACTTGTCTTGGTCCCTACTTGCATCCATATAGTTTGTCCAGGTACCCAACGACAGCCAGAACATAGTGTGAGATACAACCCCTGTAGGCTATCACCCAAAGGTATATAAAAAATCCTAGATGTCAAACTTAACAAGCTAAATCAAAGTGCATAGTAAAATATTCCTGAGACTTATACAAGTACGATCCCAAGGAAAAAATTAAAAAACCAATGATATTATGCATCCATACATAGCTCTCTACAAAAAATATGTCAAGAACCTATAAAAAGGAATATACGAGCAATAAAAAATTAAAAAGCAGGGCCTCATTGTATATCCATACATAACATGTCAACCATAGTCATTCCATACAACATGTGTATCAAATAATCATGACCTTACCATATATCCATAAGTGTCACATTTACCAAGGCCATGTTGCAAAAACCATTCATATCAAATTTACCATGGTCGTGCTATATAATAAATAATTTCAAATGCTTGGGGTCAGATCTAAGGTATATTGGACCAAGTAATCCTTATCGAGTCCCGAGATCATCTTGATGGAAACACGAATACACCTGAGTTGGGTTCCAAGGACCTTGTCTTTCAACCATGTATATCGTAAGGCCAAGAAAAACCAGATCCAAGGGGACCACGGAATCATAATCTAATGATTATATATTTCCAAGGAATTCTATAACGTTCTATTGACCCATGTCCTAGAACACCCATGGAATTCTATGTAATAATTCATCAATTTATGTGTAATATCCATGATTATAGACACTCATAACTCAATTTAAATTCATATTTATCCTATTAGTATACCAACTCATATACAAATTCATAAGAAATTACATTACATGGGTTTACCCACCCATTTAAACAATTTATAATCAATCAATTCAATAAATTAAATCAATATCAACATGTTATCAAATGGAAAAAGAGGAAAAACATCTCCTAAAAATTTAATCCAATTCAATTCATTCATTATTAGGCTTCATCTAACTATGAAAGAACCATCACACACCCAATGGGAAGTATAATAAAGTAAAAGTCAAAGGATCAGCCATGGTTGACATTGGTTGGGGAAGAAACCTCCAACATGTCTCAAGGGAACTAAAGGGAATCCCTATCATGTTCCATTTTATTTAATTAAACTAATCAATTTAATTTCATGGCTACTCCAGAAATTTTGGTGGGCCGTACAATAACAACTAGCTTAATAAATAACTAAACCAAATCGGAAAAGTATCGACAACTTATCGTAGGTCCGTAGTAGCATGATCGTCATGTATTAAATTCTGATTTGACTCAAATAAGAATAAAAACAAAGAATGGATGAAGAACCTAAAAATAGTAAATATTACCTTTCATTTAAATAACTTATTTGATCTAAATTTAAATGATGAACAACACAAAAGGAATGGATTACTCGTCAATGTGAAACTAATGAGACCAAAAATGCTCAATTCTATGTTTAGAATAAGGAAAAACATCAACAACTACCCAAAAGGATCAATGGATATCTCAATAACCATGGCCTCCAATAGAAGAGAATTATAGAAAAAAATATGTTTAAATAATAGATTAATTAGGGTAAATTTTATAAATTTACGCAAAATTCTCGGTCATATGGTTTGTCTACACAGGTGGGCAAATCATGCGCCAACATTCTGCCTACTGTTGTTAGAAAGGGAACCTTACATGGTTATCCCTCAGGTTTTAACAAACCATGCACAAACCATGGCTTAGACCATTGTAAAATACTATATATGTACCTGCACAATCATACACCTCATTACACATGGTATGAAAATTCATGTGGGCTCCTCCATGCTCCTATCCAGGTCTCATAATGTATGTTAGACCATCTGGCTTATCCCACATGGTTTCTACAAAGAATTTGGCTTACCTTTTCCTCCAAAAAATCTCAGTTTTAGACTCTAAAGAATCCTCATACACCCTCGATACCTCCATAACCTCAAAGGGTATTCACATTAGATGTATTTAATCATTTGAACTATGAAAAATGCTTCGTACCTCATACAAAAACCCAGGATCATACATTATAACACCATTAAATAAATTCATCCATGAATTACCCTCTCAAGGGTGGTCAGGAACTATCAATGTATAACTCTGGACACTAATCACGTACGTTATCCTCATACTCCCAAGTCTCATCCTATAAATGACAGTGCTTTCATAGCACCCCTACTAGAGGAAATTACTAGCCTCGAATAACCTTCATGCTCTTGTCAATGATATGAATCAGATTCTCCTAAGAGGATACATCTTCTTATAATGTGACCTTCTTAGGATGAAAATCATGAGACGGGTCTGAATGATAGTGATGTAGCTGAGATGCGTGTAAGATCTTTTGCATGCCTTAATACCTTTGTGGTAACTATAATCAATAGGCTACTGACTTCACTCTCTCCAGAATCTAGAACGGCCTGACATATCACAGTAAAAACATACCATGTCTCATGATCAATTTGTGTCCCACCCTCGGTGATACACATAAAAATACATGATCTTCGACCTCGAACTCTAGAGGTTGAATGTTTCGATCAACGAAAGATTTATCTTGATAATATGTAGTAGTCATGCCCTTCTGAATCAATTAGACCAGCTCAAGAGTCCCCTGCATGAGATGTGGTACCTGTAAAGCTACATCATATGACATTAACCAGAACATGGGTGATCGACATGTACTATTATAAAAAGCCTCATCAGTCACCATCTGTATAGTCAACTGATAACTATTTTTGTAGGAGAACTCAATCAGGATAATATGCTTCTCCCAATAGCTCTTGAAATATATGGGGTATGCTCGTAGCATGTACTCCACCTGCCTCGACGATTTGGACTTCCATATAGGTGAATCATTAGATATCTCCTTTTTCAATGTTTTAGATAATAATGTATTAAGAATAATCTAAAAATTTGTATACATTTTTTCTTATTTAGTAAAAGTTATTGCGGTTTTAGTAAGAAATTATAATATTCCCATTTCAATCCATTCATTTTAGAAGGCGGAAATGTGAATGGGTTTATCAATAGAAATATGACTTTAAATCCGAAAACTTTCTTCAACAATGTTGGTCAACCATATCATTGATTTAATACAAAAAAATCTTAGATAGATTGGATGTCTAGATTAGGGTAAAAGTCATGATTATTGTACTGATTTTAATTCCTTACAATAATGGTGGGATGAGTTTAAATGAATCTGTTGGGCCCCTTTTTTTGGATTGGAACTTGAAATTTTTATCTATGAATCCTATGGATAATCATAAATAAAAAATGGAGTATCATAAAATTTGGGCTTATTTATGGATCCCAGTATTTCCATTATCCTGGTTGATCTAGTTTCTTCACAGATTTGGTGGGCCTTTTTGTGTGGACCCTATGGCCCCTCAAATGGAAGAATTGTCCCAAGATCCTTTCTAATGAAATGTTTTATATTTAAATAGGAATCCTAAAAAATAAGAACCATGAAATTGGGATAAATATCTTGAGAGTTATAAATAAAATATTAATCTGACATTGATTGGATTAATTCAAATAATGCTCAAGAAAATCATTTAATATTTAACCATTAATATTTCACTAAAATTAGGCACATTTCAAATAAAATCATTAAAGGTAGTATATAAATTTTTTTGAAAATATTAATAACATCAACTCCAACACACATAGTCTTGTGCATTTCCTCATGTGGAACAAATATAAAAACATGACAAAATCATTTTCACTCACCAAAAAATTTTAAATTCATTTCCCCAATCAGGGGAGGATTAGACAATTTCACTCATCCATATTGAATTCCACCACAATTTTTCACAGAAATAATATTCCAAAAACGATTCATTTTTTCATGATCAAATTTGGAAATGGAAAATGGTGCCACACAAAACTTACTCCTCTCAAGATGATAAAATTAATTTATAGAGCTTCCCTCATTCACCAAAAAAGTGAAAATCTTAGATTTTGTAAGATCTCTCATCTTACACTCCCTATCCTAAAGTGATGAAAAATCAATAGGAATTTTTAGGGGTTTTTCTATGGCTATGGGATGGTAGGAAGATGATATCCAAAAGATAGGAAAAGGGGGTAAAATGCCAACAAGGAAAAAAGAAATGCACATTTTTTTAAATGAGACATGGAAGGAAATGGAATCGCCTATTTATGAGGGAATGAAAATTTTAAACAAGACACAAAAATGAACGAAATTTTAAGTGGATGAGAAGATGAAATATTTACAAACCACGAAACTTCTCCCAATAACATATGTGTATTTTTTCACTTTTTTTTATATTTTTTCGAAATTTGAACTTGAAACAAATCTCATGCTCATCTCCCAACCCATGTTTGATCTCCTAAAAATATTAATTATAATTGTTATAACAAGATCAAAGGTTCAGGAAGAATGATATTTGATCCATCCAAGAAGAATCCCATTTTTATTTTCATATTTTAACACTTTTGAATACCATTTGTACAAGATAAACATATATACATTCCCAAACTCTACTGAAAGACAACCTATCAACCACACTTAAATTGATTCTTATCCTCAAGAATATGATAACATGGTGAAAATCAACCAAAGGGTAACCAAAATGAAATAAATTCCCCCCACACATTAATTTTAAAAAATTATGAAATGAAAATCCATGTTGATATTTTGTGGGATATGGTACTAGGGTTGTAATGTGGCTATAAAAGAAAGGTTTTCATAGGCTTAAAAGGTCTTTCAAAAGGAGGATTAATGTATGGTTAATATAAGGATATATTGATATATAATTCTCATGGGGATCAAGAAATTCTCTTATCATATTTATTCATACTAATGTTAGATATTCATCTCGAAGGTTCACAAACTGAAGACACAAAAATAGGGGTAAAAAACACAAATTTTGAGAAGATGGTCATTGGTGGCCTTATCATGTAATCAAATGTTGTTCCTCATGGGTGGGGAAAATTATTTTCCAAATCAAAAACTTAGCATTCAAAATTTGTTGGGTTTGAAAAAATATTCTTTATCCAAATTTATGAATAATCCACAAAAAAATTATGATGAAACCATGTCTTTTGACTCCCCAAAATGGTTGGACAAAATGTCAAAACTGGATGGTGCGTATGTATGAATAGTTTGGTTTTTTTATATTTTTTAGTGTTATTGTTTTTTTAGTGTTTCAAAAATCCACACCCCCCAATATGAGAAAGGGAAAAAGAAAGGAAAATTTTGATGATGAAAGTGGTAAACAAATGAAAAGGAGAGGAAGAAAAAGAAAAGGGGGGAAAGAGAGTGATAGAGGAAGAAGAGTTAAAGGGAGAGGTGGCCCCTGTTTTGGATTTGGTGGGTTGTTGTCTCCATCTAGTGGTGTATTTACTATTGAAGTTGTGGATCTGATGGAAGTCAATGTGGTTCCAGGATTTTTTGTCCTATCATGGTGATGCTTTAACCGATGTCCATTAAATTTTAATGTCCTTTATTAAGATTTGGTCTTGAACTTGCATTGCACCAAATGGGTAAACATTAGTAATAAAAAAAGGACCTTCCGATGAAAATTAAGCTTACTTGGGTGAAACCAAAATCGAGAATTGAAGAGCATTAAGTTTTCACCTTCATCAAATACCTTTTTTGGGATGTGTTTTTCATGGATAACTTTTGGCTTTTCTTTGTAAAGATTGGAACTCTCATAAGAATCAAGTCGAAGCTCCCCCAATTCAGCCAATTGCAACAATATTTCTTCACTAGATCTTTCAAAATAAAAATTACATGTTTTCACATCCCAAAATGACTTATGTTGGATTTTAGCTGGAAATTGACATGCTTTACCAAAAACTAGCTTAAAAGGATAAATCCCAATGAGTGTTTTATTGGAATCTCGGTAAGCCCAAAATGATTCACCAAGTCATTCAGGCCAGTCTTTTTTGGTGGGTTTTACAATTCTATCAAGAACTCTTTTCACTTAACTATTAGAAAGTTCATCCATGCCATTTTTCTGGGGGTAATATTTAGATGAAGTTTTATATGCACCCCCATTATTTTTCAAAAGAGACACAATGGTTCTATTACAAAAATGGGTTCCTAAGTCACTTATCAAGGCATGTGGTTGGCCAAATCAGTGGAAGATGTGTGTCTTTAGTAACTCACTAACAGTATGTAAAACCTTATTTTATAGTAGGTTTGACCTTGAACCACCTAGAAACATTAATTAAAGAATGTTTTCATGGGTTCCCTCAAATGATTAGTGGTTTTCGGGTTAATTAGTTATAGCAGAGTGGTTGACCAAGGTCGTCTCTCAAAGGAGGAAGTCAATTTAACAACTTATTAAAGGTATTTTGAAAATAAGATAAAATAAACTAAGAAAACTACTTGAAAGGATGGGGTTTATTGTCATTTATAAAACTATAATATGTTTTCTGGAAGTAGATTGAATATTTTTTTGTTTTTAATTTTGAAGTGTAAGTTTATTAACAAAGCACAATGAGAAGATGTTTTTTTGAAAAATATTTTTAGAAAGAGTAATCTATCTAAATATACCTCTTTAATAATTTATTAATAAATATCATTTAAATAAATATCTACTTAATTCTTATCCCTTAATTTTTTAAATCCTGAACACTAGGAGAATTAGCATTACCATGAAGATGAAGTGAATTTAACCCTAGGCTAACTTCAGAACATGCAATCGTAGCCCCCTACTTTGATTGATGATATAAGGTTAGATTATGGTTAGTGGTAAATTAAGCCATATATCCTCTCTGTAAATTACAATTAATTGATTTTGAAGATTATATTTTAACACTACAAATTGATCTCATGTGGGTTTGAATTACCAATTAAGTTCGCGCTCTCACAATTCACATAATTCTCAACCTCGCGTGATTTGTGTTTCTTGTTCAATTGCTTTCATAGATTAATTTAAATTGAAAACTCAATTAATATATCATATTAAGTTAATTACAGTAGATCATTGATTCAAAATAAAAGAATGAAGAAGGTAATATATAGATCGATTACTAAGAAGACTACTCTTCCATGGGTGGTGTTATCATCGTAGAAGCGAATTGCATTTCCAACGGTTTATAATAGGTATAACCCAATAATGCTTTTAAAAAAGAATTCCATACCAAATTGTAATATTAAGAGATGAATATATTTTAATAGAAAATAATATCAGAGAAGAAATAAAATAATAATAATGAATTTTAACCCACAAATGAAAATATTACAACATGAAGACGAGAAAGAGGTTTCGATGATGGGATCCTTGCTTCAAGAGATACACCACTTACAATGGTTTGATAATTTGGGTGAAACCAATTCTCTTATTCTTCCAATCTAATAATTCACTTCCAAACCACTTAAAATGAGAAAAAAACTAATTTATAGAGTGGAGGGGAGGCTAGGTTTAAAGAGGTTTCAAGTGTGAATGGGGAATCTCGGCCAAATATTTTAATACAATTTGCACCGCCCATTTGACATTGAAACGCATGAACCAGATCTCATTCTAGAAGTATGGTTTCTGAGAAAATGAATCCCTGAGCTCCTCTCAATATTTGGGCCTAATCCAAGCACGGATGAAGAATTTATTGCCCAAATACAGAACTCATGTCCATTTTGGCGAGTCCCGTCCAACATTGACTTCAAGGCCCATTTCCACCAACCAAATGAACTCTTATGCTCTAGTGTACTGAATAATTGTTGTAGAAAATTAAGTGAAGAACACTTTTTCAAAAATCTAAGTTCAAAAAATTCATATTAAAATATTTATTGGAGAAATACAACAGTTCATTTTAAAAGGTTAAAACTTGAATTTTAATCAAATTTTCAAATGAATGATCTAATCCCAAATATTTCATAAATGAACATATTTAGCACAATGTGAGATAATTATGTCAATTATAATCAACAAAATATTCCAAAAAATAGTGTTTTATCAATAATCAACCACAAGTAGAATGTATGAGAATCCATTGGAAGGGGGAATGGTCCCATGAAATCGATTCCCCAAACATTGAAGATTTCAAAGAAAAATATAAGATTTTGGGGAATTTCATTTATATTTGAAATTGTGCCAAACTTTTGGAAAGTGAGACATGATTGAAAAAACTCTTGTAAGTCCTTGAAGAGTGAATTCCAGAAGAATCTAGAGTCCAGGATCTTCCGGGAGGTCCTTTGTGGTCCAAATTGGCCACCTCCGGGAACTGAGTGACAAAATTATAGGATGTAGAAATATTCATATTCATCAACACATCTTTTAATTACCATTTCTGCCCCAGTTTTCCAAATTATATTTTCTTCCCAAAAATATTATTTTAAATCAATATTCAACTTCATTTTTTGTTCTTTTGAAAACATTTCAGGAAAAACACTAGAATCCAAGTAATTTACAATTGGGGCATACCACGTCATTTTTTGAGTGAGAGATGGAAGGTGATCAGTGGGTAATTTAGGATCAATGATTTATGAATGAGAATAATTAGAAATTATACCCAATTGATCATCCAAAGGGGTTTCTTTTCCTGATCTATCATTGATTTCACGGTCAAAATCATTGAGCATTAGGATCCATCTAATTAGCTTTGGTTATGAATCACTTTTCATGAGTAAGGACATTGTAAAATAATGGTCTATGAAGATGATTATTTTGGCAGCTAAGAGATAGGGTCAGTGTTTATATAAGGATAAAACCACATCTAAAATTGCATTTTTAGTGATATTATAGTGTTATTGAGATTCAACCAATGTTTTGAGGCATAATAGATGACATGAGTAATTTTTTCTCTTCTTTGACCAAGAACAGACCCAAAGGCTCTGTTAAAAGAATCATGCATCAACTCAAAGGGTAAGGACCAATCTGGGGTTTGGATTATTGGGGAAGATGTAAGAGCAGTTTTGAGTTTAGTGAAGGCTCTCTTGAAAACCTTATAGAAATGAAATGTGAAATAATTTTGGAGAAACTGAGTGAGTGGGATGGAAATCCTACTGATGTTATGGATGAATCCCTGATATAAAACAGCATGACCGAGGAATAAATGTATGTCTCGAATGGAGGTGGGTTCAGGACGTGATTGGATCTCTTCAATTTTGGCAGGATCAACTTCAATACCCTCTTTTGAAACTATGTTCCCTAGAACAATCACATTCCCAACCATGAAGTTACATTTTTCAAAATTTTACACAAGATTACAGTTGACACACTTTTTAAGGACTTGAGAGAGTGAATTCAAGAATGGTACAAATGACACACCATAAATGGTAATGTCATCCATGAATACTTCCATGCATTGATTAATGAATTCAGAAAAAATACTCATCATACTCCTCTGGAATGGTGAAGGAGCATAAAAAAGGCCAAAAGTCATTCTTCTATATGCATATGTTCGAAAAGGGTAATTAAAATCCCTCTTTTCTTAGTCCTACGGTGTGATTGGGATTTGGAAGTAGCTGGTGTATCCATCAAGAAAGTAACAGTGTGACTTTCCATCTAATCGTTCGGGCGTATCATCAAGGAATTTAATAGGGTAGTGATCCTTTCGTGATTCAACATTAAATTTCCTATAATTTATGCACACACGCCATTTGTTCTTCACTCTAGTTGTGACTACCTCCCCATGTTCATTTGTGACAACAGTTATCCCTCCCTTCTTAGGTACAACTTGAATTGTACTAACCCATACACTATCATAAATTGGGTAGATAATACCATCTTGAAGAAGCTTGGTGATCTCTTCCCTAACTACCATAAGTATGTGCGGATTGATTCTTATTTTTGCTTGACTAAGTGGTTTGGATGAATCCTCAAGATGGATGTGATTCATGCAAAGGGCAGTTTTGATTCCTGGAATGTCATCTAGGGTCCAACCTAAGGCATTTTTGTTTTCCTCTAACACTTGAACAAGTTTGAAATCCTCGGTTTCAGTAAGTGAAGTATAGATAATGGTAGTATAAAAGTGATCATGGAAAAAGAATTCATATTTCAGGTGTTCATTAAGAGGTTTCAGATCAGTCTCATCTTTCATTTTTGGGTTAGACAACTCAAGACTGGAGGAAGGGATTTCAGTTGGTTTTGATTCATTTTCCTTAATACTATCTGAGGTGAAGCATTAGAGATTAGAGTTGATGTGGGATTCAATATAGTTTTAAATATCCTCTAGATTTATGGATTCTATGAATGAGAGATCCACATAAACTTCACCATTTATGACTTGGTTAATCATGGTGTAGATTTCACAAGATCCTATCTCTTCAAAACAGGATGAACATGATGGAATGTGGTTTAATTGAATCTCTAAAGTTTCCTTAGATGCATGGATTGATAATGCAATGTGGTCCTCAGATGGGTATCGCATGGCTAGGAAAATGTTGAACGTGATAGGTTTCTCACCAAATTCCATGTATAAGATTCATTAATGGACATCAATCATGGTTCTAGAAGTCATGAGGAATTTTATTCCAAAAATTATGGGATAACGAGAAGAGGCCATCTCACCTTCCATGTCAAGGACATAGAAATCGGCTGGGAAGATAATATCGTTAAAAAAAAAAGGAAATCCCGAGTTTTTTCCTCAGTACTGGCTATTCTTCGATTGGCCAGCTGAATGACAACACCCGTTGGATGTAAGGGAACTAGACCAAGGTTGGAGAAGATGGATTTGGGAGTGAAAATAATTGTGGCTGTTGAGACTATGAGTTCATCATCGAAGTTGGAGCTTAAAATTTTTCAGGGAACTGTAAATATCTATGGATCATTGCACTTTATGACAATATACTGTTGAGTGGAAACATTTTTGGAGGTCCTATGATTCCTCTTGTGGGTGCACAATTCCTTAAGAAACATGTGATACTTAGGGATTTGTTTTATGTCATCTAAGAGAGGTATGTTGACTTCAACATGACTAAACATGTCAATCATTTAAAGATCATGTTCAAAGGATGTCCTTAGTTTATAAATATTTTGAGGAAAATGAATTGTATTCCTAATTGGAGTGGAAGGAGGTGTGGAAATGGATTTATGTTCCTTTTCATGTTTCTTTTTATTTTCATTTCCGAGGTCAAAATTCAAAGGGGGACTGGAGAAATTATTTTCAGTCATAGAATATTGCTTCCCCAATCTAAGTGCAATTGCCCTTACATTTCCCTTGGGTTTGGGTAATGGCTGAGTTGGGATTTGGGAATAATTTGATTTTTTTTGCTGGCTCAGGAGTGATGCAAGTTGACCAATTTCTATTTCAGTGTTTTTTAGGCTAGAACTGGTGAAGGGGGAAAGATATTCTACTGCACTTTCTCATGGTTTCTTGGAAGAATAGGCTTGTCCCAAATTGGTATTACCTTGATTTTGGTTCTTGGGAATGTGATTGTATTGGTTTGGGAATTAGGAAGGCTCACTAGGATAGTGGAATCCCGGAGGAGGATTGTTCATTTGAGGGTGAGGAACAAAAGGATAAGGTTGATGGAAGTTACCACCACATTGACCATATTAGAATTGGTTTGGATTTTGATGAGGGGACTGAGGGGGATCATAAATGCGATTTCCATATCTCATGATAGGGTTATAGGTAGATGATAAGGGCTCAGAGTGGGGTTTGTTGAAGATTCTAACAAACAAACCTGATTGTTGTGGGTTGGGGTTCTGTTGGGCATATGTTGCATTGAGCTCCATTGGTCTAGTTAAATCGGATTGATTATCTTGAATTTGTGGACATGTGTTAGTTGGATGAGATGGGGAGCTGCAGATTACACAGTTATTGATAGGTCCAAGGAACATAGATTGTGGAGAATATGAGGTTGGGGATTTGTATTCCACAGCTAGTTGTCACACAAGACCTGTAAGTGCACTCATACAATTGGTCATATTGTTTTGCTCTATCTATTTAATATCATGGTCTTGTTTGACTTGATCATGTGCTTGAGTATGTAATTGTTCTGTGTATTTATGTTACTTATGAGTTCTCTTGCAGCTTCAAGAGTTTTATTAATAAGAGCACCGCCACATGCAGCATCAACGGGGGTTCTCTACATAGTAAATAACTCTTCATAGAAGTATTGGATCAACAATTGGTCTGGGATTCGGTGATGTGGATAGGTTAACACAAGATTTTTGAACCTCTCCCAATACTCATGGAGTAATTCATTTGGGAATTGACGGATACCACTTATTTCCATTCAGATAGAAGCAGTACGAGAAGCAGTAAATAATTTCTCTATGAAGTGTCACTTTATGTAATTCCATGTTGTTATGGAACCCAGATGGAGGTAGTAAATCCTGACTTAGCAGTTTCAGGTAGACATAAAAGGAATTATCAGAGTTTGATTTGTTCCTCAGAAACCCCTTGAGCCTTCATGGTAGAACACACCACTTGGGACTCTTTAACGTGGAGATGTGAATCCTCACCGGCAAGCCCATGTAAATGAGATAGAAGATGAATCAAATTCAATTTGAGTTCGAAGTCTGCCTATATGTTTGGATATATAATACCAAGGGGTTAGTAATTCATATCAGTGGTAGAATGTTCTTTAACAGTTTGTTCTCTTGGATTATACATATCTAATTCAATTGGTTGTACAAGTAATGGTTCTACAATTATTTGATTATCCCTAATGTTCCTCCTATGTTAGCGAAGTGTTTTCTCAATTGAAGAGTCAAACAAATC
The DNA here is from genome assembly GCA_963277665.1 of Viscum album. Classification (NCBI taxonomy): domain Eukaryota; kingdom Viridiplantae; phylum Streptophyta; class Magnoliopsida; order Santalales; family Viscaceae; genus Viscum; species Viscum album. The sequence goes on from OY728161.1 coordinate 780,453,676, forward strand.
TGATGGATTGTTTGGGAGGCTACAGGAAATTAAGAGAGATTTTGGACGAAAGATAAAGATAGGTTTTTCTTTTTATGTTTTCTCTATATGATTTTTTATGAGAAAGTGGGGTTTTTTGAGTTTTTTTCATTTTTTTTAAATGTTGTTTTTTTGTTTTTTTACAATTACCAGAAACTAATGACTACTTAATTAAACCATAAATAGAAACAACTCCATTTGAAAGTGCAGTCGATTGTCGCCTATCAACCGTTCAAGGTTCAATGTTGTACGAATGTTTATAGCATCACTTGGTTCGAATCCTTGGAGATGATACTTTTTAATATTCTATTGCTTTTAGTTAGTTGTATTTTGATTGGGGGGTTTGTTTGTAGAGCTTATGAAATAATTTATGGATGATGTTTATTTTAAAAAAGTGATAAAGAATGGGCTAATTTAATTATGGGGGATTTAAGCTTATGATATCCTGGAGCTTTCCTTTATATTGCATTATATTAATACCCACTTCACAAGATGATTTTGATAGGAATTCCAAAGTGTTAAAGCATTAATCCAAGCCGTAACTTAACTTAGGGTTCTAATAATTACCACTACTTGTTTGTGGTAGTGTATTTGTTGTTCCAATAATCCAAGGAATCACTATTCTAAACAAAACATGTCATTAATCATATTAAGTTGAACATACACAATATTAATTTAAAGAATGTTAATTTAGATAAGGCACTCAATCACTTAATATCCTCAAATTATGAGTCACCCAAATGAGAGACATACACAGCCATTTGGGTGGTTAATAATCTGGTTATAATTTTATGATGATTAGTTAATATGTGAATAAAAAATAAAGGGATAAGAAAATAGTTGTTTGCCGAACACACAGAAACAAACAGTGAAAAGAATTAAATACTAACTTTAGATTGAATGAGAAAGAAAAAGAATCGGTGGGGATTAAACTGTATTTAAACTATTTCAAGACCATTAATTTTATTTTTCAAAATGTGGATGAAAATAATAGATGAATAATAATAAACATTCATTATGATAGAATTAATAAAACAATGACTTACACAGTTATAAAAGAAGAACAACACAATATTAAATGAAAACAAGCAAGGAAGAAATGATTCAAAAGTGAAAAACATGAGCATAGAATATAATCACAAGACATTGGTAGTAACTTGGTCATTCCATACTATCCTCCTTTTCTCTGAAATTCCAAACCTTTTGAATGGAGAGGAGGGGATGTATTATAGCCCATGGTGGTGGACTCTTTGCATTCCAAAACTACCCCTCCACTTGGATCGACGATTTGGACATCCAGAAAGCTGAATATCGAGATATCTTCTTCTTCAAAGTTGTAGATAATAGTTTTTGACATCTACTCTAAAAATGTGGAAAATATTGGACTTTGAGAGTAAAATTTATGGCAGTTTTAGTGAACAATTATAATCTGTCCATTTCAATCCAGACTTTTTAGAAGGTAGAAAGGTGAAGGGGTTTATCAATAGGAAGATGCCTTCAAATCCGAAAACTCTCTTCAAAAAAGTTGGGTACCCAAATATTTTCTTTCACACTGAATAATATTAGATAGATTTTATGTTTATATGGGAAAATTTCATGAATACTATATTTATTTTAATTCCGACCAGAATGGTGGGCTGAGTTTAAATGAGTCGTTTGGGCCCCTTTTGGGGGTTGGGCCTTGATATTTTTATCCAAGATTCCTTTGGATAATCATGAACAAACTCTGGAGTATCACCAAATTTGGACTTATAGATGGATCCTAGTAATTCAATTAACATGGATGATCCAGTTTCTTTACAAATTCTGTGGGCCTTCTTGTGTGGACCCTATGACCCTTCAAATGGAATAATTGGACCCATATCCATTTTAATGAAATTTTTTATATTGAAAGAGGAATCCTAGAAAATAAGAACCATTCAATTTTTTTAATTAGGGTGAGAGTTATAAATAAAATAGTAAAGTGACATCGATGGGATTAATTCAAATAATGCTCAAAAATTACATTTAATATTTAAACATTAATATTTCATACAAATTATGCACATTTCATATAAAATCAGTAAAGGGGAGTATATAAAAAGTTGTGAAAATATTCATAACATCTTGCAACTTAGATAACAAATACATAAGTTTCCACTCCCTACCATCCCACTGAATTGGATGGATCTAAGTCCTCTTACTCAGTGCATTGACTACTACATTTCCCTTCTTAAGCATATAAGTAGGCTCAAAGTTGAATTATAATACTCAACCCACTTTTTCTTCCTAAAATTCATATCATTATATGTAAATATATACATGAGGATGTTTTGGTGTGTGTACACCACAAAATGATCTCCAGGAAAATAATATCTCCAACAGCACACTACATGAACAACTACAACCAACTCAAGATCAGGTGTAGGGTAGTTCCTCTCATATGACCTTAGCTGCCAAGACCTATATGATATGGATCAACTCATTGCATGATAACCACTCCTAGATTGATACATGATGCACCATAGTAAACAGTTTACCTCTTACCTAGCTCTTGTGGTATCAGTATTAGTGATAACATCAATCTCCATTTCATCTCTTGAAAGGTTGTCTCTTAGGTATATGAACATACAAACTCCACAAACTTCTTAGTCAAGGCCATCAAATGCACTTCTAATCATGTGAAGTCCTATATGAAACACCATTAATATCCAGCTAACCCCAAGAAACTCCATATGTCAAATATGTTCATGGGATTCTCTCCTCCAATGGCCAGAAGGCCTTCAATTTTTTTATTATAATATGACCCCCTTTTAAGGGAGGATTGGGGAACCCAAACATACTTCATGAATTTGGAAAAATCATGACCCAAAGGACAGAGAGAGTAAAATATGATTGAAACCATGAAACATCCCCTCTCCAGGATTTGATCATGATGAAGCTCTCCACAATTGCATAGTGATTCAGCAATCAAGTGTCTCATCTCAAATCATATGACTGATTCGATGGCTGATGTCATACCCTCTCAAACATCCAAATCCGAAAAAATCTCAAAATATGAACTGGTAGCTCTAGAACCTCCACTAGGCTTGTTCCATGTGGTAGAGTCCAACTGCAACACCATTCATTGCTCGAATACCAGGAACCTCACAACATCACTCATCATATCAGAATACCATGATGAAACCACAACACCATAAAAACAATTCATCACCAATCAAACATACCAAAACATCGATGGAAAATCAAATATTACATACATTTCAGATTCTAGAACCATCACCAAACTAGAATCACAAATCCTCACTACTGGAAAGCTGGGTTTTCCCAACACTTATATGCCAACGATTCAACAGAATTGTTGGTATAGGGCTATAAAACAAGTATTTCCCAATTGTTTGAAGAAACCGTTGGGAAATCTAAATTTTTTTCCCTTTCCCAATGGTTTTTACAAACCGTTGGTATAGGCTATGACTTTGGAAGGCTTTCCCAATGGTTTGTGTAAACTGTTGGAAAAGCTCACCATTCCAAACAGTTTTATAAAACCGTTGGGAATGTTTTCCCCTAAAATAACAGCAAACCCGATATCCCATCCACGCGATTGAACTGCTAAAGTTGAGACCTAATATCTCTCTCACTTAGAAAATCATTCCACTAGATCCATATTCAATCCCAAAAATGTTTTGTTCTACACTTCAAATCTGTAAGTAGTATGTTATGTTTAATGTTTTGCATATAATTTTTTTCATTTCTGATTTGATTTGGCTTAAACCTAAGGTTCGTGTAGTATGGTATACCCAAAAATTTCAATTCTATTTGTTATTTGTTTTCTTTTTTTGTTCTTGTGTCATGTGTGAATAAATTTTTTGTTCTGTTTTTGTTTTCTGTTTTTGTTCTGGTGGGAGGTGCTGGGGGGTGCAGTTGGTGGGGGGAGGGGGTGTACTGGTGGGGTGATTAGGTGGGGGGAGGGGGTGTGCTGGTGGGGTGTTGAGGTGGGGGGTTTTCTAGGTGGGGGTGGGGGTGGGTTGTGCAGGTGGGGGTGGGGGGAGGGGTGGGTTGTGTAGGTGGGGGTGCAAGTGGAGGGGGGTTGTTGTGCAAGTGGGTGGGGGAGTGAAGTGGGAAGGTTTGGGGGTTGGGCTGGACAGGTCAGCGTCTGTTGGGGGGGTGGGGTGGGGGTTGTACCGGTGGGGGGTGGGGGTGGGTTGTGTAGGTGGGGTGGGGGAGGGGGCTGTTCGAGTGGGGGGTGAAAGTGGAGGGGGGGGTGTTGTGAAAGTAGGTGGGGGAGGGGAGTGTGAAGGTTAGGGGGGTGGGCTGGGCAGGTGGGAGTCTGTTGGGGGTGAGGTGGGGGGTGGGGCGTATAGGTGGTGGTGGGGGAGGGGGGCTGTGCAGGTGGGGGTGGGAGGAGAGGGGTGTAGGTGGGGGTGGCTATGAAAGTGGGTGGGGGGAGTGGAGTGTGTAGGTTGGGGGTGGGCTAGGCAGGTGGGAGGATGTTGGGGGGGGGGGGTGAGGTGGGGGTATACAGGTGGGGGTGGGGGTGGGGTGGGGGGAGGGGGTTGTGAAGGTGGGGGTGTAGGTGGGGTGTGGGGTATGCAGTGGGTGGATGGGAGGGGGTTGTGCAGGTGGGTGTGGGGGAGGGGGGGTTGTGTAAGTGGGGTGCAGGTGGGGGGGGGGGGTTGTGCAGTCGGTTGATGGGATGGGGGTTGTGCAGGGGGAGCCTTTTGGGGGTGAGGTTGGGAGGGGGGGTTGTGCAGGTGGCAATACATCACTTCCATAGTTCACCAATAAGCATGGGGAATTCATCACTTATAGAGATTCAGATAGTTTTGAGGCCTCTTTGGTTTTGGTTTTTGTCTATTTATCTTGATGAGTAAGGCAACACATTATATAAAAGTGAAATCAACTATATAGGATGAATTCCTTCTACCACAACACGTTTTTCTAGAAATAATATATCATTGTAATGTTATGGGAGCCTTTTAGAATCCAATGCCCCAACATTTTCCCAATTGCAAACATGATACCATCATGTTATCAAGTCACTAATCCTACCAAATTGGATTTTCACTAAAAAATACTATTCTAATACTTAACACCCATCTTTTGTTTTTCATAACATGAATGACAGCCCAATTAAATCACATAGCTCTCAGTCACACCCCTGTGGACAACTCGCCCACCACCTGGACACCCCCTACCCTTGGACAGCCTTGCCACCCTCGTGGATAGTTCGCCCACCCCTGGACACCTTGTACCCCTAGAAAACCCCGCCACCCCCGTGGAAAGCCTACCCACCCCCTGGACACCCCCTACTCCCTGGATAGCCCCCAACCCCGTGGACAGCCCGCCCACCCCCTAGACACTCCCCCCACCCTCCGGACACCCCCACCCCTGGACACCTTGTACCCTTGGAAAGCCCCCCCCCCCCACCCCTATGGATAGCCCGCCCACCCCACTAGACACCCCCTCCCCCCTAGACAGCCCTGCCGCCCTCGTGGACTGCCCGCCCACCCCCTGGACACCCCGTATCCCCTGGACAACACCGCCACCCACGTGGAAAGCCTACCCCCAATTACACAGAAGCAAATAACTCTTCATTTCCCCTGATTTCCAGAATCCCCGGTGCAGGTGAAACCTAGCCTGAGGTCTTCCATCTGATCGGCTGAAAATCCCCCATCTAGGTTAGACTCCTTCAACCTCTTCCCAAATACAGACATATTATCCCTCATTGAGGTAATTGGCATGGTTCGGGTAGTGCGGTAGGTGGTTTTCCTTTTTTTTAGTGGGGTGATATGGTACATTCTGTGGACATTAGTTTGGGTGTTATGAAATGTACTAACATTTCACAATATTTCTATTTTTTAGAATCAATAAATTATTAAAAAAAAATCTCTTCTTCATCTTTCAAGAAAATTAGTCACTTTGTAATATCTTGAACACTGTTTTATCAGGTCTATGGTGTCATCTTGGTATGTGATCAATGAAAAAATTACAAAACACATCTCACCTCAAATCTAGGAACACATAACTGAATTAATTACTATATCTTTACGTTGTTTTAATAGTTCACTACATCAACTAGAAACTCCTTCCTTTATCGTTTACTTAAATGTATTTTCTATTAAAGTTCAATCATATTGAATTGTTTATAAAACAATTACTTATATAATTTTTTTAAAAAATGGAAAGAAGTTAGATGTATGAAAATGATCGGATCTCAAGTGATTTTCAAAACAATTTGGAGATATTTATAGATTTTTTATTTTACAATGCATCAGATAGTGGTCGCATACACTGCCCATGTTCCAATTGTGTTGGTAGACCTTGGTTTAGCCGTAAAGAAGTTAGCTACCACATAACTAAAAATGGTTTTCAAGAAAACTACATTGTGTGGTATCACAATGGGGAGAAAATGAAATCTAAAATTGGTGATGATCGAAATGAAAGGACTAGAATGGAGAATTTGTTAGATGATCAGTTTCCGTTTATTCGTCATCATTAAAAAGAAAGGATTTTGACTCAAGAAGACTTCAATAGGAGGACAGCTGATGCATCTACTGAAAATGATGATATCGATAGGGTGAAAAAATTGAATGATGCTGCCATGACTCCAGTATATCGACAATGTGATAAAATGAAAAAGCATGAATTTTTAATCCGATTGTTTCTTGGGAAAACAATGTACGAGATTTCTAATACAGAAATTGATTACATTCTTACCCTCTGGAATGATTTACTTCTAGATGATGTAGATATTCCCACAAACCACTATATGGCATGGAAGTTAGTTGAGGAACTTGTATTTTCACGAAACAAAATTAATGCTTGCCCGAAAGATTGCAGTTTATTCTAGGAGGAAACCGCTGAACGAAATGATTGTATAAAATGTGGCAAATCCCGCTGGAAGTCAAAATCGGATGGAACACCATCCCGCGTTGCACAAAAAGAAATGTGGAACTTACCATTGATCCCCAGACTCCATATTCTTTTTATATCTGATGAAATATCAATAAAAATGAGATGGAATGATACTGAGAGAATGAAGTCTAATCATGAGTTGGTTCATCCTGTATATGGATTTGAATGGCAGAGATTTGATGCTCGACATCCTGATTTTGTAGCTGACGTGTGTAATGTGAGGATGGGTTTTTCATGCGACAATTTTAATCCGTTTGGGCAGATGCTTACTTTGTACAACGCATGGCCAGTTGTTATACACATTTATAATATTCCCTCATGGTTGTGTATGAAAAAACCTTTCACATTAATGAGTATACTCATATCTGGTCCTTCTAATCCTGGCATTGATATTGATGTCTACGTGCAACCTTTAATAAAAGAGTTGAAACTTCTTTGGGATGTGGGTGTGTGCACTTACAATGCATGTTCGAAAGACATATTTCAGATGTGTGCTATGCTTATGTGGATGATCAATGATTTTCCAGCTTATGCAATGATGTTTGGATGGAGCATGAAGGGAAAATTTCCATGTCTAGTTTGTATGAGGAATACCCGATCCAGAAGACTGAAACATCGTTGTAGTTTCAGTTTTATGGGACATCGACGATTCTTGCCAAAGGATCATCCATATAAAATGAATGGTCGAAGATTTGATAATACCATAGAGACAGATGATCCAACTCAGTGTATGTCTAGAACTGACATGCTAAATGAATTGAATGATTTCAGTTTTTCATTCGGGAAAGGTCAAATGAAATCTGGAAAGAGAAAGAATGTTTCCACTGAAACATGTTACAATTAGAGGAAGAGGAGTATCTTTTTTTATTTGCCTTATTGGTCAACCAATTTGTTATTTCATTGCTTAGATGTAATGCATATTGAAAATAATATATGTGAAATGTTGCTTTCAGTTCTTCTAAATGTCAAGGGGAAGACAAAAGATGATTTACGATCTCGGTGTGACTTGGTGGATTGGGGCATCAGACCAGAATTACATCCTGTATGTATCAGTGAAAATAAATGGCAACTTCCATGTGCTTCTTATGTGATTACACCTATGAAAAAAAACAATTTTTGGAAGTATTAGAGACTATTAGAGTTCCGGATGGCTATTCAAGCAACATATCTAAATGGGTCATCAGACGAGAGTTAAAGCTAAAATCTTTGAGGACTCATGATTATAACGCTCTACTACATGAGTTTCATCCAATAGAAATCCGTCATCTTTTGTCCAATAATGTAAGGGTGACTTTTATTCGGTTGTTCCATTTGTTTAGAGATCTTTGTGCTAAGAATTTGTCCATGTCTTTCTTCCAAAAAATGTTGACAGATTCCCCATTAATTTTGTGTGAGTTGGAGAAAATATTTCTTCCATCATTTTTCACGTTTATGCTGCATCTGACTGTCCATATTCCCACTGAAATACTTCTCAGAGGACCTGTTTCTTTTCTTTCGATGTATCCAATTGAATGAAATATGTTCACATTAAAGTCTTATGTCCAAAATAGAAATCATCCCGAAGGTTCTATCGTGAATTGTTACATGGCTCAAGAATGTATGGATTTTTGCTCGATGTATTTGTCTAATCTTACTACAAGATTGAATAGACCAATGAGAAATGAAGAAGAATAGTATGAGCAAATTGGACCCAGTTTTCCGTCACTTCCTCAAACAAGAGGAATTCCTGGATCATATACATTGAAGAAATTAACCAATGAAGTGCGGGAGATGGCACATTGCCCAATTTTGTTCAACTGTGATTTGTTCGATGACTATATTAGGTAACTAAATTGATTATGTATATCTTACATATATATCTGTTAAACTTTTCATATTTTTTAACTATAGGGAACATAAAACAATGATAAATAGGAAGCATCGTTATTTATCTTTGAGAACAAGAGAGACTTTTCATAGTAAAGAGTTTTGTACTTGGTTAAAATTGAAGGTATAAAAATATTAATGTTTAAAATAATTATATCAATATTTAATTAAGTATAATAGTCATTTATATTGCCGGTATTGAGTTTTTCTGCTGACTCTGTATCTGAGGAAAATAGAGCTTTGGCTTTTGGTCCTAATATCGTGGTTCGTGACTGTAAATCAATTGTTATCAATGGGTACAAATTTATTGTCACTGAATGAAAAAGAACATAAGAACACAACATTATGGTGTTATGGTTATTTCCACAATAGATTGTAATGACAGTGCATTATATAGTAGACCACAATTTGAAAATGTGGGTTATTATGGATTTGTTGAGAAAATAATAATAATGGATTATTACTCTCATTGACGAGTCACAATGATGAAATTCCATTGGTTTGATTCAATGACGAGACATGACACATTTATTGATGATTGTGGATTTAGAGTAATTAATATGACTTTCACTCTTGCTACTGAAGAACCATATGTGTTGGCATCAATGGCTAAACATGTTTTTTATGTCAAAGACCAACTTTGACCTGAATTTTGTGTCATAGTTGAAGTAATTCCAAGACCTATTTTTAATGATGGTGATGATGGAATTAACATTGTCCCTAGTTCGTTTGGAACCAATCCATTTAATTCTTTTGATGCCTCAAATAGCTCAATTGGCAGATCGGATTGTGAACCTGAAGTTGTGGTTGAAAATATATAGAATCATTCATCCATGTTATCATTTCTTTTGGTTTACCTCGAGTTGGGTTGTTAAGGTTGGTAATATTCAAATTGATTTAGTATTGATTACAAATTCGTTTTAGATGACTTGAACGTTATGTGAATTTTCAATATTTATTGGTTTCAGTTTTATTATAAATGAATTTTCTAATTTGGAATTGAACTGTATTCAAACATAGTCAAACAATATTTCTAACATGGTGAACATTACAACTTGTATGATTTATTAAATCCATTCAAGCTCTTCTAAAACAATTGATAGCTGACTTGACCGTTATGTGAATTTTCAATGTTTATTGGTTGTAGTTTTATTTGAAATGCATTTTCTAATACGGAATTGAACTGTTTACAAACATAGTGAAACAATATTTCTAACTTGGTGAACATTAAAACTTGTATGATTTATTAAATCCATTCAAGCTCTTCTAAAATAGTTGATTGCTGACTTGACCGTTATATGAATTTTCAATGTTTATTGGTTGCAGTTTTATTTGATTTTAATTTTCTAATTTCTAATTGAACTGTATTCAAATATAGTCAAACAATATTTCCTACTTGGTGAACATTACGACTTGTACGATTTATTGAATACATTCATGCTCTACTAAAACAATTAATAGATGACTTGACCGTTATGTGAATTTTCAATGTTTATTGGTTATAGTTTTATTTGAATTGCATTTTCTAATTTGGAATTGAACTGTATTCAAAAATAGTAAAACATTATTTCTAACTTGGTGAACATTACAACTTGTATGATTTATTAAATCCATTCAATCCTTCTAAAAAAATTGACAGCTAAATTACAAATGACCCCCCCCCCCTATTCCCTCATATATTTAGTATTTTGGGTTACAAATTAGTTTTCTTTTCTAATTAATTATATATTTTCTTTCAAAAGAAGGAAAGGAATCCAATTGAAGAGAGACGATGGAAAAAAATGATGGAGAACAATCGTCGAATGACGAAGTTGGGAATTCCATCATTAGTGCCTGTAGTGAGTACTTTATTTCAAATTGATATATTTAAATAATATATAATGTAATGTGATTAATTTTTTTGTACAAATATTTGTAGGATCCACCTATATGTTGACAGGTATTCGACAAGGAGCCTAGTACTGGACCAGGTACTCAGGCCTGTGGTACGAGGAGGGTTCGTACCAGTGGTGGACGAGAAGTTGCGCGTACCCGACTAGACCATGCCCCGCCCACTGACATGTCATCTTTCCACATTTTGATCTTGGTGTGTCATTAGGGACAAACGGGATATTTAGGCCTCCCATGTTTTCTCTACCTTCTGCATCTTCTGGGCCATCATTTTCACATCCCATGATGATTCCCACTCCCTAGTCAGCATCCGATCAGACAGTTGTCCCATCTTCTTTTCCTTCTACTTCGTTCTCTCTGAGTTTCTATATTCCATCGTCTTTGACTCTTTTTCCACCACAGGGTGTTCCATTAGTTTCTGTGGATCTAGAGGCACTCAACGATCAGACCGGCACATGTATATTTATAGAACACAAACAAATTTTTTTAGCAATATTTATTTTCATTATAACATGTTTTGATAAAATATTTGTTTTTATTTCATGACAGATACATCTACTGACATGAGGCCTGGGCAGGGGTGTACATGCATGCATTTTTTGTGGAACCACCACACACAGGTTATGGTGGATTATAAGGAAGACAACCAAAGGGTTGAGAAAACAGTGCAGCAATGTCGGAGTTTTTTTGCGACGCTTGCCAAATACTCCGACATCATTCCCGTCAGCCCGCTATCATGGAGACATTTTCCACATGAGGTCAAGGATAGAGCTTGGGAAGAGATATTAGTAAAATAATATGTCATATTTAATGCCATGAATTATTTTTTTATTTATATGAATTAATATTTTGATTTCATCTTCGATTTCATTTTCCTGATGGAGAGGGTGCACGACCCTAACGTCTAATGGATTTAGGTGAGTTTGGGGAGCCTACAAGCATGAGTTGTATATTGGGTGGGTTTCTAGAGTTGGAACTGAGTTAGAGGTGGTACCAGTGGAGGATGATTGTCCTATAGAGCAGTATCGTCAGATGATTACTCATTGGACGAGTACCCAGTTTAAGGTATTAATATCATTTGAGGTATTTAAATAATTACGTTCATGTTTTTCATAAATACTATCTGTTGCATTTTCGAATTTTATTTAGGAATCATTCAGAAAATATAAAAAGAACATTGATGCAAAAAAATACCTCCACACACTGGGAGGCACTATAATGCTTGATCATGAGAGGAAGCAGGTATGACAATTGTTTTTAATTTTTCTTTACAGCTTACACTTTCTTTTGTCTCCTCAATTATTTAATAGTTTGCAAAAGTTTTCATATAACTTTAATTTTCAATTTCATTGTATAGGAAAATACAAAATATTGAAGGACATGTGCCTCAAGAAAAACTGTTTTTCTCGAGTAGATGGAAAAAGGATGGAAGTGCCATCAACAAAGTGACTCAGTAGCAGATTGTATGTTTTAATCTGTTGAATTTATATTTTAATATCTATTTTTTAACTTAATGATATATTTATATTTTTAACAGGTTACTTTAGAGGCCCTTGATGCCCAATAACCAGACAATTTTGGGCCAACAGATAACTGACATCAGGTGTTGGGAGGGGATCATTCTGGCAGAGTATGCTGCCGAACTAGGATAGCCCTAACGAGGTATTGGCCCTCCTCAGGTATGATCTGTAGTGCCACCGAGCTATAGTATGTTAGGGCACAGGCAGAACAGGCTGAGAAAAGGGCCACAGAGATGGAAAAATAGTCTTCTAGGGAAAACAATGTGTTTATGAAATTAATTGATGTTCTATGTCGTACACTTCCAGCAGGGGCCAGCCCAGCTTTTGATGAGTATTTGTCGTCGATACATTCCATATACGGTGCACCAGGTGGAAGTTCTTGTGGTGCTCAGGACGATTTCCATCTTGAAGTTGATGATGATGAGGAGTCTGATGGAGAAGAGGAGGGAGAAGAGGAGGGCGAGGCAGGTGGCGAGGGTGACGAGGAGGTCGAGGACGAGGAGGAGGGCGAGGGTGAGGAAGGCGGGGATGATGATGGGGATGAGGACGAGGGTGTTGATGATGGTGATTATGGTGATGGTGATGTGGGACCAGTTGATCTATTACATTTTTGACTGATATTACCGAGATTTAATATTTAATATATTCTAGTTTATGGTTTTATCTAGACACATAGTATAGTATTGGAGTTGAGTTATTTATATATATTATCTGTTTTTATGGATGTTGTTGTCTTTTAGTGGTTGTGTGTTTGGGAACACCCCTCCTTCCTGGACCATGGACATCCCCCCACCCTCATCCCTAGACCCCGGATAGCCCCACCGGACAGCCCCCCAGACAGCCCCTCGGACGGCTCCTCGGACAGCCCCCCCACCTCTTCCTTGGACCCCAGACAACCCCTAGAACACCCCCCGGACAGCCCCCAGATAGCTCCCCGAACAACCCCCCAGGACAGCCCCCCCACCCTCCTCCCTAGACCCCGGACTGCCCCCAGACTGCCCCCAGACAACCCCCCCCCCAGACATACCCCCCCCCCCCCACCCTCTTCCATGGACCCCATACAACCCCATGAACACCCCCAAACAGCCCCCGAACAGCCCCCCGTACCGTCCCCCGGATAGCCCCCCCGGACAGCCCCCCCCCCCCCACCCTCCTCCATGAACCCCGGACAACCCCCATACAGCCCCCCCCCCCATCTTCTTCATTGGACCCCAGACAACCCCCTGAACACCCTCAGATAGCCCCCTGACAGCCCCCCAAACAGCCCCCGGACAACCCTGCCACCCTCCTCCCAGGACCCCGGACAACCCCCCGGAAAGCCCCCCAGACAGCCCCCCAGAGAGCCCCCTGTACAACCCCCCACCCTCCTCCCTGGACCCCGGAAAGCCCCCCGAACAGCCCCCCTGATAGCCCCCCACCCTCCTCCTTGGACCCCAGACAACCCCCTACACAGCCCCTCCACCTCCTCCTTGGTCCCCGGACAGCCCCCCAGACACCCACCAGACAGCTCCCCCGGACAGCCCCACCGGATAGCCCCCCGACCCTCCTTGATTTATTTTAATACTATAAGATCTATAATGTATATTTTATTTATTTTCATCATGATAATCAATGTAAATAACATATACACATTTAATCAATATCATAGATTCTTGGTATGTTATAAAAGAGATGTATTCATTGGGCATAGCATTGTTAGCTCTGAAATGTTTCATAGCATTATAAACTAAAATCAAATCCATACTAAGAATGATATAAAAATATTTTATATAAATATCCACAAGATTTTATGTAAATACCATTTCACTAATAGACACATGAGGATTATCATAAAATGGACAACATTTTATGTACATATGGAAAACCGACCAATCGCATTTGGTTTCCATTGAATCATTAGTAGAAATATCCATGGGTCATATGTGATGTGTATGGATCAATCCCACCAAAATCCAAGGCGCGGTGTGGCCACCACCGCTCAAAGTGTCTTCATTTTGTTTCAAAAGGACGTCATTTTAATTGAAAAACATCAACTGGAACATAGAAAACCAAACTAACACATTAATATTGTGTTGATACATTAGCACAATGATCCATGGGTCATATGTGACATGCACGAGTCAACCATGCATCAATCAGAGGCGTGGTGTGGCCGCCAACACTCAATGTGTCTGTCTTTTGTTTCAAAAGGACGTCATTTTAAGTGAAAAACATCAACTGACATATGGAAAACCGAACAAATGGATTCAGATTATGTCGATACTTAATCACAACGATCCATAGGTCATATATGACGCGTACGAGTCAACCTCTCCTTAATCTGAGGCACAATGTGGCCGGAATCACTCTAAGTGGCTCTCTTTTTCTTAAAATGGACAACATTTTATGTACATATGGAAAACTGAACAAACACATTTGGATTCCATTGAAACATTAGGAGAAATATCCATGGGTCATATGTGACGTGTACGAGTCAACCCCGCCTCAATCTGAGGTGAGGTGTGGCCGGCACCACTCAAAGTGTCTGCCTTTTGTTTCAAAAGGACGTCATTTTATTTGAAAAACATCAAATGGCATACAGAAAACCAAAAAACGCATTCGGATTGTGTCGATACATTAGCACAACGATCCATGGGTCATTTTTGACGTGTAGGAGTCAACCCCGCCTCAATATGAGGCGAGGTGTGGCCACCACCACTCAAAGAGTCTGCCTTTTGTTTCAAAAGGATGTCATTTTAATTGAAAACATCAACTGGCATACAGAAATCTGACCAAAAGCATTCATATTGTGTCGATACATTAGCACAATGATCCATGGGTCTTATGTGACGTGTACTAGTCAACCTCGCCACAATCCTAGGCATGGTGTGGCCGCCACCACTCAAAGTGTCTGCCTTTTGTTTCAAAAGGACGTCATTTTAATTGAAAAACATCAACTGGCATATGGAAAACTGACAAACGCATTCGGATTGTATCTATACTTTAGCACAACGATCCATGGGTCATATGTGATATGTACGAGTCAACCTTGCATCAATCCGAGGCACTGTGTGGCCGACACCACTGAGAGTGTCTATCTTTTGTTTCAAAAGGACGCTATTTTAAGTGAAAAATATCAACTAGCATACAGAAAACCAACCAAACGCATTCTGATTGTGCTGATACTTTAGAACAATGATTAATGGGTCATTTGTGATGTGTATGAGTCATCCCCATTTTAATATGAGGCACGGTGTGGCTGGAATCACACTAAGTGTCTCTCTTTTGTTTAAAATGGACAACATTTTATGTACATACGGAAAACCGACCAAACGCATTCGGTTTCCGTTGAAACGTCAGGAGACCGATCCATGGGTCATATGTGACGTGTACGAGTCAACCCTGCCTCAATCTAAGGCATGGTGTGGCCAGCACCACTCGAAGTGTCATCCTTTAGTTTCAAAAGGACATCATTTTAATTGAAAAATATCAAAATGGCATACGGAAAACAGACATACAAATTCGGATTGTGTCGATACTTTAGCACAATGATCAATGGGTCATATGTGATGTGTACGAGTCAACCCCGCCTCAATCTGAGGCGCGGTGTGGTCGCCACCACTCAAAGTGTCTACCTTTCGTTTCAAAAGGACATCATTTTAATTGAAAAACATCAAATGGAATACGGAAAACAGACCAAACACATTCAGATTGTGTCGATACTTTAGAAAAATGATCCATGGGTCTTATGTGACGTGCACGAGTCAACCCCACCTCAATCCAAGGTGCGGTGTGGCCGCCACCACTCAAAGTGTCTGTCTTTTGTTTCCAAAGGACGTCATTTGAAGTGAAAAACATCAACTGGCATACAGAATACTGACCAAACACATTCGGATTGTGTCTATAATTTAGCACAACGATCCATGTGTCATATTTGATGTTTACGAGTAAACCTCTCCTTAATATGAAGCATGGTGTGGCCAGAATCACTCTAAGTGGCTCTCTTTTTCTTAAAATGGACATCATTTTAAGTACATACGGAAAACCGACCAAACGCATTCGGTTTCCATTCAATCATTAGGAGAACGATTCATGGGTCATATGTGATGTGTACGAATCAACCCCGCCTCAATATGAGATGCGGTGTTGCCGGAACCGCTCAAAGTGTCTGCCTTTTGATGCAAAAGGACATCATTTTAATTGAAAAACATCAACTGGAATATGGAAAACTGACCAAACGCATTTGGATTGTGTCGATACATTAGCACAACGTTCCATGGGACATATGTGGCATGTACGAGTCAACCCCGCCTCAATCTGAGGTGCGGTGTGGCCGCCAACACTCAAAGTGTCGACCTTTTGTTTCAAAAGGACGTCATTTTAATTGAAAAACATCAACTGGCATACGGGAAACCAACCAAACGCTTTCGAATTGTGTCGATACTTTAGCACAACAATACATGGGTCATATTTGATTTGTATGAGTCAACCCCGCCTCAATCCGAGGCACGGTGTAGCCAACACCACTCAAAGTTTCTATCTTCTATTTCAAAAGGATGTAATTTTAATTGAAAACTATCAACTGAAATATGAAAAACCGACCAAACGCATTCGGAATGCATCGATACATTAGAACAACGATCCATTGGTCATATGTTACGTGTACGAGTAAACCCTGCCTCAATCCGAGGCGCAGTGTGGCCGCCACCACTCAAAGTGTCTGCCTTTTGTTTCAAAAGGACATATTTTTAATTGAAAAACATCAACTGGCATACGGAAAACCGACAAACGCATTCTGGTTGTGTCGATACTTTAGAAAAATGATCCATGGGTCATATGGGACGTGTACAAGTCAACCCCGCCTCAATCCGAGGTGCGGTGTGGCCTCCACCACTCAAAGTGTCTTCGTTTTGTTTCAAAAGGGCATCATTTTAAGTGAAAAATATCAACTGGCACACAGAAAAGCGACCCAACGCATTCAGATTGTGTCGATACTTTAGAACAACGATCCATCTGTCATTTTTCACGTGTACGAGTCAACCCTGATTTAATCTGAGGCACAGTGTGGCCGGAATTACTCTAAGTGGCTCTCTTTTGTTTAAAATGGACAACATTTTAAGTACATACGGAAAACCGGCCAAACACATTCGGTTTCCGTTGAAACTATAGGATAATGATCAATGGGTCATATGTGATGGGTAAGAGTCAACCCCACCTCAATCTGAGGCATTGTGTGTCCGGCACCACTCAGAGTCCCTATCTTTTGTTTCAAAAGGACGTCATTTTAATTGAAAAACATCAACTAGCATACAGAAAACTGACCAAACGCATTCATATTGTGTCGATACTTTAGAACAACGGTCCATGGGTCATATGTGACGTGTACGAGTCATCCCCGACTCAATACAAGGTGCGGTGTGGCCGCCACCACTCAAAGTGTCTGCCTTTTGTTTCAAAAGGACGTCATTTTAATAGAAAAACATCAACTGACATACGGAAAACCGACCAAACGCATTCGGATTGTGTCGATACTTTAGAAAAATGATACATGGTTCATATGTGACCTGTATGAGTCAACCCCGCCTCAATCCAAGGCGCGGTGTGGCTGCCACCACTCAAGGTGTCTATCTATTATTTCAAAAGGACGTCATTTGAAGTGAAAAACATAAACTGGCATTCGGAAAACCAACCAAACACATTCGGATTATGTCGATACTTTATAACAATGATCTATGGGTCATATGTGATGTGTATGAGTCAATCACACCTCAATCCGAGGCGTGGTTTGGCCACCACCACTCAAAGTGTCTGTCTTTTGTTTCAAAAGGATGTCATTTTAAGAGAAAAATATCAACTGGCATACGGAAAAGCAGCCAAACGCATTCTTATTTTGTCGATAATTTAGCACAAAGATCCATGGGTCATATGTGACGTGTACGAGTCAACCCCACCTTAATCTAAGGCTCAGTGTGGCTGGAATCACTCAATGTGGATCTCATTTGTTTAAAATGGACAACATTTTATGTACATACGGAAAACCTAACAAACGCATTCAGTTTCCATTGAAACATTAGGAGAACAATTCATGTGTAATATGTGACGTGTACAAATCAACCACGCCTCAATATGAGACACAGTGTGGCCGACACCAGTTAAAGTGTCTGCCTTTTGTTTCATAAGGACGTCATTTTAATTGAAAAAACATCAATTGGCATACGGAAAACTAACCAAATGCATGGGGATTGTGTTGATACTTTAGCACAACGATCCATGGGTCATATGTGATGTGTACTAGTCATCCCTGCCTCAATCTGAGGCACAGTGTGGCTGCCACCACGTAAAGTGTTTGTCTTTTGTTTCAAAATGAAATCATTTTATGTGAAAAACATCAACTGCTATATGGAAAACTGACCACACGAATTCGTATTGTGTCGATACTTTATCAAAATAATCCATGGGTCATATTTGACATGTATGAGTCAACCTCGCCTTAATTAGAGGCACAGTGTGGCTGGAATCACTCTAAGTGTCTCTATTCTGTTTAAAATGGACAACATTTTAAGTACATACGGTAAACCGACCAAACACATTCGGTTTCCATTGAAACTCTAGGAGAACGATTCATGGGTCATATGTGACCTGTATGAATCAACCCTGCCTTAAACTGAGATGCGGTGTGGTTGGCACCACTCAAAGTGTCTGCCTTTTATTTCAAAAGGACGTCATTTTAATTGTAAAACATCAACTGGCATATGGAAAACTGACCAAACGCATTCGGATTGTGTCGATACTTTTGAAAAATTATTCATGAGTCATATGTGAAATGTACGAGCCAACCCTGCCTCAATCCGAGGTGTGGTGTGGCCTCCACCACTCAAAGTTTCTTTATTTTTTTCAAAAGGACGTCATTTTATGTGAAAAACATCAACTGACATACGGAAAACTGACCAAACGCATTCGGATTGTGTCAATACTTTAGCACAATGATCCATGGGTCATATGTGACATGTAAAAGTCAACCCCGCCATAATCGGAGGAACAGTGTGACCGAAATCCCTCTAAGTGACTCTCTTTTGTTTAAAATGGACAACATTTTATGTACATATGGAAAACTGACCATACGCATTCGGTTTCCATTGATACATTAGGTGAATGATCCATGGGCTATATGTAAAATGTACAAATGAACCCCGCCTCAATATGAGATGCGGTGTGGCTGGATCCACTCAATGTGTCTGCCTTTTGTTTCAAAAAGACGTCATTTTAATTGACAAATTTCAACTGGCATACGGAAAAACCAACCAAACGCATTCATATTGTGTCGATACTTTAGCACAACGATCCATGGGTCATATATGATGTGTACGAGTCAACCCCGCCTCAATCTGAAGCACGGTGTGGCCGGTAGCACTCTAGGTGTATGTATTTTTTTTAAAATGGACATTATCTCAGGTAAAAATATATGGTATACAAAAAACCGATCAAATTATGAATTGACTTCCGGATTCCACATATAATTTTCATATAAATTGTAAATTGAATTCTGAATGAATTAGGTATGTTTATAATTACGTTATGAATTATAATTTAATTATGGATGTGTATAGTTCCAGCATTATATGTTAAATGTGTATGAATTTATTCTCCATATGTAAGTGTTAGTTGGTTATTGCAGGTACAATAATTGTATATGTATGTTTTATTTTAATGCAGGTACAATAATTGGATTGAAAATGAGAGGGAACCACAAAATGAGACCTGGTGGGAAATTTTGAGAGCTTCTATGTAATTTTCCCCAGCATAGGCTATGCCAATGGTTTGAAACCATTGGAATAGCAAGTCTGGATTTTTTTTTACCAACAGTTCAGAGAACCATTGGGAAAGAGGAGAACTTGGGGTTTTCCCAACGGTTTGGCCAAACCATTTGGAAAAACATG
The DNA here is from genome assembly GCA_963277665.1 of Viscum album. NCBI lineage: Eukaryota > Viridiplantae > Streptophyta > Magnoliopsida > Santalales > Viscaceae > Viscum > Viscum album. The sequence continues at coordinate 780,473,780 of OY728161.1, forward strand.
GTAATTTTCTCCACTCTATCCCAATGGTTGTAAACCATTGGGAAAAGGCATTCCCAACGGTTTTCTAGAAAAGTTGGGATAGGGTAATTTTTCTCCACCCCATCCGAACGGTTCACTGTAAACCATTGGGAAAATATTTCCCAATGGATTACTTCCCTATGGTTTGCAGAACCGTTGGTATAACATATAACATTGGTTCTACAGCCTTTCCCTAACAGTTCTAAACATTTGGGAAATCCTGTATTTTCAGTAGTTCATGTCACCACCAAGCCCCTTGCGTAGACCATATCAACCTCCCAAAACACTCACAGATGGTGGATCAAAGTGGCAGCAACCCTCAAACTGAAGAAGACTGGATTGACCACTCTTCCCTTGACTATACACCATGGAGAGATGGCCAGGTGGACATCACCATAAAGAAATCACACCACGACCCCAATCCCACCCCTTGGTGAAAGATCGCCAGAAAAGACCAAGGTAACTCACCGCAATGATATATCGCTAGAATTGACCACATACCTCCTCCATACACTAGAAAACGTTGTAAATATTTGACTAGGTGGACCACGCCATGTCGAACAGGCACAATCTGAAGATGCTTCCACAATACACTGCGAATCTACAACGCCAACATAGAGATTTCCGAACAATGCATCGCTATATGAAGCACTCTGTAAACCTACAATTCCACCACAAAACCCTGCGAACCCATGATGTCGCCACACCAAATCACACCTCTTCTCACGGCGAAGCCACTAGAAGAGAAAACAGACACCGCAAACCAACCGATAGGATGTGCCGGGGAGGAAGGGCGCCGGGGAGGAAGGGCGCCTCCAACACATGAAAGAGGGGATATGGTGTCGATAGGGGAAACCCTAATTGAAACAACTCCCCTTACAGGCTCATGAATAATCCATCCCTTGGATACTCCCTAAAAATTAAAAATCTCACCTTATCTTGATCAATTGAAACTTCTATATCTAAGATGATATGACCCAAAAAGTGAATCTAATCTATCCTGAAATGGATCTTCGCAATCTTATCATATTACCGATTATCTCTCAGTGTATCCAAAATGATCTTAATATGTTTAGAGTTGTCATGTCATTTGTGAGAATACACTAAGTTATCATCCATGAAAACCACCAATAAAATTAATGTAGATAAGATGGAAAAATCACTTCATCAGTTCCATGAAAACTACTGGAACATTTGTGATACCAAATGACATAAACAAATACTCATATAGACCATACATACTACAAAAAATATATGAGATGTATGCATCTAATTTGAACAGATACCTAATGATACTGAGTCCTCAAATCTATTTTTGAGAAAACCCAATCTCCTTGAAGCGATTCAAAAATGTCATCTATCTGTGGAATGTTATACCAGTTTTTAACCATTAGCTAGTTCAGTTTTGAATAATCCATGAATAGTCTAAGGGTATAATATTCTTTTTTTGAAAAAAGGACTGGTGTACCCCATAGATAAGTACTAGTTCAGATAAACCCCTTTACATTAAAATCCTATAACTACCTATTGAGATCCTTCAACTCTGTCATATCCATCATGTAAGGATGAATGAATACCAGTGCATCTCCTAGTACAAGATCAATGGAGACATAAACCTCTCTCAAGATTTAAACTAGAAAACTCATTTGGAAAAACATCCTTGAAATGATCAACTGTGGGAGAAAAGTCTTCGTGACACACTCCCCAGTCATCTATATACAAACTAGAAATCTGTGTTGTCATCCTTCACATCCCAAGATGTTGTGGTCTAGTTTGACATTCCTATACATCTCATTCACCCTAGTGAATATAAACTATTTCCTAAAGTGTTGTGAATGTCACTCTCAGGTGATAGTAATCAATGAAGGCTCGATAATCCACTAGACAATCCATTTTGAGTATGATGTCAAACATTGTCATATAAAGTAAAAAAAAGATTCTATATGAAGTGACACCAACCAATATCAAGGGGAATCTCCCTGTACTAGTGTATAATTTTTTTTATAATCCCCAAGGAAGTATACAGTGTCATGATGCCCTCATAAAACTGAATCATGAGCCCAAGTCTCTCCACAATAGGTACAAATATAAAACTATGTGATGAACCTATGTCAAAAAGAGAAAATAGAAGAGTAGAGGCTACTAAGATCTTACATATCACTATAGATGGTTTGAAAACATTCCCCTTAGGTGTAGGCTGTACAAAATACATATGTCCATTAACAGTGAATTTACTTTTTGAAAAGGGGTCTTGGACTTGCATTGCACCAAATGGGTAAACATTAGTAATAACAAAAGGACCTTTCGAACGAAAATTAAGTTATCTTGGGTGAAACTGAAATCGAGAATTGACGAGTATTATCATTTCTCCTTAATGAATTACATTTCGTGGAATGTGTTTTTCATGGATAACCTCATCCATTTAATTGTACAGATTGGAACTCTCATAAAAATCAAGATGAAGCTCATCCAATTCAGCCAATTTCAATAATATTTCTTCACCATATTTTTCAAAATCAAAATTACAAGTTTTCACATCCCAAAATGACTTATGTTGGATTTCAACTGGAAAATTACATGATTTTTTAAAAACTATCCTAAAATGAGACATCCTAGTGGGAGTATTATAGGAAGTTCGATAAGCCCAAAATGATTCACCAAGTCTATCAGGACAATCTTTTTTAGTGGGTTTTATAATTCTCTCAAAAACACTTTTCACTTCCCTATTATAAATTTCAGCCATGCCATTTTTCAATGGGTGATATGCAGTTGAAGTTTTATGTGCACCACCATTTTTTTCAAAAGGTATTCCATGGTTCTATTACAAAAAATGGGTTCCTAAATCACTTATCATGGAATGTGGTTGGCCAAATAAGTGGACGATGTTTGTCGTTAGATACTCACTAATAGTTTTTGTTTCATCCTTTCTCGTGGGTCTGGCCTTGACCCACCTAGAAATATAATTGAATGATAGCTGTCATGGGTACCCTCAAATGATTAGTGGTTTTTGGGTTACATAGTTGCAGCAGAGTGGCTGCCCAAGGTCGTCCTTCAAAGAAGGAAGTAAATTTAACAACTGATTAAAGTTATTTTGAAAATAAAATAAAATGAATTAAGAAAACTACTTGAAATGATGGGGAAGTTTTATCATTTATAAAAATCGATGAAGTTTTCTAGAAGAACATTTGCATATTGTTTTTGTTTTTAATTTTGAAATGTAAGTTGATTAACAAAGCACAATGAGAAGATGTTTTTAAGAAAACAATTTTTAGAAAGTGTAATCGATATAACTATACCTCTTCAATAATTTATTAAGAAATATAATTTAAATTAATATCCAATTAATTATTATCCCGTAATTTGTTAAATCTCAACCCCTAAAAGAATTAACTTTACCACAAAGATGATGACAATTTAACCCTAGGCTAACTTCAGAACATGCAATCGCAACACCCGGTTCTGATTGATGTTATAAGGTAAGCTTATGGTTAGTGGTAAATTAAGACACATAACCTCTTTGGAAATTATAATTAATTGTGTTTAGGGATTATAATTGAATAATTCAAATTGATCCCATGTGGTTTTGAATTACTAATTATGTTCGTGCTCTCACAATTCACACAATTCTCGACCTCGCGTGATTTGTGTTTATTGTTAAGTTGCTTTCTTAGTTTAATTTAAATTGAAAACTCAATTAATAGATCATATTAAGTTAATTTTAGTAGCTCATTGATTCCAAATAAATGAATGAAGAAGGTACGAGATAGACTGATTACTAAAAAGACTACTCTTCCATGGGTGGCGTAATCAACATAGGAGAGAATTGCATTTGCAATGATTTATAATGGGTATAACCCAAACACAATTCTACTCAAGAATTATTTCACAAAGGGATGGTTAATAGAACAATAAATTTGAATAAAACATAATAAAATAGAATAAATAAATAAATAACAATGAAATTTAATATAGAAATGAAAATATTACAACATGAACAAGAGAAGGAGGTTTCGATGAGGAGGCCCTAGCTTCAAGAGCTACCCCTCTTTCAATTGTTGGATAATTTAGGTGAAAATAATTCTCATCTTCCTAAAATATCATAATTAATGTCCCAACCCCTCCAAATGAAAAAAACACTAATTTATTGAGTGGAGGGGAGGCTAGGTTGAAAGAAGTTTCAAGTGTGAATGGGGAATCTCAGCCAAATATATTAATAAAAGTTCACCACCCATTTGACCTAAAAAACGCATGAAACAGCTCTCCTAACGAAAGATGACTTGTGAGGAAATGAATCCTCGATCTCTTCCCAACAGTTGGTCCTAATACAAGCACGAATGAAGATGTTATGACCAAATATAGAATCCATGTCCATTCTGGAGAGTCCACCCCAGCTTGGACTTCAAGGCCCATTTTCACCAAACAAATGCACTCATTAGCTCTAGTGTCCTGAATAAAAGTTTTATAAAATTATGTGAGTATCAAATTTACAAATATTTAAGTTAAAATAATTTATATTAAATTATTTATGTGCGAACTACTATATTTCAGTTAAAAAGGGTAAAACTGGAAATTTAATCAAATTTTCAAATGAATGATCGAATACCAATTATTTTATAAATGAACATATTTAGCACAATTTGAGGAAATTATTTCATTTATTATCAATAAAATATTCAAAAAAATAGTGTTCTATTAATAATAACCCAAAATATGAATGTATGAGAATCCATTAGAAAGGGGGAAGGTCCCATGAAATCGATGCCCCAAACATCGTAGATTTCATAGAAAATTAAAGGATTTTGGGTTATTTCATTTATATTTCAAATTATTCCAAACTTTTATAAACTGATACATGATTGAAAAAACTCATGTGAGTCCTTGAAGAGTGAAGGCCCAACGAATCCAGAGTCCAGGACCTTTTGGGAGGTCCTTCATGGTCCAAATTGGCCACCTCCGTTAACTGAGCGACAAAATTATAAGATGTAGAAATATTCATCTTCATCAACACATATCCTAATTACCATGTCATCCCTAGTTTTCCAAAGTTTATTTTCTTCCCAAAAATAGTTTTCTGAATCACTTTTCAACTTAATTTTTTGTTCTTTTGAAAACCATTTAGGAAAAACACCAGAAACCATGTAATTTAAAATTGAGGCATACCACGATATTTTTTGAGTGAGATATGAAAGTTGATCAGTGGGGAATTTAGGATCAATGATTTCTAAATGATAATAATTATAAATTATACTCAAGTGATCCACCACAGGGTTTTCTTTTCCTTACTTATCTTTGATTTCAAGGCCAAACTCTTGGATCGTTAGGATCCATCTTATTAGCCTTATTTTGGAATAACATTTTATGAGTAAGAACATTATGAAATAATGGTCTGTGAAGATGATGATTTTGGAACCTTAGAGATAGGGCCGTAGTTTATCAATAGAGAAAACCAAAGTTAAAAGTTCATTTTCAGTGATAGTATAGTGATATTGAGTTCCATCCAATGTTTTTGAGGCATAATAGAGGACATGAGAAATATTTTCTCTTCTTTGACCAAGAACAACCCCAAAGTCTCTATCAAATTCATCATACATCAAATCAAAGGGTATGGACCAATCTAGGGGTTGGATTATTGGGGTAGATGTAAGAGCAGTTTTGAGTTCAACTAAGGAACTCTTGAAAAACTTAAGAAATGAAAAGTGACATCATTTTGGAGCAACTCAGTGAGTGGGAGGGAAATCCTACTAAAGTTATGGATGAATCAATGACAAGAACCAGCATGGTCGAGGAATGAACGGATGTCTCGAATGGAGGTGGGTTCAGGAAGTGATTGGATCACATCAATTTTGGCAGGATCAACTTCAATACCCTCTTTTGAAACTATGTTCCCTAGATCAATCCCATTTTCAACCCTGATGTTACATTTTTCATAATTTAACAGAAGATTACAGTTGACACACTTTTTAAGGACTAGAGAGAGTTAATTCAAGAAAGATTCAAATGACTCATCATAAATGGTAATTTCATCCATGAATACTTTCATGCAGTGTTCAATTAATTCAGAGAAAATACTCATCATACACCTATGGAATGTTGAAGGAGCATTACAAAGGACAAAAGGCATTCTACTATATTCATATGTTACAAATGGGAAATTAAAAGTACTCTTTTATTGGTCCTAAGGTGCGATTGGAATTTGGAAGTAGCTGATGTATCCATCATGAAAGTAGCTGTGTGAATTTCTTGCTAATCATTCTGGCGTATCATCATGGAATGGAATAGGGTAGTGATCATTTCGTGATTCAACATTCAATTTCCTATAATTGATGCACACATGCCATTTGTTCTTCACTCGAGTTGTGACTACCTCCCCATGTTCATTTGTGACAACAGTTATCCCAACCTTCTTAGGTACAACTTGAATTGGACTAACCCATTCACTATCATAAATTGGGTAGATAATACAATCTTGAAGAATCATGGTGATCTCTTCCCCAGCTACCTTAAGTATGAGTGGATTGATTATTATTTGTGGTTGTCTAAGTGGTTTGGATGATTCCTCAAGATGGATGTGATTCATATAAATGGAAGGGTTGATTCTTGGTATGTCTTCTAGGGTCTAACCTAAGGCCTTTTTGTTTTATTCTAACAGCTGAGCATGTTTTTACTCCTTGGATTCAGTAATTGATGATGAGAAAATGATAGTATAAGAGTGAACGTGGAAAAGGAATTCATATTTTTGGTGTTCATGATGAGGTTTCAGATCATTCTCATCTCTCATTTGTGGGTTAGACAACTCAAGAATGAAGGAAGGGATTTCAGTTGGTTCTGATTCATTTTCCTTAATACTATCCAAGGTGGAACAGTAGAGATCAGAGTTGATGTGTGATTCAATAGAGTTTTAAATATCCTCTAGATTGATAGAGTCTATGAATGATAGATCCCCATCAAATTCACCATTTATGTCTTGGTTAATCATGGTGTATATTTCACAAGATCCTATATCTTCAGAACAAGATGAACATGATTGAATGGGGCTCAATTTAATCTCAAATGTTTCCTCAGAAGAATGGATTGAGAACGCAACTTGGTCCTCACATGGGTATCGTGAAGCTTTGAAAATGTGTAAATTGACCAGTTGGTCACCAACTTCCATGGATAAGATGCATTAATGGACATCAATCTTGGTTCTAGAAGTCACGAGGAAAGGTCATCCTAAAATTATGTGATATCGAGAAGAGGTTGTCTCGTCTTCCATGTCAAATACATCGAAATCGGCTTGAAATATAAGATCATTAACCCAGACAAGGACATCCTCAATTATTCACTCAGGACTGGATGTTCTTCGATTGTCCAACTGAATGACAATACTCGTTGGATATAAGGGACCTATACCATGGTTGGAGAAGATGGATTTGGTTGTGACATTAATTGAGGCTCCTGGGTCTATGAGTGCATCATTGATGTTATAACTTCAAATTTGTCATGGAACCATAAATTTCCATGGATCTTTGCACTTTATTAGAATATACTGCTAAGTGGGAACATATTCGAAGGTCCTAAGTTGCCTCTTGTGGGTACACAATTCCTTAAGAAACTTTTCATACAAAGGGATTTGTTTTATGGTATATAAGAGAGGTATGTTGACTTCAACATGTCTAAACATGTCATGCTTTTCAGTATCGAGATCAAATGACATCCTTGGTTTAGAAACAACATGAGGAAAAGGAATTAGATTCCTAAGTGGAATGGAAGGAGGTGAGGAAATTCCTTTAGGTTCCTTTTCATGTTTCTTTTTTTTTCATTTTCTAGGTCAACATTAAAAGGGGGACTGGATAACTTATTTTGAGTCAAAACATATTGCGTCCCTAATATATGTTCAATTGAAATTACTTTACCCTTGTGGTTGGGTAATGGTTGAGTTGGGAGTTGGGAAGAATTTGATTGTTGTTGCTAGCTCATATAGGATCCAAGTTGACGAATTTATGTCTCAATGTTTTTTATTCTACAACAGGTGAAGGAGGAAAGATCTTCTACTGCACTTTCTCATGGTTTCTTGGAGGAAGAGGGTTGTCCCGAATTAAGATTACCGTGATTTTGATTCTTGGGGAAGCGATTGTATTGGTTTGGGAATTGGGAAGGCTCACTATGATAATATAATCCAGGAGGAGGATTGTTCCTTTGAGGATGAAGAACAAAAGGATAAGGTTGACGGAAGTTACCACCACCATGACCATATTGTAATTGGTTTGGATTTTCATGAGGGGAATAAGGGGGTGAGAAATGGGATTCCTATATCTCATGTTAGGGTTATAGGTAGAAGAGAAGGGCTCAGAGTGGGGTTGGATGAAGTTTATAAAAATATAAACAGATTGTTGAGGGTTGGGGTTCCGTTGGTCATATGTTGCATTGAGATCCATTTGTTCAGTTGAATTGGAATGATTCTTTGGAAGTTGTGGACATGTGTCAATTTGATGATATGGGGAGTATAGATTCCATGGTTCTTGATAGGTCCAGAGAAAAGAGATTGTGAATAAGATGAGGTTGGGGGTTTGGATTCCACTGCTAGTTGCCACAGAAGACATATAAGTTCACTCATACACATGATCATCTTGTTTGGATCAATAAATTGACTATCTTGTGCTTGTTTGACTTGAGCATGTGCTCGATTATGGAATTGTTGTGTGTTTGCAACCATGTTTCTTAGGAGATCTCTTACAATTGCAAGAGTTTTATCAACAAGAGCACCGCCACTTGAGGAATCAATTAGGGTTCTTTACATAGCCAATATCACATAATAGAGTTAATGGAAAAAGATTTGGTCAGATATTTGGTGATGTGGATAGGTTGACATAATATTTTTGATCCTTTTCCAATACTCATGGAGTATTTCATTTGGGAATTGACGGATACCACTTATTTCCTTTCATATAGAATCATTACAAGAAACAGTAAAAAATTTCTCTAAGAAGTGTTGCTTCATGTAATTCCATGTGGTTATGGATCCAGGAGGGAGGTAGTAATGCCCTAACATAGCAGTTTCAGTAAGAGATAAAAGGAATTCTCGGATAATGATTTGTTCCTCAGAAACCTCTTAAGCCTTCATGGTAGAACACACCACTTAAAACTCTTTATGTTGGAGAAGTGGATCCTCACCGGCTGGCCCATGGAAATGAGGTAGAAGATGAATCAAACCCGATCTGAGTTCGAAGTCAGCCTATATATTTGGACATTAACTACCAAGGGGGTGTTAATTCATATCAGAGGTATACAGTTATTTAATAGTTTTTTCCCTAGGATTATCCATATCTAATTCAATTGGTTTGACAAGGATTGGTTCTTGAATTATTTTATAATTCCTAATGTTCTTCCTAAGATGGAGAAGTGTGCTCAATTTAAGGTTCAAACAAATCTGATGGATTTTTTTGGAGGAAATAGGGAATTCAGAGAGATTTTGGAATAAATAGAAAGATGGGCTCTTCATTGTGTGTTTTCTATTTATGATTTTTATGAGAAGGTCAGTTTTTCTTTTTGTTTTTTAATTTTTTTTTAAAATTTTGTTTTTTTACAATTACCATAAACTAATGAAAACATAATTAAACCATCCCCAAAAAAAATTCAACTTGAAAGCCAGGTCAATTGTCACCTATCAAGAGTTAATGGTTTCGGTTCTCTACTAATGTGTATAGCAGCACTCGGGTCGAATCCTCAATGATGATACTTTTTAGTAGTTGATTGTTTTTAGTTAATGGTATTTTGATTGGGCGGGTTTGTTTGCAGAACTTGTGAAATAATTTATTAATGATTTTTGATCTAAAAAGTTTATAAATATTGGTGTGATATAATTATGGGGGATTTAAGCTTATGATAACCTTGATCTTTGCTTTATATTCCATTAAATTAATGCCCACTTCACAAGATGATTTTGATTATAATTCCCAAGTGTTAAAGCTTCAATTCAAGCCGTAACATAACTTAGGGTTCAAATCATTACAATTACATGTTTATGGTAGTGTATTTGTGATTCCACTAATCCAAGAAATCCATATTCTAAAAAAACATATCATTATTCCATCACATATTATGTTCAACATATACAATAATAATTTAATGAATCTTCATTTAGAGAAGGCACTCAATCACTTAATATCCTCAAATTATGAATCAACCAAATGAGAGATTTACTCATCCATTTGGGTGGATAATAATCTGGTTATAATTTTATGATGATGTTTTAATAAGTGAAAAAAATATAGGGATAAGAAAAGATTTGTGTGCCAAACACACACACAAATAGTGTAGGGAATTAAATACTGACTTTAGATGGAATGAGAAAGAAAAATAATGGGAGGGGATTAATATGTATTTAAACTATTTTAAGACCATTAATATTATTTAACAGGAGGTGGATGAGAATAATAGATGAAGAATAAGAAATATTCATTAAAATAGATTTAAAAAAACAAACACTTACACGATTATAAATGAAGAACAACACAAAAGTAAATAAAAGGAATCAAGGAGGAATGGTTTCTAAAGTAAAAACTTGAGCATAGAAAATCATAAAAAATCATTGTCAGTGCCTTGGCCATTCCAATCTATCCTCAATTGCTCTAAAATTTCAACCCTTTTGAAAGGAGAGGAGGGGATGTATTATAGCCCAAGGTGGTGGACTCTATGCATTCCAAAACTACCCCTCTAATTGGCTCGACGATTTGGACATCCAGAAAGCTGAATATCGAGATATATCCTTATTCAAAGTTATAGATAATAATTTCTGACATTTAATATAAAAAATTGGAAAAAATCGGACTTTATGAGTAAAATTTATGGCAGTTTTAGTAAACAATTATAATCGTTCCATTTCAATCCATACATTTTCGAAGGCAGAAATGTGAATGGGTTTATCAAAAGGAAGATGCCTTCAAATCCGAACACTTTATTCAACAAAGTTGGCCACCCATATATTTTCATTCACACTGAAAAATATTAGATAGATTGTATGTCTATATAAGGACCAAATTAATTAATACTGTATTGATATTAATTCCCGACTAGAATGGTGGGCTGAGTTTAAATGAATTAGTTGGTCCCCTTTTTGGGGATTGGGCCTTGAAATATTTATCCAGGATTCCTTTGGATAAACATGATCATACTCTGGAGTATCATCAAATTTTGTCTAATAGATGGATCCCAGTAATTCCATTGTCATGGATGATCTAGTTTCTTCACAAATTCTGTAGGACCTCTTGTATGGACCCTATGACCCTTCAAATGGGATAATTAGCCCCATATATTTATAATGAAAGGTTTTATATTGAAAGAGGAATCCTAAAAAAGAAGAACCATTCTATTCGGATAATTATGGTGAGAGTTATAGATAAAATAGTAAATTAACATCGATTGGATTAATTCAAATAATGCTCAAAAATTTAATTTAATATTTAAACATTAATATTTAATACAAATTATGCACATTTCATATAAAATCAGTAAAGGGTATTATATAATTTTTTTTTAAAATATTAATAACATCATGCATCTTAGATAAGAAATCCGTGAGTTTGGACTCGCTACCATCCCACAGAATTGGTTGTATCTATGTCCTCTTACTCAGTGCATTGACAACTACATTTCCATTCCTATGGGTATAAGCAGCCTCAATGTTGAATTATTATACTCAACCCACTTTTTCTTCCTAAAATTCAGATCATTCTACATAAATATATACTTGAGGATTTTTTGGTCTGTGTACACAACAAAATGCTCTCCATGTAAATAATGTCTCCAACAGAACACTAAGTGAACAACTACATCCAACTCATGATCATGTGTAGGGTAGTTCCTCTCATATGACCTCAGCTGCCGAGACCTATATGACATGGATATACCCTTGCATTAGAACCACTCCTAGCACGATACATGATGCATCATAGTAAATATTGTATCTCCTACCTAGCTCTAGTAGTATCCGGATTAGTGCTAAATTCAATCTCCATTACATCTCTTCACTACGGGAAAAATGGTTAATAGCGCCGGGGTATTTGCGACGGGAATAATTCATGTCGCAAATACCTTTCGCAAAGGGGTATTTGTGACGGGCAACTATTCCCGTCGCAAATACCCCGTTATTTGCGACGGGGTTTCTAACTCGTCGCAAATGGTTTGGCGTGAAATGCGCGCCAAACCGCGCGAAGTTTATTTGCGACGGGGTTCTATCCCCATCGCAACTAACCAGCGGCGGTTAAACACTATTTGGGACAGGACTGTAGTCCTGTCGCAAATACCCCGGCGGCAGGTGTTTTTTGCGACGGGCCCCGTCACAAATAACCGGGTTAATGCCGCCCATAATTAAATGTGGTCAGGGTTATTTGCGACGGACTTCTATCCCCGTCGCAAATACCCCGGTGGCAGGGGGTATTTGTGACGGGGCACGTCGCAAATAACCGTTTTAATGCCGCCAATAATTAAATGTGGTTAGAGTTATTTTTGACGGGCCCCGTCGCAAATATCATTCTTTGCGACGGCCAACCCATCGCAAAAAAACCAGTCACAATTAATCCAACCTATAAATACTACCTACCATTACAATTTCCTTACTCTCAACTCTCAACCATTCTAATTTTTTCACTCTGAGTTTTTTACAACTTTCAGTTGTAATTTTTTTTTTCCGACTTTGAGGATTCTGTTTGTGGTGTTCTACAATTACAGCAGCTCAACATTGACATCAAGTTTAAGGTTTTTATCTGAATTTTAATTTAATATTTATTTTATTCATTATATTTATTTAGTTTAAATATTTAGAAATTTTTTTTATTTCTAATTAGAAATAATTATGAATCAGTATTAATAATTAATAGTAATTAGAGACAATTAAACACTAATTAATTTCAAATAGTTAGCTATAATTAGAATTAATTAGCAGTAATTTTCAATAATTAGTAATAATTTCTAATAATTAGTAATAATTTCAAATACTTAGTAATAATTACCAGTAATTAGTAATAATTGCCAATAATTAGTAATAATTACCAATAATTATCAACAATTAGTAATAATTACCAATAATTATCAATAATTAGTAATAAATGGTAGTATGTATCACTAATTACCAATAGTTAGTCATAATTAGTAATAATTCCCAATAATTATCAATAATTACCAAAAATTAGTAATAATTAAGAATAATTACCAATAATTAGTAATAATTAAGAATAATTACCAATAATATGTAATAATTAGTAATAATTATCAATAATTAGTAATAATTAGTAAAAATTACCAATAATTACCAATAATTAGTAATAATTAGTAATAATTATCAATAATTATTAATAATTATAAATAATTACCAATAATTACCAATAATTTTCAATAATTAGTAATAATTACCAATAATTACAAATAATTTCAAATAATTAGTATTAATTACCAATAATTAGTAATAATTAGTAATAATTAGTAATAATTATCAATAAATATCAATAATTTTCAATAATTAGTAATAATTACAAATAATTACCAATAATTTCCAATAATTAGTAATAATTACCAATAATTACTAATAAATACTAATAATTAGGAATAATTACCAATAATTAGGAATTATTAGTAATAATTAGTAATAATTACCAATAATTAGGAATAATTAGTAATAATTACAAATAATTAGGCATAATTAGTAATAATTACCAATAATTAGTAATAATTATCAATAATTACCAATAATTAGTAATAAATACCAATAATTATCCATATTTAGTAATAATTACCAATAATTACCAATAATTAGTAATAATTGGTAATAATTATCGCTAATTACCAATAATTAGTAATAATTAGTAATAATTTAGCAATAATTACCAATAATTAGTAATAATTAATAACAATTATCCATAATTAGTAATAATTACCAGTAATTAGTAATAATTACCAATAATTAGTAATAATTAGAAATAATTACCAATAATTTCTATTAATTAGAAATAATTACAAATAATTACCATTAATTGGAAATAATTACCAATAATTACCAATGTTTACTAATAATTGGTAATAATTACCAATATTTACCTATAATTATCAGTAATTACCAATAATTAGTAATAATTCGTAATGATTACCAATAATTAGTAATAATTACCAATAATTCCCAATAATTACCAATAATTAGTAATAATTTCCAATAATTAGTAATAATTACCAATAATTAGAAGTAAATAGTAATAATTAGTAATAATTACCAATAATTCGGAATAATTAGTAATAATTATCAATAATTTACAATAATTAGTAATAATTAGTAATAATTACCAATAATTAGTAATAATTACCAATAATTCAGAATAATTAGTAATAATTACCAATAATTACAAATAATTAGTAATAATTAGTAACAATTAGTAATAATTACCAATAATGTGGAATTATTATCAGTAATTAGTAATAATTACCAATAATTATCCATAATTAGTAATAAATAGTAATAATTAGTAATAATTACAAATAATTCCAAATAATTAGTAATAATTACCAATAATTACCAATAATTAGTAATAATTAGTAATAATTACCAATAATTCAGAATAATTACCAATATTTAGTAATAATTACCAATAATTAGTAATAATTACCAATAATTAGTAATAATTACCAATAATTAGTAATAATTACCAATAATTATCCATAATTAGTAATAATTACCAATAATTATCAATAATTAGTAATAATTGGTAATAATTATCACTAATTACGAATAATTAGTAATAATTAGTAATAATTACCAATAATTAATAATAATTAGTAATAATTAGAAATAATTACCAATAATTAGTATTAATTACCAATAATTACCAATAATTTCCAATAATTACCAATAATTAGTAATAATTACCAATATTTACCAATAATTAGTAATAATTACCAATAATTAGTATTAATTACCAATAATTAGTAATAATTACCAATAATTAGTAATAATTACCAATAATTAGTAATAATTACCAATAATTACAAATTATTAGGAATAATTACCAATAATTAGGAATAATAACATTATTACATTATTAGTATATTTTATTATTAACATTAAAATAATATAATTTTCTATATTATATACAATTCTCCTTTCATCTGTGTGTTTTCTGTCTCCACATGTAATATTTGCATTCTTTTTCAAAATTATCAACCTAATCACCAATGGAGAGGTGAAAGTGAATGCAAATATTACATGTGGAGAGAGAATGTTGAACACACAGATGAAAGGAGAATTGTATATAATATAGATAATTATATTATTTTAATATTAATAATAAAATATACTAATAATGTAATAATGTTATTATTATATAATTAATATTTATGAAAAAATAATATTAATATTATTAAAATAAAAAAAATTTATATAATATTTAAATTATCTATATTTGTAACAGGTCTTGCTTTATTCTCAACATATTCAATTCTTAAATGTGTAATTTTTAGGTCTATCTCAATAAAAAGTTTGCGTCAGTCGTGTATGATGTAAACTCTATAATTATCCTTTCTTGAGTTTTTTTTCTAACAAATTATTCAAAACTAGTAATGCTTTTATATTTTATAGAAAAATATGGAACAACGAGGTCGTCAACAATCATTATTAGACGACCGCATATGGATAAATAAACATAGAAATCCAAATGGTTCTGGTTTAAATCCAGTATATATAGCGGGTGTGGAGACTTTTTAATCATTTGCGGTATCAAATCCAGAATTTGTTTCAGAAGGAAAAATAAAATTCCCTTGTAGAAAATGTGCATTGAGAACGTTTGACACATTTGACAAAGTGGGGGACATCTCTTGCGTTTTGGTTTTCATCCAGATTATGTTTTTTGGTATCAACATGGTGAACGCAGTTCCAGAGTAGGTGATACCAACTTGATTCCGGATCCATCCCGGTTTCAAGATTTAGTACATGATGTTGCAGGTTCATCTGTTCAACATACAGAAACTCTAGCTGATATAGCTTCAAATCCTGAGTCAGAACTGTCTGAATTTTATGAGTTGTTGAGGTCTGCTGAGGATGCATTATATCCTGGCTGCAAGATGAGAAAATTAGAAGAAGTTTCAAAATTTATGGCTATCAAATTAGATAACGTAATGTCAAACACCTGTTTTGACCAGATATTTTCTTTGCTTAAAACACTGTTACCCAAAGGAAATGTTTTTCCTGCAAATTACTATGAGATTAAGAGGCTGGTTCGAAATTTGGGACTTACTTGTCAGAAGATTCATGCATGTTCAAATGACTGCATTTTATATTCTGGGGAAAATGAGTCATTGGATAGTTGTCCCACATGTGGGAAACTGAGATATAAAGAAGGGAAACATGGGAAGTCTGGTTTTATTCCTGTAAAACAGTTGAGATATTTTCCTCTTACATCCAGAATTCTGCGTTTATTCATGTCTAAGAATATAGCGATAATGATGTCATGGCATAAAGTGAATAGTTCAACCGATAAAAGCTTGAATCATCCAGATGATGGTAATTCATGGAAACATTTTGATAGAGTGCACCCATCCTTTTCTTTAGAAGCTATAAATGTTCGAATAGGCCTTTCTACTGATGGTTTCTGTCCGTTCGGATCTTATGGTAGTCAATATTCATGTTGCCTGTTTTTTTAACTCCGTACAATTTACCTCCATGGATGTTGATGAAGGAGCCATATATATTTTTGACTTTACTAATTCCAGGACATCTGAAGAAGAATATTGATGTTTATTTGAAACCATTGATTGATGAATTAAGTTTATTGTGGAGTACTGGTGTCAGTACATATGATGTTGCTACAAAACGGAATTTCATACTGAGAGCAGCATTGATGTGGACAATTAGTGACCTCCCGGCTTATGTGATGTTATCTGGCTGGAGTACACATGGTCAAAAATCATGTCCTTACTGTATGGGAGGGAACAAAGCATTTATGCTCATTTATGGAAAGAAACCTTGTTATTTTGACTATCATGGCAGATTTCTTCCAGCTGATCATCCTTTTCGCAGAAACAGATCTCATTTCAGAAAAGGAACAATTGAAAGGGATGAACCTCCAAAAATGCTATCAGGTTTGGAGTTAAAATCAATTGTATTTTCATTACCTCCCATCACTTTTGGTCCCACAATAAACCAACAGAAAATTTCTGGTTTTGGGAAAGAACACAATTGGATTAAACGTAGCATATTTTGGGATTTTCAATATTGGTCTGATTAATTGGTATGTCACATGTTGGATGTCATGCATATTGAGAAGAACTGTTTTGATAATTTGTTTCATATAGTTTTGGATATGCCAGGAAAGAGAAAAGACAATGTAAATGCACGTTTAGATCTTGCCCAAATTTGCAGGTGTCCAGAACTAGAACTATTTGAGAATGTCAGAATAGAAAGGATAATGAAACCAAAAGCAGCTTATACACTGTCTAAAGAAAACCGTTTATTATTTTGTCAGTGGATTGCAGATTTGAGACTTACAGATGGTTGTGCTTCCAATTTGGGTAGATGTGTAAAGAATGGTCATATTACTGGATTAAAAAGTCATGATTGTCATGTTATAATGGAAAGACTTCTACCCATTGGATTAAGAGGTCTGTTGAATTCTGTGATTTGGGATTCCATAACAGACATGTCTCATTTTTTTCGGGATATTTGTGCGGCTACAGCAGATTATGATGCTCTATGTGAACTTGAAGAAGATGTTGTTGTAATTATATATAAACTGAAAAAAATATTTCCTTCGTCTTTCTTCGAATCAATGGAACATTTGATGTTACATTTTACATATGAAGCCAAATGTGGAGGTCCAGTACAGTTTTGATGGATGTACCCATTTGAAAGATGCATGAAAAAATTGAAAAGAAAAGTACGTAACAAAGCATCTGTTGAAAGATCTATTGTAGAAGCTTATTTGAAAGAGGAAATATCTTTTTTCGGCTCCCATTATTTTGAATTTGAGTATCCTTCAAAACAAAACCGAATGGGATAGAACAAGAGGAATATTGATGAAATCAAAAATCAATTATCTGTTTTCAACCAGCCAGATCTTGGTTTTGGTGGAGTTTATGAACGCTGGCTTTCGGATGATGAACATCATAGAGCTCATGCGTATGTTCTGCTCAACTGTGAAGAGATGACATCAGTTGTACTGTAAGTGTTTATATCACTTATTCTATCATTTATGTTACAGTAAATAACTTTGTTTTTTATAGGTTGTTTGATAATCATATCAAGAAAAAAATTCCACAAATTACAGCAGCTGCTCTCGAAGAACGCCGACAGAAAAATTTCTATCAGTGGTTTCAAAAACTTGTAACATAATTTCATTATATTTTAGAAACTCATTCAATATATAGTTTACTATATTGATAATTATTTCACAAATTTTTAGGTGTCTCGACATGATGATAAAATTGAAAAACGGTTGTGTATATTGAGTAACCCACCTTCCAAACTTGTTAAAACTTATAATGCATACGTGGTGAATGGATTTCGATTTCACACAAATTTATATGGGGAATCAAAAAAAACAATGAACAGTTGAGTTAGCTTGAGAGGATCTCATCATTGAGAAAATTAAGTTGACTTTTATGTCATACTTGATGAAATCATTGAACTCTGTTATCTTGGACAACATTACATAACCATGTTCAAATGTCGGTGGTTGGATACAGAGAGAGGCGTGCATGTTCATCCGACTCATGGAATCATCGATATTAAATGTAAAAGTGTTCTCACAGTAAATGAACCATTCTTATTGGCTCAACAGGCACATCAAGTTTATTACGCAAAGTACTGTTCTACATCAAGAGAGTTGACTGATTGGTGGAGTATAATAAAAATAAAAATTCGAGACAATCAGTTTAGTCAAAGTGAATGTGCTTTCAATGATGTGCATAGAATATAAGTTTTCCAAGAGAGTACTCAAAATCAATCATTTTTACAACGAGACATGAGTATCGATGACGACACCCCACATTTAAGAGTCGATGATGACGATTATGTTAATGATGTCACATATGAATTTGAAATGGTAAGAGATGAAGCAACTGGAACTCAAATGCATATCGATGATGTTGAAAAAGAAGATGAAGATGACATTGAAATATATGAAGATGATGATGAAGATGAACACTGATAGAATTACATGGTAGTTACATAAAATCATAACTAATATATATGTATATATAATAGTAATTATCAATTATTTGCTAACAATATTAACATTTTCTGTTTCAGATGGATGACGATACATTTCGTGAGTTGGCGAATGCTGACCTGCCTTTCGATACAAATGAGTTGCTGGAAGATGAACCTCATCCTGCAGGCGCTCCAGGGAGTACGCGGAGGGGGCACGGTCTTGCACGATTGATGATTTCTGACCCCGTCCCCGAGCAACGTCCACATCTTGGGTTTGATCCACGCACACAGAGGTGTAATAACCTGTGTGATAACCTGTGGATTTGACTAAGATTTCATTAATCTATTCACATAATAAATGCTTATTATTTTTACAGTTTTCCGCATATAGCAGTTGGACAGGGCAGCGCTATTTTGTGCAACTATTTCTATGAGCCTTGGACCACATGGGAGCATATTTCTATTGATGTGCAGCAGGCCATGTTTGGCCATTGGTTGGGACGTATGTAAATAAATAATTTTTATTTTGAAAATTATTTCATTTCCAACATGATATTTTGATTTATTTGTAGGGTTTATGGTATCTGATTGAGGATACCATGCATGACGATATCCACGAGGCATGGGAGGTGGCCATGCGTGATCACTTTCGTCAGTTTTTGCACAATTTAAGAAAAGCTGCCACGAAGAAAGCAGGAGTGTCAGTTTTTGACGAGTCATGTAGAGCACACCGACCAGAGTACATTTCTTCCCCTGTATGGGATGGATTATGTGCGCGCCGGTTGAGTGATGCCTTTTAGATGAGATCATCAGTGGGGAGACAGAATCGGGGGAGACAGGAGGTGACTCATCGAGCTGGGAGTCATACTTTCATTACTCATAGACAACATCTGGTACGTACATTATTTATAAATATTTTATATAACTATAAATATTAACAGTTTATTTTTTCTTCTTATAGGCTGTCGAGCACCCCGATATTATGGAGTACGACGTATATCGAAGGATGTATAGTGATCTTTCTACTAGGGAGCTCAGAGGTGATCATCAGCATCACATCGTGGTCAGTATTATTTGTTTTCAAGCATAAAAATTAACTTCATATAATATATTCACAATATTAATTTTAAATTGCAACTACAGGAGTCATATGAGGCCGTAGTGTCACAGACCTGGCCTGAGAGTCAGGCCGAGTCATCAGATCAGACCACTGGCCGTCAGTTTGATGAGGCGGCATGGATGCAGGCCACCCAGTATGCCTTCGAGAATGGCCGGATAGTTGGTATCAGCTCTCGACTGAATCCCGGAGATTATTATGGCAGTGCTACGATGTCGGCGTCCAGCTCGAGAGGAGATCGTGCATCTTCTTCTGCTACACAGTATAAGGATCAGTTGTGATCTCAGACTTCACTGATAGAGAGTCTCCGACAGAAGCAGGAGCAGAGGCGTCAGCAACAGCAGGAGCATGAGGAGGAGCGTTGACGCCAGCAGCAGCTGTACGAGGAGCATATGAGTCGGTGGCAGCAGCAACATCTGGAGCATATGGAGTACATGCACCGACTCACTCATGCTTTAGGGATGGAGTTTTCTCCACCAGCATCTGCAGATCCCCCCCTCCCCCTCCCCCCTCCTTCAGATCAGAGTTTGTATTTATGATATAAAGTTTGTTAAATCCAAATACGATTTTTTTTTCTATTCGTAGTTTCTATCTCATTATAAAATAATAATAATATTATATTTTGAAATAAAAATATTAATATGAATAAAAATATTATTTATATTATATAATATTAAATTATATATATATATTAAAATTTTATAATATTATAATTTATTTATATTTTTCTGTAATATTAGTATTATTTTAATATTTGAATGTAAAATAATTCTATTATTTTTTTATTAATTAAAATAACTTATTAATATTTTTTTATTTTTGAACTATAATTCTAATATTATTATATTTATTAAAATCATTTATGAATATTCTATTATTTTTTATTTTTGAATTATAATTCTATTATTATTATATTAATTAAAATAGTTTATTATTTTTATTTGTGAATTATAATTCTATTATTGTATTAATTAAAGTAATTTATTAATATTTTTTTATTTTTGAATTATAATTGGATTATTATTATATTAATTTAAATAATTTATTAATACTTTTTTTTATTTTTTTATAGTATTTGCGACGGGATACTATGCCCATCACAAATAGTATTATTATTATATTGATGTCAATATTTTATTAATTTTTTTATTTTTTTTTAAAAACGTATTTGCGATGGGCCAGTCGCAATTAGTAGTTGCGACGGGACCGTCGCAAATACAATTTCCAAAAGTTTTCACAAATATACGGACTAATATTTGTGACGGGAAGAATCGTCGTCACAAATAATACCTTTAGCGATGGGCCCGTCGCAAATAATTGATGTTGCGACGCCGTTTTTCGTGATGGGCTATTTGCAACGGGACCCGTCGCAAAAGCCTATTAGCGACGGGATCCCGACGCAATTGCCCCGTCACAAATACCATTATTTCTAGTAGTGGTTGAAAGGTTGTCTCTTAGGTATCCGACCATACAAACTCTACAGACTTCTTAGTTCGGGCCATCAAACGCACTTCTAAGCATGAGAAGTTCTGTATGAAACACCATTAATATCTAGCTAACACCATGAAACTCCACATGTCATATATGTTCATAGGATTCTCCCATCCAACGGCCAAAAGGCCATCAATTTTTTTATTATAATAAGACCCCCCTTTTAAGGGAGGAATGGAAAACCCAATCATACTTCATAACTTAGGAAAAATCATGACCAGAAGGTCAAAGAGAGTAAGATCTAATTGAATCCATGAAACTACCCCTCTCTCGGATTTGACCAGTATGAGGCTCTACACCGTTGCATAGCGATTCGGTAATCAAGTTTCTCATGTCAAAGAATAGGCCTGATTTGATGGCAGATTTCATACCCTCTCAAATATCCAAATCCGAACAACTCTCCAAAGACGAACCAGCAGCTCTAGATCCTCCTATGGGTCTATTCCATGTGGGCAAGTCCAGCAGAAACCCCATTCATTGCTCAATTACCAGGAACCTCAAAACATCACTGATCACATTAGAATACCAAGATGAACACACAACACCATGAAAACAATTCATCACCAATCAAAAAAACCCAAACATTGGTGGAAAATAAAATATTTCATACATTTCAGATGATGGAAACATCACCAAACTGGAACCACAAAGCCCGTCACCACCATAGGGAGAGACGACCGGAAAAGAATACTTGATCAACCACTCTTCCAGTGACTATACTCCATAGAGAGATGGCCGGGTGGACCTCGCCATGATGAAATAACCCCATGACCCCAAACCCACCCCATGGTGAGAGAAGGCCAGAAAAGGCCATGATACCTCACCGCAATGAGAGACGGCTGGAATCGACCATGGACCTCAGCCAGACACTAGAAAACACTATAATGATACGACTAGGTGGACAATGCCGCGACGAACAGGAACAAGCTCATGACGCCGCCACAACACACTGTGAATCTACAGTGCCAACATAGAGATGTTCGAACAAAGAATCTCCATAGAAAGCACTCTGCAAACCTACCATGCCACCACAAAACCTTGTGAACCCATGATGATCCACACCAAATAACACCTCAGCCTGCAATGATGCCACCAGAAGAGGAAACACACATCACAAACCCACAGATAGGATGCGCCAGGGAGGAAGTCTGACTCTAAAACAAGAAAGAGGGGATATGGTAGTGATGGGGGAAACCCTAATTGGCATAGCACCCCTTACGGGCTCCTGAAGAATCCATCCTTGTTATACTCCTTGAAAACTAAAAATATCACCTTCTCTGGATCAAATGATACTTCTATATCTAAGATGATATGACCCCAAAAGTGAATCTGATCCATCCCGAAGTGGCACTTCACGAGCTTATCATATTACCGATTATATATCAATGTATAAAAAATTATATTAAGATGTTTAGAGTTGTCATTTCAATTGTGATAATACACTAAGATATCATCCATGAAAACCACCAAAAAAATGAATGCAGATAAGGATGGAAAAATCTGTTCATTAGTTCCATGAAAATTACTGGTCCATTTGTGAGACCGAATGGCATAACCATGTACTCATATAGAACATACCTACTACAAAAATATATATTCTTGGTATGTATGTAATTTGAACACATAACAAATGATATCGAGACCTCAAATCAATTTTTGAGAAAAAGAAATCTCCTTGAAGCTGTTCAAAAATGTCATCTATCTGTGCAAAGGTATACAAGTTTTTAACCACCAGTTGGTTCAATTTTGATTAATCCATGCATAGCCTAAGGGTACTATCTAATTTTTTTGATAAAACGACTGGTGTACCCCATAGATAAGTACAAGGTCAGATAAAAAACTTTACATTAAAATCCTATAACTGCCTATTGAGATCCTTCAACTCCGCCATAGCCATCATGTAAGGGTGAATGGATACTGGTGCATCTCCTAGTACTAGATCAATGGAGGCATAAACTTCTTTCAGGAGTTAAACTAAGAAATTCATTTGAAAAAAAAACCTTCAAACCATCAACCATGGGAGGAAAGTCTGCCTAACTCACTCCCTAGTAATCTATATACAAACTAGCAATCTAGGTTGTCATCATGCACATCCCATGATGTTGTGGTCTAGCTTTACATGCCTATACATCTCATTCACCCTTTTGAATATAAATTTTTTCTTCTAGTGTTGTGAATGTCACCCTCAGGTCATTTTAATTAATTAAGGATCGATAATCCACTAGCCAATCCGTTTTGAGTATGATGTCAAAAATTTTCATCTAAAGTAAAAAAAGATTCTATATGTTGTGACACCCACCAATATCAAGGTGAAACTCCATGTACTAGTGTATACATTTTTTATAATCCCCAATAATGTATATCGTGTCATGATGCCCTCAAAAAAGTGAATCACGATCCCAAGTCTCTCCACAATAGGGACAAATATAAAACTATGTGATGAACCTATATCAAAAAGAGAAGATACAAGAGTAGAGGCTACTAAGACCATACATCTGAAACCCTTATCCTTAGGTGTAGGCTATACAAAATACATATGTCCATTAACTGTGAATGTCCTTTTTGAAGAGGGGTCTTAGACTTGCACTGCACCAAATGGGTAAACATTAGTAATAACAAAAGGACCTTCCGAATGAAAATTAATCTAACTTGGGTGAAACCGAAATCGAGAATTAAAGAGAATTAAATTTTCACCTTCATGAAATAACATTAGTGGGATGTGTTTTTCATGGAGAACCTTATCGTTTTTTGTAAAGAAGGGAGATATTATATAAATTGTGTTGAAGCTCCTCCAATTCATCCATTTTCAACAATATTTATTCCCAAAATTTTTCAAAATCCAAATTACAATTTCTCACATCCCAAAATAACTAATGTTGGATTTCAACTATAAAATTATATTCTTTACAAAATACTAGCTTAAAAGGAGACAACAAAATGGTTGTTTTATATGAAGTTCGATAAGCCCAAAATGTCACCAAGTCTGTCAGGCCAGTCTTTTTTGATGGGTTTTACAATTCTCTCAAAAACTCTTTCCATGTCTCTGTTAGAAAGTTCAGACATTCCATTTGTCTGGGGGTGATATGCAGTTGAATTTTTATGTGAACCCCCATTCTTTTTAAAAGAGATTACACAGTTCTATTACAAAAAGTGGTTCGTATGTCATTTATCAATGCATGTGGCTGGCCAAGTTAGTGGAAGATGTATGTCAATAGGAACTCACTAATAATATGTGAATCATAATTTCTAGTGTGTCTAGCCGTGACCCACCTAGAAACATAATTTAAAGAGACCTGCATTGGGTGCCCTCATATGATTATTGGTTTTTGGGTTACATAGGTGTAGTGGAGTGGCTGACCAACATCATCTCTCGAAGGAGGATTTAAATTTAACAACTTATTAAAGGTATTTTGAAAATAAAATAAAAGTAATTAAGAAAAATACATGAAAGGATGGGTTTTTTTATCATTTATAAAACTATAAGAAGTTTTCTGGAAGAATATTTCATATTTTTTTGTTTTTAATTTTGAAAATTAAGTCGATTAACAAAGCACAACGAGAAGAAGTTTTTTAGAAAACTATTTTTAGAAAGTGTAATTTATCTAACTCTAGCTCTTAAATAATTTATTTTTAATTATCCTTTAAATTAATATCCACATAATCATGATCCCATAATTTTTAAATCCAAAACCCTACTAGAATTAACTTTACCACAAAGATGAAGTGAATTTAACCCTAGGCAAACTTCAGAACATGCAATCGTAGAACCCTCCTTTGATTGATGTTCTATGGTTAGATTATGGTTAGTGGTAAATTAAGGTGCATACCCTCTCTGTAAATTATAATTAATTGAGTTTAGGGATTATATTTTAACACAAAAATTTATCCCGTGTGGTTTTGAATTACAAATTATGTTCACGCTCTCACAAATTCACACAATTCTAGACCTCGCATGATTTGTGTTTATTGTTCAATTTATTTCTTATTGTCATTTAAATTGAAAACACAATTAATAGATCATATTAAGTGAATTATTTTAGATCATTGATTAAAAATAATTTAATGAATAAGTTAAGAGATAGATCGACTACTAAAAAGACTACTCTTCCATGCGTGGCGTAATCATCGTAGAAGCGAATAGCATTTGCAACGGTTTATAATGGGTATAACCCAATCACGGTTTTACTCAAGAATTACAGCACAAATAGTAATATTATGAGAAGAATAAATTTGAAAAATAAATAATAAAATAGATTAAATAACATAATAACAATGAAATTTAATATAGAAATGAAAATATTACCACACAAAGAAGAGAAGGAGGTTTCGACAAGGTGATCCTTGCTTCAAAAGCTACCCCTATTACAATGGTTGGATAATTTAAGTGAAACCAATTCTCCTATTACTAAAATATTATAATGAACATCTCTACACATCCATATGAATAGAACACTAATTTAAAGAGTAGAGGGGAGGCTAGGATTAAAGATGTTTCAAGTGTGAATGGAGAATCTCGGCCAAATATTTTAATACAAATTGCACCGCCCATTTGGCCTAAAAAACCCGTGAACTAGGTCTCCATCCAGAAGGAGTATTTTTGAGAAATTCAATCCCCGATCTCCTCTTAAAATTTGGTCCTAATCCAAGAAGTGATAAAGAAGTTATGGCCCATATCAAGAACCCATGTCTATTTTGGAGAGTCCAGCCCAACATTGAATTAAAGGCCCATTTTCACAACCCAAATGCACTCTTTAGCTCTATTGTCCTGAATTAAA
Organism: Viscum album; assembly: GCA_963277665.1. Classification (NCBI taxonomy): domain Eukaryota; kingdom Viridiplantae; phylum Streptophyta; class Magnoliopsida; order Santalales; family Viscaceae; genus Viscum; species Viscum album. Next base: position 780,500,346 of record OY728161.1, read on the forward strand.
GTTGTATATAAATAAGTGAGGATCACTTTTACAAAAATTTAAGTTCAATTAATTCATATTAAAATATTTATGTGAGAACTACTACAGTTCATTTTAAAAGGGTAAAACTGGAATTTTAATCAAATTTTAAAATGATTGATATAATCCCAAATATTTCATAAATGAACATATTTAACACAATTTTAGGAAATTATGTAATTTATTAACAATAAAATATTTAACAAATTAATGTTTTTTGAATAATGAACCGCAATAAGAATGTATGAGAATTCATTGGAATGAGGAATGATCCCTTGATATCGATGCCCCAAACATCGAAGATTTCAGAGAAAATTAAAGGATTTTGGGGAATTTAATTTCAATTTGAAAGTGTTCCAAACTATTGGAAAGTGAGAAATGATTGAAAAAACTCATTTGAGTCCTTGATGAGTGAATGCTAGAAGAATCTAGAGTCCAGGACTTTTTGGGAGGTCCTTTGAGGTCCAAATTGGCCACCTCTGGGAACTGAGTGACAGAATTATAAGATGTAGAAATATGAATCTTCATCAATCCATCACCTAATTACCATGTCTTCCCTAGTTTTCCAAATTTTATTTTCTTCCCAAAAATAGTATTTTGAATCACTTTTCATGTTCATTTATTGTTGTTTTGAATAGTTTTCAAGAAAAACAACAGAAACCAAGTAATTTACAATTGGGGCATACCGTAGTATTTTTGGAGTGAGAGATCAAAGGTTCTCAGTGGGGATTTTAGGATCAATGATTTCGGAGTGAGAATAATTAGAAATTCTACCCAAGTGATCAGCCACAGGGTTTTCTTTTCCTGATCTATCTTTTATTTCATGGTCAAACTCTTGGAGCATTAGGATCCATCTTATTAGACTTGGTTTGTAATCACTTTTCATGAGTAAAAACATTATAAAAAATTGGTTTGTGAAGATGATGATTTTGGCACCTAAGAGATAGGGCCAGTGTTTTTCTATAGAGAAAACCACAACTAAAAGTTCCTTTTTAGTGATAGTATAGTGATATTGAGTTCCATCCAATGTTTTTGAGGCATAATAGATGACATGAGGAATTTTTTTCTTCTTTGACCATGAACAGCCCCAAAGGCTCTATTAAAATCATAATTCATCAAATGAAATGGTACGAACCAATCTGGGGGTTGGATTATTGGGGCAGATGTAAGAGCAGTTTTGAGTTCAACGAAGGCTCTTTTGAAAACCTTTTAGAAATGAAAAGTGACATCATTTTAGAGAAACCAAGTGAGTGGGAGGGAAATACTACTTAAGTTATGGATGAATCTCATATAGAAACTATAATGACTGAGGAATGAACGGATATCTCGAATGGAGGTGGGTTATGGTAGTGATTTGATCACATCAATTTTGGTAGGATCAACTTCAATACCCTCTTTTGAAACAATGTGCCCTAGAACAATACCATTTCCAACCATGAAGTTACATTTTTCAAAATGTAACACAAGATTACACTTGAAACACTTTTGGAGGAATAGAGAGAGGGAATTCGGGCATAATTCAAAAGAATGACCATAAATGGTAAATTCATCCGTGTATACATCCATTTTGTGTTCAATGAATTAAAAAAATAATCATCATACACATATGGAATGTTTTCGAAGCACTAAAAAGGCCAAAAGGCATTCTTTTATATTCATATGTTCTAAAGATGCGATTAAAAGGACTCTTTTCTTGGTCCTAAGGTGTGATTGGGATTTGGAAGTAGCTGGTGTATCCATCAGAAATGTAATAGTGTGACTTTCCAGGTAATCGTTCTGAAATATCATCAAGGAATGGAATAGAGTAGTGACCTTTTCTTGTTTCAACATTCAATTTCCTATAATTGATGCAAACACACCATTTGTTATTCACTCGAGTTGTGACTACCTTCCCATGTTAATTTGTGACAATAGTTATCCCACCCTCCTTATGTACAACTTGAATTGGACTAACCCATTCACTATCATAAATTGGGTAGATAATACCAGCTTGAAGAAGCTTGGTTATCTCTTCCTTAACTACCTCAAGTATGAGTGGATTGATTTTTATTTGTGGTTGTATAAGTGGTTTGGAAGATTCTTCAAGATGGATGTGATTCATGTAAAGGGCAGGGTTGATTCCTGGTATGTCATCTAGGGTCCAAGCTATGGCCTTTTTGTTTTTCTCTAACACTTGAAAAAGTTTGAACTCCTGGATTTCAATAAATTAAGAAGAGTTAATGATAGTATAAGAGTGATCGTGGAAAATAAATTCATATTTCTTATGTTCATGAAGAGGTTTCAGATCAATCCCATCTCTCATTTGTGGGTTAGAAAACTCAAGAATGGAGGAAGGGATTTCAGTTGGTTTTGATTAATTTTCCTTAATACTATCCAAGGTTGAGCATTAGAGATCAGAGTTGATGTGGGATTCAATAGAGTTTAGAATATCCTCTAGATTGATGGAGTCTATGAATGAGAGATCCGCATCAACATCACCACTTATGACTTGGATAATCATGGTGTAGATTTCACAAGATCATATCTCTTCAGAACATGATGAAAATGATGTAATGGGGTTCAATTTAATCTTAGAAGTTTCCTCAGAACCATGGACTGAGAATGCAATGTGGTCCTCAGATGGGTATCATGTGGCTTGGAAAGTGATGAACCTGACCAGTTGGCCACCAAATTCCATGGATTATATGAATTAACGGACATTAATGTTGGTTCCATAATTCATTAGGAATGGTCTTCCTAAAATTATGGGATATCGAGAAGAGGTCGTCTCACCTTCCATGTCATGTACATAGAAATCGGCTGGGAAGATAAGTTCATTAACCCAAACAAGCACATCCTTAATTATTCCCTCAGGATTGGTTGTTCTTCAATTGCCCAACTGAATGACAACACCCGTTGGATGTAAGGGACCTAGACCAAGGTTGGAGAAGATGGATTTGAGTGTGACATTAATTGAGGCTATTGGGTCTATGAGTGCATCATCGAATTTAGAACATCAAATTTGGCATGGAACTCTAAAGATCACTGGATCTTTGTACATTATGAGAATATACTACTGAGTGGAAACATTTTCTAATGTCTTAAGTTTCCTATTTTGGGTTCACAATTCCTTAAGAAAATTTTCATACATAGGGATTTGTTTTACAACATCTAAGAGGGGTATGATGAATTAAACAAGTCTAAACATGTCAAGCATTTTAGGATCGGGTTCAAATGTCTTCTTTGGTTTAGAAACATCTTGAGGAAAAGGAATTGGATTCCTAAGTGGAATGGAATGAGGTGAGGAAATGGATTTAGGTTCCTTTTCATGTATCTTTTTATTTTCATTTTCTAGGTCAAAATTCAATAGGGTATTGGAGAACTTATTTTTAGTCATAGCATATTGCTTCCCCAGTCTAAGTACAATTGCACTTACATTACCACTGGGGTTTGGAATGGTTGAGTTGGGAGTTGGGAAAAATTAGATTTTTTTGCTAGATCAAGTGGGTTGAAAGTTGACCAATTTGTTTTTCAATGTTTTTTTTGCTAGAATAGGTGAAGGAGGCAAGAACTTATACTACACTCTCTCATGGTTTCTTGGAAGAAGAGGCTTGTCCAAATTTGGGATTACCTTTATTTCGGTTCTTGGGAAAGTGATTGTATTGGTTTGGGAATTGGGAAGGCCTACTAGGATAGTGGAATCTAGGAGGAGGATTGTTCCTTGGAGGATGAGGAATAGAAGGATAAGGTTGATGTAAGTTACTACCACCTTGACCATATTGGAATTGGTTTGGATTTTGACGATGGGGATAAGGGGGATGATAAATGGGATTCTCATATCTCAAGTTATGGTTATTGGTAGAAGATAAGGGCTTAGAGTGGGGTTGGTTGAAGTTTCTAATAGACCAACCTGATTGTTGAGGGTTGGGGTCCCTCTTGGAATATGTTTCATTGAGCTCCATTGGGCCGGTTGAATCAGATTTTTTTTCATGAGGTTGTGTACATGTGTTTGTTGGACGAGATGGGGAGCTGCACATTCTATAGTTCCTGATAGGTCTAGAGAACATAGATTGTGGATAATATGAGGTTGGGGCTTTGTATTCCACAGCTAGTTGTCGCACAAGACATGTAAGTTCACTCATACACTTGTTCATATAGTTTGGATCTACTGATTGAATATATTGGGCTTGTTTGACTTGATCATGGTCTCGAGTTTGTAATTATAATGTGCTTATAGCAATGTTGCTTATGAGATCTCTGGTAGGTGCAAGAGTTTTATCAACAAGAGAGACGCCACTTGCAGCATCAATGAGGGTTCTCTACATAGACAATAACCCCTCATAGAAGTATTGGATCAATAGTTGGATGGGGATTTGGTGATATGGATAGGATGACACAAGATTTTTGATCCTCTCCCAATACTCATGGAGTAATTCATTCGGGAATTGACGAATACCACTTATTTCCATTTTGATAGAAGCAGTATGAGAAACAGTAAAGAATTTCTCTAAGAAGTGTCACTTCATGTAATTCCATGTGGTTATGGAACCATGGGGGTGGTAGTAAAGCCACGACTTATCTGTTTAGGTTAGAGATAAAAGGAATTCATAGAGTTTGATTTGTTCCACACAAACCCCTTGAGCCTTCATGGTAGAACATTCCACTTGAAACTCATTAAGGTGTAGATGTGGATCCTCATCTGCTAGCCCATGGAAATTAGGTTGAAGATGAATCAAACTAGATTTGAGTTCAAAGTCAGCCTATATGTTTGGATATTTAATACCATGGGGTTGGTAATTCATATCAGAGGTAGAAAGTTATTTACTAGTGTGTTCCCTTGGATTTTCCATATCTAATTCAATTGGTTGGACAAGGACTAGTTCTTGAATTATTTGATTATCCCTAATGTTCCTCCTAAGTTGGTGAAGTGTTTTCTCAATTTACGGGTCAAACAAATCTGATGGATTGTTTGGGAGGATACATGGCATTTAGAGATATTTTAGAAGAATGATAAAGATTGGGTTTTGTTTGTTTTTTTCTATTTATGATATTTATGAGAAGGTGGGTTTTTCATTGTGTTTTTTCAATTATTTATAAAATTTTGTTTTTATATTTTTTTACAATTACCAAAAACTAATGACTACTGAATTACACCATCCCCAAAAAAACATCATTTGAAAGCATGGTCAATTGTCGCCTATCAACCATTCAAGGTTTTGGTGCTCTAATAAGGTGTATAGAAGCACTCGGGTTGAATCCTCAATGATGATACATTTTAACAGTTGATTGTTTTTAGTTAATTGTACTTTGAATGGGGGGTTTTTTGGAAGGCATATGAAATAATTTATGGATGATGTTTGATATAAAATGATGATAATGATTGGGGTGATTTCATTATGGGGGATTTAAGCTTTTGACATCCATGATCTTTGCCTTATATTGCATTAAATTAATACCCACATCACAAGATGATTTTGATCGGAATTCCCACGTGTTAAAAAATTAATCCAATATGTAAGTTAACTTAGGCATCTAATCATTACAATTACTTTTTTATGGTAGTGTATCTATGGTTCCAATAATCCATGAAATCCATATTCTAAACAAAACATGTCATTAATCCATGAAATATTATGTTCAATATACACAATATTAATTTAACGAATCTTCATTTAGAGAAGGCACTCAATCACTTAATATCCTCAAATTATAAATCACCCCAATGAGAGATTTACTCGTCCATTTGGGTGGTGAATAATCTGGTTATAATTTTATGATTATGTATTAATATGTGAAGAAAAAAGGATAGGGATAAGAAAAGAGTTTTGCGCCGAACACACACACACAAACAGTGAAGGGAATTAAATACTGACATTAGATTGAATGAGAATGAAAAATAATGGAAGGGGATTAATATTTATTTAAACTATTTTATGATCATTAATATTATTTAATAGAAGGTGGATGAGAATAACAGATGATGAATACGAAACATTCATTATAATTTAATTACAAAAACATACACTTATACGATTATAAATGAAGAACAACACAAATGTAAATGAATGGAAGTAAGGAGGAATGGTTTTAAAAGTTAAAAATTGTTCATAGAATATCATCACAAGCCTTTTGCAGTTCCTTGGTCATTACAAACTATCCTCCTTTGCTCTGAAATTATAACCCTTTTAAAAGGAGAGGAGGGGATGTATTATAGCCCAAGGTGGTGGACTCTTTGCATTCCAAAACTACCCCTTCAATTGGCTCGACGATTTGGACATCAAGAATGAAGAATATTGAGATATCTCCTTCTTAAAAGTTGAAGATAATAAATTTTTACATCTAATCAAAAAATGTGGAAAATGTCACTTTTTGAATAAAAGTTATGGAGGTTTTAGTAAACAATTATAATCTGCCCATTTCCATCCAGACTTTTTAGAAGGCAGAAATATGAATGGGTTTATCAATTGTAAGATGCCTTCAAATCTGAACACTTTTTTCAAAAAAAATTGCCACATATCTTTTCATTCACACTGAAAAATATTTGGTATATTGGATGTCTATATAAGGAAAAAAGTCATGAATACTGTATTGATTTCAATTCACGACCAGAATGGTGGGCTTAGTTTAAAAGAATCATTTGGGCCCCTTTTTGGGGATTGGGCCTTGAAAATTTTATGCATGATTCCCTTGGATAATCCAAAAAAAACTCTGAATTATCATCATATTTGGTTTTATGGATGGATCCCAGTAATTCCATTATCATGGATGCTCTAGTTTCATCACAAATTCTGTGGGCCTTCTTGTGTGGACCCTATGACCATCCAAATGGAATAATTGGCCGCATATCCCTTCTAATGAAATGTTTTATATTTAAGGAGTAATCCTAAAAAAGAAGTACCATTGAAATTGTATAAATAGGATGAGAGTTACAAGTAAAATAGTAATGTAACATTGATTGGATTCATTCATGTAATGCTCAAAAATTACATTTAATATTAAACAAAAATATTTCATACAAATTATGCACATTTCATATAAAATCATTAAATGGGAGTATATAAAAATTTGAGAAAATATTAATAACATCATGCATTTTTATAACAAATCCATATGTTTCTACTCGCTACCATCCCACTGAATTGGTTGTATCTATGTCCTCGTACTCAGTGCATTGACCACTACATTTCCCTTCCAAAGATTATAAGTAGGCTCAAAGTTTAATTATTATAATCAACCCTTGTTTTCTTCGTCAAATTAAAATCAAGATACGTAAATATATACTTGAGGATTTTTTGATATGTGTACACCACAAAATGCTCTCCAAGTAAATAATGTCTGCAATAGCACACTACATGAACAACTACAGCCAACTCAAGATCATGTGTAGGGTAGTTCCTCTCATATGAACTCAGCTGCCGAGACCTATATGACATGGATATACCCTTGCATAAGAACCACTTCTAGCCTGATACCTGATGCATTATATTAAACAGTGTAATTCCTACCTAGTTCAATTAGTATCAGGATTAGTGATAAATTCAATATCCATTTCATCTCTTGAAAGGTTGTCTCTTAGGCAATCAACCATACAAACTCCAAAAACTTCTAAGTCAAGGCCGTCAAATGAACTTCTAAGCATGAAAATTCTTGTATGAAACACCATTAATATCCATATAACCCCAAGAAACTCCATATGTCAAATATGTTCGTGGGATGCTCCCATCCAATGGCCAGAAGGCCTTTAATTTTTATTATTATTATAAGACCCCCTTTTAAGGGAGGAATTGGGAACCCAATCATACTTCATGGCATAGTAAAACTCATTGCCAGAAGGTCAAAGAGAGTAGAATCTGATTGACACCATGAAACTGGCCCTCTATAGGATTTGATCATGATGAAGATCTCCAATGTTGCATAGCGATTCGGAAATCAAGTGTCTCATTTCAAAGCATATGCCTGATTCGATGGCTGATGTCACACCCTCTCAAACATCCAAATCTGAAAAACTCTCCAAACATGAACTGCCATCTCTAGATCCTCCTCTCGGCCTATTCCATGTAGTCGAGTCCAGATGAAACACCATTCATTGCTCGAATACGAAGAACCTCACAACATCACCGATCACATCAGAATACCAAGATGAACAAACAACACCATAAAAACAATTCATCACCAATCAAATGTACCAAAACAATAGTGGAAAATCAAATCTTGACTACATTTCAGATGCTGGAACCATAACCAAACCAGAACCACAAATACCTTAACCACAAAGACCCTTGCGTAGAGCATAACAGCCTCCCAAAACACTCGCAGATGGAAGATCAAAGTGGCAGAAACCCTCAAACTGAAGAAGACTATATCGACCACTATTCCAATGACTATACACCATGAATATCATGCCGTGTGGACCTTGCCAAGATGAAATCACATCGCGACCCCAAACCCACCCCATGGTGAGAGACGACAAGAAATGGACAAGGTACCTCACCGCAATGAGATATGGCTGGAATCGACCACAGACCTCCACCAGACACTAGAAAATGTTGTAAAGATACGACTAGGTGGACCACACAGTGACGAACAGGCACAAACTCACGACACTGCCACAACACACCGCGAATCTACAACGCCAACATAGAGATGGACGAACAAAGAATCTCTATAGGAAGCACTCTACAAACCTACAATGCCACCACAAAACCCTACCAACCCATGATGTCGCCACACCAAATCACACCTTGGCCTGTGACGATGCCACTAGAAGAGGAAACATACACCGCAAACCCGTCGATAGTATGCGCCAGGGAGGAAAGCCACCTCCAGCACAGGAAAGAGGGGAGATGGCAGTGATGGGGGAAACCGTAATTGTCACAACACCCATTACAGTCTCATGAAGAATCCATCCTTGGGATACTCCCCGAAAACTAAAAATCACACCTTCTCTGGATCAACTGATACTTCTATCTCTAAGATGATATGACCCCAAAAGTGAATTTGATCCATCTAGAAGTGGCACTTCGCGAGAAAATCATATTACCGATTATCTCTCAGTGTATCCAAAATTATCTTATGATGTTTAGAGTGGTCATTTCAATTGTGATAATACACTAACATATCATCCATGAAACCCACAAAAAAATGAATGCAGATAAGGATGGAAAAATAAGTTCATCAATGCCATGAAAACTACTGGTTTATTCGTGAGACCAAATGACATAACCATATACTTAGATAGACCATACCTACTACAACAATGATATGAAAGGTATGTATGTTAATTGAACACATACCTAATCATATCGAGACCTCAAATCAATTTTTGAGAAAACGCAATCTCTTTGAAGCTGTTCAAAAATGCCTTCTATATGGGGAAAGGTATAACAGTGTTTAATCATCAGCTAGTTAAATTTTTAATAATCCATGCATATCCTAATGGTAATATATTAATTTTTTGAAAAAAGGACTGGTGTACCCCATAGATATGTACTAGGTTAGATAAACCCCTTTACCTCAAAATCCAATAACTGCCTATTGAGCTCCTCCACCTCCGTCAGAGCCATCATGTACGGATGAATGTATACTGGTGCATCTCCTAGTACTAGATCAATGGATACATAAACCTTTATCAGGAGTTAAACTGGAAAATTCTTTTGGAAAATCATCCTTGAAATGATCAACCACGGGAGGAAAGTCTGCTTGACACACTCCCTAGTCATCCATATACAAACTAGAAAACTAGGTTATCATCCTTCACATCCCATGATGTTGTGTTCTAGTTTGACTTTCCTATACATCTCATTCACACATGTGAATATAAACAATTTCCTCTAGTGTTGTGAATGTCAACCTTATATGATAGTAATCAATGAAGGCTCGATAATCCACTAGCCTGTCAATTTTGAGTATGACGTCAAACATTGTGATCTAAAGTAAAAATATATTCTATATGAAGTGACACCCTCTAATATCAAGGGTACACTCCCTATACTAGTGTTTACATTATTTATAATTCCCAATGAAGTATATACTGTCACGATTCGCTCAGAAAACCGAATCAGGAGCCCAAGTCTCTCCACAATAGGGACAAATATAAAACAATGTGATGAACCTGTGTCAAAAAGAGAAGATATAAGAGTAGAGGCTACTAAGATCTTACATCTCAATATAGATGGTTGGAAAAACATATCCTTAGGTGTAGGCTATAAAAAATACATATTACCATCAAATGTGAATGTCCTTTTTGAAGAGGGGTCTTGGACTTGCACTGCACCAAATGGGTAAACATTAGTAATAACAAAAGGACCTTCCGAACGAAAATTAAGTTTACTTGGGTGAAACCGAAATCAAGAATTGAAGAGAATTAACTTCTATCCTTCATGAAATACCTTTCGTTGGAATTTTTTTTTCATGGATAACCTTATCCTTTTCTTTGAACATATTGGATCTCTCATAAGAATCAAGTCAAAGCTCCTCCAATTCATTCAATTGCAACAATATTTATTCACCGGATTTTTCAAAATAAAAATTACATGTTTTCACAGCCCAAATTTATTTATCTAGGATTTCATCTAGAAAATGACATGATTTACAAAAATCCAGCCTAAAAGCATACATTCTATTGGGTGTTTTATATGTAGTCCGATAAGCCCAAAATGATTCACCATGTCTTTCAGCCCCATCTTTTTTGGTGGGTTTTACAATTGTCGCAATAAATCTTTTTCAATTGTCTATTAGAAAGTTCATCCATTCCATTTTTCTGGGGGTGATTTGAAATTGATGTTTTATGTGCACCCCCATTCTTTATCAAAAGAGATTCCATGGTTCTATTAAACAAATGGGTTCCTAAGTCACTTATCAAGGCATGTGGTTGGCCAAATCAGTGGAAGATGTGTGTCTTTTGGGACTCACTAACAGTTAGTGAATCATCCTTTCTAGTGGGATTGCCCTTGACCCACCACGAAACATAATTGAAAGAGCGTTGTCGTGGGTGCCCTCAAATTATTAGTGATGTTTGGGTTACTTAGGTGCAGTAGAGTGGCAGACCAAGGTCGTCTCTCAAAGGAGGAAGTAAATTTAACAACATATTAATGGTATTTTGAAAATAAAATAAAATTAATTAAGAAAACTACTTTAAAGTATGAGGCTTGTTTAATATTTATAAAACTAGAAGAAGTTTTCTGGAAGAAGGTTGCTTATTTTTTTTGTTTTTAATTTTGAAATGTAAATTGATTAACAGAGCACAATGAGAATATGTTTTTTTGAAAACTATTTTTATAAAGTGTTATCATTATAAATATACCTCTTAAATCAATAATTAATAATTATCATTTAAATTAATATCCACATAATTATGATCCCTTAATTAGTTAAATCCTGAACCTTATTAGAATTAACGTTTCCACAAAGAGGAAGTGAATATAACCGTATGCTATCTTCAGAACATGCAATCACAACACCCTTCTTTGATCGATGTTATAAGGATAGATTATGGTTAATGGTAAATTAAGGCACATATACTCTCTAGAAATTAGAATTAATTTAGTTTAGTGATTATATTTTAATACTACAAATTGATCCCATGTGGTTTTTGAATTACCAATTCAGTTCGTGCTCTCACAATTCACACAATTCTCGACCTCACGTGATTTGTGTTTATTGTTCAATTGCTTTATTAGTATTATTTAAATTGAAAACTCAATTAATATATCATAATAAGTTAATTAAATTTTCTCATTGATTAAAAATAAATTAATGAATAAGGTAAGAGATAGATCGATTACTAAAAAGACTACTCTTCCATGGGTAGCGTAATCATCGTAGAAGCGAATTGCATTTGCAATGGGTTATAATGGTTGTAACTGAATCACAATTCTACTCATGAATTCCAGCCCAAAGAGGAAGATTAAGATAAGAATTTTTTTAATAAATCATAATAAAAGAGAATAAATAAAATAAGAACAATGAAGTTTAATACACAAATGAAAATATTACAACCTAAAGAAAGGAGGGAGGTTTCGATGAGTGGATCATTGATTCAAGATCTACCCCTCTTAGAATGGCTGGATAATATTGGTGAAACCAATTATCCTCTTCCTAAAATCTCATAATTCACTTACCAACCCCACCATATGAGAAAAACACTAATTTAAAGAGTGGAGGGGAGGCTAGTTTTAAAGAGGGTTCAAGTGTGAATAGAGAATCTCGGCCAAATATTTTAATACAACTTGAACCGCCCATTTGGCCTCAAAAAAGCGTGAACCAGATCTCCTTAAAGAAGGATGATTTGTGAGATAATTAATCAAAGATCTACTCTCCATATTAGGGCCTAATAAAATCATGGATGAAGCTGTTACGTCCCAAATATAGAACCCATGTCCATTCTGGCGAGTCCAGCGCGACTTCGACTTCAAGCCCCATTTTCACCAAACAAATGCACTCGTTAGCTCTAGTGTCCTGAATAAAAGTTGTATAAAATTAAGTGAGGAACATGTTTACAAAAATTTAAGTTGAAATAATTCATATTAGAATATTTATGTGAATAATACAACAGATCATTTTTGAAAGGGTAAAACTAGAATTGTAATCAAATTTACAAATGAATGATCTAATCCCAAATATTTCATAAATGAACATATTCAGCACAATTTGAAGAAATCATGTCATTTATTATCAATATAATATTCAAAAAATAGTTTTATTTATCAATAATCAAACCCAAAAAGAATATATGAGAATCCATTAGAATGGGGAATGGTCCCAGGAAATTGATGCCCCAAACCTCGATGATTTCATAGAAAATTAAAGGATTTTGGGAATTTAATTTCTATTTGAAATTGTGACAAACTTTTGGCAAGTGAGAAATGATTGACAAAACTCATGTGAGTCCTTGATGGGTGTAGGCCAGAAGAATCCAAAGTCCATGAGCTTTTAGGAGGTCCTTTGTGGTCCAAATTGGACACCTCCGGGAACTGTGTGACAGAATTATAAGATGTAGAAATATTAATCTTCATAAAAACATCCACTAATTACCATTTCTTCCAGAGTTTTCGAAAGTTTGTTTTATTCCCAAAAATAGTAATTTGAATCACTTTTCAACTTCATTTTTTGTTTTTTTGAAAACTGTTCAGGAAAAACACCAGAAAACAAGTAATTTACAATCGGGGCATACCACGGTATTTTTGGAGTGAGAGATGAAAGGTTCTTAGTGGGGAATTTAGGATAAATGAATTTTGAATAAGAATAATTAGAAATTCTTGTCAAGTGATAATCCATAGAGTTTTCTTTTCCTGATCTATCTTTGATTTCAAGGTCAAACTCTTGGAGCATTAGGATCCATGTTATTAGCCTTGGTTTGGAATCACTTTTCATGAGTAAGAACATTATAAAACAATGGTCTGTGAAGATGATGATTTTGGAACCTAATACATAGGGACAAAGTTTATCTAAGGAGAAAAATGCAGCTAAAAGTCCCTATTTAGTGATAGTATAGTTATATTGAGTTCTATCCAATTTTTTTGAGGCATAATAGATGACATGATGGAGTTTTTCTCTTATTTGACCAAGAACAGCCCCCAAGGCTCCATTAAAAGCATCATAAATCAAATAAAAGGGTAAGGACCAATCTAGGGGTTGGATTATTGGGGTAGATGTAAGAGTAGTTTTGGGTTCAATGAGTTCTCTCTTGAAGGCCTTATAGAAATGAAAACTGACATCATTTTGGAGAAACCGAGTGAGTGGGATGGGAATCCTACTAAATTTATTGATGAATGTCTGATAGAAACCAGCATGACCGAGGAATGAACAGATGTCTAAAATGTATATGGGTTTAGGACATTATTTGATCACTTCAATTTTTGCAGGATCAACTTCAATACCCTCTTTTGAAACAATGTGGCCTAGAACAATCCAATTTCCAACCATGAAGATACATTTTTCCAAATTTAACAACATATTACACTTGACACACATATGAAGGACTAGAGAGAGTGAATTAAAGCAAGATTCAAATGACTCACCATAAATGGTAATTTCTTCCATGAATACATTCATCCAGTTTTCAATGAATTCAGAAAAAATACTCATCATACACCTCTCGAATGTTGCAGGAGCATTACAAAGGCCAAAAGGAATTATTCTATATGCATGTGTTCCAAAGGGGAAAGTTAAAGTAGTATTTTCTTCGTCCTAAGGTTCGATTCGGATTTGGATGTAGCTGTTGTATCCATCAAGAAAGTAATAGTGTGACTTTACAGCTAATCGTTCTGGCATATCATCAAGGAATGGAATAGGGTATTGATCTTTTCTTGCATCAACATTAAATTTCATATAAATGATGCAGACACGCCATTTTTTCTTCACTGGAGTTGTGACTACCTCCTCATGTTCATTTGTAAAAACAGTTATACCAACCTTCATAGGTACAACTTGAATTATAATAACCCATTCACTATCATAAATTAGGTATATAATACCAGTTTGAAGAAGCATGGTGATCTCTTCCCTAAATACCTATAGTATGAGTGGATTGATTCTTATTTGTGGTTGTCTATGTGGATTGGATGATTCCTCAAGATGGATGTGATTCATGTAAAGGGCTGTGTTGATTCCTAGTATGTCATTTAAGGTCCAACCTAAGGCCTTTTTGTTTTCCTATAACACTTGAACAAGTTTGAACACCTCTGTTTCAGTAAGTGAACTACAGATAGTGAAAGTATAATAGTGATCATGGAAAAGGAATGCATATTTCAGGTGTTCATGAAGAGGCTTCAGATGAGTCTCATCTTTCATTTGTGGGTTAGACAACTCATGATTGGAGGAAGGGATTTCAGTTGGTTTTGATTCATTTTCCTTAACACTATCCAAGGGGGAGTAGTGCAGATTAGAGTTGATGTGGGATTCAATAGAGTTTTAAATGTCCTCTAGATTGATGGAGTCTATGAATGAGATATCCACATCAACTTCACCATTAATGAGATGGTTAATCATGGTGTTGATTTTACAAGATCCAGTCTCTTCAGAACAGGATGAACATGATGGCAAGTGGTTCAATTGAATCTCAGAAGTTTCCTCAGAAGCATGGATTGAGAATGTAATGTGGTCCTTATATGGGTATCGCGTGGCTTCAAAAATGTTGAACATGAAAATTTAGTCACCAAATTCCTTGGATAAGATGCATTAATGGACATCAATCTTGTCTCTAGAAGTCATGAGGAATAGTATTCCTAAAATTATGGGATATCATGAATAGGTCGTCTCGCCTTCCATGTCAAGGACATAGAATTCGGCTGGAAAGATAACATCATTAACCAAAACAAGGAGATCCTCAATTATTCCCTCAGGACTAGTAGTTCTTCGATTGTCCAATTGAATGACAACACCTGTTTGATGTAAGAGACATAGAACAAGGTTGGAGAATATGGATATGGGTGTGGCATTAATTGAGGCGCCTAGTTCTATGAGTGCATCATCGAAGTTGGAAAATCAAATTTTCTATGTAACCGTAATGATCCCTGGATTAATGCACTTTACGAGAATATACTGCTAAGTGGAAACATTTTTGAAGCTCCTAAGTTTCCTCTTGTGGGTGCACAATTCCTTAAAAAACTTTTCAACTTAGGGATTTGTTTTACTGCATCTAAGATGGGTATTTTGACATCAACACGTCTAATCATGTCATCTATTTCCGGATCGGGTTCAATGGACTTCCTTGGTTTTGAAACATCTTGAGGAAAAGGAATTGGATTACTATGTTGAATGGACTGAGGTGAGTAAATGGCTTTAGGTTCCTTTTAATGTTTCCTTTTCTTTTAATTTTCTAGGTCAACATTAAAATGGGTATTGGAGAACTTATTTTGAGTCATAGAATATTGCTTCCCCAATCTATGTAAAATTGCTTTTACATTACCCTTGGGGTTGGGTAATGGTTGAGTTAGGAGTTGGGAAGAATTTGATTGTTGTTGCTGGCTCATGTGGGATGCAAGTTTACCAATTTGTGTTTCATTGTTTTTTAGGATATAACAGGTGAAGGAAGAAAGATGTTATACTGCACATTTTCATGGTTTCTTGGAAGAAGAGGCTTTTACAAAATTGGGATTACCTTGATTTTGGTTCTTGGGAAATCGATTTTATTAGTATGGGAATTTGGAAGTCTCACTAGGATAGTGGAATCCTAAAAGAGGATTGTTCCTTTGTGGATAAGGAACAATAGAATATGGTTTATGGAAGTTACCACCACCTTGACCATATTGGAATTGGTTTGGATTTTGATTAGGGGACTAAGGAGGATGATAAATGGGATTCCCATATCTCAAGTTAGGGTTATAGGCAGAAGAGAAGGGCTCATAGTGGAGTTGGGTGAGGTTTCTAACAAACTAACCTGATTGTTGAGGGTTGGGGTTCTGCTGGTCATATGTTTCATTGAGCTCCATTCTTCCGGTTGAATTGGATTTATTTTCTTGATGTTGTGGGCATGTGTCAGTTGGATGAGATGGGGAACTGTAGATTCCACAGTTCTTGATAGGTCCAGGGAACAGAGATTGTGTAGAAGATGAGGTTGGGGCTTTGGATTCCACAGCTAGTTGTCGCACAAGACCGGTAAGTTCACTAATACACATAGTCGTCTTGTTTGGCTATATTGATTGACTATCTTGGGCTTTTTTGGCTTGATCATGTGCTAGAGTATGGAATTTATGTGTGATTGCATCCATGTTTCTTATGATATCTCTTGCAGCTGCAAGAGGTATATCATCAAGGGTACCACCACTTCCAGCATCAATGAGGGCTATCTACATAGCTAATAACCCATCATTGAAGTATTGGATCAAGAGTTGGAAAGGGAATTAGTGATGTGGACCAGTTGACACAAGATTTTTGAACCTCTCCCAATACTCATGGTGTAATTAATTTGAGAATGGACGAATACAACTTATTTCCTTTCAGATAGAAGCAGTACGAGAAGAAGTAAAGAATTTCTCTAAGAATTGTCACTTCATGTAATTCCATGTGGTTATAGAAACAAGAGGGAGGTAGTAAATCTATGACTTAGAAGTTTCAGTTAGAGATAAAATGAATTCATGGAGTTTGAATTGTTTCTCAGAAATCCCTTTAGCCTTCATTGTAGATACACCCCTTGGTACTCTTTCTGGTGGAGATGTGGATCATCATAGGTTAGCCCAAGGAAATGAGGTAGAAGATGAATCAAACTCGATTTGATTTCGAATTAAGCCTATATATTTGGATATTGAATACCAAGGGGCTGGTAATTCATATCAGAGTTAGAAAGTTCTTTAATAGTTTGTTCCCTAGGATTATCCATATCGAATTCAATTGGTTGGACAAGGACTGGTTTTGAATTATTTGATTATCCCTAATGTTCCTCCTAAGTTGACGAAGTGTTTGATCAATTAAAGGGTCAAACAAATCCGATGGATTGTATGGGAGGCTATAGGACATTCAGAGAGATTTTGGAAGAAAGCGAATGATGGGTTTTTCTTTGTGTGTTTTCTATTTATGATTTTTATGAGAAGGCAAGTTTTTATTTGTGTTTTTTACAATTTTTTTAAAATTTATTTTTTTTACAATTACCAGAAACTACTGACTACTTAATTACACCATCCCCAGCAACAACGCCATTTGAAAGAACGGTCGATTTTTACCTATCAACTGTTCAAGGGTTCCGTGCTCTAGTAATGTGTATAGCAGCACTCGGGTCGAATCCTCATCGATGATAATTTTTAATAGATGATTGTTTTTAGTTAATATTATTTTAAATGGGGGGTTTGTTTTCAAATCTTATGAAATAATTTATGGATGATGATTGATTTAAAAAATTTATAAATAGTGGGGTGGTTTAATTATGGGGGATTAAATCTTATGACATCATTGATCTTTTCTTTATATTGCATTAAATTAATACCCACTTCACAAGATTATTTTGATCGGAACTTCCAAGTGTTAAAGCTTTAATCCAAGAAGTAACAAAACATAGGGTTATAATCATTACTATTAATTGTTTATGGTAGTGTATTTGTGGTTCCAATAATCCATGAAATCCATATTCTAAACACAACATGTTAGTATTCCCTGACATATTAAGTTCAAAATACACAATATTAATTTAAATAATGTTCATTTAGAGAAGGCACTCAATCACTTAATATGATCAAATTATAAATAACCCCAATGATAGATTTACTCATCCATTTGGGTGGTTAATAATATGGTTATATTTTATGATGATGAATTAATAAGTGAAGAAGAAATGAAAGGGATAAGAAATTATTTGGGTGCCGAACACACACACACAGACAGTGAAGGGAATTAAATACTGACTTTAGATTGAATATGTAATAAAAAAGACTGGGAGGGGATTAAACTGTATTTAAACTATTTTAAGACCATTAATATTATTTAAGAGAAGTTGGATGAGAATAATAGATGAAGAATAAGAAAATATTATTAATATAGAATTAGAAAAACAAACACTTACACGATTATAAACAAAGAACAACACAAATGTAAATGAAAGGAAGCAAGGAGGAATGGTTTATAAAGTAAAAACATGAGCACAGAATATCATTAAAATCCTTTGGAATTGCCTTGGTCATTCCAAACTATCATCTTTTACTCTGAAATTCTAGCCCTTTTGAATGGAGAGGAGTGGATGTATTATAGCCCAAGGTGGTGGACGCTTTGTATTCCAAAACTACCCTTCCACTTGGCTCAACGATTTGGACATCTAGAAAGATTAATATTGAGATATCTTCTTAATCAATGTTTTTTATAATAATTTTTTACATATACTCTGAAAATGTGGAAAATTTGGACTTTGTGGGTAAAATTTATGGTGGTTTTAGTAAACAATTATAATATGTCCATTTCAATCCAGACATTTTAGAAGGCAGAAATGTGAATGGGTTAATCAATAGTAAGATGCCTTCAAATACAAACACTTTATTCAACAAAGTTGGCCACCCATATCTTTTCTTTCACACTGAAAAGTATTAGATAGATTGGATGTCTATATAAAGACAAAATTCATGAATACTGTACTGATTTTAATTCCCGACCTGAATGGTGGGCTGAGTTTAAAAGAATCTGTTGGGCCCCTTTTTGGGGATTTGGCCCTGAAATTTATATCCATGATTCCTTTGGATAATCATGAAAAAAATTTGTAGTATCATAAAATTTGATCTTATGGTTGGACCTCAGTATTTCCATTATCATGGATGATCTAGTTTCTCACAAATTCTGTGGACCTTCTTGTGTGGACACTATGACCCTTCAAATGGAATAATTGGACACATATCCCTTATAATGAAATGTTTTTCTTGAAAGGGTAATCCTAAAAAAGAAGAACCATTAAATTTTGATAATTACGGTGAGAGTTATAAATAAAATGTTAAAGTGACATCGATTGGATTAAGTCAAATAATGCTCAAAAATTACATTTAATATTGAAACATTAATATTTCATACAAATTATGAACATTTCATATAAAATCAGTTAATGGGAGTATATAAAAATTTGTGAAAACATTAATAACATCATGAATCTTAGAGAACAAATCCATAAGTTTCCACTCGCTACCATACCAATGAATTGATTGTATATAATTCCTCTTAATCAGGGCATTGTCCACTACATTTCCCTTCCTATTATTATAAGGAGGCTCAAAGTTGAATTATTATACTCATCCCACTTTTTCTTCCTAAAATTAAGATCATGATACGTAAATATATATGTGAGGATTTTGTGGTCTGTGTACACCACAAAATTCTCTCCAAGTAAATAATGTATCCAACAGCACACTACATGAACAACTACAGCGAACATAAGATCATGTGTAGGGAAGTTCCTCTCATTTGACTTTAGTTGTCGAGACCAATATGACATGGATCAACCCATTGCATAAGAACCACTCCTAGCTCGATACCTGATGCATCATAGTAAATAGTGTAACTCTTACCTAGCTCTAGTAGTATCAAGATTAGTGCTAAATTCAATCTCTATTTCATCTCTTTAAATGTTGTTTCTTAGGTATCTGACCATAAAAACTCCACTACCTTCTTAGTCATGGCCATCAAAAACACTTGAAAGCATGAGAAGTCCTGTATGAAACACCAGCAATAACCAGCTAACCCCAAGAAACTCCATATGTCAAATATGTTCTTGGGATGCTCCCATCCAATGGCCATAAGGCCTTCAGTTTTTTATTATAATAAGAGCCCCTTTTAAGGTAGGAATGGGGAACCCAAACATACTTGTTGAATTAAGAAAGATCAAGACCAAAAGGTCAAAGAGAGTACAATCTGATTGAACCCATGAAACAATCCCTCTCCAGGAATTGATAATGATTATGCTTTCCACTATTGCATATCGATTTGGAAATCAAGTGTCTCATGTCAAAGAATAGTCTTGATTTGATGGATAATGTCATACCCTCTCAAACATCCAAATCCAAAAAAAAACTCCAAAGATGAACCGCCAGTTCTAGATCCTCCTTTGGGCCTGTGCCATGTGGTCGAGTCCAGCTGCAACACCATTCATTGCTCAAATACTAGGAACCTCACAACATCACCGATCACATTAGAATACCAAGATGAACCCACAACACCATAGAAACAATTCAAAACCAATAAAACATAAAAAACATCGGTGGAAAATAAATTCTTGCCTACATTTCGGATGCTGGAACCATAACCAAACTAGAACCACAAAGCCCATGACCACCAACCCCCTTGAGTATAACATAGAAACCACACAAAACACTCAAAAATGGAAGATCAAAGATGTAGAAACCCTAAAACTGAAGAATAATTTATCGACCACTCTTCCAGTGACTATACGCCTTGGAGAGATGGCCGGGTGGACCTCACCATGGCGGAATCACACCGTGACCCCAAACCCACCCCATGGTGAGAAATGGCCCGAAAAGACCAAGGTACCTCACCGAAATGAGAGGCGGCTAGAATCAACCACAGACCTCAACAAGATACTAGAAAATGTAGTAAAGCTATGACTAGGTGGACCACGCCACGACGAACATGCACAAACTCACGATGCAGCTACAACACACCGTGAATCTACAATGCCAACATAGAGATGTGAAAATAAAGAATTGGAATAGGAAGCACTCTAAAAACCTAAAATTCCACCACAAAACCATGTGAACCCATGACGCCTCCACACCAAATCACACCTCAGCCCACGATGATGCCACTAGAAGAGAAAACACACACCGCAAACCCGCCGATAGGATGCGCTGGGGAGGAAGGATGCCTCCAACACAAGAAAGGGGGGATATGGCAGTGATGTGGGAAACCCTAATTGGAACAATTCCCCTTACGGGCTCATGAAGAATCTATCCTTGGGATACTCCCCGAAAACTAAAAATATCACCTTCTCTGGATCAACCGATACTTCTATCATTGAGATGATATGACCCAAAAAGTGAAACGGATCCATCCAGAAGTGGCACTTAGTGAGCTTATCATATTAAAAATTATATCTATGTGTATCCAAAATGATATGAATATGTTTAGAGTGGTCATGTGAATTGTGAGAATACAATAAGATATCATCCATTAAAACCACCAAAAAAATGAATGCAGATAAGGATGGAAAAATCAGTTCATCAGTGCCATGAAAACTACTGGGGCATTCATGAGACCAAATTACATAACCATATACTCATATAGACCATTTTCACTACAAAATAGACATGCGAAGTTTGTATGTAATTTGAACACATACCTAATGATATCGGTACCTCAAATCAATTTTTTAGAAAACCCAATCTCCTTGAAGCTATTCAAAAATATCATCTATCTGTGTAAAGGTATAATATTTTTTAACCATCATCTGGTTAAATTTTGAATAATTCATGCATATACTAAGGGTACTATAAAACTTTTTTGAATAAAGGACTGGTGTACCCCATAGATAAGTACTAGGTCAGATAAGCCCCTTTACCTCAAAATCCAATAACTGCCTATTGAGCTCCTTCAACTCCGTCATAGCCATCCCCTAAGGATGAATGGATAATGGTGCATCTCCTAGTACTAGATCAATGGAGACATAAACCTCTCTCATGACTTAAACTAGAAAATTAAATTGGAAAAACATCTTTCAAACAATCCATTGTGGGTGGAAAGTCTTCCTGACACACTCCCTAGTCCCCAATATACAAACTAGCAATCTGGTTTGTCATCCTGCACATCCCATGATGTTGTGGTCTATCTTGACTTGCCTATAATTCTCATTCACCCTTGTGAATATAAACTCTTTCCTCTAGTGTTGTGAGTGTCTCCATCTAGTGATAGTAATCAATGAAGGCTCGATAATCCCCTTGCCAGTCCATTTTGAGTATGAAGTCAAACATTGTGATCTAAAGTAAAAAAAAGATTCTATATTAAGTGACTCCCACCAATATCAAGGGGAAACTCCATGAACTAGTGTATACAATTTTTTATAATCCCCAATTAAGTATATTGTGTCATGATGCCCTCAAAAAACTGAATCACGAGCCCATGTCTCTCCATAATAGGAACAAATATTAAACTATGTGATGAACCTATGTGAAAAATAGAAGATACAAGAGTAGAGGCTACTATGATCTTACATGTCACTATAAATGGTTTGAAACCCTTCTACATAGGTGTAGGCTATACAAAAAACATATGTCCTAAACTACAGCCCCGTGACACAACCTCACTACTCAGAGTAGGCCTATTATGTTGTCTCGATACAATTGTTGTCTGGCTACCTCAGCCATGACCACCACCTCCTCATCCTGATTGACCAGTACTACTCCAGCTCCCTTCCTGATTCAAATCTATGAAAACTACTCTTAATCCTCATTTCATATATGACCCCCTACAACTCACAATTTGTGGGAAGTCCCTACAGAATTGTTTCACTTGTCCCATCCTACTATAATCTTGACAATCAACTGGGTCTTGATCAAATTGATTCCTCATGTGTCCCCATCTGCTAAACTGATGACATAAAACAAAGCTACTAGTTCTCATAGCCTGATTAGTATTCAACTCATATGAATCCTTAAAAAATCGTTTCCTACCACTAAAAGTGGAACCACTAAGTCGAGATACTAAAATCCTTTACTTTTCACCCCAAAAATCCCTCATGTTTTTCTATATAATAAGTGCCAGATTTAATATCTCTATAATCATCTTAAACATGAACACATTTAACCAAGATCAAATATTATGTCATTGAAGTTCCTCAAAGTTTACCTATCTTGAAATCTCATCAGCATGTTATATCCATGAAAAATGATGAAGCTCAGTAAAGTATGATGAATACTCCATAACCATCATAGTGACTGCCCTAGAGGAATGAAATCAGTATCTTAATCCATTAAAAAGTCTCATGGAAAAAGTAGTTTTAGAACCTATTTTGGAAATCATCTCAATCTGTATCTCACAACCTATCATCATTGTTTAAAACTGACCACTTATGATTAGCTTCTATACGTAGCATATATGTTGTGATATTCACTATCCTCTTAAGAGGTGTCTCCAGATTCTCTATGATCACTAGAATAGTCTCAATCCATATCTTATAAGCATTTAGACCTCCATCCCAATAAAACATGGGATGATTATACTATTATAAAACCTGTGTTAGCTCAGCCATTGATAAGGAAGTCTGCAGAGCTCCCTGAAAAGTCAACATTAAGTAATAAAACCCCTCACGGATCTATGAATCAACACCTATGTTAAATAAAAAAACTGTTTCTTTATCTATTACTAAAGTAGGATCCAATGGTATTTCATGTGCCACTACCTCTAATGTATGGTCATCGCCACCCTCCTGGCATACAAGTGGAGGTTTTCATTGTGGAATTTATCTACAATGAAGAAAACAAACCTTTGAATAAAATGATATCGAATTTCACATCTCAAAAGCATAGGACAGGGAAAAAATTTCCTATAAGTTAGTCATACCACAATGTCTGCTTATAAATCTATTATAGGTAAAACGAAACAGTCATAAAAGTCACCATAAACACTACCACATTCCAACTCAAAAATCAGGTCTTGCTCGAGTTCTCTATTTATCATTTCAGTTTTCCATTTGAATTATCATTCATCTCACATTTCATTTTAATGTTCAATCCAAATGGTTCATCAATTTTAAATCCCTAAGGTCCCATACTCCTCATGAACTAAATTATCACGTCCACCCAATTCACATAGTAACATGTTCTAGTTCATGAGACTCATGGTCCATGACTCAACATGACACAATTAGCTAATTAGGGTGTATGTTGTAGCCTAATTAAGAAAATACTATTAAGGTTACGACAGACACTCTAAGTACCAACCATGTATCTCAATTCCCTACACAAAATATCAATCACAACAGAATGTATAACTATAACAACACATATCATAACATCATGTAAAGAGGCAAGGCATCCTATTTGGAATGGCATAATGCATGGAATTTGAATCCTGTAAAGTTCCTAAAATTATGCATGATATGTAATACCCTCGTCTCATTGTGATAAAACAAAATATTACACATAGTGATATCAATAATAATAGCACAAATCAAGTGCATCACCCACCTATGGAATCAAATCAACTGTAATAGAAAAAATCTTGAAACCATTAATTCCATTCAACACAATTTTTATTTTTACTTTACATGGGTTATCTAAACCCAAGCACAACTAAATACCTAATTTCAATACCTTTCTATACTTATCTATTTTCCTCGAATAATATTGAAAACCAGAAAAGAATATCCTCTAATACCACTTTGTAATATCCCAGATCAGGATCCCACTCAATAGTGTCGTGAGCCTAGTTAACTACAAGGCCTCAAGTGTATCTCCATAAATTCCAGAGGTTATCGACTAGAAATGTGGGTAGAGGGTTTTTCTATGGGGATACAATACCCTCATCACCAGAGCGAAGACCAAAATAATTACAATAATAGTCAATATCATAAGTAGTAAAAAATTAGGACAACAGATATATAAACAAGATATGAATATATAAACAAATCTAGATGTAATCTCATATACAAAAGATAATGAATCATGTCTCTAAAAATCATCCAAAACAAGTATACATGGAATCTAAACAATAATAATATCAAAAAATCAAAAATACCAAATCTTCTATTTCCAAATATCACCATGAGCCTCAGCTTGATCTCGTGCTCCCCTACTCCTAAGTATGACATAAAATCAAGCATCAAACTATGGGTGCTTTCCCCAGTCCTACCTACATCCATATAGTTTGTTCAGGTACCCAATGGAAGCCTGAAAGGGGTGTGAGATACAATCCCAGTAGGCTACCACCCAAAGGCCTATATGAATTTCTGGCTGTGCAAAATAACAAGCTAAATTAAAGTAAATAGTAAAACAGGCATGGTTGTAATATAAGTAAGGTCCCAAAGAAAAAGTTAAAAACCAATGATACTATATTTCCATACATGGATCCCTACAAAACAAGTGTCAATATCCTATAACAATTCATCTATAAGTAATACAAATGTAACTAACATGACCTCACCATACATCAATAAATAACATGTCAAACATGACCGTGTCATACAAACTATGTGTTAAACAATTAAGGCCTTTCCGTATTTCCATAAATGTCACGTTCACCACAGGAATGGTGTACAACTATTCATATCACATTTACCATAGTTTTTCCATATAATAATTAATGGTATACCCCTCGAGGCCAGATCCAAGTTATAGTGGACCAAGATATCCTCGTCGAGTCCCATGATCATCTCGATGGATACTCTCTTAGGCTTGAGTTTGGGTCCAAGGATCATTTATTCCAACCATGTCCACTGCGAGCCCAAGAAAAACAAGATCCAATGGTTAGCAAGGCCCAAGGAATCCCATGGAAACAGAATCCAATGAACATATAGGTCCATGTAATTATCTACCATTTCATTAACCTATGGTGTAGCACACCCATGGCATCCTATGTAATCATTAATCAATTTACATTCAAGTTCCCTGATTATACCCACTCATAACAAAATTCACATTAAAATTTATCCAATGAGTATACCTACTCATATATCAATTCACAATAAATTACACAACATGAGTTCACCCACTCATTTGAACAATTGAAAATAAATCCATTCATGAAATTAAATCAATATCAACATGTTATCACATGGAAAAATAGGTAACACATCTTCTAAACATTCAATTGAATTCAAATAATTTATTATTAGGCTTAATCTAACCAGGAAAGCACAATCACAGACCCCATGGGTGGTATAATAAATGAAAAGTCAAAGGCTCACCCTATGGTTAACCATGGTTGGGGAAACAACCTCCAACCTATCTCAAGGGAACTAAATGGAATCCATATCATGTTCTATTTCATTTAATTAAAATAAACAATTCAATTTCAGAGCCAATGTGGAAAGTCCAGAGGGGATCCAAAACTAACACTAGCTTAATAAATGACAAAATCAAATAGGAAAAGCATAGACTACCCACCATAGGTTCTTATTAAAGGTCTCATCCAGTATCAGCTTTTGATTTCACTCAAATATTAAGAAAATGAAAATGATAAATGAAAAAAAAGGAAATGATTACTCTGATATGAGATTTCAATGAGACCAATAACACTTGATTCTGAATTCATATTGAGTAAAGAGATCAAAATCTTCATAGAAGGATCAAAGTATCTCTCAATCCCCATGGATTCCAACAAATAAGGATTGATAAAAGTATGTTGAAATAATAGATTAATTAGGGGAAAATTCGTAACTTCACTAAAAAAACCAGGCTGCGTGATTTCGCTACATGGTGGGCTTAATCATGTGCCAATCACGCACCTTCTGCTATAAGAAGGGGCACCTTGCATTGTTATCCCACATGGTTTAACAAATTGTACAAAAACAGTGTCTCAGTCCACTGTCAAAAAATGTAAAGGTACTCGCACAGGGCTGTGGCTCCTTCCACACAGTTTGAAAAACCATGCAGGATCCTTTAGTCCTGTGTCTAGGTCTCGCACGGTTAGTCAGACCATGTGGCCAATCCCACATGCTCTCTACTAATCATACGACTCTCATTTTCCTCCAAAAAAGTCAGTTTCTGGGCTTTGAACAAACCCCAAACATCCCCGATACCCTATAACCTCAAAGGGTATTCACAATATTCCATATTTAGGCATTTAAACTGAAACAAGGATCTATACCTTGTATAAAACTCAAAATCTTAGAGTTTTGGCAACAGTTTTGTTTTGATTTTCATCAGATAGTTTTTTATATTGATCTATTTTAGTTTCTTGGCATGCGTTGTCATTTTAAATCCATTCTCTTTGTTTTCAGTCACCATTGTCAAAGGTATCTTGGTTTCTTCCATTTGAGACGGTTGGTGAGTTTTGTACCCCCATGGACATGACCAGGTGATAAAGTGGGACCGCACAATGTGTTGGACCCTCACACATCATGTACCCATTGTTTTTTATTTAGGAAACTTCAAACTCTCATATATCCATCGTTTAGACACATATTTTTGACCCTGAGTAGCCTATCCTAAGTGTTTTTTCAAATTGAATATGATGGTGTCCTCTGTTTTTCCCTTTTATATATGGTGTGAGATGTTCTGGGCTTGGCGCTTGTTTTTTAAGTGCCTGATGATGACAGTGATAAGGCATGATCACAAAAGGCATTCGATGTAGAACCCATCAGGTGGGATGGGCATGTGACCTCATTGACTAGAGAGGAACCCTCCAACTGGGTTGGGCATGGGTTCTCTATAGACTCCTAAGAGTATAACCCTCCTTAAGAGTCAAGGCATGGGTCCCATATCATCATAGTGTGGAACTCTCCTATATAGTCAGGGCATGGGTCCCCTAGTATCAAAGAGTGGAAACCTCCTTCTGGGTAGGGCATGGGTCATCTATCGACTATGAGAGAGTAGAACCCTTCCGCTATGTAGGGAGGATCTACTACACCAACAAGTTCATATATTTATTACTATGATTAAAAAACATATATGTTTTATATAATTATGAATGTGGTGGGAAAAATAATTATTATAAAAGATAAAAAAACATAACAACATAATTGTAGAATTGAAGAATTAAATATTTATATTAAATATCTTTAATCAATGAATATTTCTACAAGTGTATCCCATAAATTTATTTTTTTTAATTACATAAATCCCTTAATGTTTACATCATAATAAAAAATTTATGAAAATTAATAGATGTATTAAACCTAAAATAATTAAAATGATTAAACTATTGAATAAATTTATTTCATCAACTCGTATAATAAATAGATATAGTAAATTTTATTTTATAAAAAAAAATGAATTCCAAAGTTTTAAAATATTTATTTTCCATTTAATATAAGAATTTAACACTCGGTTTGTTTTATATGTTCACTTGAAGCCTTCTAATAAAAAATATATCAAAATTTGTTAACAAGATTTCTAAATGATTTGGTTGATCTTGATGGTCTTGAATTTTATTTTATTTTTTAACAAAGGGTCAATATGTGCTGGAAATTATAAGAGTAGATGAATTTGAGAAACAAGGAGAATTACAATTCTCTATATCCTATTTTTAATATTGAAGAACTATTATAAAATTTCACAGACAAGTGATAATGGTGTGTGGAGCATACAATTTTCTATTAAAATGAATATGATTGAAGTTCAATTCGTTTATAGATGAAGATAAGTAAGAAATCCTTAGAAGCCCATGAAATATAATAATATTTCATGGGAGATTTAATATAAAAATTTATCATTATGCATTATTTTTTACGTTCACATGAAGACTTGAAATCAAGAATATAATCACATTTATATACATGATTTCTAAATGATTCTATTGAATCCATTGGACTTGTTTTTTATTTTTCATTAATAATGGGTTAACATGTGATGGAGATTATAAGAGGAGTTGATGTTTAGAAACATGTTGAATTACTATTCTCCACATCCTATTGTGATGAATGATGAATTATTCTTAATGTTCATGGAAAAATGATAGTGGTGTCTGGAGCAAGCACATTTTTTATAACAATGAAGTGGATTGATGTCCCATCCATTTGTGAATATAGAGAAGTTATAAATCATTTCAAGGCCAAGAAATATATAACTATTTCATGAGAGATTCAATGTGAGACAATGAAAAATATATTCCTATTTTTCATACAGAATATTTGGTGAAGATATCTAAGTGGTTTGGTATTTTTGATGAGAAATGATTTGAACATCCATTATATAATTATAATTCATCTAAGTATATATCCAATGGGCCTGAATAAAAAATTGTTCTATCCCTTTGAAAACAAAGGACCCCATCAACCACATATGGCACATACGTGGTCAAACATGAGGGTGGAAATCAACTCGTCAAGACTTTGGCTGCAAGTGAGGATGTGTAGTGCCTATTTCATGAGATATTTAATGTGAATACCATGAAAAATGCATTCATATATTGAATTAAATATATTTTTTGAACACATTGATGTACGCATATTTACAAGGGGAAAATTTAAATATTTTAGAAGGATTTTCAATGATTATTCCCATGTAATTCATTTTTTATCTAAAATATGGGAATTTTTAATTGAAGAAGTAAAATGAATATAAAGGAATAATGAAATGGAATTTTAATTGATAAAATTTTATTTATGTAATTTTGGGTTATATTTATGTGCATTGAATATATTTAGTTTAAATGTAATTAGGGAACATGGGGAAAGCCCTGAAACCATATAGTATAAGGCCTAAGATGGCCAAGAAACCCTATGGGGAGACCTCGCCATAAGGAGAGAGAGAATCTAATGATGTGTTGAGTAAGAAAATTTTCTAAAACAATGAAGATGAATTAAGTTTCATCAATCTGTAGATGAAGAGAATTTACAAATCATTAGAAGGATATGCATTATACAACAATTTCATGACATATTTACTGTGAATACCATGCAAAATATATTCCTATTTTGCATGCAGAATATTTGGTGAAGACATATAAGTGGTTTGGTATTTTTTGATGAGAAGTCACTTGACATTCCATTATATACTTAGAATTATTCTGAGTATATTTTTAAGGGGACATAATAAGAATCTGTGATAACCATTAGGAAACCAAGGACCACCTCAAAATTTATTCTTATTTTTCATACATAATATTTGGTGAACAGATTGATGTCTAAATATTTTTATGTAAATATTTGAATATATTAGATTAATTTTTATTGATTATTCCCATGTAATTCATTATTCATCTAAAATATGGTAATTTTTAATTGATAATGTAAAATTAATTTAATCAAATAATGATCTAGAATTTTAAATGCTTAAATTTTATTTTATTAGTTTTGATTGATATTTTTTGTGTTTTGAATAAGTTTTGGATTCAAGTAAGACCGGTGGGGCTATACCTCAACCCGTAGGGTAGCAAGCCAATGCTGGCAAGGAAACCCCCTACGGAGAACCCACCCCAATGAGATAAATGACTTGAAATTACATTATATTCTTATAATTAAAGGAAGATAATTCTACTAGGCCTTAACAAGAAATTAGGATAGCCATTGGAAAACTAAGGACCACCTAAAAAAGTATTCTTATTTTTCATACAGAATATTTGGTGAATGCATTGATGCACACATATTTTAATGAAACAATTTTAATATTTTAGAAGAATATTTAGTGATTATTCCCATCTTATTCGTTGTTCATCTAAAATATGGGAGTTCTAAATTCAGGAGAAAAAATTACTTTAAATAAATAAAGTTGTGGAATTTTAAATGATTAAATTTAATTCCAGTAATTGAAATTGATAATTTATGTGTTTTGAATATGTTTAGGATAAAATTAAGACCTGTGGGGATAGCCCAGAATTGGTAGGGTAGTAGACCCAAGTGGGTCAAGAAACCCCAGAGGGATAGCCCACCACAAAAATAGAGAGAGAAGCTAACTACCACAAGGAGCATCATGTCGGTGTGTGGTGGTCAAGACGACACAGTGATTGGCGGGAAACATCACTAGAGTAGGGAGGCACTGATGATGGTAGGAGTCCTCCAACCCTTGTTCAACTTCACTTCCCATCATCATCATAATTTTATTTTTAAAAGAGTGCTATGTCGCATTTTCTTTCAATTTGTGATGGATTCTTGTGGAAACTATGCATTATTAACCAAAACATTGTCATCATGCCACGGTCCTACCCCACCTCCACTAAGACAATTCCCATACCACACCTCTTCCACCTAGACACCATCTTTCGCAGCTCAATGCCACTATCATAGTCTGTAATATCACTATAGATGCCATTCTTTCAACAGGAGTGCTTCTGCCCAAGATGAAGCTCCACTACCGAGCCCTCGAACCACCATGGATCACATTTGGGACATCATATGACCTTATTGAATCCCATTTCAAAGTTAGGGATTCCATATATGGGATATGAGCTTCATCCAGCCATTGTGAAGGCCAGATGATGGGAGGCCGCACACTGGACACTTCAATCTTCACTACGCCACAGGCTTATCCCGCATGGCATAGTGGGAAAGGGAGACCAAAGTGTAAGCATTTCAACATG
This sequence comes from Viscum album, assembly GCA_963277665.1. Lineage (NCBI taxonomy): Eukaryota > Viridiplantae > Streptophyta > Magnoliopsida > Santalales > Viscaceae > Viscum > Viscum album. The sequence goes on from OY728161.1 coordinate 780,531,933, forward strand.
TCATGAACACATACACAAATGATACCACACTAGCATGATGCTGCAAAAAAATGGAACTCTGATATCTTTGGATAATTTTAGAGATACTATTGGACTCAGAGGGTTCATATCATCTCGTGGATGGGGGTCTAAAATTGAGGGTCCAAACTCTTTTTTCTATAAATTCCCTAAGATACACCATGCTCCTATTATATATATTTATTATATATATTTATTATAGGATATTTGATAATAATATAAATATAAGTAAAATATAAATATATATTGAAATTATTATGTATATTATAAAGTTAATTGTAATGAAATTATTATATATTTTTTATTATTTATAAATAGAAAATAATTATATATATAATTCAAATCTGTGCGTCTTTAATTTTGTATATATATAAGTACATACATTGTACCAACATAATACATAAAATTACATTGAAAAATTATATTGAAAATTTTCAATGTAATTTGACACTAATATAAATTTCATCTTATAAATTTTCATTAAAATTTTCCATTTCAACTTTACATTCGAAATTTATACTAAAATTTTTTACTATATACATACAAATGAAAATTATAAATTGAAATTTATACTCAATATTTACAATAAAAATTTATAATAAAAAATTATACAATAAGTTTGATCACCACATTTCTAATATAAATATATGTTTAAAATTTTAGTACAAATGTTTTAATACAGAAATAAACAATGTAATTTTGTAATATAATAAATACATATAAAATTTTTATTATGAACTTTTAGTGCATATTTCCATTGGAAAATTTTAGTGAAAATTTCAAAATAAATTTCATTTAAATATTTCAACTCAATTTTTCTTATAATTAAAGTAAAAATTTGATTATAAAAATTCTAATATAAATGCATGTTTAAATTTTTAGTTAATATATATTGGAACATAAATAAATAATGTAGTTTTTCATAGAAAATTTGGACTAGAGATTTCTTAAGGAAATTTTCAGGGAAAACATACTGTAGAAATTTCCAGTGCAAACCTTAACTGAAAATTTTCAATGTTGGCTTCCCCTAGAAATTTTCTATGTAAACTTACCCTAAAAATATCTAGTGAAAACTTCCATCGTAAATTTCCAGTGAAGACATAGAATTGAAAATTCCAATTAAAATTTACACTTAAAATTCAGTGAATATATTTTAGTACATAAATAAGAATTTCTTCCATGATAAAGATCTTATCATATGTTTTCCTAGGTTTTGGGAATTCCTAGGTTCTTCCTAGGTCGATATTTTCAATGGTGGAGATAGTCCGTTCATATTTCAATTGTACTTTCTTCCCATCAATGGTTGGCTGATCCTTTTTCATTTATTATTTTATCCGATATTAGTATGAATTTTAGAGATGGAATCTCGCACGTAGATGAGGGCTACTCTAGGCAGCCTATTTCGTTTATCAGAAATCTCATTGCTCTAATGGTGTTGTTTTTCATTTTCAGGTTCTTCTAATTCCTTTGGTGTTTTTATTTACCCTATCATTCGATTGTGGTGAGATGAACAACGAGCTCGTCAACTGTTGGAAAAATTATTCCTTGATATTGAAAGACAAAATGAAGGTTTCCCGCAACAATATTGAGGTTCCTTTCCTACTACATGAGATGTCCCTTCATATGATCAGAAAACTCATCTTCGACTAACGATTCAACATCAAAACTTTGAAAATTCCTTGTAGAATATATGGTGTCAAGATTAAGACTTATCCATTAGAAAAATCAAAGGAAACCACCAAATCTTAAAATATTTCAATGATAAAGATAAACATAAGATTATAAAAGGGAGGCCCTGGTCTTTTGCTGATCAACTCATTCTGATGGAAGATTTTGTAAGCAGGATTGATATCCAAAATGTCATCTTCTCAAAATCTCAGTTCTAGATACACCATTAATGAATCTCATTATGTGGGAAGACTGAATGCACTATGCAGGATATTAGAGGCCAATTTTGGAATTCATGGAATGGGATCAGTTGGACCTCGTTCATTGGAAAACTATGGTTCGTATTATGTTTTTTGTTAAGATTGGGAATCCCTCATTGATGTTATTTTTCTTATCAACGGAGGTATCAACAATTGAATTTTATTCAAATATGAAAATTTAACAATTTTTTTATTCGTTCATGTTTTCTTGGGGCATACAGGGAATGAGTACACTACCAAGACCATAGATGATGATTGTAATATTTTATTATAGTATGGTTTGTGCATTCGCGCTAAGAACCAGGGTGGTCTGTTTACTCTAGAATCCAAAAAAATGATAGAGAAAAAAATTCCAAATATTTCAATGCATATTCATTATCATACTGAAACAATTTTATCATGTTGGGTCTTCCCAAGGCTGCTATGGATAAAAATTAACACCACTGATCAGTTTAGGGAGAAAAAAAGAACTAGGGTCACTTTAACCAGTCATAGAAACATATAGATCCTTCATACCTACCCATATGGGGCCATGTCAACCTCTTTTATACATAAGGTATCTACACCTGTTGAAAAAAATAAACCCCTCTCTAATCCAAAAAAAATATGCTCTATCCTAGACAACCCCTACCCACACTCTTGGGGATTCTTCTCTCCTTTTGGCTTTAGAAAAGGATCCCATTTCCCCCTCGGTGACTGGACATAAAAAACCTTTTTTGTATAATATGAAACCAAGAGGGGATTATGAATGCATTTTAAAAATGGTGGAATATAGTGGGTCAAAATGTTGAATGGATGATTCATTAGTTTTCTGAGAAATTACCCAAAATATGGTTTGTGTCATAATATGGATCCAGTATTGAAATCAAAAAGGTGTTGGATCGATTGTACCATCCCCACCTATCATAATTCTCATTTTATGATGGAACTGTCGTGGGCTTGGAAACTCATGATCAGTTCAGATGCTTCAGTGTTGTTGTGCTTAAATCTCCCAGATATAGTTTTATTGTATGAAACTATATTGGAAAGAAAGGACATGTATTGTATCACAAATAAAGAGGGATTTCAAGGATGATTTTTTATTTCTTGTATTGGCCATTTGGGGGGGAGGGGGCTTTGCCTCCTTTGAAAACAAGTCTTAAATGTTGGAATCTCCTTATTCTCCCTAAACTACATGGAGGCCACCATTCAACAACCTAACACCCAGACCATGATATTTTTTGGTTTTTGTAGTTGGATAACTCAAAGAGGTAAATAGAAATCAAAGATATTTCTCCAATCATTGCATGAGAAGTAACCTATTAGCCTCTTTGACATGATTTTAATTTAATAATGTTTTAGAATGAAAAGAGAGGTGGTGCTCACAGACCTATCTCACAAATACCTTACTACCATCAAACAACATAGTTGGAAAATCTAGTTACTATATGGTACACTGGTATTCCTTTTACCTGGTTTAGAGGAAATTTAGAATATAGCAGCATACCTGAATGATTAGAAAAATTTATGGGTATGATTTATTGGACTAACATCTTCAAGAAATTCATAGTTTCCCATATTTCCCATGCTACATCTGATCAATACCCCATCATGTTATATACTTCCCACCATAGGAAATAGTTAAAGGAATGGGTACTCAAGTTTAAAAGTTTTTGGATGAAAGATATAGAGTGTGAGTATATTGTTCACTCATGCTATAATGTGGGATACTTTAGTACTGAGACCAATCTTTAGAAAGTGGCTACTAATTTGAATAAATGGAGTTATCATAAGTATTTACAACCTAATATGTTATGAAATAACATAGAATGGAGACTTAAAACCCTTTAATCATGTCCCTCATCTGATACAGTTTTATCCAAAATTAGAATCCTGAAAAATGAGATGGATAAGTCTCTTCACACCATTGAATTCTTCTGGGATATGTGGGCACACAAAATCACGTCAAAGAGGGTGACACTAACACATCCTATTTCTGTCAAAAGGCGTCGAAAAGGAACAATAAGAACACAATCACCATCCTTAACAACTCAAAAGTTCGGTCTACTTCAAAGGAGGAATAAATTGATGACTCTTATTCTATTATCTATAAGCTCTACCTGAAAGTCAAATAGGCCTTCTTTTTATTTATTTGGATAATCCCCCTTTTAAGAGTTTATGGGAAACCCTTATATGACCCGTAGGCTCAAGGCACAAGCCCTAAACACAAACCTTACATGACTAGTAGGCCCAAGGAACAATGAGCAATACGTGACCATAAAGGATCAAGACCTAACACACCTAAAACAACCCCTCCCCAGTATCTATATATTGAAGGTACCTGTATTCTCACCTCACATGGATGATTAGCTAGAAATTCCCCATACAGTGCATGGTGCCTAGTCCCAACGGCAATTCGCATACCCTCTCATTCTTCTTATCTAGTTAGCTCTGCTCTGTTGGTTACTATTTTTTCTCTAAATCCTTATATGGGTCTTCTCCTGTGTGGTATGTCCTGTGTTACTTCGTCGTCTTTTCTATGGTCCTGAATCCCTATGGCCTGAAGCCCACTGGTGACCCAAAGGCCATTACAACCCTATGTCCATGTGGCCCGAAGTACTTTGGTGGCTCGAAGGCGCTGAGAACCATATGCCCTAAACGGTGGACTAAAGTCCCAAATCAGATGAATAGTTTCATCTACTATAGTATTGAATAGTACATTCTATAGTAATTCTATAGTAATTCAACATCACCTGAACATTCACCCCCACCTGTAATTGAACCTGGGTCTCTGGGATTCCAAGCAGGAGCCTTTACCACTGTGGTACTAGTTCTTTGGCTTCCATAAGCTCTAAAAGGTGGTGATACTTCTTCATCATATATTATTTTTTCTTGCATTAATCCATTAATTTTAGATACCATGAATTCTCATATTACATGTGATCTTTCTAATGCGAAAATTATAAGTTTTCTCAACCAAATTCACTCCACCAAGGCCCCTTGACCGAAAGGATTTCATACCCTCTTTTTTCAAAAAATAATGGCATCTAATTTGTAAGGATACCTCGACACTTATAAAGGATCGTTGGGAGGGAAAAGATAAATTTTATTCCCTAAATGAAATCATTATAACTATTATTAAAAAAAACAAAAAACACCTTCAAGATTTGGATTTCAGATCTATTGGATTATATAATGTGGATTATAAGATCTTTTCTATGATTCTAGTGAATTAGATGCTCACCTAGGTTCCCATTATAACGTCTAAAAATCAAAGTGTCGTCATACATAAAAAACTTATTACTAATAACATAATTGTTTCTCATGAGCTTCTTTCACTCCATGAAGACTCGATCGGTTTCCAAGAGAAAAATAATAGCGTAGAAACATGATATTACCAAGGCTTATGATGGAGTTCATTTAATATTTCGTCAGTTCAAAAGGGAAAAGATTGGGGTTTTGTCCAATGTGGATTAATATCAATATGAATAATTTCACAATGCTCTCACATAGAATCAATATCGATGGGGGTCTTTCCCAAAGTTTCATCCCCTCTAGAGGCCTCTAACAAGGGGGATCCGCTCTCACCTTTCCTCTATTCATGTTGATGATGTTTTTCATATCCATATTTCAAATGTTTCAAGGAAAAAAATTATCACTGGGATGAATTTTTGTAGACATATCCCTCCTATTTTTTATCTTTATTTTTCTGATTACAACCTCCTTTTTTCAAGATCTACAAAATAATAGTGCAATTTAATCTGTCACCTTCTTTATCACTGTGAGAGGGAATTTAGGAAATCAATTAATCTAGCAATGTCTGAAATTCCATTCAGTGTCTGTGTTTAGAGAGATAGGAAATATTCCCTCTAAAATCTCTTGGGAATCTGGGAGATTAAAAATCACATCAAATAACTCAACCTCATTAAAATCATTAACCATTACAAAAAATTCTGTTTTCAAATGTTATATATAGGGTGGATAAGAAGATCTATAGTTGGACTCTTATAAATACTTCTGAAGCTAGATAGTATGTTATTATTAAATCTATTATCTAATCAATCTGATCTACTTCATTTCTCTTTTTTATATCTCGATCTCTATTACCAACTAAATCCAGACGTGCCATTCCAAATTTTTGTGTGGTAGTAATAATGGGAACAACAATACTCCTAGATGGCTTCGAATAAGCTATGCATGCCAAAATATTTTGGGGGAATGGGTTTCAAGAATATTAGCCTCTTTGATGACGCCCTATTGGATAATCATGTTTGGAAAATTTTCTTTCCCCTCGACTCTCTCTACTCCCAGATTCTTAGAGACATGTACCTTCACCACATTCATTTCAGTGGGTCCCCACCCCCTACAACCTTTGGATATACAACTGGGGTAGTCATATATTTGATAGGTTGGAATATTATGGAGGATTGGGAATGGATCATCGGTTAGAATATGGAAATCTTCTTAGCTTTAGAATCACAAAGGTGTTTTGGAAACCTCTCTGGTGGTCCCTGGGTTTGAAGATGCTATGGTTGGATCTCTCTTTAAGGCTACATCGAATGGTCGGTTCATGGAGAATCTTGTAAACTGGTTCAAGAAATGATATCAAAATATTATTTTTAGCATCACTTGATTGAAAATATATATTTTATTGGATCAAGGATAAGATATGTGCATTCACTTTAAAATTTTGTTATGTTGTGGCTAGTGGTATCCAGGACATGGGGGATGAGAATTTTTGGATATATTTCTAGGGTCTTTATATCCCTCCCAATGTCTTTTATTTTTTATGTAAACTTACCCATCATGCAGTTCCTGATGCACCGACAAACTATTGATGACCCATCTTGCCTCTTTTTCATGGATGCTTCAAAATATCCCTTTCATGCAATCATTTTTTGTCCCGATGCTAGGGTGGTTTGGAATTCCTAGATCTCTAAACCTAACCATTATTTTTTTCATGCCTTCAGATCCTCCTATGCTTCTTATAGTTTGTTATTCTTCTCTCCTAGCAGTGACATTGGATTCTTTATGCACTATTTCAAAATTAATTTGGGTAAAATGAAATGATCATGTTTTCAACGTGATTTAAAAACCACATTATGTATGGGTGGAGCAAGAAATTTCGTGGCTAGATACATGGAATAATACAATCAACCAAAAGTTGATCCCAAGCCCCCATCAACTTTTATACATTTGGACCGCCACCCCTCACCACTAGAGGATGTCTTAAAAATCTAAATTTATAACTCCCTCCTCATGAATGGAACTGCTGGCACAAGATTCATAGCCTTTAATTATTCCGGTTATATCATTTGGGCTCACCATAAATCACTCAACACCTTTTGGAACCCCCATTGGCTATGTCCAATGCATTCAATGTCGGTGTGATCTTTTCTATCGAGAGATGTTATAAGTCAATCACTGTTGAATCAGATTTCCTTACGGTTATCAATGTCATTCATGTGACAAAGTGTAATTTTAATTCCTTTCACCCATTTATTTTTAATATATGGTCTTTTCTCTACCACTTTTCGGTTTGTTCTTTGACATTTTTTAAAAGAGAGGGGAAAAAAGTTTCTCACCTTCTAGTGATTATCATTATTATTTTTGTTTCTCCCACATGGTTGGATGTTTTTCCTCTATTGTTGTTATCTCTTATTGCACTAGACCTCCAGTCCTCTTAATATACTTATAACTATACATCAAATAAATAAATAAATAATTAATTAAATTTTCACTGAAAATTTTCATTGAAAATTTACACTAAAAAAATTTATTTCAAATTCCAATTAAAAATTTATTGTGAAGATTTCCATTCAAATGTCCAATAGAAACATTCAATGTATATCTTCCACTATATATTTTCATTTAAATTTATTTGAAAAAATATTTAATGCAATTTGAAAATAAAATCTCAATGTATGATGAAATTTTTATATGTAAACTAAAAAAACACAAAATATCACATACACATACAAATATACACGACGATATTAAATTATAAATTTCATATGCAAATTGTACATTGGAAATTTTCTGTATTCATATGAAAAAATTGATGTGAATTTGTGTTGGAATTTTGTGTTTCACATTTACACAAAAATCTCCACGGATATAAATCTATACTAAAAACGTTTAATGATCATTCACAATGCCAAATGAGTTCATAAATATGTACATACAAACATATATGTATATATACATATATGAATATACAATATTATTTTCATGAACAAATTCACACTAGAAATTCACACAATTAATTGAAAACTTACAACAAAATTTTACAATGAAAATTCAAAGTTATTAGTTGACGATACATTTGTTATAGCAAAATCATGCCTGATATGATCAGTTTTTGGTGTTCTTTGTTATTCATCTCATTTTCATTCCATCAGGGATAATCTAGGAATGTATTTGGATTCTCTTTTTCTACCTAGGATCATAGGATAACCCCATCATTACCATCAAATAAATATTGAAATTTCTAGTGCTATAATAAAAAAATAAAATTTTTAAATTTGTAATACAAGTTTTCAATTAAAATTTCCATTTAAATTACAAGTGAAAATAAATTAATACAAAAATTAGTAATGAAAATTTGGACTCGAAAATTATATTGAAAATTTTAATTGAAAATTTTCATCTGAAATTATTAGTTTGAATTTCTAATAAAATTTTAAGTCATAGTATATTAGTAAACAAATAAATAATGAAAAATTGTGGTTGAAATTTCTAGTTTTTATTTACACAGTAAATTTACTTCAAAAACTTCAACTGGAAATTTCTGATGTTTATTTCCTACTCATAATTTGATTCCTACTATAAACAGAAAACTTTTTTTTCATGGGAATTTATTACACAAACTTTCTGTGTATATGTACATAATATATTAATATATAAAAAAATGGAAATTTTCATCGCACATTTGTAAAGTAAATTTTCACTGAATGATTTCACAGCACATTTCTACTAGAATGTTGTAGTTCAAATTTCTACATGAATTTTAAAATAAAATTTTCAATATATATTTTCAAAACACAATATCTCCTTATATAAATATACAATGTATTTTTTAATGAATATATATAGTTTGAATTCCCAATAAATAAATAAAATGTATGGAAAATTTATTTATCAAAAATGAAATATTTCACTTAGAATATTAATTGAAAAAAAAGCATGTATATGAAAATTAATGTATAAATAATTGATTTATAACTACATATAATAATTCTTAGTAATTGTTATATTTTTTTTAGAGAAAATAAAAATAAAAAAGTATATATTTTCAAAATTAATATTAGCTATTGTATATTTATAAACATATAACTAATTATTAGTTATTTTTTATGTGTTTATTTTTATTAATATTCTTATATATTTAATATTTTGGTTTTCTATTTTTAAATATCATTATTTTTAATGATTTTTAATTATATATTTTGATATTGATTTAATATTTATCGGTTTGAGTTTTTGTAAATCGCATTACAAGTGAAGCAAAGTGTATTTCAATACAACACGTTCAAATAAATTGATATGTTTTTAAAAAATCAATAAAATCTAAAATTTAGATCTCTAGGCACATAATTTTTTACATGGGAAAATAATCTCATGATGAAACTGATACTTATGTCACTACACCAAACCTAAGGTGATATTTTCCCAGTATTGAGGATGACTTTTATTTTTTAATAAAATCAATGTGGATGAAAAGAATAAAAAGAGATATATCGCTCTAATAATAAAATATTAGGGATATACATGGGGATATTGAGGCACCATCTTATCTATAAAAGGAGGAGGCTAATAAAATAGGAGAGTGGGGATTTTTGAGTCTACTCATGTTTGAGGATTCATGTAGAATATTTACATAAGAGGTAACCATGTACAAAGAAAAGTGAAGGCAGACCTACTGCCTCCGCCATTCTAGATACATATACTCTCTCATCCCCTACATTTTTTTCATTAAATCATATACTTATTCTTCTTAAATTAACCCTCTTTAATGGTTATCAATTTTCAATTTCAAATTATAAATTTAATACAATTTAGAATTTATTTATTTATGTATATTTAAATTATCTTTATTAAGAAATTCATTCTCCCTATTCTTGGTTTTGTATCACACTGATTGGTTGTCCGAAATTCAAGGGGAGAAATTTTTAGTAACTACTAAACACCTGAGGAAGGAACAGTGGAATAACTTTCATGTTTGGGAATTTTAATACTGAATTAGGTATTGCCTAAATAATTCAAGGTAGACCAATTATGAATTTCACACATTGGAAGGTGAATAATCCAACCAAGGAATTTTTTGAGATTATTCTCATTATCATCCAACCTGATAAAGGATTAAAATACGGAGAATTGTTTTTAAATCAACTCATTTAACCAATCAATAATGTTAATAGACTCATTTCAAAACGACCATGATAGCATTTCAAAAATGAACCCATACCTAAACCCAATCACTTGTCTCTCATCTGAATTTTATAATCCAAGATTATTCGCTTCATATTTATAATAATCATGTTCTTTTATTTATTTTTAACTCTTGAAAAATAGAATAAAACTCTACTCTCTGGAGATAAATTTGGTCACTACTACTACTACTACTACTACACCCTTTGGGGGAAAATATTCAGCTTTTGTCACACCCCAGGATTGGTGTGCATCACACATATAAGTGGTATGGTAATTTTGATGAGAAAAGAATTGAAATTCCGTTATATACTTTGAATTTATCAAAGTATAATTAATATGGGACTTAATACGAATTTAGGCAAGCCCTTGGCCAACCAAGGACCACCTCAACGACATATGGGACCTAAGTAGTCAATCACATTGTAGACAATCAACTTCCCCCCCAAGGCTATACATGAGGATGAATAGGATTTCTTGAATGGGGGATTTAATGTCAAGACCATGAAAAATTTATTATTATTTTTCATACAGAATATTTGATTAACATGTCTAAGTTGTTCAATATTTTTTATCAGAAATGACTGGACATTCCATTCTATATAAAGAATTTATCTATGTATATTTTTTGTGGGCCTAAATAAGAAATTGGGACATCCCTTGGAAAACCAAGGACCACATCAACCAATATGGAACTTAGGTGGTCGAACACGTAGGAGAAAATTAACATGGCCAGCCCCAAGCAACAAGTGAGGATGCATATGGCCTATTGCATGGGAAATTTAATGCAGAGACCTTGAAAATTGTTTTCTTATTTTGAATATAGAATATTTGGTCCTCATATCTAAGTGGTTTGGTATTTTTGATGAAAAATTACTTGACATTAGATTATATACTTATAATTTATCTAATTATTTTTTGATGGTACTTAACAAAGAATTGGTCCAGCCCTTAGAAAACCAAGGACTACCTTAACTGCATAAGGGGCCTAGATTGAATATTTGGTGGGCATATGTAAGCGGATTGGTATTTTGTATGAGAAATGACATTATCTATGTATATTTATGATGGGCCTTAGTATAAATTGAATCCATCCTTTGGGTTTTTATGTACTAACTCAACCAAATAAGAGACTATGGTAGAAAATGAGGATTCATAGGTTCTGCAGAGGCTGGAAGACCTGCGCATGGTGGGGCATTGGTGATGACTGATCGCATAGCGCTGCAAAGAACAAGCATGCATGGGGACCATTGGGGATAGTGGGTTGGTCTTCTCCATCAGGAAGGTTGTGCCAACCACATGGGAGGCATTCAAGTTGGCCAACCTCAAGAGGTATGTGAGGATGAGTAGGTCCTATTTCATGGGAGATTTAATGTGGAGACCATGCAAAATGTATTCTTATTTTTCATATGGAATATTTTATGAACATATGAAAGTAGTTTTGTTATTTCAATGATAAATTATTTTATATAATTATATTTTTTATTGGACTTAATAGGTTTGGTAGGGAGGCATGCACATGGTGGAGCACAAATGAAGACTGAGCACATAACACTAGAAAGAGCATGCATGCATGGGAAGCATCGATGAAAGTGGTTCGACCCACCCCATCGAGGAGGATATGTCAACCAAATGGGAGTAAGTCAACTTGGACAGACCTAGGAGGAAATTGAGGATGAGTAAGGCATATTTAATGGGATATTTAATGTGGAGACAATTTGAAATGTATTCTTTTTTTCATATTGATTACTCGATGAACACATGTAAGTGGTTTTTTATTTTTGATGAGAAATGACTCAATCTAAGTATATTTTGGATACAAGCTTTGGTATTTTTGATGAGAAATAAATTTATCTAAGTGGTTTGGTATTTTTTTATGAGAAATTACTTTATCTAAGTATATTTTTATGGGAATAATGGAATTTATCTATGTATATTTATGATGGTCCTTAAAACTAAAAATTTGAGCTATCTCTTGGTTGGATGAGGACTACCACAACCATATAAGGGACATTGAATGAAATGATATGGCTTATAAAGAAGTAATGAATCTAGTGGGAGTTCGATGTGGGTTGGAATTGGAATTAGTATTTATCTACCAAAAATACAATCTTTCATATGATAGTTGTCTGATATAAAGCAATCGATGATCATCAATCCTCCAAATATGCATCTTTAACCTCAATCATTCATTTGGTATTTCGGATCCCCAAAACCACTAGTTTGACACCAAAAACTAAATCGACATCCCTCCATTCCTAGTTATCGATACCAGATCATGAATGAATCAAGTTCATGCATCCTGAACCCATGCATGCAATCTATGCCTTGCATGCATGCATGTGATAATTTGAATTACATGATCCACTATCAAATGAAGTAATGGAATGATGATTTTATGGGATTATGAGATCTATGTGATATTGTATACATGATTTTTATGATTTTTCAAAACATGAGAATTTGATCAAGAAGGACAAGATACCACGAATCTCCTCATCATTAAGTGATAAAATAGAAACCTACGATCGAAGAATTCGAAATATTGAGATCTTTGGGGATTAAAAATCATTAATTGACATGAATTTTTTATTAGGCATTCAAAATAATTAATTGACTGGGGACTATTACATTGATATTGACATAGATTATTGAGGTGTTGGAAATTCCCGACCAAAGAACACCCATGAAACACAAGTGAAAGTCTTGAATAAGGAAATAAACTGTGAGAACACAATAAATGTTTTTCACACCACCAAATGGGATTCTTTTCTAGGTAAGTTTTCATTGCTTTACAAAAATAAATGATAGATGTATTTAAACCGTAATTAACACCACATGGAAATATTATTGGGGTTAAACGGTGTTCATACATAAATGATGGAGTAGAATGATTGGTGTGGGAGAAAATGGTGGAATAAATCCCCATTATTTAAATTAATCAACAATAACCCCTAATTTTTGTTGTGTTCACTCGATCTAAACGACAAAAATCTTCATAGGTATCTCCTAAAACCTGGTGCATCCAAGTGACTTCATGAGAATGTTCTCATGATGCTCATCGGTGAGAGTGTGCTCAAAAATGATTTTTCCTACATCAATGCACTCTCTAATCAAATGGAGTTGGGGGTTGATGTGGTTTATCCAGTCAGGAAAGAGAGGGTTCTTGATTAAGGTAATGGTGGAATTGTTGTCCACATTGAGCACCGATTCACTGAGGTCTGAGTAGATAAATTCTCCGAATAGTTTATCCAACAAGATTCTCTTTCATGCCATGGTTGTTGGAGTAATGTACTATGCTTCACATGAAGACCAAACCACCACCATTTGCTTATATGATTTCAGAGTTTTGGGTTTGTCTCCAAGGGAGAAGAAAACCCTTGTGGTTCTCTTACGGTCCTCAACGCTACTAGCCATCCCACTATCACTAAATGCCAACACGATCGACTGACTATTTACCTTTTTTGCATAGCAGAAACCGCAGTTGTGTGTCCCGGTGATGTAGCACAATAAGTCCTTGACTGCATCCAAGTTATCTCCATAGGGTTCCTCCAGGAACCTACATACATAACCTTCCGTGTAGGTAAATTAGGACCATGTAGGTAATGTAGGACCATGTATGCATTAGGTACCAAAGGCTATTGATGATTCTCTAGTACAGAGTGGAATCAACCAACATGTAGATGCTGGACTTGCTCGGCTTCTGGAGGACCAAAATAAACAGTTGAAAGGGGATGCACTTTCCCATGTCACTCTTATCTAACATCTTAGTCGTATAGGAAGATTAACATGTAGAAATGTTGTTTTTCCCTTGGTTAACTTTAATGTAGATGTAGTAGGATATATATGCCAAGTTACTCATTCAAATGAGATTATTCATCTTGACCTTGAAAATAATGATTTTGGTGATGTTAGTGTCAGTGATGATCTAGTCACTTATGTGCACCTTTATGATCATATGAGATATAAAGTTTCCACAAGTGTACACATCATTTTCAGAGCCACTCTCTTGAAACCCATGAATAATAATTATACAATTGAGCTTGGTGATCGACACTCTCGGTACTTGGAAGAGGCCATATAGTGATTTTTAAAGCTGGATAACCTTGTGCTTGTGGTCTTCAATGATTAATCCAGGTGGTTTATCAATGTATACATCCTCTTGGAGGTCTCCATTGAGAAATGTTGATTTGACATCATGTGATGGAAGTCCTTCCCTTCTTGCACTACCACCATGATTAGGATCCACATTGATTCCATGCGTGCAATAGAGGAAATGACCTCATCGAAGTTGATCCCTAGATTTTGGACATGTGCCTTCGCCATAAGACTCACCTTGTTCTTTGCTACCAGACAATGATCATTATGATTCACCTTAAAGACCCACTTGAGCCTGATTGGACGATGACCAATGGGGAGATCAATGAGAACCCATGATTCAATTTACTCAATCAACTACATCTCCTCAATCATCACCTTGTGCCAGCACTATTATTGATCTACGTCACCAATGGAGGTTGGATCAGCAGTCATAGTGAAATGTAACTCACCAGGGTTGAGCTCATGTACTGAAAATCCAGGCGGTGTTGTGGCCACGATGATATTGTTGACAGTGGATAACCAAAGTGATACATCCTCATGATCGACGTCTAGTGATTTCACCATTTTTTATGGTGGAAAGGATAAATCCACTATGGTTGATGGAAAATACATCACCTTGACCATTTATGGTGTTGCAGCATTTGTAGAGCGATTGCTAGTGGGTGTGGGAGACGATCTTTGGTCTCTGACAGTGTTCTCAGTCTCCGTCGTCGCAGGTACCCATGTCATTGTGTGTTCAAAGGGGAATGGATCCTCGCTACTCAACACAACATTTTCATCAAGGTCACTCCAATAAATCTTCTCTTCCTTATTGAATATGACATCATAGGTTACATGCACACACTTGTTGATGGGTTCAAGCATGCGGTATGCCTCAGACCTGAACTCGCTCCCAATGAAGATCATCAGTGTAATCTTGTCATTCAGCTTCTTTAAGTGAGGATATTAATTATTTAAATGAGTGATGCAGCCAAAGGTGTAGATAAAGTGCATCACCGATCATTTTCCATGTCAAGACTAAAAAAAATCATCCCATCAAGGCTATGTTTTAGTGTTCAGTTCAGGATGAATATGGCAGGGGAGATTTCCCCACCCTTGATCATCAGGGGAAATCCCTTTTCCTTTAGCATGCTTCGTCCCATGTAAACCATTGTATGGTTATGAAATTCAACAACCCCATTCTGCTAGGGTGAATAATAAGTCTTGGGTTGTCATTATATGCCATTCTTGCCACAATATTCACTGAATTCTACTAAAGTCAACTCAAAACCATGATCTATGCGGAGAACCTTTAGCTTACGCCGCTTCTCCACCTCCATTATATCCTGAAATAATTTTATTACCTATACTGCCTAGTAATTACATTTGATTAGATTGAGCTACATGTTGTGGCTCATTTCATCCATGAGCAGAAAAAAATTGGTGGTTCCTACATGGCCTTGTAGACGAGATTGGCCTACAAAGGTCACCATGGACAACATCAAGGATTTACCTCACATGATGCTTCACTTATTTAGGGAAAGACACTTATTGATACTTCCAAACAATGTAGTTATTGTAGACTTGATCCACCTGATCAATTTGCGGAATCCCTTACACCATATCACTTTGAGAATGCATATGTGGATCCTAGAAATATAGGTGTTTGTACCTCTCTTGACAATGCCACGACTACTCTAAGAAACTTTTAGATAATAATACTAGTTATGCAATTTCAAGTTTGAACTTGGACATCTATATGGGGTATTGGTTCACCTTTTCCAGTAAGCGTTGTTGCTAGTCACAGATCATCTGGATTCCCTCTTAGATCAGTATTTAGAAACCATTCTCATCAAAATGTCTGGTTCAAATAATGATGGTGGTAAGCCTCAGGATGAATTACACACCGATGTGCATGAAGTTCATTCTTGTAGGTGTTGATTCATGCTCACGGGGGGTGTACATCATCTCGAGGCTTATGGGGTAGTGGTTCACCTTTTATAGTATGTGTTGTTGCTGGTCACAGATCATCTGGATGCCCTCTTCAATCAGTATTTAGAGACCATTATCATCAAAATGTCTTGTTCAAATAATGTTGTTGGTAAGACTCGGGATGATGTACACCCCCATGAGCATGAAGTTCTTTCTAGTAGGCGTTGATGCATGCTCATGGGGGGATGTACATCATCTCGAGGCTTACCACCAACATTATTAAAACCATACATTTTGATTATAGGACGTTGTTGCATGCTCATGGGGGTGTACTTTATCCTGAGGCTTCACACTCTGTATAGTAGTTTCATGTCCCAGTGATATAGCGCGATAGGTGCTTGGCTGTGGCCAAGTTATCTTTGTATGGTTCCTCCATCAACCAACATACATAACTTACCGCGTAGGTAATTTTGGGCCGTGTATGCATTATTTACAGAAGGTTTTTGATGATTCTATAGTACAGGGTGGCATCAACCAACAGCTAGATGCTAGGCTTTCTCAGCTTCTGGAGAACCTCTATCAGCACTGGAAAGCGGTTGCACTTTCCCATGTCTCTCTTCCCCAATAGCTTAGTCATATAGGAAGGTCGAAAGTGAGAAATGTTTTTTCCCATTGTTCAATTCATTGTTGAGGATGTAAGAGATCAATCCCAAGTCACTCATTCAAAAGATATTCTTCATTTTGACATTGAACATATTAATTTTGGTGATGTCAGTGTCAGTGATGATATAGTTGTCTATGTACACCATGATGAAAAGATGATATATACAATTGACATGAGTGTACACAACGTACTGAGAGCCACTCTTGTAAAGCCCAAGAATTAGAAGGCTAGAATAATTCTTGGTGTTTCCCAATCTTGGTGCTTGGCAGAGGCCATAGAGTTATTTTCAGAGCTGGATAACCTTGTGCTTGTGGTCTTGAATGATGAATCTAGCTGGTTTCTCAACATATTCCTCCTCTTGGAGGTTTCCATTCATGAATGTCGATTTGACATCCATGTGATGAACCCCATACCCTTCTTGCACTGCCACCATGATGAGGATCCACACTGATTTCATGTTTGAAATTGGGGAAAAGACCTCCTCAAGGTCAATCCCCAACATCTAGATGTGTCCATTTGCACCAAGTCTCGCCCAGTTCTTTGCTAAAACACCATTCTCATTATGATTCACCTTGAATACCCACTTGATCCCAATTGGATGATGAGAAATGGATTGATATTCTATTATGTAACATCATTGTTTCGAGTGTCACCCAAAGGTTCCCCCTACCCGATTGGCCACATGGCCTTAAGTGCATTTCCGAAAATGCCAGAGACTGCAGACTAGAAAAAAGTGTCTTGGGTGTGATAGTGGGGAAACTATTCCCTCATTGGCAGAGTAAGACTGCGGAAACAAACAGTAAACAGTAGAATTAACAGTAATACCATACAAAAGAATTAAATGGTGGAGGACTGGTAGTATAAACAACTGCAACACATATATAAACAAATGATGCATGTCACAAATATCTATGAAAGCAGCCAAAAAATCAAAATGATAGAAATAAAATAATAAATCTAAAATAAAGAAAAGTATACCTCATAACATCACAAGCCTTAGCTTGGTATCATCCTCTCTATTCAAATAGTAATCAAGTATCTAATGAAAGACGATTTCCCCAATCTATACCTGCAACCATATAATATGTTTGGGTCAAAAAGCATGACCCAAACAGGGTGTGAGATGAATCTCAATAGGAAACCACCAAAATATTTGTGTCTAACTGTCAGTGAATATATATAGCAGGAAATATTCCAAATGATGAAAATAAATAAAAAATACTCAAGAGTAAACATTCATACAGTTTTTAGTTACTTTTATTTACATTTATAAAATTATTCAACTCTTTGAATAATGTAACCTCTGGATCTGGCCTAAGCTTCATATCCTCCTGTATAACAACAACAAATAGATGTCTCAAAATACCATCTATGAAATCAAGTAAGTCTGAGTCCAATCTTGTACTTTGGTTAGGTAGGCTCGTCACAATCAGACAATCATTCACAGGGAACCCTCTGTGAATGTTCACACAATCTAATCCCCTATGGTTTCACGTATCATCAATTCAATAATAATAATGACCCTCTAGGAAATCTAACACAGTCTAACTCCTTTAGTCTCACATGGAACTACTCAAAAAGTACAAATGATCACTTGGGTAGATCTCACTATCAATACCCCCTTTTTTCTGTATTATAATGACCTCCTGGCAGCTCTCACAGTCAATGCCTTGTGGTCCAACATTTATTTAATAATGACCCTCTGGTTAGCTCTCACAGTCTAACCCCTCTGGTCAATGACTCATGGAGTCTCTCATAGTAAATACCTCTGGTCAATCATAACAAAAATTCATAATTAAAAGACCCTTCTTTGGGAAGCTCTCACAGTAAATTCCCCTTGGTCATTCTTTAACAACACTAGGCATGGAAACAAAGCAGTCTAACATGTTTTCTAGTCCTAATGGCCATAAGCAAATCAAAAATGGGTAACACCTCCCTAATCGAGGTATTAAACCTTATTCATAGTAAATAAACCTTTCTCAAACAAACAAACCATATCCGGTATCAAATAGTGTTAAATTCCAAAACATGCAATAGTTGAAACAAGTTTATTAAACACCATCAGTATATATAATCCAAAGAAAACCAAGGAAAGGAACAAAACAACTACCTAAATGTTGTATGATGATCTATCCTCAATGGCAGTCCTTGAATTGGCCTAGAACATCATAGATCTACAAAAAGATCAATATCATTCAACTTTGTATAACTCAAGAAAGAGGAAAAATCAGGAAGAGAGGATTTATGGAAAGAGAGAACCCACCGGTGAGATTCTGACGCACTCGACATCATCTCAATCGGAGCTCTGAATGAGAAATAGGAGGAGCTCAATGATTTAGTCCATATGTCGCACTCATGTATGAGACACGGGAAGAAGAAGAAGCTTCTGGAGATTAGACACAACCCCGATCCGATTAATCAAATAAAAAGAAATGTACATGGTGTGTTCATTAAATGTACAAATAATGTAATAGCCCCAACTGGCTCTCAAATTATGTGGTCTTTCAGGTCTCCCACATAGCCATGTACTCGGTCGTTACACGGCCAGTACACGACTACCCATAGCAACCGGGTACACGGTGTGTACATAGAAAATATATCTTTCTTCCTTTTTCCTCAAAACAAAAAAAATATCCATACCTGAAAATGATGATCTAGGTTCTTAAAAACTATCCACATTAAAGAAATTCATCTCTGAATTTCCCTTCCAATTGTGGCGAAGAAGAAACATCAAACAACTCTAGCCACTAGGATCATATATCGGTCTCTTTCTCCCAAGTCTCATCATGTACTCGTCTGTGTTGGCATTGCACCTGTACCAGAGGAACAAACCGGTTACGAATAACCTTCATAATAAGATCAAAAATTCGAATAGGGTGCTTCTCAAAAAATGAATCCACCTCCAACTCAACCCCCTCCGATTGAAAAAATTGAGATGGATCTGAAAAGTAACGTCGTAGATGAGGAACATGAAAGACGTTGTGTATTTCCCGGTACCTCTGAGGTAACTGCAACTGATAGGCAACCGGTCGAACTCTCTCCAAAACCTAAAACGACATGATGTTTCTCAGTTAAAGCTCCACCTGTCTTTGGATCCTCCTATGTCCCATCCTCAGTGTGACATGTAAGAAAACATGATCTCCGACCTCGAACACCAAAGGTCGTCTCCATCTATCAGCATAATATTTCTATTGAGATTGTGCAATATTAATCCTCTTCCGAATAAACTCCACATGCCCAGTGGTCTCTCGGACAAGATGAGGTCCCACCATAGTTGTCTCTCCAGCCTCCATCCATCATAGAGTGGATCGACATGGCCTACCATACAAAGTCTCATAAGGCGCCATCTGAAATGTCACTGGAAAATTTTTATTATAGGAAAACTACACTTGGGGTTTGTGTCTCTCTCAAAAAACCCTGAAATCTAGAAAACATGCTCGAAACATATCCTCCAACACTTGAATAATGCGCTCGGACTGGCCAACTTTCTGAGGATGGTATACTATACTCAGAAGTACTTATGTACCCAAATCCCTCTGTAGTCCCCGTCATACATGAGAAGAAAAACATGCATCCCTATATGAAATGATAGAGTGTAGAACCCCATGAAAATGTAAAATCTCTCGAATTTATAACCTTCTCAACTCATAAAAACTGAAGGTTTCATTTATCGGTAAGAAATGTGAATCCTTTGGGAGTCTATCAACATCAACCCAAACTGCATAATTCCCTCTAGGCGACCTCGGTAAACCCATCACAAAATCCATCTCGACATCATTCCACTTCCACGAAGGAATTGTTAACTGTTGTAAAATCCCCACTTGTCACTGATTCTCCTCATTCACCTGCTGATAGGTGGAACATCTTATAACAAAACCAGCATCATCTCTCTTCATACCTGGCCACCTATACTGATGATGTCGATCTCGATACATCTTGATGACACCAAGATGAACTACCCAAACTGAGGAATGAAAATCTCGGAACATCTCATCATGTATATCTGCTGACACCCATATGCGCTCATGGAAACCCACGAACTCTTCCTAATCAATGATCCACCTAGGAGTAGGTTTCTCGCCTGGAACACTCGCTCGTAGGACTATGCCTTTGGAATCTAATAGATGCCTCATTCACACTCAGTCCAGTAGAGTAGAGGTAACAGCTATAGAAGAAAGAAAAGTATGCCCATGTCTGTCGTGTACCTCCAAAAGCATCTCAGAGAATAGAGCCATATGTTTTCACTCACTACTGGTATCCTGAACTGTCTGTATCTGAGTCTACCATCTCAATAGATCAGTCACTCTAATGCATTTCCCAAGTGTGTAGGCAAGCTCAATGTCAAAGGACTAGAGGTACTCAACCCACCTTTTTTGTCTCAAATTCGTATCATGATGAGTAAATATATATTTGAGACTTTTTTGGTCAGTGAAAACCAGAAAATGATCTCCTGAAAGATAATTTCTCAAATAGCACAAAGCATGCACAACTGCAGAAAACTCGAGATTGTGTGTCAAGTAATTTCTCTCATGTTCCCTAAACTGCTGAGACTCATACGCAACAACTCATTCCCCTACATTAGGACTGCATCCAGCCCGATACCTAATGCATCACAGTAAACGATGTAACTTTTTCCTGTATCTGGGAAGACTAGAATCAGTGCTGAAGTCAATATCCCTTTCGGCACCTGAAATGTAGTATCACTGGAATCTATCCACATGTACTTCACACCCATATTATTCAGGTCCACCAGTGGCACTGCTATGTGTGAAATTTCATGAATATAGTGCATTTAGTAACCAGCTAGCCCCACAAAACTCTGTACATCAAAGAAGTTCTTTGGCTGATCTCAAGAAACTTCTCCTCTCACATTCTCTAGGTCTGATGATACTCCTATTTCTGAGATAACATGACCCAAGAAGTAAATATGTTTTATTGACATTTTGAGAGATTAACATATAATTGATTCTCTCTGTGTGTACTCAAAACAATCTCATGATGGGTGACATGATTGTGTCGAGTGTGATTGTACATCAAGATACCGTCCACGAAGACTACCGCAAAAGAATCCATGAATGTAACACTCAATTCACTAGTGTCATAAAAACGATTGGCGCGTTCGTGAGATTGAACGGAAGTACCAAATACTCCTATAAACCATAGCTATAATGAAAGGCAATAATAGGTATATATGATGGTCTAACGCACAACTGATGATAACCAGATCTGAAGTCAATCTTCAAGACCATCTGTGATACTCGAAGTTGATCAAAGAGATCATAAATCCTTTTTATTGGATATCAGTTCTTGATTTTCAACTATTTCAGCTTCCAATAATCTACGCAAAGTCTGAGGATACCGTCCGCCTTCGTTGAGAAAAGGATAGGAGAGCCCCAAAGAGAAGTACTAGATTGGATGAAACTCTTTTTCTGTAACTATTCTAACTACTTCTTGAGATCCTGTAACATTGTGTAACCATCCTAAAAAGAGGAATGGACACTGGTGTCGCTCCTAACACAAACTCAATATATAAATCTATCTCTTGTTCCAAAGGTAACATAAACAATCATCTGAAAATACATTCCTGAAATGATCCACCACTTGAGGAAGGTTCATATCTGAAGTCCCCTGGTCATCCATCTAGAAACTAGAAATTTGGGCAATAATTCATCCAATACCATGATGCTTGGGTCTAGCTCTGCTCGCCTGGACATCTCATTTTCCCTTGTGTAAAATAGACCCTCCCTCTGGTGATGTGAAAATCAATCTGCAGCAATAGTATTCAACAAAGGCCTGGAAAGAGACCAATCAGTCCATCCTGAGAATGAAATTGAAGCCTCTTATCTCTATGACATTGATGTATCATAATAAGTGACACCCACCAATATCAAGGGGGAACTCTTCACACTAACGTTCAGAAGTAGTCATAATTATCAATGGACTGTCTAGTGTCATAACATCCTCAAAAGTAATAATACAAAGCTCAAAGCACTCCACAACATGGCCACATATAAAACTATTGGAAATTATTATATCAAAAAAAGAAGAAGCTAAAACTGGGGAAACTAGTATCGTACATCTTACCGTAGAGGGTCCGAGATCTTGCTCCTGCTAGGTCTGCTCCACAACAAAAGTCGGACCAGTACCATGGCACTGGGACCCATCTTGACTACCCTAAGCTTATCCGCCCCACGGTCACTGAATCTCTGTAGCCCGGCTACCACGGCCACAACCACCTCCTCAGCCTGAGCAGTCTAACGAACTTCAATTCCCTGACTGATGAGATATTGGTTGTACTGCTCCTAAAAGTTAAGTCATTACAGAACCTCTATCAACGTCGTCATTTGATAAAAAATAATCCCATGTTCGATGAATTCATAATGTAGATATATTCAGGCATTAAAAATAATTAATTCACATGAAATTATTCTCGAGCATTTATGTCGATGAAACTCAGATGAGAGACAATGGAGGACTCCACTATAAAAACCGATGGATTATGGGATATCATGTTGTTGTAAGTCGAGATAATTGAGTATCTCCTTCTTTCGTAGAAAAAAAGAACACCAAAATGCAGTTTATTTAGAAAATTGATGTTCTATGGATTACCCTATTCAGGAATGGGAAATTCCATGAATTATTGACATGCAAATATTACACTCAAGAGTTTCAAGATGAATATGTTAAATGAGTATCACGAGCATCATAGATTCAAGAATAACTGAGGCTATGTACTCCTTTTTGTGAGAAGGAATATCACGACGATCATAATTCATGCATATGATAACATGCATGATTTAGATCGAGTGATATAGTACCATGAGTTTGATAGTTTCATGAAAAAAGGCTTGAACCATCTGTGAATAAGAAGGGAACCTTGTGAAACTAAAATAAATAAAAAAAATATTGTTGAAGGTAGGGGGAGTATCTTGAAATATGTATGTATAAATTTAATACAGTGAGAAGACCAATGTTAAAATACATGAAAAAATAAATTTCATTTATTTAGTTGAAAAGTGAGTTGCACTTGTTTGAGTTGTGAATAGTAGAAAGAACATGTGTATGACATGCTTGTGAAATGAAGTGAGCAGACGAAAACCAGAATATACAATGTAGTTCTATATGAATTATGATGAGCATATAATTGTAAACATATTTCATTGTTTCTAGATAGTGATACCATCCATTCAGTGTAATATGAATATCAGTGTGTATCTGAAGCTAATAAATTCGGATTAATGAAGGTGATCAAGGTCAGTTGTGTTTCTAAAGAAGATTAGTCTCTTTGGACATGAAATAGAAAAAGTTCAACATGAACACTACATTAGTAAGCAGTAGCAGTTGAAGACTTTTTCCCAAGAGTTTGGGGAGACCATTGAAGAACTGGCGGGATTCTAATATAAAAAACCAAAGCATTTCAAGAGATAACTCAAATAATTAGGAATATATATAAATAACACTGGAGGGATGTCAGTCTAATGATCCTGTCGGGATATGGTCCACTGTAGTCATTAGTGATCAAGCATTATGGGAGGGTTTTTTTTTCATATATTTCATGATATTGTTTTTACTAATAATCACTTTGCTTTCCTGTGGAGAATCGGTTACATAGATCATCTCAAACACAACAAGGACATAGTTACGCACATTGAGGGTGAATCTTGTAAAAATCCTCAAGGTCTTTTAAGTTCCTTCATTTTATTCCCTAAATTAATGGTATGAAATTAAGAATTATGGATCTAGATCTTAAATGATCATAAAATGTGTTGATGATGCTAGTTATAATAAATTTTGGTGGTTTTTAACATCAATAAGTTACCATAGATAGGGGTAGTTTTTATCAATTCTTTTTTTAGAAATTACAAAATCCTCACATTATCAACTTTTTTAGTGTTTTTAAAGACTAATGTTTATCAATGATAATTACTAGAGCTGATAAATTGTTTAAAAAATATTGTAAATAATATTCTCCCCTCAGGCACACTATTTTGGTCCATAGAAACTCATGTGTAAACGTAGTTCCCCTCTACTGTAGGCCCAGGAGACCTTATGCAATTACTAATGTGAAACCACTGATATTCTTGATTATTTGGACATTGGTTAGATTTGAACCCCTTTATAACACCTTGGGAATGAGAAACTATACCATTAAATTGAGTTATAATTTTTGTTAAATATCGATACATACATATATATATATATATATTTATTTACTTATATATATATCCTCATCTTAGATGATTATAGAGGATGTGGGGAACACATGGTTTCTACAATTTCATTGAACTCCTTAACAAGAAGTTAGGGAATCTCGGACTCCATTCCATGGAATGTGGGAAGGTGGTTTAGGAAATGTGGTTTCAAGATGTAGTTGGACTCTCCTAGGTAATTGTTTCTAATGCATGAGGGGGAATTGGTCCAAGAATGTGTGAGGTAGTCATTCATGGTGTGATCGACTGCTTTCCCCATGTTTGGGGTGGCCACATTTGGATTTCATTTTGGTTCCTACCTGGGTTTATGAGTTGGTTTATTTGAACAACTTTTATTGAAATGAGATAAAATTTTTACTCTTAAGTATTAGGAAGATTATGAAATAAAATAATGTTTTCTCTTGGTGTACTTGACTCCCCAACCCCAAGACTATCCACCCTAACTAGATGGTTTGATTGGTCATGGGTACAGGAGGACATTCGCCAAAAGAAAAAAAATGAAAAGGAAAAATATAAGAGAATTTGCGTGATAATAGATGAAATTGGGGTGAATAGAATGAGTGTTGAGATGACTTACTTGGGTATCCAAAAACGGTGACAAAATCTGGTCTCTCCCAAATTTACCCATGATTTCAGAGTTAAGCGGTCGCTTGTAGTTTAGCTTGGGTTGTCGAATCCTCAGAGACCTAAGAAGTAACTTATAGACACATAAATTCTATGGAGTTTTTTGGCTATGATGTGACCAAATTTTGGGTTGATCTTATATAGGATTAATTTAACACTAATATGTTTATGTTAACTCAAATTACGATAATGAGTTGATCCTAGATTATCGCTTGGGGTGGATTGGATGAATTCCTTATTAACGATTTCAATTTCTTATATTGGATATGGGTTCATAAGAAGATCAAACAACTTCATCACTTACTATTTTAAAACCAATACACCGTAATACTAATCATATATATGGGGATATGATCACATTTAGAAGGAATCTATGGTAATGGTTTTCATTATCACTTGAAGTGTGTGGCCTTAAAATTCAACAAGGATGAAGAAGTTTTAAAATCATCAAATAAAAATCTCAATTAAAATAAGTGATTAAAAATTAATGGAGTGGTAAATAACATCCAATACATCTCCTTGATACTCCCTTGGATCAATCCATAAAAAGTTTATCCCTCCATTGATGACATGTTCTCAATGGAAGTAGAAACTAGACTTACGTGGGTGGAATTGAAGAAGTAAAAACCACAAAATAACGATCACTCCAACGTTGTGTAATAAATTTCACAAGGAGTGGTGTGAATAAATTCACTCCTTGAGGAAAAATTATCAACATGATATGGAGAAGAATAGAATAAGTGGAAAGAAATAACTTTTATTATAAAACTAAGATG
This sequence comes from Viscum album, assembly GCA_963277665.1. Lineage (NCBI taxonomy): Eukaryota > Viridiplantae > Streptophyta > Magnoliopsida > Santalales > Viscaceae > Viscum > Viscum album. The sequence continues at coordinate 780,558,574 of OY728161.1, forward strand.
AATTGAACAACTTACATGAGAAAGAAATGTGATAAAAACACAAAGAGACAACATAACACTATAATGAAACCAAGCATTAACGATCATAAAATACCCCACCAACACTACCTTAAATAGGTATTTTGGAATCCTTGGGTTGATCCTCAAATATTTAAAGTCATCCTACTTGAGTATGGTAGTCTTAGGGTTGTGGAAATCTTGTGGAACTTAGACTTTTCCACTCTTGACCCGAAGTGGAAGCCAGCTTGCATCCAACGAACAAAGGCATCGAAATGAACTTATTGATGGCTGAATTAGAGTGGGACATAGAAGAAGAATATGGATAATCAGATGTGTACTAACTGTATGTAAAATTTCATTCCAAATGTATTTTTTTGTGAGATATTATTGAAATGGTGGGATGTTGTTCTGGCCCGCAGAATCTTGCCCAAAATTTTATCTCCAACTTGAGCCGCCTAGAAATCCCTTAAAACATCAGTATTAGATCTTTTCACTATTTTATGAAATTTTACCCATGATTTCCTATACCTTTATATAAATTTTTAGAATCATTGGTCTTCGATATTATCCATTACACTCTCTTTATTCGGTCATTATCCAGTTTACATTTCCCAGAATGTGTTTTCATGAAATCCCATTTTGGTTGTCTTCCAATGTGAATATTCAATTACTCAAAAATCATGAATTGTTCCTTATATAATGGGTGACCCGAAAATAAAATCAAAAAAATAAAATCATGATCACTTATTATTTTAGGATGTGTTCAAATATGTACCACGTAATAGTTAACTTTAACAATGAATTACATTCACAATGTGAAATAATGTTTAAAGTGTAAAATGCACTAAAATAATGTTTATGAATAATTAATATCTTGAATATTATAAATATTAACAATTAATATTAGCCTATTTCAGTGGATAATCAGTCCAATTACTCGACACATGGTCCAGCTTACCCTTCCTATTCAAAGGAACGCCCAAACTGTTTGAAATTTTAAATTTATCAAGGTTAATTGATTTTATAGAATCCACATCATAAATATGGATCAAATGAAAAATGGAAATGTATTAGTCGTGATTGTACATTTAGAAAAAAGCGATGTCATTAGAAAATAGGAGATGAGTGATGGGTATTATTCATTGGAAAACCTTTTCCCCATGGATAGAATTTTTATTTATACCAATGAAATAATATGAGGGAAAATAATAGCCAATAAAATAAAAATAAATAGTGAAAGAGGGTCCCCCTACTGATGGTCCCTAGAATGGGTGAATCTTTGAGTAAGGTTCCCATTGATTTTGATCATGAAATACAATAACGAGATTCATTTCATGATGACCTCAGTCCATCTATATTAGAAACCCAAATTTGATCAAAAACAATGTAGGAAGGGACATTCCACATAGTCATAAGACTTTTTTATATAGAGCTTCCATGTCATAATACCTCTTTTTGCAACTGATATAGCTTTCATGGAGTTAAATAATTCATGGGAGATAATATAATTGTTAGTAACTATCCATTTATGGATGAATTAACTTTGGTTCGTGGAGATAATAAATTGTAACTAGATGTGAAGGTTGTTAACTAGGATCAGTAAGAAGATCTTATACGAAACATTGCACAAACCAATTGGCTTGAAGTTAGATTCCAAAATTGTTTTTTTAATTTTTGGTATGAGGTTAATGATGTTTTAATTAATATTGGATAGATTATTATCCTTTCCCAAATATATTTCATAAGGGTCAAGATTTCTGGTCTAATAATATGTCAGTATTTTTTTAAAAAGGGCATGAAAACCATATGACCCTAGCACTATAGTTGAATAGATTTTCATGAGGTCCTGCAAAATTTCCAAATTAGTGAATTCAAGAATGAGATGGTGATTCATAATTTATAACAACATCAGTTTAATAGAAGACTCAATTTCAACTAAAAAGGTAGGTTCTCTTGATATGTAGATATTTTGAAAAAACTGCATGAAAACACCTTGGATCTCCATTTTGTTTGAAATAGTTCTACCTTCGTTGTTGTTTAGGATTGAGATGGAGTTCTTTTGATTCTTCATGGAGGTCTTCTGCAACGTCCCCCAATTATACACTCTCTGATGTGGTTGTAAATGGTTGGTTATAGGAACTCAAGTGCGCCTCCCCATACGTTTGAGGCTACCGACTAGTAGTGGGAGTGCGAAATGTATAGTGGGGAGACTATAACCCCATGTATGAAATTCCATTTTAGAAGGAACAAATCATATTTAAATGGAAAATAATAATCAGAGTAAAAAAAAAATAATTAGAGTAATTTTTTTTGAAAGACAGCAACAAAAGCCAATTGAATAATTAAATAATAGTAAAGGAATAATGTAATGATGTGTTGGAATGTAACTAAATGTCATGCAAGAAAAAAATACAAGGAAAAGAATAGAAAGACTCAAATAAACTACTCAATATCGTTAGTCCTAAACCCCATGTAGGTCCCATATCCAAACTTCAACCCAATAGTAATCAAGAAATCAATAACAATGTCCTTTAACCATATCTAAACATTCAACCATCAAATATGCTTGGGTTCCAAACACGAACCCAAATAGGGTGTGAGTAAAACTCAGCAGGTCGACACTACTATGTCTAAAAAAAACAGTCTGATAAGAAGTGCATGAAATAAAGCGATAAACACACATAATAAGTAATTCAACAATTAATAAAATAAAACCATAACTTTATTTGGTTCCATTCCAGAATATGTCTAATAATGTCTTATAAAAATGTCAACCACAACCATATAACCAAGGTAAATAAACTGCTTCAGCACCACGATGAAATATCTTTGAGCATGACTTATAACCATGACAAACACAACCATAAACCCATAGTATAGTAACAATAAAAAATCCATGCCTATTCCCAAAAAGCATTACAACATTTCTGGATCAAAGGCCTATAAGAATTACAACATTTCTAGGTCAAATCCCTATAAGCATTACAAAATGGGACTAGGTTGAGCCTTTTATCTATAATTATTACAACATATACGTGTACAAGTTCCTGGGCCTAGCCCATTAAATATGTATCTCAATATAGAACACATCATATGTCATATAACATGGATATCACAATATCACGTCATATATATCAATGGTTAATGATGAAAATTACAACTATTATTACATAATCCACATTTAAATTCAATTCACAATTGATTAAAAATTATATTAAAAATGATAAGCAGCAGTGTAGGGAATATATAAGAAGAAATCAACCTAGGTCACATGTAATTACAAACATACATGAATCCATTAGACAATAATAAATTCATTTGAAACCAAAGGAATTCAAGGGATAAACTCATTCAATTATTTAATGAATTTAGGCACACATAATGATGTTACAATCACGTTATTTTATAATCTTGGAATTGTCAAACCATATGGTTAAATTTTATACCCCCTAACCTATAATGATGATCCAACAATTCTTCATACAACCATAACCTTTGATGAAGAAGATGAAGATGATTGTAAAGAGGTTCCTAGATAAAAATGATCATGATGAAAGCCAACAATGCAATTGGGTAAAAGGATATCCCCACAACAGGAGGAGAAGATGGGAGAGATGGAAGAAACCTAACCAAGAATACTTACTAGGGATTGAAGAAAGGAATAGAATGTGTGGAATGGGGTTTGACACTCCAAAACTACCTTGAGATTTCCCTAAGGTCAAGAGGGGAGAAGCAGTAGCAGAGAGGAAAAGAAATTAGCAGGACAACACGTTTGAAACTATAGGTTAGGAATTTACATGTCATGTAATGAAATTACACGTTGTGAAAATGCTTTTAATGGTATACACCAAAAAACCCATCATCATGGATGTATTTAATTAAAACCCCGAACAATTATAATATGTGTAATCCCCTTAAACGATGTGTAAATGATCTGCGATTTAGTTTTCCAGCCCATTATTTTAAGCTTCTCAACTCATCAAGAACTCATGAAACACTTAATCCATTTATATATAGACTCCATTAATAAAACAAGAATACATCCTCAAATTTTAGTTCATTTTCTACAGAAAATTATCTAAATATTTAAACAATACTCAACCACAAAGGCTTAAATAAAGAACTCAGAGAGAGACATCCTTGGAAAAAACAGGATCTTAAAACCTTCCCACCTTATAAAAACTCATCCTCGAGCTGAAACAAGTTTCACTATGAGGTTAATCTAAACAATTATGGCCACTAAGATGAAATATTAGACTCTATCTCCCAGGACTCCTCTTGAACTTACCCATACTGAGACTATACTCAAACCCACAGAATAGACCAAACTCGAAGATATTTCTCACTACGATCCACAATTCGTAGTAGATTCTCCTTGAAGGATGAATCAACCCAAAGCTCAATGTTTACTACTTCTATCACATTGGAAGGGTCTGGATAAAATCTTCGCAGTTTCGAAATGAGGAACATGTCATGCATGACATTGTACCACTGTGGAAGGGATAGATGGTATGCCACTGGACCAACTGTTTCCAATATTTCAAATGATCCGACAAACCTAGGTTCTAGCTTTCCATGATTCCTGATATAAAACTACCCCATCCTAGGGGAAGCTCGACGGAAAATATGATGACCATCCTTGAATTCCAGAGGTCATCTTCGATGGTCATCATTTTATTTCCACCTTCTCTACCTGATCACCAACCACAGTCTAATAAACTCAACATGTTCAAACGTATCATGCACAAGACTAGGCCCGACAATAGATGAATCACCTGCCTCTAGCCAAAAAAGAGGCAACATACATGGACATCTATAAAAATCCAAAAAAGGGTCCAATTATATTGATTGTTGGAAGCTATTATTATTTGAAAACTCGATGAGTTCCATATGTTTCTCCCATGAACCACTAAAATCCAAAACATAGGCTCGTAGAATATCCTCCAAAACCTGAATAGTCTACTCAAATTGACCATCAATATGTGGATGATAGGTTTTTCTTAAAAGAACTCACGATCCTAGGGATTTCTGAAGATCCTACCAAAAAAAAAACTATGTGAAATGAGGATCTATGTCTGAAATGATACTCCTCATAATTCCACACAACCGAACTACTTCATGCACGTAAATATTTCCTAGATATTCAACTATGAAGGTTTCCCTGATAGGTAAAAAGTGGACTAACCTATTCAGTCGATCCACAATAACCCATACAACATCATTCATATGGGGTTTCCTCTGTAATCCTATCACGAAATCCTTTATGACATCATCCCATTCCACTTTAGGATGGGTAAAGTATACAAAAGCCCAATTGGCCTCTGATGCTTGGTTTTCACCTGTTGATAAGTGATGCATCTAGCCACAAATCTGGCTGAATTTTTCTTCATTTCTGACCACCATTACTATCTATGAAGATCACGATATATCCTTGTTAAACCATATTGTACCACCCATATAGAAGCATGAAACTCCCTCATCAGCTCCTCAAGCTAGCCCATAATAACCCATACTCAGCCATGAAAAAAAGAGAATTTTCACTACTAAGATAACAACCTAATGGTGCATCCCCACCATAAAATTTTTCTCTCAGAATTAAGCCTTCTGAATTAGAAAACTTTCCGGACATAATCTGATCCGAAAGAACAGGTATAGCATATGTTGAATTCAATGGTACTCACCCTTGAGATTCTTGAACATCCAGATGCATGTATATAATGAGGCCCATTATCCACCACTCATCAATGCCTCTTGTACTACCTATATCTATTTATTTTGGCTCATATCATTAGTAATGATGTTTCCCTTTCTTGGTGTATAAGCCAATTCAATGTTGAAAGACAGCAGATACTCAACCCACCTCCTCTACCAAAGGTTATGGTCCCACTGAGAAAATATTTATATGAGGCTCTTTTGATCCAGTTATAACACAAAACATTCAACCATGAGATAATATCTCCAAAAAATCAGGGCATGTACCACTTCTGCCAACTCCAGATCATTAGTAGGGTAATTCCTCTCATGCGGTCTCAACTTCCTGGAGCTATAACCAACCACACTATACTCCCACATTTGAAAAAATCCATGTCCAACTTCATATGAATATAAATATAGAGTATAATCTTTACTCAACAAAGGTAACGTGAGGATTTTTGTGGATCTCATCATTGTAACGTCCCAATTCCGGAATCTACCCAAAGACGTCGCATACTCGGTTGGTCACATGGCCTCAAGCACATTTCCCCAAATTCCAGAGGATACTGAATAGTAGAGAGGGCCTTGGTTGTGATAGTGGGTAATTTATGCCCTCATTGGTAGAGTAACATATTTTAAGTAAACAACATGAAATAGTAGAAGAAATGATAATCCATACTTGAATAAACAACAAAAATTTTACAATAATAAACTGGATCCCACAAATATAATAATGAATGATGCAAGATAAATATTTCTAGGAAAGCATCCAAACAAATAACAATTCTAGAATACAACAGTAATAAACCCATGTACATAAGAAAAATAGTTAAACACTCCACAACATCGCAATCCATAGCTTGGTCCCATGCTCTCCAGCTCCACAACAAATCAAGTACCTGATGTAGAAGGGTGTTTTCCCATATCTAAACCTGCAACAATATAATCTGTTTGGGCCCAAAAGAATGGCCCAAAAAGGGTGTGACGCTAAATCCTAGTAGGAAACCACCACGAGATCTATGATTAATAGTCAGTGAATATATGACAGAATGTAAGTAAATAATTGCAGTAAACAAGGAAGTACTCAACTGTAAAAATCCACAGTTTCAAATATCTAGCAACAGCTAATCAAATCTGATAATCACAAACAGGTAACCCTCTAGGAAGTACCCATAGCCTATTCCTTCTAGTACTACCTAGAATCACAAGAATGTAGCTAAAAACAAACAGGTTACCCTATAGGATGTACTCACAGCCTATGCCCTCTGGTCCTACCTAACAAGTATATGCAATCATCTAGGTAGTTCACTCGGTCTAACCTCTCTGGTTCAGCTTAAGCATAGACCCTCTGAGGAATCACAAACCATCAATTCCTCCTATAGTCTCGTATCAGTAACAAAAGGCTCTCTACCGAAGAACTTACATCCCATTCCCTTTATGGCCCATGTCGAGGAACTACAGACACTCTGAGGAATAACTCAACGTCAAATTCCCCTTGTGGTCTCGCATCGTAAGTAAAAAAGACACTCTGGGGAATCCTTCAACAACCATTCTCCCTATGGTCTGTACACCAGGTTCTCACGACCCTGTGTAAGTCAAGAATGTATAAAATAACATATCGGCCCATGTAAACCTCAAGAACTACTTGGGTAATAGTCTACAGCATATCAGCATGCTAAAACAACAGTCACAAAATCCTACAATACTATGCATGGGAAAGTAATCAACAACATAACATGCAACATAGACCCAACGGTCAAATAGAAAAACAAGCATGGGAAAGCACTTCCAATGCATAATAATTAACCCTATTCACATTCTATAACATTTAATCAAGCATACATGAAATGTAGGCAATCAATAGGGATAAACCAGTAAACACACAATACCACATTCATGGGTATTGGGAAAATTTCCACATAAATCTCAAGGACTTAAACGGAAAGACACACACCACCTACCTTTAGGGTTTTGATTAAAATTGATCCACAAGCAACCAAACCTCCTCAGATCTGGTGAACACACCACTGAAAACGCTCTATATCCCCTTCCCTAACATCCACAAGTCTTAAAATCAACACCCAAGGCAACGACATCCCTAGATCTATACACAAATGGTGTAGATCTAGAAAACTGAGAGAGATAGAGATGTAGATCTAGAGGAAAACACAAGGAAACCAAAATGATAGACTTACCTGAGGTGAAATGCCTTGGATCCACCAAGAATCCCCTTCGATTTTCTTCCAAAACAAGCTAAGGAGATCCCCCAACCGCTAATAACCAGAACTCCTACATGATCCATGAGTGGGAGAAATAATGATGGGGAGATAGAAAATCCCAATTGGCCTAGGACTTAAAAACCATATCATTATGTATTCGCACAGTTACCCCACTTTGTTTGGAAAATTGTGCGCCAACCGTGCGGTTGCCACTGTCTCACTGAGAGACGTCGCACGGCTTACCCGCAGGGTTTTACAAACCGTGTGCCACCCATGAGGATCCCACTGTCATGGGTGCATGGTTTCCTGGGATTTCCGCATGGTTTGTTCAGACCGTGCACCAATCGTGCACCCATGCACTACCTCCTCAATTTTAAAAGTTTTTCCCCTAATTTCTTCTTTTTCTCAAAAACTAACTTAAAAGGGAAACATAAACGATGAGATTATCCGGGTTCTTATAAACAACCCCCCTTAAATAAATTTTTCCCTGAATTTCCCTATCGTGGTGTAGAAGAAGAAACCCCAAACAACTCCGGCCACTGTCCTCATACATCGAACTCCCTCTCCCAAGTCTCATACTATACTCGCCCGTGCTGCCATAACACTCATACCAAAGGAACATACCAACCATGAAGAACCATTTTATTGCGATTGACAATTCGGATATGATGCTCCTCGAACAATACATCCACTTCTTGCTCAACCTTCTCCGGTTGAAAGACATGATATAGGTCTGAAAAATAATGTCGGAGCTGAGAAATGTCGAAAACATCGTGCATAGCCCGATACCTATCTGGTAACTGCAACCGATAGGCAACCTGACCGAATCACTCCAACACCTCAAACAGCCCGATGTATCTCGGTGAATGCTCACCCTGTCTCCCAATTCTTCTGTTCCCCATCCCCGGTGTGACAGGCAAGAAAATCTGTTCCTCGACCTCTAACTCTAGAGGCCTTCTCCACTAATCAACATAAGACTTATGCCGAGACTGTGTAGTAGTCATCCTCTTCTAAATCAACTCTATCTGCTACGTGGTCTCATGAACAAGATGATGTCCCAACAATGCTACCTCTCTTTCATCCTTCCAAAATAAGGGTGATCGTCATGACCTACCATACAAAGCCTCATAAGGCGCCATTTGAATAGTTGATTGAAAACTATTATTATAGGAAAACTCTACAAGAGGTATATGATTCTCCCAAGAACCTCTAAAATGCAAAATGCATGCTCGTAGCATGTCCTCAAGCACCCGAATCCTGCGCTCGACTGGCCATATGTCTAGGGATGGTAAGATGTACTCAAAAGTACCTGTGTTCACAACGCCTTGTGAGGCCCTTGCCAAAACCAAGAAGTAAAATGAGCATCCCTTTCTGAAAAAATATATTAGGGAACTCCATGATGATGTACAATCTCACGGATGTACAACTGTCCCAGCTCATCAACACATAATGTCTCCTTGATCTACAATAAGTGAGAATCCTTCACGAGTCTGTCAATAACAACCCAAACTGCATCATTTTCCCAAGGCGACCTCGGAAAACCTGACACAATTTCCATCATGACATAATTCCATTTCCACTCGGAAATTGGTTACTGCTAAAAAATCCATGCTAGGCGCTAACGCTCTACCTTCACCTGCTGGCAGATGGAACACCCCAAGACAAAACCAAAAACACCCCTCTTCATACATGGACACCAATACTGGTGGTGTAGATAACAATACATTTTGGTGACACCAGGATGAACTTCCAAACTGAGGAATGATGTTCCCGCATTATCTCTTCGCGTACGTCTGCAAGCACCCATACGTGCCCCTAGAAATGCAAGATTTCATCCTCGCCTTTGGTAGATCCAGGAATAGGGTCCTCTCCTGAAACACTTTCCCATTCGACTAGGCCTTCAGAATCTAATAGTTGCCTCATTCGTACTGGATGAAGATGAGTAGTGGTAATAGCTACAAAAGAAAGAAACATATGTCCCTTTCTGTCGTGCACTTACAAATGCATCTCATAGAACAGAGCTATAAAATTCAACTCACGGTGGGCCTCCTGAACTTCTTGTATCTGAGTCCTCTTAATCAACACATCATCCACTTTGCTTCCATTCTTATGTGTGTAGGCATTCTCAAAGTCAAAAGACTGGAGGTACTCAACCCACCATCGATGTCTCAAATTCAGATCACACTTAGTGAAGATATACTTGAGACTCTTATGGTCAGTGAAAACCACAAAATGATCTTTTAGAAGATAATGTCTTCAATAGGGTAAATAATTAACAACTAAAGCCAACTCGAGATCGTGCATCGGGTAATTCTTCTCATGTGGCCTCAACTATCGAGAGTCGTACGCAACGACTCCCTCTCCCTACACAAGCACAACTCCTGGACCGATAAATGAACTGTCACAATACACAGTATAGCTCTTTCCTGACTCTAGAAAGGCTAGTATCGACACTGAGGTTAGTCTTCATTTCAGCTCTTGAAAGGCTGAATAACAAGAGTCTGACCACATGAAGTTTTCACCCTTCTTAGTCAGACTCGTCAGCGGTGTTGCTATGCATGAAAAGTCTTGTATGAAATTTATGTAGTATCTAGACAACCATAGACAACTCTGGACCTCAAATAAATTCGTCACATTCCCCCAGGGAACTACTTCTCTCACTTTATCATGGTCTACTGATACATTTGTCTCTGAGATAACATGAACCAAGAAGTGAATCTGATCAATCCAAAAGTGTAATTTGGAGAGATTAGCATATAAATGATTCTATCTCAGTGTACTCAAAATGATCACAAGATGGGTATCAAGGTCATGAAGATTGTGAGAGTACACAAAGATATCACCCATGAAAAAGACCGTGATGGAATCCATGTATGAATGGAACACTCGGTTCATTAGTGCCTTGAAAACTGCAGGTGCATTCATGAGACCAAACCAAATAACCGTATACTCATATAGACCATACCTACTCCGGAAGGCTATGACAGGAATATCAAATGGTCTAACGAGCAACTAATGATAACCTGACCTCAATTCAATCTTCAAGAACACCCGGGCTCCTCGAAGATGATCAAAAATATCATCAATCCTTGTAAAGGATATCAGTTCTTTACCGTCAACGAGGTTCAACTTCCGATAGACCTCACAAAACCTTAGGGTATCGTCCTCATTCAACACAAAAAGGACCGAAGGACCCTAAGGATAAGTTCTGGGTCAGATAAAAACCTCTTCTTGAAACTCTTCTAACTGCTTCTTGAGCTCCTGGAACTCATGTGTAGCCATCCTATAAGGATAAATAGACACTTGTGCCACTCCCGATATGAGATCAATCAAAAATTATACCTCTCGCTCCAGTGGAAAACCTGAAAAATACTATGTAAATACATCTCTAAAATGATCCACCACTAGAGGAAATTACACCTGCAATGTCCCCTAGTCATCCAGATACAGAGTAGCAATTTGGGTTGTAACTCGTTCTAACCCATGATGCTCTGGGCCCTCTCTACTCGCCTGGACATCCCATTCACCCTTATGAAGAAAATATCCACCCTCTGGTGATATTAAACTCCCCCTTTTGTGGTAACAGTCGATGACTGCCTGGAAGGGAACTAGCCAGTCCATTATTTGAATGACGTTATAGCCTTTCATCTCTAGGACATAGAGGACCCATAAAAACTGACACCCACATACCTCTAGAGGGAACTCCTTACACTAACGTACAATAGTCGTTCTAGTTCCTAACGGAGTGTCTAGCATCAAGATATCAGTAGAATAGAAGATGCAGAGCCCAAGGATCTCAATAATAGAAATAGATATAATGCTATGGGAATCCCCTGTATCTAAATGAGGTGAAGATAAAACTGAGGTTCCTAGGATCGTACCTCGAACTGTAGAAGGTCTGGGATCCTTATACTACTGGGTCTGTTCCACTAAAAATGGCTGGCCAATGTCACGACCCTAGGACCCTGCCTCACCACTCTGAGCTGATCCACCCTACTATAGCAGAAAGACCAGTGACTGGCCACCACAACCATGACCTCCACCACATCCTGAGCAGCAGGAAGAACTCTAGTTCCCAGACTGGTTGGAATCCAGTTGTTATACACCTAAATGAGGAACCATATAAGAACCCTTGTCACTAGATGCTGGTGAAAAGATCTGACAGAATTGAGTAAGGTGGCCCATCTCTCAACAAATCAGCACTCCAGTGGTTCTTTCAGGCAATGTGGCCTCATGTGAACGCTCTTCCCACACTGGTAGAACACCACCTGACTACCAGAGGAAGTGTCTCACCTCCTTGGATCACCTTGAGAAGACTCCCTACTGTGATTCCTACTGTATGTAGGAGGAATGCTAAATACAGATGCTGATCCACCCCATCTCACCACTTCAGAATCTCTTAGATTTTTATCCATGATCATCAGCTGGTTGACGATAGAAGTGATGAATGTCAACCTGAAGACATTCACCTGAGATCAGATGTCGTGCCTCAGACCATCCTTGAACATCCTTCCTAGGAATAACTTATCACCTCTTGAAATAGGTGTGAAGTGCTACAGCTCGGTAAAACGAGAGGAATACTCTATGACATAAAGAGTTCCCTGCTCCAGACCCATGAACTCTTGGGCTCGATCGGCCCTCAAGGTCTTTGGATAGATGTAGTCAAATAAGATGCACTGAAACTCATCCCACGCCATAACATGCTGGCAGCCTGCCTATGAGATCACATCTCACCACCTCTTAGAAGAGTCTAGAAGAATATAGCTAGCGAGATTGACCCTCCTCTCTGGATGTGTCTCCATATACTCCAAGATCATCAACATGGATTCTAGACATGACTCTGTAGCCTGGGTCCTCCATCCCCTAAGAAAGTGGTAGGACGCTTTTACTGAAATACCCGTATCAAATATTCCATTGACGGGGAAGGAGGAGGTGCTCCCTCAAAGGTTTACATCATCCTCAAAAAGACCTATCTAAACTGTACATCAACACCTACGTCAGGTATAACGGTTGGTGCCAACACTAGCACCACTTGAGGATCTCAAGGTAGTCCCTAGTCAGCAATATCCAGTGTCCGATCACCACCTGGAAACTGGAGAACAACCGGAGGACGTCTTGGTGGAATGACTACACAAGGTCATGTGCACACCTTAGATCAATTTTATCATGGACTGAAAAACTAGATGTTCAAGAAGGGAATAGGAGGAATAAATGCATTCATGCTTTACAAAACATGACTACACAGCGTGTATAAGACGGTACATGGCGTGTTCATCAAGGATTTTCCTTATCTCATGTCTCTACCCACATGTCCTATGATAGAGCTAGATACTACATGGTGTGAACATACGGTACACGGAGTATACTTAATAAAAATTGTTTCTTCCCGAACAGAAGAACACATGTCATGTATTCAAACTACACGGTGTGTATTGTAGGTTTTTCTGGACAATAAGCCTCTGAAACATCTCTGGAGCCCAGAAAAACACTGAAATGAACATTAAAGTGCCAAATTTCTATCCTTGAGGCCCATAATCCCCGCAAATCCAATATTGGCATCTTATACATGTTATAAAAAATGTAAACCAAGAAATGAACAACCAATTTCTGGTCCATGAGTCCCCATAACACCTCACGAACCAAAATTTGGCGTTCATTCAAACAAAACATTACCCAAACGATACCTTATCAAACAGTAGGTATTTTATCAAGGAAACTCTCACAACAACATACATATTCTACACACCGTCTATCAAAATAACATGAAATCGCTAATGCACCATAAATGGCATGACAAGAATTCATGACATGTGATTTCTAGCAAGTGTCTATATGATCCATGAGATGGAATACCCTAATCTAATTAGGTTGCGATAGAAATTGAACCTAAATGACATCAATAATAATAACATGAAACATGTGAGTCACCCAATGGTGAAAATAAAATTATCCATAAAATTTCCAAACCAGAAAATTTGCAATAAATGAGGTTGGTTGGATTTTCCCTATACATGGGTTAGCTACTCCGAAGAAGAAATTATTACCAATTACCTATTACTTCCTATACCTGACTAAATGTTCCAAATAGTAATTCAACAGAAAATTATTCTTATGATTCCACTTTGAAACATTCTGGTTCTAGAAGCCGCCCAGGGATGCCCCGTACCCGGTTTATCACATGGCCTCAAGCGCATTTCCCCAAAAGCCAAAGGATTCTTACTGGTAGCAAGGGATTTTGTTGTGATAGTGGGAAAACTATGACCTCATTGGAAGAGTAACACAGTTGATGTAAAAAACATGAAATAGCGAAAGTAGTGATAATCCATACACGAGTAGACAATAGAAACTGGATAATGGTAAACTGGATCCCACATATATAATAATGAATGTTGCATGATACATATGTCTAGGGAAGAATCCAAAAAAATCACACTGCTTGAATAAAACAGTACTAAACCCAAGTACAAAATAAAAAAAAAACAAACTGCTCCATAGCATTGCAAGCCAAAGCTTGGACCCGTGCTCTCCAGCACCACAACAAATCATTTACCTTAAGTAGAAGTGTTCTTGCCCTTATCTATACATGAAATAATATAATCAGTTTGGGCCCAAAAGAATCACCCAAATAGGGTGTGAGACTAAATCCTAGTAGGAAACTTTCACGAGATCTATGCCTAACAATCAGTGAATATGTGGAAGGAATAAGTAAATAAATGTAGTAAACAAGGAAGTACTCATCAGTAACAATCCACAGTTTCAAATAACCTGCAAAAGCTAATCAAAGTAGATAATCAAAAATAGGTAACCCTTTGGTAAGTACCCACAACCTATCCTCTCTTGTCATAACTAGATACATAATAATGTAGAAAAACACAAATTGGTAGCCCTCTAGGATGTACTCATAACCTATCCCCTATGGTCCTACCTAACAAGTACAATCATCCCTCTGGGAAGTACACTCTGTCTAACCCCCTTGGTTCAACTTAAGCATAGACTCTCTGAAGAAGCACTCACCGTCAATTCCTCCTATAGTTTTGTATCAGTATCTAAAGGCACTCTAGGGAAGCACATATCTCTTATTCTCTCTATGCCCTGCGTCGAGGAACTACAGACACTCTTAGGAAGCACTCAACATTGATTCCCCTTGTGGTCTTGCATCATAAGTAAAACATACACTCTGGAGAATCCCACAATGTCCATACTCTCTATGGTCTATAGAAGAGGTTCTCACTGCCCTGTGTAAGTCAAGTATGTATAGCAGCGCGTTTTGGCCCAAGTAAACCTCATGAACTACTTGTCTTGAAGTCTAAAACATATTCTCATGTCAGAACAATAGTCACACCATCCTACAATACTATGCATTGGAAAGTAATCAATAACCTACCAGGAAACCTAGACCCAACAGTCAAATAGGAATATATTCATGGGAAAGCACTTCCAAAGCATAACAATTAAACCTATTAACATTCAATAACCTATACTCAAGCATACAAGCAATGCAGACAGACAGAAGGGATAAAATGGTAAACATGCAATACCCCGATCATGGGTATTGGGAATATTTTTACATAAAACTCATGGAATTTAATGGAAAGTAACAAACCACCTACCTTTTGGGTCCCGACAAAAATTGATACACAAGCTACCACAAATCCTTTAATCCAGTGAATGAACCATCGAAAACGCTCTATATCCCCTTCCCTAACATCCACAAGTCTTAAAATCAACAACAAAGAAATCCACAAACATATATCTACAAAAAATGGTTGTAGATATAGAAAACTGAGAGAGAGAGAGAGAGAGATGTAGATCTAGAGGAAAACAAAAGGTAACCAAAAGGATAGTCTTACTTGAGGAGAACCACCTTTGATTCACCAAGAAACCCCTTTGATTTGCTTCCAAAATGAGCTAAGGAGCTCCCCAAACCTTTGAAAACTGTAACTCCCATGTCATCCATGAGTGGGAGGAAGAATGAGGGAGATTTGGAAAATCCCATGTGGCCCAGGACTTAAAAACCCTAACTTTATGTGGCCGCACAGTTACCCCACAAAATTTGGCAAACCATGCGCCAACCATGTGGTTTACACTGTTTCACTCATGGAATTTCCATAGCTTGATTGCATAGTTTGAAAAACTGTGCTCCTCTCGTGCGGAGCCCACTATCAGGGGGCACGATTTCTTGGGCTGGCCGCATGGTTGTTTTAGACCATGCGCCAACTGTGTGCCACTGCACAACCTCCACAATTTTAAAAGTTTTTCCCATAATTTCCTCTTTTTCTCAAAAACAAACAGAAAAGGGAAACATGCTTAAAAAGAAGATTTTGGTTCTTAAAATCATGCCTTTTAGCTCCAGAAAAAATTTCTTGCAAGAATCAAACCAAACAAATATCTCCCCTTTCTTTGTTATCCTAGACATTGGTGCTACCAAACAAGAAAAATCTTGGATAAAATGTATATAATAACCTACTAAACCTAGAAAGCTTCTAATTTTGAAGGTTTTCTTATGTTGTTCCCAATATAAGATGATTGTGAATTTCTCTAGTTCCACTGACACTCTTTCCTCTAACATGAAATGGACCCAGAAGTGTACTTTATTTATCTAGAAATTGTATTTAGTTAGATTAGTGTAAATACAAATCTCAATCAATATACTCAGGATAATGTCAAGATGTTTGCCATGATTTTCTACTAACTAAGATTACACAAATATATCATTGATTAAATCCACCAAACACTAATCTAGAAAATGATGAATGATCTTGTTCATTAAGACCATGAATAACATAGGCATGTTAGTCAACCCAAATGACATCACTACAAATTCATACACACCATAAATACTCCTAAAAGTGGTTTATGGTATGTATGATAATCTCACCCTTAACTGATGATATCCCGAAATTCATTCAATATTGGAAAAATATCTAAACACCTCTTAAATGATCAAAAATATCGTCAATGTGCAGAAGAGGATACCAGTTCTTGATCATCATCTGGTTTAACCTCTAATAATCCACACATAAGTTCAAAGATTCATCAACCTTTTTGGAAAAGAGAACTGGATAACCCCACAGAAATGCAATCATCCTTAAGAAACCTTTATATTATATATCATTTAATTGAACCTTCAACTCCTGAATCTTTTCATGTGTTATTTAGTAAGGCGGCATAGAAACTGGTTCTTCTCCCAGCACCAACTCAATCGTCAACTCGACCTATTTCTCGGGCGGTAAACCATTGAAATCATCAAGAAAAAACATAATGAAAATGGGATACCAATAGGGGAAGAGAATATTGGTGTATAGAATGCCAATTTAGAGAAATAATCACTATCTGATCCATGAGATAATCCAATCTTCACTGATTTGGTCCCGCATGACCAGCCAAAAGATCCCACTCACCATGGTGAGAATAACTGATTTCTTCTAGAGATAGGAATGTAAATATCCTATTGTAATAGGTGATACGTTGCTAGTATAGAATTCACTAATCGATATTGATAATCAAGTTGAATTATTTCATTTCTAGCATGAATATTTCCCAAAAGAAATGTTAACAACCAATCTTTAGAGAACATGCCTTGCAACATTTTATATTTTTATACCTCACTCCCAATGGTGTGTTGACGATTAAAAAACCATATAATAATTACATATCTATGCACAAACAATTTTAATGAAGATAATATAGAAAATAATATGATTCTCCTATATCAAATAAAACACAAGCTAAGGTAGATGATATAAGAATCATACCTCTGACGGTAGACGGTCATGTATCCATATTCACCGGAGTAGTTTGTATAACATGTTACTAACATGTCCCTATTCTCTAAGATATAGTAAAACTACCCTAAAATAATTTCCTTACTTGGTATTATTTCTCTTTCATTGGGGTACCACATCCCTTGCCTCGGACTAAAGGGCCTGTAGAACTCAAGCTATTGGCCTGCTGAGGTGTAGCCGAGCCCCTTCCCGATTATGGTTCCTGTCATGATCCCCCGTCACTGGTCTTCTATGAAAGGTTAACATAGAACCTTTGAAGATGAACCTATATACCATAGATATGACGCATTACTGTGGGGGTAAGGACACTATGACTATTTGTGACCAAAATTTCCACATTGATAGCATTGGAATGGAACATGATCATGAGATGGTAGTCCACTACCACGACTGCTTTTCCTATTACATCCTTGAAAAAAACAATCATAATCAAGCTTATTACTAGTCAAAGAAGAACTCCTAGATTTACCGGCTAAAAATATTGACCACTCCTCAAGGATTCTCTTTGATTCCCTTTCGTGATGAGTGTCTAATTCATCACATCTTCAAATATACTTAAATGAAAAACATTTACTTATGACCTGATCTCATAATGAAGACCATATTAGAAATTTCTCGCCCTGTATATCTCATCAGCTGCTAAAGATAGCACAAATCATTGTAGGTCAGTAAAATGTCCAGCATAGTCCAGTGATGGAAAACCCTCCTGCGTAAGATGCTTGAACTCACGAGCTTTTTCATCCATCAAGTTTCAGGAAAAAAATCTCTCATGAAGTTCATCTCAAATTCTTTCCAAGAAAAATCATCTTGCTTCCCATATTACTTCATAATATCCCACCAATTCATGGAAGGTCAACAAAGCATATACACAGAAATTTTCACCCTCCTATTCATGGGTGTCTCGAGATGCTTGAAGATTGTCTGGAATGACACAATCCAGAGCTCAACTACATGGGGTCCCCCTTCCCTAGTAAACATAGCAAAATGTTGAATCTAAAACTCTCTTGTCAGCTCATACATTGAAGGAACAACAAGAATAGTTTTCCTTTTCATAGACCACTTGACCCTCATGAAGCTATCTCAATGCTGAAAAACTATCTTTTCCTCATGAACAATAAAAGGTTCTATTTCAACTATGTTAGGAGCATGTTAATTTCCACTCCCCTGATGCTCAATTTGTAGATTATGAGGATACATTTACTCTACAAGAAAAACACACACCTTATAGAACTGGTATTAATACGAAACACGCCTTTAATAGTTCTGAAATTTATCAGTGCTAAAAACATTTGTTGATAAATCTCATCTTTATAAGCGCTAAAATAAGAACTGAAAAAGGCATCCCTTTATTAGTGATAAAAAAGCACTGATAAAGAGCATCCTTTATGAGTCATTTTTAGCACTAATAAACGGTAACCTTTATCAGAACTTTATTTTAGCGTTGATAAAGGAATCTTTTATCAGCGCTTTATTTTTAGCAATGATGATGGTTCGGAATAAAATGAAAAATTAAACACATAAAAATAAAATGAGTAAATTAAGAAAAATATGAATCATTTTATTAATTAATAATCATTTAAAAAAATTAAAAAAATTAAAATTCATATATTTTGATAATAAATATTAATAAATATTATATATTAAATATATTTATATATATATATATTAATTGAATAAGTATAATATATATAAAATGGTAATTAAAAACATATTAATGTATTATTTTAATGTTGCTTCATTTTTCTATTTAACCTATATCAAATGTCATGGGTTGAATTTATTTCACGTATGTATATATATTAATGTATTCGTATATAAACATATAGACAAATATATTAACGCAATATATAGAAACACATACACCAAATATTTATGAAAATTTTCAAATTTTATTATATTTATAATTTCATTATAACATGGTACATTTAATATATATTATATTTTTAATCATTCATTTTTTTTTTCAATACTACAATTTCATTTTTAATGTTTTTTATTTTTTATCTTATTTTTGAATGTGATAATTTTCTATTATTTCTTTATATATATTTATTAACTATGTTTTAGTATTTTCAATATGTATTCATCCACTTAAATATATATATATATATCAATATTTTTTTTAATAACTTATATTTAATTAATAAAACTTATCTATTTTTCAAAATTTATATAGTGTACTCATTATGAATTATCCAATTTCACTCATTTTTAAAATGCGTGTATTTAAGATTATATAGCCATTAATAATGTTAAAAATATATTTTTAAATAAATATTTATCAATAAAATTTATAATTAATTATATCTATAAATGTATATTTACTATATTTCTAATTATAATAAATAAATAATTACTAATTTTTAAATATGTATTTATATAATTATATATATTTAAATAATTATAAAATTATAATAAAATTATTTAAAAATTCATAAAATTATAGTAAATATATTTAAATAATTTAAATTATAATACTTTTATGAGTGCAAAAAAAAGTTTTTAAAAGAGAAATTTATGAGTGCTAATCTGTTATCGCTGATAAATATGTCTTTTATCAGCGTGTTTTAGCACTGATAAAGTTTGAATTTTATTAGCACTAAAAAGGCACTGATAAATACGACTTTGATCAGTGCATTTAAATTTAGTGCTGATAAAAGGGATATTTATCATCGCTTTTCTGAAAGTGCTGTTAAAAGTGTCCATAATCTATTTAAACAAACACTAACCACAACTAAGTCTCTCGTGATTCATAAGATCATTCAAACTCTTATACTTCTAGTGATACTCCTCTACATTCCATCAGATTGATCAGGGCTAGAATCCAATGTATGTTATTTTATACTCTTCCTCTATCTTTAATTGGTGTTTTGGGATCCTCATTTTTCATTTTTACAAGGTTCTTAAACATCAAGAAACCTACATCTCTTATTGTTACTACTAAAATACAAAGAGTTTTGTTCTATTTATTCTTCTCCATTCATATGTATTTGAGTGTCCAACCCATTTGTCCCTAGAGACACACATAGATGGTTTACTCTACTACTCACATTAACAAGTAGACCTCTTACCCCCCCCCCCCTTAGTATTCTCATCATTTGAATAATGTAGGGTTCTATAATCTATGTTGTTTCCCAAATTTAGTCCATACAATATACCAGATAATAGCTTCTAAAGGCTTAATTATGATTTTTTAAGGATTAGGGGATACCAAGTTGTGGCCCCCAATTATGGGTGATGAACATATAGAAACCAAGGTAAGTGTAAAAATCATTAAAACATGTTTTGTTAATTTTAACGATTTATGTAAATTGTTAAACAATGAGATGGTTTATTTAGATTTATGATTTTGATGAATAATTTTTTATTGAATTAAAAAATATATTTACTTAATTAGTCATGTTTCAGAAATTATTTTAGTAATGCATGTTGTGAGAGTTTTTTTTAATTAATTAAATATTTTTATTAATATTTAACTATGGGTTACAAAGATTCGTGGGGAATTTCTTTGGTGAAAAAAGTATTCTAAAAAAAATTTAAAAATTTCTTATATTAGATAGAGTTAAGAAATCATTGGGTAAATATATTTAGAAATACACAGCAACATATAAGGATTTAATTTCACAAAAGTAAGCGAGCTATCCATGGTTGGGTAGTTGAAGTAGAAAACAATGAGAAGTGATTTATTGATAGATTTACTAATAAAAATAGAGAGATTATTAATTTGTAGGATAATAAATAATTTGAAAAGCCAACTAACATGGTGAATAGCCATAGAGAGAAAAAAAGGATTTAAATATTCTTTTAATGGATTGGATATTTATGTCCTATAAGTCATGTAATTTTATATCCATATCCAAAATGCAAAAAATAGAGACATGATCCCCCTATTGTAATTAACCCTTTGATTCATTCCATTTCCAAACCTATATTCTTCATTGATCACTATTTATTACTTGGTTAAGGCACCAACATACCTTCAGTGATCGAGGGTCCTTAATAAAATTTCTATGACTGATGGCTAGTGTAATATCCTTAAAGGGTATAATTCTTTGTTTTCTACTTATGTGTTATAAATCAAACATATTCCACTGAATCTTAAAGATGTATTACACTAAAACCATATTACAAGTATGCCATTGGTGTTTTTTTATTTCTATCCATTCAAATTTGTCCTAGAGATAAATTTTCCCTTGTTTAGGTTTTTTATCCCTTTAATGATCATAGGATGATACCATAAAACTCATATGTTGTATTAGAGACTTTTTCATCAAGGACACAATGTATTAATATATCATTTTCTTGAATAAATAAATGTCATATTGTATCTATGGTTCCTATTTGATTTTATTGTAATATATCGTAATAATAAATTTATAATTGCATGGAAAAGATTCATTTCATTTATAATAGTAAACAAATTCTAGATCAATACTAAGCATAGGTTTAAAAATTCACCCTTTAAAGGGAGGTATGCTATTGGATGGATCTTATGGTGGATTAAATTTTTTTCCAAAATTGGAAGGTGAGGAATCCTTAAGTAGATAGAAGTGATGGATAATGTAGGTGGGATGAGATTCATTTATTCAAAACCATTTGAGTGGAGGTATTCCAATTACTCTTCATTTGGGGAGACTTTTTGAGTGATTACATTAGTTTAGGATCCTAGGATACATTAATCCTTATATTATTTATTGTCTTGCATCTCCTGATGACAGATTAAACTCCTATTTCAAACTAGGCTTCCGCCCATTATGAAGAGATTGAAGGAAATCAAGCACTTGAGGATGGATTAAATAAAGGGAGTGAAGGTCATTTTTACTGTAGTATTGAAGTATTATATCTTTGTTCAAGATAGTAACAATTTTCAGGAAATATGGATGTAATTGTGGACTTTTAGTCATGGAGTGTATTTCATTTTTATTATTCAATTCAAATTAAATGTTTGACAACAAATTCAGAAAATGTATTCTAAAAATGTTGATATGTCAAATACTAAGAATGAATAGACCGATGATAATTAAAATATGGAATTATTTGGGGATCAATAACATGTTGATGAAAAAAATGAAAAAAAAGAATAATGCAGCATCACTGTTATGAATAAAATTATCAAGGCAAGAAGTTAGGGTATAGAATTTGAGGTTTCTTGGAATCAACGTGTCCATCTTATTGACCCCAAAAAAGTCAATGTTCATTAGTTATTTTGGGATTACAATGAGGATGAATGTTCTAATTGATATTAACTCATGGTGCCACATCCAACCTATAATGAAGAAAATCCTTTGGAATGATATAATGGTTATATTACAATATTTTTTCTCTATTTTACTAAATAATTATATAATGAAATGTTGATATAGTTTTCCTTATTCCTTGCAGGATTCATTTATTTTAGAATATTTCCTTAAGAAATTAGTCTTAATGGCCACTGCAAAATCCCATAGAGGATTCCAGACTCTTCCGATGAAGTTACATATTAGGGATGTTGATGTGAAAAAAAGACCAACCCACCACTTAGTTAAGCACACAATATAAAGTAGGAAACATGGATTTGTTTATACAATCATCGTAATAAGAAATCATTTCAGCTGAATTTTGGTCGATAATATATTATTTGACATTATTTATTTATCCAACTTTATTGAAACTTGTTACTTTGTGAATAAAAAAAATAGCGGTAAAAATAAATAACGTGCATCAAAACCAATATACCCCTATTGAAAAAGGAGGATGGGTACACTTCATTAGAGAATAAATTGGTATATATTTTAAATCAATAATAAAAGATTAATTATGTGATATGAAACAACATATGTTCCTTTATTTATATTCTAATTGACGAATCAAAATCTAAAGCCACTTCTATCCCACATCATGTGCTATGGGAGGGGGATTGGGTAAATAAATATGGTATATTAGTTGATGAAAAAAAAGAATTATGGGAAAAATGTGTAAGTATGAAATAATTGTAATTCATTATTATTTATTACAATATTACAAAATATAAATACGTTCATATTTTTTATATGGTTTAGACACTAGAATTAGAAACGACCATACCGGAAGAAAAGCATCATTCAGTAGAATTGAAGTAACCTGAACAATATAGCCGCATTAGAGGATTAGGTATTAGAGTCTCTCCTCGAAAATATTTTGAGAATATAAAACCACATGAAGATACATATAATATAGTGTAGTGAATTCAGTCACAAATATACTTACTACAAGATATTATTTTGTTTTCTAGTTTGGTAGACCAAGGTATAAGAAATGATCAAAGGAAACCGACGGTGGAGAAAAGATGCGCACATGAACAAAATGATCCCCCCACCATTGAGGGTAGTCATTCCCCACAACCAGATAACTTATCTGAATCAATCAATTTTTTCATTACTCTTTCTTATAAATGTCAATCAAACAACTTATGAAAGCATTACATTACTAAAATTCTACAGTGTATAGTTGTATGTTATTTTTTGATGTCAACACCCACATACCACTATGATGTGATGGGTATAATGCATAATATCCTAGAAGACTAGTTACATAATCAACCCTTCCCAAAAAATCACATGAGACTGGGGATTGGGATAGCTTATTATCCAACTGTTGAGTTGTCTGTTCCCCTCGATGGTTTGTATATTACAATGGTTGAAGCTACTTTTAGAGCTTTCATATCACAAACATCTAATCTTAAAATGATAAATGGGTTATATATTTTAAAAAATCATATTAAAAACATGTATCTAATGATGATAAAAGGTCTGAAGTGAGGTAAGATATTACAAATGAATAAATTATAGGAGAAATGAAATGTTGAATCAAGAAAATCTAGTGGATTAACTAAGAAAACAAAACTACCTTTTGAGAGTAGCTTCTCCGCACCACTTCTAGAGAAGTATTTATTTTCATTACAACTTCATAAAGTGGCCACATTTATAGATAAAAATATGTCTTATATTGATTATGAAGAAAACATATATGAATATTCCGTCACAGATGTAATTGGTATTGAGACTCTAACTGAGTTTCTCAAGCATGAATGGATGGCCATATTAGTTGTGAATACATACATAAGGTACTTTTTCATAATACTTCTATCTAAACAGTAAGCTGAATATTTTTATCAAAGTTGATAACTATTCATATTTTGTATATGTGTATATATTAAAACTATATAAAGGAAAGATCATGAAAATCACAATTAGGATTCATTAATCCATGTATCATATCTATGCGAGAAATTACATTGAATAATAAAGAAATGTAGAATAAAAAAGGCGAGTTACTCATAGAATTTAATAAAAAATCATCAAATGATAGACACTTTTTGATACCTACAACGTAAAGGTAAAACGGTATGTTCTAATCACATAAAATATATTTTTATTTTTTAATTACATAATTTCTTTTTTTAGGAAGCACTAGATGCTGATAATAGTCATCATAGACACCACACATATTTCTTTTTTTTGAATATATAATACAGTACAGTCAACATTTTATAGATGAACATCAAATTATATGATAGTCCTATGTTTTAATGAATGTTTTGTTATGATAGGGTGGTCATTATATATAGGATATATCAGCGCATGATGTCGGTGTCTAAAAAGCTAAAGACTATGGATTACTACAACTAGAAGAAAATTATTGTATATAAAGAAATATATATCTATCAAAACATTTCCAAAGAATTTACTTATTTTTGTCAATATGTCTACACTGTCTAAAATAAGATAATGCAATAGATTGTGGATGTTGTATTTGAAAATTTATGAGAGAAATCATAAAGCATGAAAGGACCAACATCCCCCAATAGTTACTTTCTGAATTTAATCAAAATTTCATTACATATATTTCATAGTTATTTAATTTTCTATATTTTCTCAGTAATATCAAGATTACTGACAAATGAGTTACTAAAAAGAAGAAATCAATTTGATTAGATGTGAGTGGGAAATGTACTTTTTGTCATAATTTATTCCTAAAATAAATTTAGGTGATTACCTTTTATATCTATGATCTTGCATGAGTTATGACCTTAAAACAATTATTGGGGTGTGAACAACTAGTGTTAGAATGCTTATATATTATTTTTGATATCTTTCTCAAAGAGAAGAGTAATAGAAGAAATCAATTTTACTAGAAGTAATGACCTACGAACAATAAAATTGGTGGGAAAATGGTGAGGTGGAGGTAGAGGGGAAGGGGAAGGAAGAGGCAGAGGCGTAGTTGGAGTCGTAGTCAGAGACCGACGTGGAGGTGTTGTTAAAGGCGATGATCAAGTCAGATGAGGATTAGAAGTGGTGCCTTGAAAACAATAAAATTTTTGGAAAGTGAAATAGAATAAGGATCATACAACGATAGTGTCTGTGAAATTTTTTTTTAAAATTCCACATAAAATACGATCCATTTTGCATCTTTCTAGTTTAAATTGACATTTTAGTAAAAAACACACTTGGGATACTCAAAAATGAGAAAACACATTCATATTGTTATGTTAATTTAGGAAAATGATCCATACATCATTTTTGATGTGTAGGGATCAACCACACCTCAATCTGACACACGGTGTGACCGATATTACTCCCAGTATCTGTTATCAGTTTTAAGTTGACATTTTAATACAAAAACTATCACTCACTAAAAACAAAGCAATCACACTCACATTGTATTGATAATTTGGAAAAATGATTAATAATTCATTTTTGATGTGTATGAATCAACCTCATGTCAAACCCACACATGATTCCACCTCTATGGATCAAATTGCGTGTTTCCAGTTTGAAATGGCATTTTACTTAAAAAACATGCATGGCGCCCTCAAAAATGAGGAAACACATTCCAGTTGTTTTGATACTTTAGTAAAAGGATCCATGAGTCATTTGAAACGTTTATAATTCATCTGTGCATCAATCTGATGCATGGTGTGACCTTCATGAATCCAAGTGCATCTTTTTATTCAAAATTGACAATTATTTTAGTGAAGAAAACTAAAATTCTAGAAACTAAGATAACACATTCATATTGTTTTGGTACTTTTGGAAAATGATCCCTACATCACTTGTGACATATAGGGATTATCTTAACCTCAATTTGATGCCCATTGTGACTAGTTTGAATCCGAGTGCAACTTATTATTCAAAACTAACATTAATTTTAATAAAAAAACAATTAACATAATCCAAACTAAGAAAACACATTATCATTATTTTGTTAATTTAGGAAAATTATCCATATTCAATTCGTGACATTTAGAGATCATACACACCACAATTTTATGCACGGTGTGACTGGTATGACTCAATGTGTTTGTTATCTGTTTAAAATTGACATTTTCATACAAAAAAGCGTCAATCACTAAAAACCAAGAAAACACGCTTGTATTGTCTTGATAATTTTGGACATGGATTAACAATTCATTTGTGACATGTATATGTTTGTCTCATGTGAAACCCACACATGATACCACCTACATGTCTCAAAGTGTGTGTTTCCTGTTTAAAATGACATTTTAGTAAAAAAATATATAGCATACTCAAAACTAAGGAAACACATTATGATTGGTTTGATTCATTAGTACACTTATCCATGATTCCTTTGGGATATGTGGTATTTATTTTCACCTCAATCCGACACCCAGTTTGATTGGTATGACTCAAAGTGTGTCTTTAATTTTATTGAAAAACTAACTGACATACGCAATACCCAAAAAAAATTCAGATTGTTTTATTACATTAGAACAGTGATCCATACATCACTTTCGATTTTTAGGGATCATCCACAAATCAATCCAATGCATGGTGTGACCGGTATAACTCCAAGTTCATCTTTTTATTCAAAACTGACATTATTTTTAATTAAAAAACAACTAAAATACTCATAAATGAGAAAACACATTATGATAGTTTTGGTACTATATGAATATGATCCATAAATAATTTTTGATGTGAAGGGATCATCCACACCTCAATTCAACACACCTTTTGACTGGTATTTCTCCAAGCACACCTTTTTATTCAAAATGTTCATTAATTTTTGTAAAAAAACAAC
Organism: Viscum album; assembly: GCA_963277665.1. Lineage (NCBI taxonomy): Eukaryota > Viridiplantae > Streptophyta > Magnoliopsida > Santalales > Viscaceae > Viscum > Viscum album. Next base: position 780,586,331 of record OY728161.1, read on the forward strand.
ATACATACTCTATAATAGTTTTTTATTTTTCCTGTATTTGTTATAGAAATTATATTACATTTAAATTCAGTATTTGTATCTTATTTTGGTAATTTTTGTTAATGTTTCTACTGATGCAGTTTTATGTTGCAGCACACTACACTTGTTTTTGGTGATGTAGTGTGATGAAACATCACACTACAATTTTCACCTTTATTAGTACTAATAAAAGCACTGGTAAATGTATGATTTATCAATGATTTAAGAGGCACTTATAAAGCTACCCTTTATCAGTGCTTCAAAAATCACTGATAAAGGACTACTTTATCAACACTTATATAGGTGGTGATAAATTCTATCTTTATCATCACATTGAGAAGTGATAATAAATCATACTTTTATCAGTGCAAAGAAAATCCCTGATAAAGAGTATATTTATCAGCTCTATATAAAAGCACTGATAAATGGGGTCTTTTATTAGCACTTTAGAAAGTGATGCTAAAAGTATGATTTATCAGAACTTTTATTTCCCCTGATAAATATACCCTTTATCAATTTCTTTATATCACCGATATCCATGGAATTTTAACTGCGCTAAGGTAGTTATCGCTTTTTTAGTTCTGATAAAGGCTTATTCTAGCATTTCTAAAGGCACATTTTATAGTAGTGCTGCTAGAAACACGGTCAACCAAACAGGTGACTACAATAGAGAACCACTAACTCCTGGTCTCTTAAAACATGGATTACAAGTATTTTAGCATGACATGAAAACTAATTTTATTTATTCAGTGAAATCGATATCTCATATCACAGTTCAACAGGAAAATATATAATACATGGAAAATAGATATGACCCTATCATGAATAATGCATGTCAATATATCCTTATGTGCCTATTATGATGAATGCATTCTTATCTCACTCCATATCAGTCCATGAGTATAATATCAAGAAACAATATCATCATTAAAAAATTATAGGTCCACTAGGTCAGATTGCCTGAGAGGGGGGTGAATCACGGTATGAATATTTAAAACGACTTCCCCATTTGATCTTGTTTCACAATTAAACAAAACTCTCTTCTCTATCTTTTCTACATCATAGTATGGAAAAAATTAAAACATATAAGAGGAACAATAATTTTACTTGGTTCACAGTCACTGGGCTACATTCAAAGGGAATACATCTGAAATGTTTCGATGTACCAAATACAAAAAAATCAAACTTCTTTTTAGAAATTATGTATTAGATTCATTATCAATCCTAGTTTAGGACTACTCACAAATTGAAAGCTCACTGATCTCTCAACTGATGTGTGCTCACTGCTTCTCCATAATATCCACCCATAGTTTATTGACCTGCAGGTATCATCATTATCAATAATGAATAAATCCTCTACTGTATGTAGATTCTCTATTGATGTTCCCCACTACAAGAAAATCAGGTCATAGCAGCAGTTTAAACCGCCGCCTTATTCTGTTGTGGTAGTTTTATAAAACAGGCGCTAAATTGGGTGTCATTGTACAATACGTGGCAGTTTATTTAATTTAGTAGTGGTTTTTGGTAACCTTAGTAGTAAACACATTTCATGGTTGTTTTACGAGAAAATATGAATTCTTTTCGGAGGTACTTTAATCCACCACTAAAAAAAATTATTTTATTTGGGAAAAAGGCCTCAAAAACCACTCAATCCGCCGCGATATGGTAATGAAAAATGAGAAATGTTTAGTGGCGGTTCAAACTGCCGCTATAAAAAAGCCAAAAAATTTCACAATAACAACTGCGAAATCAAAAATAACCACTGATAAAATTATACTTTTCATGTATGTAGTGGCAGTTGTAACCGCCACTGATAGTACGATACCAAATTATAGCGGTGGTTTGAATCACTGTGAAATATGATCCATTTACATAGAGGCAGTTCAAACTACCACTAAAGGTAGATTTAAAAAAAATTACTGCAGATTCTGCAGCCCCAGTACCACGAACCTGAAATCATGTAAACATGTAATCCAAAAAAAATAAACTTCCAAACATTCAATAATTTAAACTGGAAATCATTCAACAAACAAAAATTAAAACTAATGATTTCATAAAAAACAAAAATAAAACCTATAAGACAAAAAACATGGAATCCTCATTCTAATATACAATAATTCTACAACATTAGATATTCTTAAACATGATATATCCATGCTTAAAATCCTACAATATTACAAACTTCATTACTGAAAACAAAAAATGTGTAAATATCCAACCATTAGACTAAAAATAAAAACATATGAAATCATCAAATTTCAAAGCCTACAACCTGGAAACTGGAAAAATCTTAAATATGAAATCTATAAATTTTAAAATATGAAAATTGGATAAGATATTTCAAAAAATTTGATAAACTATAATTCATGTGAGCATATGAATTTAAAATATGTAAAAAACTTCTTATAAACACGAAAACATGAAAAGTTCAAAACTGAACACTATAAATGTAGAAAAACTGAAACATATAACATGAAATCCAATAAAACTTTAACTTAAAAAAATGTATAACATGTTAAATAAAAACAAAAAATTCAAAAACTATGAAACTAGATACCTACAAACATACAAACCTGAAAAACATTAATCCTAATACTTACAAAATAGTAAACATAGAAACAAGAAACTTTTAATAAGAAACACTGAAACAATTAAAACTGTAGCTTTAAAACATCTATACTATCAATCCTCTAACCTATAAACCTATAAACCTATGAATTTTTAATCCAACAAACTTTAAAACTTGAATGTATAAAATTTATGTGCCTATGAGACTAAAAACATTAAACATTCTAATTTTCAACATAAAATCCCACTAAAATACATAAGTATAAACATACAATGTCATATCTTATCAATAAGAGGATAAGACACATCCCTTCTCCATGGTGAAACTATTCATAAAAATATATAACCACTAAAAACTCCACCATTAGACACTATGTTGAAGCCATCATCTCTATGATAATCCAATGATGATTTTAGAAATAGAATCAAATACCTACTTCTAATCCTCTACAGATTATATATAACAACCTATAAATTTTTTCCCATATTATTATATGATCGATAAATATAAATATCTATTAATACAACATAAGGATTGTAAATTCCTAGTGTCATTGGAAGACGAAGTTCATAATACCTAAAAGGAAACATGAGAAATCAAGAAAATGTTAGGCTATGAAAATGTTTGGTGACTAATCTTTTCCACACATGATACATATATAAATACTATTACCAGCCCCCTATCCACTAATCACTATGTGATGGTGAACACGACTCATCACCCTCTCCACATCCACCTTTACTTCCAGCTACCTACACCTGTAAGAACATGATATTTAAAATAAAATACTATTGTATATTTATATTTAAACATAAAACCAATAAATGTTTGAAAACTAAATGATTTTTAGTTTTTGTGATTTACCTTATCACCACCAGTCAATGAAATACCATGTGGGATAGATCCTCTCATCTTCTGATATAAATCAATCAATGTTTTTTCCAAAGCAGATATCTGAGTCCCCTATTCCTAAACTGTGTTTTGTAGAGAAGCAATATCTCTATGAGCATCTCGGGGTATAAACTGACTAAAACAAAGAGTTGATGCAGCTATAATCCCCAGTGACCTGCCAAAGACCTCAGATGGTATTGGACCCAAACCCATCCCACACACTTGACCACGATGATCCTTCCCAAGGAATTTACCAACTGGGTTATCCAGGGAGACTGAGTAGGACTTCGTGAGAATGGCATCCCATAGTTCTTTAGTTTTTACCTATAAATAAAATATCAGTCATATTAGAAACAATATATATTAAAATAGTGACAACTGATAATATGTTATTAAAATGAAAAATGAGTTCATACCCAAACATCTTTGGTACGGTCGTTAACAAAACATCCATCTGATTTTTTTGAACATTGAAACACACTTCTGTTCGGGATACCTGGTACCCTAAATTCTGTGACTTTATGAAACAAAGATAAATCAACAATTTACTATCTTAAATATATAATATTTTATTAAAAATATTTAAATTAATGAAAATATTACCAGAGTAGATCGGTTTCTAGAAAAAATATTTGACCCCACAGTGTGAGGGGTGACTTTCTTAGCCCGACAAAATTCCTTCTTCCTTGAAAGATCATGAAATAAATAAAATGTAATTTAATAGTAATATATTCAATTTCATCTCCTTTTCACATACATGTATAAATGTGAAATTAGATTAATATAATAATATATATTTAAATACCATATGTTTTTCATCACGATGTTTATCAACAAAAACATTCCATTTCTCATTGGGTATCCCATCGGGTATATTTTCATACATCTATTGGGTGGTCGATGAATTATCGTTGACATCACTCCACAATCTCCATTTAAATGCTTTCCATTCCTTGCCCAGATTTTTCAAAACCCACTTTTTTGCTAGAACATCAGTAACTGTAAAGTCGAATAACATCTATAAACATAAATTAATTTTGAAATTATTATAATTTAAAAACATAATAACATTCAATTAAAACATAATATATTAAAATTACCTTCATTTGGGAATCAAAAACATCATTTTCAAATTTTAAGGAATATTCCTCCAACATTAATATGTAATAGAAGAGAAAACAACACCATAGACTGATGGCCTAGAATCTGGCCTAGTAATCCCACAACGTCCTCGGTTGGGACCCCATAGAAATCTAATGGGATAACTATATTCTTTTCGGTCAGATTCCATACATCAAAACATTTTATATTTTACTCCATACACACATTATTTACATATTTTATGAATAAACAGTTTGTATAAAAAATATAAATAAATTTATTCATATTAAAATTTGTACCTATAGTAGTCACTATCCAGTATCCTCATGAATAACTATAAGTGGTGACCCACTCCCTCACTCCCAAGGATCCTGAAAGGGAAGACAATGACTGAGCAGCTGAAGGGATGCTCACGGAGGGTGTGAGAAATGGTGTAGGGGGAGATGGTGTAGGGGGAAGGTGGATTGTGTCTCAGATTCCACAGGGAGGGAGACAAATGGATCGTCATCTGTTGGTTTAGTCAATGAAAAAATGTTATTCTATCTCCTTATCATTCATGTAATTTGATAAAATAAAATTATGTTCAGAACATATATTTCAAAAAAATTATGCAGAAAAAAATTACAAATGATAAAAGATGCACATTACTAACAAAAAAAATATATATAATAGTTGAAATAAATTTTTAAATTTTAATTATTTCCATAATTTTTGAGTTTAAACACTTTTTTATATTCCAGTCAAGAAACACATAGAAATTTATTTATCCAATTAATGTCCGACTACATTAATAAATTCAATGTCATCATTCTCTCAATAAATTTAATCCTTAAATACAATTTATTGGAAGAAAATTTGAGAATACGAAAATGGTTTATTGTTTGATGAAGAGGTAATTGTGTTCATGAGGAATTTTGATTTTTGTCCTGTGGAACAGATGATGTTATGTCATCAAATGTAAATGGGAAAGCTGTTATGACTTCATTAGTGGATTTTGTTGAGATACATCATTTTCCCCATGATGTGATGAAAAATTTTAGTTATACATCGACTATTACATGTACGATATGACCAAAATAGTTTTTTAAATTCAATTTTAGAACCTCTATCTTTGAGAATAAGCTAATGAAAGATTTAGACCATGAGTGGACGGTTCTGTGTATGTTTGTTCATACTATGATTTCCCAGAGATATTGACAAATAGAGAAGTTATTGTTTCAGGATATGTATGTCTTATATATATTGATCAATAATCTAAATATGAACCTTCCAAGATACATGATGTCGTTTAGGCATAATTGTTTCAAAGGAAAATAAAAAATGAATTATTACCCATATTGTATGTTGATCGACCTGGTTTTAATGAAAAGATAAGTGTATATAAATTAGAGAGCTGTAGTAAAATTTCATAAGACTAATAAAATATTTTTCATTCTATTGAAGACTATTGGATAATACCTGGATGCCAATTCAAACTATTTGAATCATGTTGGAATGGATGGTTTGTCTCAGGGGGCTGCCATCTCTAAACTCCCCACCTAGGGACATTTGACCTCCTGAGATGGTGACTACTAGAGAGGTTCACGAATCATATGTGGCTAGAGAAAAAACTTAGTTTCCATAGGTCAATCCTCCAGTGTAAGAGGTTGTTCAGAGTCAAGGATTTGGAGTAATTGAATCCACTAAAGTTGTTCATTATATTTAACTATTTGTTGATACAACTATTTTATTTCCTAAAGAAAGGCCTATTGAGATGGTTCCTATTGTTTTAGTTGTTGAATAAAGACCTAGATCTACATTTGATCATCAGTCAGGGTATCCAATTCTTCTTGGACCACCTTCCAGTGGAGATAGAGTCATTGATGTTGGTATAGAGACTATTGACCATTCTCATACACCCCATATGTCATCACCACCTCTAGTGCATAAGGATTCCCCATCGCTGAGTAAAAGATTATATAGTTTTTAAATGAAATCCTTTTCTCCTACCTTGTTAACTGAATTTTATAATATCATAAGATATTATAATAAATGGAAATAAGAGATGAGATCCTCAAAGGATAAGATCAAGGAACTAAAGGTGAGTTGTTTTTATATCCTTTTTAAAATATTAAAAAACAACATTTATATTTATAAGAAATATGTCATTCAATGTAACATAAATTTATTCAAGATACATTAAGGGGTATATTTCATAACACTCCATCACCTCTACAGATCATGATTCTAAGAAAACTGAAGTTGGAAACTCTGAAATCCCTTTTTTCATCTCACCTATTTCCTTTCGCGATGCTTTAAAGGGAGTTGATCTGAGAGATGAAAAGGAATGAAAACAACCACTATTCCGAAATCTCGATGATGGGGGATTCTTAGTCGATGCAGATCCAGAATCCCTCATTCAAAGAGAGCAGCTGTGAAAATACTCGATTCTTGGCCGAATGTCACACAATAAAGGAGACCGGCCCTGGTCTCTACTCGAACTAAAGAACCGGATTGCACATTGATGGGGCTTTTATAAATGGAAGATGGTTCCTATAGGTAAAGGATATTTTCACATCCTATCCAGCACACAAGACGAGCTTGATCAGGTATGGGAACTTGGAAATTTGCATCTTAAGCCAGGCTTTCTTAGGATTTCGGATTGTGATTCTTATTTTAACCCTTTTACTCACAAAAATTCCATGGCACATGTTTGGGTTAGAATTCCTGGACTTAATTGGTTTTACTGGAACCCGGAGATCTTGAATGATATAGCTTCCTTCATAGGACCCCCTTTCAAAATAGACCATAGAAAATTGAATGGTGATATTGGTTTATATGATAGATTAATGGTTGAGGTCATCATAGCCAGTGATTTACCAAATACTATTTGATTCAACACACCTACTAATAGATTTGAACTCAACATTGAGTATGAAAAGAAACCTCACTTCTGTTATGTATGAAAAATGATTGGACATAACTTTTCTACATGCAGGGTGGTTAGGAAACAAATGGATCCTCCAATTAACAATGACTGGAAAGAGGTTAATTATGGTTAAAAAATATCACTGATGAAACTGAACACTCCAAAAAAAAATCAAGACATTTGGGTTAAAAAAGCCAAATGTTCCTACTTCCCTTGAAGTTAAATCTTGGGGTATCTTAGTTGATGAAGAAGAAGCCTTACATAAGAATGAAAATTCTGCCTTGGGATTAGAAGCAATAGTCGATGGGGATGTTGGAACTGATAATAATTCCCCCACTATCCCCAACACATCTCATATTGCTTCTACACCAGAAACTTTCATCTTACATGAAAATGTTAGTAAGGACTTGGAGGTCTTACCTCATTCGGCTCAAGATGATACTTCTGACGTTTCCATCAATGTGCAAATTGAAAAGGAGAAGATGAAAAACCCAGGTAACCATGTTTTAGAGATTTCTGTTGCAAATTCTGCAACCTCTAATTCTGAAATACCTATTTCAGAGCATCACTTACCTATTTCTAGTGTTGTTTCTCCAAATTTTGTTCACGATCGTTCATGTGCACATGACACTATTACACAACCTGATTCTGTTTCAGCTATTAATGAAGTACCAAATCCTTTGGCTGACAAACATTCTGTTACACAGTTGAATTCACAGGATGAACAATAAATTCCTTAGCCGCTGTTACTACCACACATGTTGCACATAACTTGTCTCTACTTGTATCTGCTGTCTCAGTTCTTGTTCATGATCCTGCTCAAGATACTACGTCCGGTTTGGTTAGCAGGGCGGTGTACAACCTACCTATTGACAAACAAAAATTTGCCCCTAATTTTAATTCCACTTCTGATCCACAGAATCTTGAGGATATAAGTTCTGTTTTATTTGAAAACAATACGAAACATTCATCATTTTCGGATTCCGTCAAGGTAGGGGCTATGCCTCAATCCTTTTCGGAACAATATACTTTTCCTGTAGCTGTTTCCATGGCCAGTTCTTTCACTTCTGCGATGGATAACCCAGCTCACATTACTCAAAATTTGTTTCAGTCTCTGAATGATCAGTTAGCTATTCATGGACCTACGTGAGAACACTCACTGGACATGTTTGAAATTATGCATTCTTCGGCCTCTTCTCTAAATCATAATTCTAATCTGAAATTAGATGACTTGCAAAATTCTGGAAACCTGGAGACCAAGAAAAACCCTTTATCCTCCCCAATGGTCACGAGATTTCAAGGGATGAAAGAACTTGGGAAGTCAAAAAACAAGAAGGGTTCTAACCCAAACGCCAATTAGTAATGAATTTTCTATATTGGAACTATCAAGGTGTTGCTAATCAAGACACCTCCATCACTATTAGGAGGTTCATAAAAAATCACAAACGTCTTCTTTTTTATATTTCTGAATATAAAGTCACCTTCAAAATGAACTTATTGAGATTTAGTTCTCTCAATTACAATTTTATAGGCTCTTGGAAAAGAGATCCTCACTCTGATTCTATGTGGATTTTCTATCATATCTCTTTGAAAAATGTCAACATTTTTACAATCTCTGATCAGCATCTCACCTGTGACGTTCTGTGGAATGATCTCCATACTTTTTGTACGCTGGTTTATTCTAAGAATAGATACCAAGATAGAAGAGTCTTATGGAATGATATTCTTTATTTGGATAAATGTATTCAATTTCCTTGGGTTGTTATGGGTTATATCAATGATATCCTCAGCCCTTGTGAAAAGATTGGACCCTCTCACCTTTCCATATCCTCTAGGGAATTCAGAACTACTATTGAAGACTACAATCTTTTTGAAATCAATATTTCTGGTGCTAAATTTACTTGGTACAGAAAACACCATAATAAAACGGTTTCTAGTAAGCATGATAGGGACTTCGTCAATATGAAGGCTCTTGATAACTGGGATAACATTTCCAGTGTTACACCCCCTAGGATCAACTCTGTCCATCATCCCATCCTTGTTAGCTTTCTTATAAATGATAAAAAATCTTCCCTTCCTTTTAAATTTAATAATTCTTGGTCATCAAACTCTGATTGTGTTTCTTTCATTTCTGACATCTGGAATTCTATGAAACATCAACAAGACTCTTTTTCCTATATGCACAAATTGAAAAATCTCAAATAGGCCCTCAAAGGATGGTGCAAATCATCAAATTCTCAAATTGATCTAGATATCTCTTTAATTGAGAAGGAACATAGTCGTCTCCAAACTCAAAACACCAACTCTGATTTCAACTTGGATCGTCAATTGGTAGTTAATATCTCCATCAAACTTAATTCCTTGATTAATTTCAAAGATAATATTAGCTAACATGTGTTCAGGACTAAATGACTTTCTGATGGAGACCGTAATACCAAATTCTACAATTTCCTTCAAAGAATTAGAAAGTTCAATATTCATCTTTTCAAACATTATAATAATGGAGTGATCATTGACTCTGAAGTGGCCATCAAAGATCACGTAACCTTGTACTTTTTTAACATTTTTAATTGTCTAGGTATAAACACTGCTCTTAAACTTGATATTATTCCTCTATTGGTAGATGAAAGGGATATTGATTTGCTTCTGGGCACTCCTCTTGACCATGAAATCAAAGACACTGTCTTTGGTCTTAATCTAGACTGTGCTCCTGGTCCGGACGGGTTCAATAATGTATTTTTCCAGAATCATTGGGACATAATCCAAAAAGATGTTTGTAACCTTGTTAAGAGATTTTTCACTCGTGGATTACCCCCACATGGAATCAATGCTAAATTCTTAACCTTAATACCTAAGGTCGAGAATGAATCTGAGATCCATCAATTCAGACAAATTGCTCTTATGAACACAATTTTTAATATCATAAACAAAATCATTGCAAATAGACTTTCTCCTATTTCCAATAGAATTGTTTCTTGGAATTAGTTTGGATTTATTAAAGGAAGATCCATTCAATATTGTATTTGTCTTGCCTGTGAATGCTTTAACAGTTTAAACAAAAAATATAGAGGGGGATGGGTGGTAATCAAGCTGGATATCACAAAATCTTTTGACACCATTGATTGGAATTTCATCTTTAAAGTTCTAAAAAGCGTTGGATTTCAAGATCTTTTCATTGGAAGGATTAGGCCTTTATTTCATTCTGATTATATTTCTATCCTTATTAATGGCTCTCCTAGAGGTTTTTTTAATTGTTCTAATGGTGTCAGACAGGGTGAAACTTTTTTTTCTATTCTTTTTGTTATTTCTGAGGATTATCTTAGTAGGCTCCTCAGAAATTTGGTTGATCAAAGTAAGCTTAAACCTATACAAGTTGCTATAAAGATTAATGCCCCTATCCACTTTTTATATGCTGATGACATTATCCTGTTTCTTAAAGGGGATCAAAAGAATATTTATACTCTTAAGAAATCTATTGCTCATTACGAAGTGGTTTGTGGCCAAGCGATCTCTTGAAATAAATAATTCATTTTCTTTGGTAAGAACTTTTCTGTTGGAAGGAAAGCTATCATTACCACTTATTTGGGAATTAAATAGGGTCTCTTACCTTTCACTTATTTGAGAGTACCAATTTTTTGGGGGAGACCCAAAGCCAGCTATTTTGCTAATGTTATTGATCAGATTATAAACCAACTTTCCAATTGGAAAGGGAAATCTCTCTCCATGTCTGGGAGAATTTTCTTGGTCAAATCAACCATTGTCTCCAAAATGGTCTACTCCCTCATTATTTATAAATGGCCTGTTGGTATTCTTAATAAAATTAATACTTATATTAAAATTTTCATTTGGACTGGAAGTATTCTTGAAAGGAATCTTGTCACTATACCTTGGAATTCTTGTTGTCGACCTCTTGATAAAGGTGGGATTGGTATAAAAAATTTAAAGATTTTCAATGATGCTCTTCAGGCCCGTCTCACTTGGCACATTATTAATCCCTCTACTAATGCTACAAATTTATGTATCATAGATTTATTTCTATGATTTTAAAAGGGAATTTTAATTTCATTAATTCTTCCATCTGGCCATCTATTAGGGACACATATCATAAGATCATAGACAAATCTAGATGGATGGTTAGTGCCGATTCTTTAATTAACTTCTGGTGTGGAAAATGGTATGATAACCCCTTGATAACATTGTTACCTACTAGTCACATTCCTCAGGACACTAATCAATCTATAAATGATGTTCTTCAATTTCATCGACATGATCTCCCTGATAATATTTTACAGATCATTGATAATCACTCTTTTTCCCATGATGGTGGCTTCCTTGTTTGGGTACCTGCCCCAAATGGCATTCTTGACTCTAAAAGTTTTTATAAGAAGAATTTTTCTCATATTGAATCATGTCATCTTTGGGTGAGATAGTTTAACTAAACCTGGATAAAACCCTCTAGGCTCACTCTAATTTGGCGTCTTGCCCATAATAGATTGCCTACGAATACTTTTCTTAAAAAAATTGGCATCCAACTTTGTTCTAAATTTCGCCTGTGTAACCAACACATGGAAGATGCATATCATCTTTTACTGTCTTGTGCGACAGCCACTGCCTTATGGAATTTTTTTTTTGATTTATTCAACTGCAGATGGTCTTTTACCGATTCTATTTCTGTGTTTATTAAAAACTGCACTAGATATGAGCTTTCCTTGTAGATCAAAAAAATCTTACTGGAGGCAGTGGTAGAACTCATCCATGTGATTTGGTACGTTATAAATGACCTTATTAATAATAATCACACTTTTAATCTCAATGCAAGAAAATCTCGGATTCTTGTCGCGATCCAGGAAGCTGTTTTCATTCAAAAAGATTGCTGCAACAACTCTGTTTGAGACATTGAGATTCTTCGCCGCCTCTGAGTTCCTGGCATTTACCCAAAGCCCAAACGCACCTTCGAGGTATTCTGATAGGAACTAATGCCGGGATGGATCAATGTCAATGTTGATGGTGCTTCCAATGGAATCCCAGGCCCTGCCAGTTGCAGAGCTATTTTCAGAGATTCTGCTGGTCAGTGTTAGGGATGTTTCTACATCGGATGTGGTCATTCGTCATCACTGGAGGCGGAACTGTTGGGTGTCATCCACGATGTTGACTTTGCATTTCAAAGAGGTTGGAGGAAGTTATGGATTGAGAGTGAATCAACCACTATCATTCATGCCATCTGGAATGGAAGAATTCATCTGGCCTGGAAGCATACTACTCGTTGGATGGACTGCCTTAACTCGCTTCATTGGATTGATTTTATAGCTACCCATACTTAACGTGAAGCGAATTCTATTGATGATTATCTAGCCAACAAAGGATTTCACTAGCGCATGACTCAGATGAACTCCCTGCCTACATATTTATTTGAGTTTTTTGATAGAGATTGTAAAAAAATCCCCTATTTTAGACTATTGTAAATTATTTGTTTTTAAATATATTGTGCTTTGGTCATTGAACAAAGCATTACCTTTAAAAAAGATATCCATAAATTATATAATAATTAATCCATTTTGAATAATTTCATTCATATAATTAATTAATAGTATAGTTATTTTATAATGAATAATATGGATAATCCTACCTAAAATCATTAAACATAAATACAATGGTTTTTATTCTAGTCATGATGGAATGATAAACCATTAAACCACCATAATGACCCCTAAAATAATGAAACATAGAAACTATATCCATATTATAGGAATAAAATATTAAAATTGTGATGATGAAGTACCTTGATGAAGGGAGGAAGAGGTGTTTTTCAAATTTACTTAAGTGTTATCTCCAAGCATAAAAATACACTATTAATGAAACCAAAAGAAAATGGTTTACACGAAGGGGATATTCCTATGTGTCCTATAATTGTTCAATAGTAATGAAGATACCATAATAGTTTTTTAAATTGAGAAAGGTAAAAGAGAAAAAATAAACAGTTTTAAATTTGAATCATGCACACTATTTTGTCATTTGATTTGGGATAATATAACCCACCATGCAATGTTATTAGTTATTAGTTTTCACTAACATGGTTTGGAGACACAATTATTTCTACGAGTAGAAATTCCATATTTATACAATTCAATAATATTTCATCCAACTTAGGATTATGCTACATTTTAACTCATAAAGTTTTAACCCAATACTAAAAATAAACATTAAATCATTCTATATAAGAATAGTCAGTCAAATTGCTGATACCCACATGCAAACCATGTGACATTATATTTTCCCAATATATGGAATATTCCAAACTCAAAATTATCTAATTCAATAAAAATCAATAATGAAATAAAATAATATGAATATATTACATTGGGGAATCATAGGAAATAACATGAATATTTTAACATAATGTATAATGAGCTACAGATCATGTGTGGAGAATAAGGGTGGGTTATAAGATGAATCTTTCAGGTTATGAAAATCATGGATCAATTGAACTACATCAAAACTATATTCATGAATATAGTAATGTTATAAATCAGTTATCATCCTAAAATTATTTTACTGTAGAGAATACCGACCCCAGTGGAGGATTCGAGGGGTGGAGAAGCGGTGGCGAGGCGCGGTGAAGCACGGCGAGGGGCAGCGAGGTGCGGTAAGGCGCAACAAGGGTGGTGAGGTGCAGCAAGGGAAACGACGGGCTGTGACAGGGCTGGTAGGTATTCAGGGATTTGGGGGAGTTGGGGGTGTTAGGGGAGGGAGAGAGTGTCATGGTTATCACAATATTTAATATTTTAGCGGTAGTTTTTTAGAAACCACCACAAAATAATTTTAATGAATTATTTGAGGCTGTTTAATAAATTGATTCTAAACTATCAGTTTGGTGCCGTTCCACTTTCATCCACTAATGAATACCACTTTACAATGGGTGTACCAGGAAAATAAAAAACTTTAGTGAATCCCTTAATGTGTCTTACATGCATGTTTTATGAATTGCGTACAAGATTTCACTTTTGTTTTGAAACACCTCTTGCATGCAACATCAATCTTATGCGCAACTCAAATCTTACCCACCACATATTTAGCATGTGTGGAACTCTAAATCATTCACACAACAACATTTTTTAATTCTTCATAGGTGATCTTGAGCACGAATTATCTCTACGCCTTGTGATATCTCAAATGTGGGGGGTCACCTCTTATTTATAGGCAATACTGACCCTCACATGGACAATTTACCATGTCACGCAAGAATCCTTCTATGCATGAAAAACTGCATTTGAAGTTTCCTTGGCACCTAAACCTCTTTCATGAAAACTCATATTTCATGCATGTTATGCCTTTCTATTTTTCTTTATTATGATCTTGAAACATGCCTTGCATGTAAGTTTCCAAATAACCTTCAAACTTGCGTGAAAGACCAATAATTTGTGCACATTAAGGATCTTTCACACACCTTCATTTTCCAAAAACACATGTATTCATATCAATATTTTCAGGCCCAATAATTTTTATACCTCCTCCAGATCGTCCATTAATTTTTCATGGTTCTTTGTCAATGTAGGTTGTTATCAATAACTCTAGAACTCGATAACTTACCATGGAAACCCTTTTTTCAATAAAAAACACACTTTGTCAACAAACTCAATATCCTAAAATATGGTTCAATGTTACCTTGAGGTATTTTTTCCCAAAAATATCCCCCTTTGTGTTTGTTGAAAACTATTTTAAAAGTTGATACCTCTTTATAAATTCATCCATCTTCTACCACTATTCTCTTCATGTGATTCATATAGCAATAAAATAATTACTCAACACACACTCTAAGCCCACATGAGAAATGATTGGAATAAGAAACAATAGTATAATGCAATTTTCATCAATAAATCACTTCATTCCTGACACTAATTCTTGAAACCAAACATCTTATTTCATCACAGACCTTAACTATCATGAATATACCCTTTGATCAATAACTCCTAGAATTGTTAGTTTTTTTACTCCTCCTACTCCACATCTTTGGTACATGTATTTTCCAAGATATGCTCTAGATGATCACTTTAAACACCAAATAATTCTCTCCCTATATTGCTTCTCCCCTTATCAGCTTCTCCCCATATCTTTCCCAAGACATTTTCTCCACCTTGAATAGTCACATGTTCTCACCCTTTGTCAATGAACCCAAATGTCACTCATTTGTGGTATGAAACATTGTAAAGAGCACATATCAATACATTAGGGAAAAACACACCATACCTCAGGGCGTGGGGGTCCCACAACCACATGTTTTCAAGTGAGGAGAGTAGAAGGAACTCCCAGAGCCAGTTGATTCCTTTGAAAATATTGCTTAGGTAAGGCCTTTTTTAGAATATCAACAACTTGTAGCTATTTAGGCACATAATACAACTTCAATTTTCCTTGATCCACCTTTTCCTTAATGAAATGATATTTGATTTCAATTCACTTCATCCTTGAGTGATGGATTGATTTATTTCTAAGATTGATAGCACATGAAATATCTCTATTGATTCTGATCAAAAGTGATACATCAACTCTATATCTTCAAGGTGTTGCTTAATCCAAAACAACTATGTGCATACTTTAGTGGATAAAACATAATAATCTTCTATTATACTCAATAAAATGAAATCTTCTTTCTTTCTTATCCAAGAAATACACAAACCACTAAGATAGAAAGCACAACCTAGAGATTATTTCCTATCATCTACTGAACTAGCCCATTCTACATCTATATATCCCAATAACTATGGTTGAGATTTATTATTATATATTAAACCAAAATTCATAGCTCCCTTGATATGCTGATGTGTTCTTTTCACTGAAAGCATGTGGCTTTCTTTGGGATTTCTTTATCTCACTACTTGGATAGTGGAAAAAACAATATCAGGTCTTGTCGCTATCAATTATAGTAAACTTCCAATGATTTGCCTGTAGTATTTGATATTAACCAACTTAACATCATCATCTTCCGATAGTTTCATCCAGGTAGCAACCATAATCCTCACCTCCTTATAATTTTCCATTCTAAATCTTCTCATAAGATCCTTGGAATATTTGGATTGAGAAATGAAAGTTCCATTCCTTCCTTGTGTCACCTATAAACCAAGGAAAAATGTCATCTCTCTAGTCATTGACATTTCAAATTCACTTTTTATGATTTATAAATTTTATTTGCATTATTCTTTATCTAATCCACCAAATATTATGTCATCACCATAAACCAACATCATCGTCCTTCGATTACTATCATTATTGAAATAGAGATTGAAATAAAATCCACCATGCTTGAAATTTATCCTTTTAAGAGACTAATCTTCCATGGAATACCATGTTAATAGTGATTTATTTACCCAAATAGATCCTTCCTTATATAGAAAACATTGTTTACATCATCATGAATAAGAAAATAGTCTGGATACTCGATATACACTTCTTCTTCTAGAACCCCATTCAGAAATGATGAATTGACATCCATCTAGAAAAATTTGAATTTTCTTTTCACTACTATGAAAATAAATAATATAATTTTATCCATCCTTGAAATAGGGTAAAATATCCCATCATCATCATCGATACCCTCTATCTGGGAGTACCCTTTGCACACCAGATGTGTTTTTTTGAATCACTGCACCATCTTCAATCATCTTGTTACAAAATACCCATTTAGTCCCAATGACATTATTATTTTTTAGACTTGAAACAATCTCCCACATCTAATTATTCTCAATCATTTCTAGATTTTTATTCAAATAATGAAACCAACATTCATCTCTAGCTACATCAGTAAAAAATTTATGCTCTACTTGAGATCGAAAAGATGCTTGCTATGATGACTTCATTCTTCTTGTTTGAACGTAAGCTATCTAATCACCAATGATATTTTTCTTGTCAATTTCAGATCGACTCTTTGGATTCTTTGTAAATATAGATTGAGCTTCATTCTACTCATCATCAATGTCTTCTTTCGAATCATCATCTTCCACTTTTGCTCCCCCAATGTTGCTTACCTCCTCATCACATTCATTATAAAATTTTTCAGTGCATTGTTGTGTATTTTATTATTTTTATAATAAAATTACATCATTTCTCTCGAAACCATTTCCCAACATCTTATTAATGAATTTATATTATTTTCTATTTCTCCAGTATCCAAGGAAAATCCATTCATTTCCACGTCACTCAAATTTTCTCTGTTTTTTATTATTATGAATAAAGAACTTAGTTTCAAAGATTCGAAAGTCTTTCACTGTTGGATTATTCCCAAACCACATCTAATATCGTGTCTTTCCTTGATTTGGATACAATAGAGACCTGTTATAAATGTAGACCATTTTCAATACTACTTCCTTCCAAAAATTTTCATGTAGGTCTTTCTCAATAAGCATTGTTCTGAACATATTGTTGATGATTCAATTTCTCCATTCAACAATTCCATTATATTAGGGAGTTCTCACTAAATAAACTTGATATATTGTCTCTGGATTCTCAATATAGCCTTCCACATGACTATTTATGAATTCCATGCCATTATAAATACGAAACTTCAAAATTTTCTACCCATGAAAACATTCACATTTCCTCCAACATTGTTTGATGCAATTAAACACATCATACTTATGATAAATGAAAAATACCCCTGCCATTTGACTATATTCCTCAATGAAAAGGACATAATATCTCTTCTCATTAATTTATCCTGGTGAGATAGGTCCACAAACATCAGCATACACCAATTCAATCACCCTTGTTGACTTATTTTCCTTTTCGTTATATATTTTTTCTTATGATTCTCCCCTGTTGACATGAATCACACGTATGAGTATGATCTTGTGATATCGTAGGGACGTCTTTAGATGCATAAAATTTTACCAGATATTCTATGGATGGTCAGCATAGATGACCAAGTCATTTACGCCACAACTTGTTTTGTTCATCTCTAGATAAAAACCACATATCCTCTATGCTACTTACAAGTTATAGATTCCCCTTTGTCATTTTTGGTATAGAACAATTGCACCATATCTTCCTTTAATGATACACACCTTCTTGGTAAATCTTATACAATACCCCGAGTCACATAGTTGATTGATAATAAGAATGTTGTGACTGAGAACATCCACTACAAAGACATCTGCATGCATCATTTATATACCCCAAAATCTGGACTTTATTGAGCCAACTATCTTCAGGCCTCCATCAGTCCCAAATTTGAAAATTCCTTCATTTTCATATTTTATTCCTATAACAATATCCTTATTTCTTATGATATGGGATTTGAAACCACTCTCAAGGATCCATACACCAGATTTATCTGATGCTTTAATGGAAATTTATACAACCATTTCCCTCTCAGCTCAATTCATATTAATCCCTATTTTTGACATCATACATAGAATAGATTGTAAATCTAGATATTCTATGGAGTATGATAGACCGGCTTCATCCTATAGATCTACAAATTGATTTTTCATTTTCTTCTAATTTGTTAATTCTCATATTTTTTCCTTACAATCACATGATTTCTGCTTTGGAACATCCCTATGCTTGGTTGATGTGAAGTATCTAGCCATGTGCCCAAATCCTCCACACTAGAAACAATGTCCCTTGAAATATGATCTATAATACCATTCTCTATTTGGCTAACACCGCTATTCTTGCCCCCTTCTGTATCTCTTGGCTACAAAAAACTCATTTTGTGAATATTCCATCCTTCCACAGTAATAACACCAGATACAAGGTGCATTCCTATGTGTCACTTATGTACCACATACTATAACTTGGAGTCTCTAAATATTATTATTCTTCTTCATCCCTAAATCAACCCTCACTCTCGAAGTTGGTTCTTGTGGTATGATTTCATCCATGGTTTATTTTTGTTTATGATCAAGATCCATACTAGCTTTATCATTTAGTTTTTCTTATTGCTTCTGTTTTTCTGGTCCACTATGCTCCCCTTACATCTTTTCCACCTTGTGAGTAATTATCTTTGTCAATGTTCCATTGGGAGTCAATAGTTTTTCTCAATCCTTAAATTTTTATCAGTGACCAAAAACTTTTTTTTCAAGCTCCTCGATACGTTTTACTTGATCCCTTTTGGTGTTTTTAAAACTATTGATTTCACAATTCTATTCCACCATTTTGATCTTATACTCATTAGCCATTGGGAGTCAATAGTTTTTCTCAGTTTCCTCATTTTTTTTTGAGCACCATTGATGACTTCCACCATTGATTTTTCTTCATGCTTTTTGCATTCCTCAATATCTTCAACCTATGATTCATCTGAACTATCACATTCTTCTGAATGAATATTCTTCTTCTTAAAGAAACATCTCTTAAAATTTTTCTTTCCCTGCACATAGGTTGTAGATTTATTCATAGGGATTTACACTTCATCGTCATCATCTTCTTGAATTGTTTTTTGGTCACATTGTTGTAAGATGACCATCCTTTCCACATTGAAAATATGATAGTGGATGTTTTCCCTTGAACTTTCTTTTTTCACATTGTAGATTTGAAGAAAGGAATGAAATCACCACATATGTCTCTTCTTCTTCATAAGATTCATCAATGTTAATATTATTCTTGGCATTGAATGCTACCTCTTTAGATTCCCCCTTTTGCACAACATTTTTATTATCATTTCTCATTTCATAGGAGACAAGGATATTGTGCAAGTTATCCAGTGTGAGCTATTTCAAATCCTTATCTTCAAAAACTAAAACATTCAAATTGAAAAGTGGTGGACGTTTCCTCATGATACACTTCACAATATTTATATCTTCAATGACTTCTCCAAGACCGTGCATGTATTACACTACAACATTTACACATTCAAAGAATGCATTAACAAACTCATTCATGATCATTCTCAGACCTGCATACTTGTTCCATTGTACTTGAAGATTTTCCTCTTTGACCTTTGTATCTCCTTTATATATATTCAATATATTTTCCCACATATCATGTGATATCTTGCATGTCATCACCTTCATATAGATTACATTGTAAAGGGATCTACCCAGAGCATTGATTCTTTTTGTGTTAGCATCTAGTTCCATACTTTTATCTTTTGATAGTTCACCATTATTGATATCCAATAATATTACATGCATAGATGTAGTAAAAACATCCATTAACAAAGATCAAGAAGTAGTGTTGCATCTGATTCTTCCATAACTGAATGTTTTTCCCATCGAAGATCGGAATCATTTTATGATTGGTGACCTCCATTGAGAGAGAAAAACTGAAATTAACCTTCCCTATGATACCAATTGTTAGGTACACTAGGTCATATTCCCCGAGAGGGGGTGAATTATGATATGAATGTTTAAAACAATTTTCCCTTTTGATCTTGTTTCACAGTTAAACAAAACTGTCTTATCTATATTTCTCACATCACAGTATGCTCAGAAATTAAGACATGCATGAGATGCAACAATTTTACTTGGTTCACCCTCACTGGGCTACGTCCAATGAGAATACACCATAAATATACTGATGTACCAAATCCACTATAAGCACACTAATATTTAAAATGTTTAGAGTGGAATCATTGTCTATCCCAGTTTACAACCACTCATAGTTTGAAATCTCACTACTCTATCAACTGAATCGTGCTCACTACTTCTTTAGAATATCCACTTTCAATTTATTTACCTATAGGTCTCTTCATTATCACTAATGAATGCATCCTGCTGTGTATGTATATTCTTTATTGAGTTACCACTAACATACTCTAAAAAATACCACTTTACCACAAGTGTGTGAGGAAAATCCAAATCTTTCATGTAACCCTTACTACGTCTTGCGTGCAAGTTTTATGCATTGCACAAAAGATTTGAATTTTGTTGTGAAACACCTCTTGCAGGAACCATAAATCTTATGTGCAACTCAAATCTTATGTGCAACTTCCTTAGCATGTGCGGAACTCCAAATCATTCGTGCAGCTCCCTTTTTGTATTTTTCTTATGTGATCCAGAGCTTGAATTATCTCTATATCTTGAGATAACTCACATGAGGGGGTCACCTATTATTTATAGGCAATGTTGACCCCCACACGAAAGATTCAATGTGTTGTGGAAGATTCCATCCATACACACACAACCAAATATGACGTCTCCTTTGGCGCACAAACCTTTTTCGTGCAAACTCAACTTTCACACACTTCATGCCTTTTCCATTTTCGATGTTCTGATCCTGAAACATTCCTTTCATTCATGTTTCCAAATCACCTTCAAACTTGCGTTAAAAAACCAATCATTGATGGAAATTCCAAATCTTTCATGCACCTTTTTTTTCGAAAATAGATGTCTTCATCTCTTAATTTTTAGGCCCATAAATTTTGGAAAACACTAGAAAATAGTGTTACCTTGTATTTGTTCGTTTTGTACCGCCTCTTGATTGTCCATTCCTTTTTCATTGTTCTTTGTCAATATATTTTCTCATCAATAACTCTAAAACTCAAAAACTAACCATGGAAACCCTCTTTTTCAATAAACAAACACACTTCTTCAAAAAAACACAATCACCTCATAAATGTTTCAATGTTACCATGAAGAAGTTTTTCCCAACAAATAATAGCCTCTCACAACATGTGAATAACCCCACATGAAATAACATCAATAGTAAAAATAACATAGTAAAAATTGCAATCCCATCCCTAGGTACTCATATTTTTCTTCGTACATGAGTTATATACTCCCATGCACAAGATCATTACCAAGTCCCAACACATCCTGGTCACCTTTCTACCTTTCCTAAATAGTATAATAGAAGAAAAAATTTATCAGGTGCTCTGATACCACTTTGCAATGTCCCTCAATCTGAAACTCTCTCACATGGCTAGAAAGGGTTTGTTACAGGACCTCAAGAACACCTCCTAATATGCTAGAGGTTGTCGAATAGAAGAGTGGGTGGAAATATATAGTGGGGAGACTATACACCCTGGTATGAAATATCATTTGAGAAGAAACAAATCATTTTTAAATTGAAAATAATAATCAAAGTAAACATAACAATAATAATCAGAGTAAAAACAAAGTTAAAGACAATAATAAAATCCAATTGAATAATCCAATAATAGTAAAGGAATGATGTAACAATAAGATGGAATGAAACTAAATTTCATGCTAGAAAAAAAATACAAGAAAAAATACTACTAGACTTAAATAAAACACTCAATGTCCTAGGTCCCTAAACACACATTGATCCCATCTCCAAACTCATGCCCAATAACAATCAATCAATAAACAACAAAGTCCTTTACCCTTATCCAAACCAGTATCCATGAAATATTCTCAGGTTCTAAACAGTGGCCCAAATAATGTGTGAAGAAAACTCAGTAGGTCGACACCACCATGTCTAAAAAACCAGTCTAATAAGAAGTGTATGAAAAATTGCGATAAACAAGTGTATTAATTGACATAACAATTAATAAAATACAACCATAACCTACTTCAGCTCCATGTTGGAATATGTATGAGCATGTTTTAAAACCATGACAACCACAACCATATAACCAAGGTAAATAACCTTGTTAAGAACCATGCCATAATATCTTTAAGAATGTATTACAGCCATGCCAACCACAACCATAAACCAATGGTATAGTCACAAAAAAAAATTCCAAGTCAAATATATATAATCATTATATCATTTTTTGGTCAATGTCCTATAAAAATTACAAAGTGTTCAGGTCAAAAACCCACATATTATAACATGGGACTAGGCTGAACCCACTCCCTATAAGCATTACAACATATACGTGTGAAAGTTCTTGGGCCTAGCCTTTTATATAAGCATCTCAACCTAGAACACATTCCCTGTCATACAACATGTATATCACAATATCACATCATACATATCAATGGTTAGTTATGATAATTACAATTATTCTTTTATAATCCACTTTTCAGTTCAATTCCCAATTGATTAAAAAATATATCAAATGTGATAAGTCATAGATTAGGGATTCTGTTACAAGAAATCACCATATGTCATATGTCATTTCAAACATACTTTAATTCATTAGAAAATTATAAATTCATTTGAATCTAAAGGAATTCAAGGGATAAACTCATTCAATTATTTAATGAATTTGGGCACACATAATGAGGGCACAGTCACAATGTTGTATAAAAAAGAATTATCAAAACATAGGGTTAACGTTTAGACCCCATACCTTATACTGATGATCCAACAATGATTCCGATGACCAATGTCTAGGAGGAATAAGGTGAAAATTATTGAAAATAGGTTACTAGATCAAAATTGATTATGATCAATACAAGCTATGCAATTGGGTAAAAGGATTTCACCGCAATGAGTGGAGAATAATGAATAGATGGAAGAAACCTAACAAAAAATAATTACTAGGGATTGATGATGGGAACACAAAGTTTGGAAGGGGTTTTGACACTCCAAAATCACCTGGATAATTCCCTAGGGTTGAGAGGGGAGAAGCTACAACTGAATGAAAAAAAATCATCCACATATAATGTTTAAAATCGAAGGTCAAAAATTCACATGTTGTGTAATTCAGTTGCATGTCGTTTAAATCTTTTAAATGGTATACATTGAAAAAACCATCATATCATATAACTTTAAAAAATTACCTAAACAATTACATGACGTTTAATCCCCTTACATGATGTGTAAATGTTCTTCGGTTGAGTTTTCTAGCCCATTTTTCATTTTAAGTAACCCAAACCACTTTTAAGATTTTCAAATCACCATGAACCCCTAAAACACTTAACCAATTTATACCTGGACTCTATTAATTCTGTAACAACCCGAGATTTTGAATAATGATTATTTTATAAAATTGTTCAAGCCTCCCCAATATTCTATCATCATTACACACCTAACACTTAGGTCCTATGCAGTTGTTATAAGTGGCTATGTAATGAGGCCTTAGTTACTTTCTGTAATCCTTTTTTATAAATAAAAATTAGTATTTCCAATTATTGTAAATTTTTTGAATTTACAATATCAACATAAATATAGGATGAATTTATAGAAGTTCTATATTATTAGTGAATTTTGGAAACAGCGTATTTTAAAATATTTTTGTATACTTTAAATAATTAATAATGTTAAATGATTTTCAAAAACTGCTCTTCTAAAGTGGTGATTAGTAAGAAATTTAGAGTCTAATAAGATCAACTTAATTTTTTGTGAATAGTAAATTATGAATTTTAATATCAATCTTATGAATAGTAATGTGACTAATTGAATATTAACCTCACTTATGAAAGTATAAATATAATTTAGGCATCTTGAATGGAAATGTGTAATAAAATCATAAGTAAATAACTGTTTCAGAAATTATTAGTTAATTATTAGTATTTTTTCGGG
Organism: Viscum album; assembly: GCA_963277665.1. Taxonomy (NCBI): domain Eukaryota; kingdom Viridiplantae; phylum Streptophyta; class Magnoliopsida; order Santalales; family Viscaceae; genus Viscum; species Viscum album. The sequence goes on from OY728161.1 coordinate 780,611,182, forward strand.
TAAATATTGTTCTTAATTAAAAATTAAATACCTCATAATTATAAAATTATTTTCATAAAATGGAATTCATTTTTGAATTCAAATCATCGATATTAGGTTAGGGTTAATTTATAAGATTTTTTTAAAATGTTTTGTTTTTCAGTGAATAGTAAAAATAATGTTTTGAGTTTCAGTGTGATTAATGACATCATTAATGAAGTAATCAGGATGTAATAATTCTAGTAGAATTGTGAATAGTAATATATATTATGATGTGTCCCGCGTGGCAAATACCATGGCAAAATACCATGGTCAAGCCCATTGTTTTTCAAATACAACTAATGAAGTGTCCTTGGGAAATTAATTAAATATTCCCTCACTTTTCCTACAAATACAAATACATTAATTCATTAATTTCATTCCAAATTCCTCCTCTACTAATCTATGGTTTTTTACATCCCAATGAGTCCTCCAAAGGTTCCCTCAATCCCTCAAGGTCCCAACCTTCATGCTTTTGAAGTTACTCATCAAGGTATGTGAACCTTTCACCCTCCTCTTTTAGTCATGATTTTGTTTATGTTATGTATTATAGATTGCATTTTATTATATGTTGGTATATTCTTATATATACTTATTACTGTACATTTCATGTCCAATTGATGATATTCCCTTTCCTCTCTCATCATTTGATTTTTTAAATTTTTATGTGACGTCGTTAGGCTGTCGAATTTTTGTAAAAGACATTCCATTTTATCTTTTCATTCAAGTTTCATTTTCATGTGTAATGTCATTAAAATATCCAAAAAAATGATCTTATTTATAATTTATTATGTCCCTATACTGTAAAATTACTCTTTTATTGATGTGATACCCTTTTCCCATCTATTTTTATTGTTTTCTAAAACGATGTTATATAGTCGTTATGCGGCAGAAATTTTGTGTCAAGATTTTTCTCTCTTCTCTCAAGAGATTCTATTATTTTATTTATGTGAATACCCATTAATATTTAGTTTCTAGGGGTGTTCATAAAGACCTAAAATGATATATTTTATTATGGAATTGACATACATAAAACCTTTATTCCCTTTCCTGTGTTATAAATTACATAATGATCTTGTTTTTAAGCACATTTAAAACGTCACAATTTTGAAATAAACCCCATTTATTTTATTCTTTTTGGGTTATTTATGAAATATTTCATTATGATATATGTGGATCACATTAAAATAAATACATATTAATTGTTTTCCCTGATAGCACTCCAATGCATTGGGTAAAGAATTTAATCTCTAGATAGAACATGTATTATGATACCTTGGTTAATAAACTTGCTAATTTTTATGACACCATGGGGATGGTCCTTGGTGATAAGATCATTAATGTTTAAAATAAATTTTGTAGACACATATTAAATTTATGATTCATGTTATTTTTATTATGATATTCATCTTCTTCTATTTCTCATGTCTTTATGTTTTTTCATCAAGTTCTTATTGATATCACAAGTAAACTGATTCCCTTTCCTTCTTTACTAGGCCTTCTACTCTCCCATTACTTTGATGTATGTCTCCAATATATGAGATGAAATAATTTTACATAGGAAGAAATCATCAAGAAGCTTTTCATGGGGTTTTAAAAGAGTGTTTTATTTTTACATTTATTATGTTCCTGATTTCCGAGACACTTATATTTAAAAATCATATGTTTGTAAAATGTAATGAAAAGTTATGTAATAAAAATGCGGGATTAAATATTTGGTATCAAAGGATAGTTTATTTATTTATAGAAATTAGGATATGAAATATTTATGAATAATCATTCAGAAATGTTTAAAAATTGGAAAACATCCTGGTATTTTGGTGAAATATTAAGTAAGTGCATTCCGAACAAATAAATCCTTGTCTTAATACGTACAAGTGGATGCGGCTCTGGAACAGATGTACCTATGAGTGAAAACATTGATAAGGAGTATTTGTCTTGACCTGGGGTATCCTTGTACATGACAACAGGCCTTGCTGTACTCCAGGTTTAACACTCTTGGGGGATATGTTTGGTTAATTGCATGCTTTTTATGAATCATTATGATGGATTTATAGAGAAATTTAATTGTTTAAGCATGATGTATTAAGCTATAAAATCCTTTTTAATTAAAAGATTAATAAATAAAATAATATTATAACTAAGGTTTTATTATTTTAGAAAATGGAAAGCAATATGAGTAACAGTGCAAATTGTGACCGCAATGGACCATGCACTGACATCCCTCCGATGGAATCTAGAATGGAAACTATTATGATATTGATGAACCACCTGACTCATGTTTTGGGAAAAAACATGAATCAAGATGAGAGAACAATCTCACCTTGTTGGGAACAAAATTCTGTTGACTCCATTATGCATCAACGACCACCAACCATCAGTGGATTTATCGACCCATTGATTACTGAATTGTGGATCACCTCTATCAAGAAGATATTTTCTGTGATCCACTGTTCGGAAAAGAGAATGTAAACCTAGTTATTTAACATTTTGGGGGAGAAGCTGATCAGTGGTGGGAACTGATTAAAAACACAAGGCTAAGAGTGGTGGTTGAATCTATGGAGTGGGAAGTGTACCATGGAATCTTATTCAATATGTATTTCCATCTTTCTATGAGAGAAAAAATGGAGAAGGAGTTTCTCAAGCTAAAGCATAAGGAGAATGAATCTGTGGGAATTTGCGAGATAAACTACAAAAGGCTTTCTGTTACACCTCTAGCTTTTTGATGGATCCAAATGGAAATTTTGATAGATTCTTTGGTGGACTAAGACCTCATCTATGGAAGAATCTAGACAACCAAGACTACGATAGTTATGATGAGATAGTGCATAGTGTGATGAAAGTCGAACTAATGTTTGGTGAGACGTAGAAGTCTCATTAATCTAATTATAATAAGATATCAATGGACACAATCGTAGGGGGGAACATTGATCAGGTAAGATGAGGTAAGTAAGTTAAATGTCCCACATTTAATAAATGTTGGAAGAGGAATTCAGGGAACTACCTTCTCGGGAGTGGGAAGTGCTACAAGTGTAGAAGGGATGTCCATATCATGAGGAATTTTCATAGTAATTTGATTCCACAACTTCCCAATAGTAACGAAAAAAGGGATGATGGTGTAGGCCCTACCTGATGTCAAATTCTATAAGTGTGGTCAACTTTAACACTTTTCCAATCACAGTCCAAATACAAGGGTAGTGGTGGGGAATAACCATCAGCCTCAGCAAAGGCTAAGGGGGTAAGGTCATTCTTTTTCTATCACGACAGCTAATGTTGATGCTCGGAATGATGTGGTGATAGGTAATCTTGTGGTTCTCCAAATTATACAAAGTACTTTTTTTTGATCTTATTTCTACACATTCCTTTATTTCTTCCCTGTTTGCAAAGAATTTAAAATCAAACCTGAAATTTCTAACAGTAGAGTTATCAGTCAAGAATCCTGGTTGGATTATACATGAATCGTTAGTGATTAGAAAATATAGTATTTAATTTATCAAGAACAATATTATATAAAATATAGTAGTCATTCCCATGTTGTAATTCAACATTATACTAGGCATGAATTGGCTCTCAAAGTATAATTCTAAGATAAAATGCAGAAGAAAGGAAATCTCAGAAGTCTTGAGTGGAAAACCTATAGTAATATTCTAAGGAGAGATATCTCAAAATGATCTATGTCTATAAGAATCTCCCATATCATGATTTATGGAATTGATTGGTGAAGAAGAAGAAGAAGGAAATTATAATATAATTATATAATTTGTCCCCATCATCCATGAATACTTTGATGTATTTCTTGAGGAGTTACCCAAACCTCCCCCAAGAAAGAGAGGTAGAGTTCTACATTGAACTCATATAGGGATCTCATCCAAAATCAAATAACCCATTTAGGATGAAAAATGCGGAGTTGGTGGAATTAAAGAAACAACTCCATGATCTTTTGGAGAAGGGGTTTATCCGACCGAGTGTGCCTCCTTGGGGAGCACCTATTCTCTTTGTGAAGAAGAAGGATGGATCAATGCAGTTATGCATTTATTATAGAGAACTAAATGGGATCAAAATAAACAAAAAATACCCTCTTCCATGAATTGATCACTTATTTGACCAACATCATGGGGCAAAATTTTTCTCTAAGACTGTTCTTCGATATGCTTATCATCAAATGAGGGTGAAGAAAGAAGATATTAAAAAAACTCTCTTCTTATCAAGATATGGTAATTATGAGTTTGTTGTTACACCATTCAGACTGACTAATTCACCTGCTATTTTTATGTATTTGATGAATATAGTTATTAAGGACTACCTTGATAACTTTGTGGTAGTTTTTATTGGTGATATATTGATATATGAAAAAAAATTGATGATCGTGAGAATCATATAAGGGTTATTTCTCAAACTCTATAGAAAGAGAGTCTTTTTTTAATATTTGGAAAATATGAATTTTGGTTATGAAAAGTTGCTTTCTTTTGGTACATTGTAACCAATGATGGAATAACAATTGACCCTATAAAGGCAAAGGTTGTAGGGGAGTGGCCTAAGACTACAACAATAATTGAGATTCAAAGATTCCTTAGACTATAGGGATATTATAGGAGGTTTGTGAATACTTTTCACAACCTTCTAATCCATTAACCAAGTTAAATTGAAAAGGGATCATGTTCATTAGGATAAAGGAGTTTGAGGAATGTTTCCAAGAGTTGAAGAAGATATTTGTTACTGCACTTGTGTAAACTCTTCCCTCAAGTGGAGAAGGATTTTTTATTTTTAGTGATGAATCTATGAAAGGGATTGGGTTCTTCCTCATTAAAAATGACAATGTCATTGCTTATGCATCTCGAAAGTTGATGACTCATGAGAAGAACTATCCTATGCATGATCTAGAGGTGGATGTGGTCGTTTTTACTCTGAAGATATGGATGGACTATCTTAATGGAGAAAAATGTGATATATACACATACCATCAATGTTTGAATTATATTTTCACATAAAAGTAATTTAAAATTATACAAAGGAGATGGTTGGAACTTATTAAAGACTATGATTGTTCAATTCATAATCATCCTAGAAGAACAAACAAATTCGCATATGCAATAAGAAGGAAAGACCCAGTTGTTCTGTCTATGAGGATGATTCAAAGAGAACATTTGATCAATAACCTAGTAAATATGGACATGGAAATTATTATTGAAGGGATATCATCAAAACTAACCCAAATTATTTCTCAGCTGTCATTACTTGAGAAGATCAAGAAAAATCAGAAAGAATATACTTTGTTATAGATGTAGTCTGAGGCTGTGAAGGATGATAAGTTTCATGAGTTCATTATTGACCAAGAAGGTGTACTAAAATTTCGTACAAGACTATGTGTTCCATATATTCTTCAAATTAAGGAGAAGATGGATGAAGCTCATAGCTCTACGTTCTCTATACATCCTGAGAGTACAAAAATTTATAGAGACCTTCGTGATCATTATTGGTGGGATAATATGAAAATAGTGATTACTGACTACACTACAATGTGCCTGGAATAATAGAAAGTGAAGGCTGAGTGACAACATCTTAAAGGGGTATTACAACCCCTACCCATACTATCATGGAAATGGGACAATGTCACTGTGGACTTTGTCACTGGTCTCCTGAGAACTTTCAAAGTAAACAATGTTATATAGGTTATTCTGGACCATATCACCAAGAATGTCCCATTTTATCTCTATTCAGGAAGATCTCTCTCTTGATCAAATTTACAGGATTTATGTGAAGGAATTGGTAAGGTTACATGGAGTTCCACTTTCTATAGTATCTAATTGTGATCCACGATTCACATCAAAATTATGTACAAGTCTTCAACATGTCCAGTGTACTGAGTTGAATTTTAGTACGACCTTTCACCCCCAAACTGATGGACAATCTGAAAGGACTATTCAAACACTTGAGAACATTCTGAGAACATGCTTAATGGAATTTAATAGTGTATGGGATCAACATCTCCGATTAGTTGAGTTATCTTACAACAACCACTTGAGCATTCAAATGGAACCCTATGAATCTCTATATGGTAACCAATGTAGAACTCATACTTGTTGGGATGAAGCTAGTGAGAGAAAGCTTCTTGGACCTAATATTGTGGAGGAGATGACAAAAAAGGACCATTCCATCCAAAAACACATTAAGGCTTCTCAGAGTCGGAAAAAGTGCTAGGTCGAAAACCATCGAAGGGACTTGGAGTTTGACGTTGGTGACAAAGCCTTTCTTTCAATCTCACCATGGAAGAGGGTAATGAGGTTTGGGAAAATAGGAAAGGTCAACCCTCGGTACATTGGTCCATATGAAATCCATGAATGTGTAGGAGCAGTGTCCTATCGGCTTTCACTTCCTCCAAATATAGCACAAGTTCATAATGTCTTCCATGTATCCCACTTGATGAAGTACATAACAGACCCATCACATGTACTAAATCCAGAGGTGGTACAACTGGAACATGACTTCTCTTTTGAGGATAATCTTATGGAGATATTAGATCTTTTGGACAAGGTTCTATCCAACAAGACTAACCACCTTGTTAATGTGTTATGGAGGAATGACAAAGGTGAAGAATCCATATGGGAACTAGAGTAGTCTATGAGGCAGAAGTACCCACACCATTTCTCATCTGAGGGTACGAGTTGAAATTCCAGGGACGAAATTTCTTAATATTGGATGAATATAATAACCGAAAATTTTGAATAATGTTTATTTCTTGAATTTTTATGTTATTTTATACTCAAAAAAACTATATCCTTTAATTAATTAATATTGTATTATTAAAATGAGACCATTGGGTTTTGACTGTTATATAACTGTTGGTCCATATGACCATTGGACTATATGACCGTTGGTAACTAAACTCTTAACAATTTGATTATTGTTTATAAATAGAAGTGATCATGGTTAATTAAGCTATAAATAGGAGTTGATGTCCTATTCCATTAGACTCAGGTCTTACAAAGCCCATCCATCGGAGCGTGGAAAGAAGGTTGCATCCATAGGCTTTTCTCTGGACCAAACCAAAGCTACGATTCAACTTGTGAAGCTTGAACAGAATCTCCTATGGGAGAATTTCAAGTTGTTAGAAATCACCACTAAGGAAATATTGTCTGACCCACCCGAAGATTCTATCACCATTGCACACCTAACACTTAGGTCCTATGCATGTGTTATAAGGGGCTATGTAATGAGTCCTTAGTTACTTTTTTTAATCCTTTTGTATAAATAAAATATTTTTATTTCTTATTGAGTTAAAATTTTTGAATTTCCAATATGAAGATAAATATAGGATGAATTCATATAAGTTCCATATTTTTTTGTGAATTTTGGAAAAAGGGTATTTTAAAACTTTTTTGTATTCTATATATAATCAATAATGTTAAATGATTTTCAAAAAATGGTCTTCTATAGTTGTGATCAATAATATATTTAGAGTATAATAAGTTTAACATAATTTATGGTGAATAGTAAATTATGAATATTATTATTCCCCTAATGAATAGTACTATGACCAATGGAATAGTAACCTCATTTAATAAAGTATAAATATAATTTAGGCATCTTGAATGGTAATGTGGAATAATAGAAAAATTAAATAAATGTTTCAAATCTCATTAGATAAGTATTAGTATTTTTTCAGGTAAATAGTATTTTTACTTAAAAATTAAATATCTCATAATTAGAAAATTATTTTCATAAAATTGGAGCACATTTTTGAATTAGGATCATCAATATTAGGTTAGTGTGAATTTATGATATTTTTATAAATTTCTTTTTCCAGTGAATAGTAAAAATACAATCTTGGGTTTCAGTGTTATTAATGAAATCATTAATGATGTAATCATGATGTAATAATTATGGTCGACTTGAAAATAGTAATATATGTTATGAGGTGTCCCAAGTGTCCAATACCATGGGAAAGCCCATGGTTTTGCAAATACCACTAATGACGTGTCCCTCGGAAATTAATTAAATATTCCCTCACTTCTGCAATAAATACCAACCCATTCCTTCATTCCATTAATTCTAATTCCTCCTCAACAAATTTTTGGTCTTTTTTCCTACCAAGGAGTCCTCCAAAGGTTCAATAAATCCCCCATGGTCGCATCCTTCAGTATTTTGACGTTACTCCTCAAGGTACGAGAACCTTTCACCCACCTCTTTTAGTCATGATTTCCTTTATGTTATGTCTTCTAGTCTCCATTTTATAATGTGAGGGTATGTTCTTATATATACTTTTTACTATCCTTTTCATGTAAAAATTATGAGAGACCCTTTCTACACTCATAAAATGATTTTTTGAATTTTTAAGTGATACTGTTAGGCTGCCAAATTATTGTAAAAGAAATTGCATCTTCTCTTTTCATTCAAGTTTTCTTTTCATGTGGTATGTTATTAAAATATCCACATAATGATCTTTTTTATATTTTATTCTGTCCCTATACTATAAAATGATTCATTTATGGTTGGTCGATCCTTGTACCCCCTCTTTTTATTGTTTTCTAAAACCAATTTATATAGCCCTTATGCTGCAAAAATTTCATCTCAAAATTTCTCTCTTTTTCTCTCAAGAAATTATATTATTTTATTTATGTGAATACCCAGACCTATTTCGTTTCTTTGTGTGTTCATAAATACATAAAAAATATATATTTAATTTTTTAATTTACATACATAAAACCCATATTCCCTTTCCATGGGTTAGAAATGATATAATGATCTTTTTTAAAGAACATTTTAAAACGTCACGATTTTGAAATGAAAACCATTTATTTTTTTCTTTTTGGGTTATTTAAGAAATTTTTTTTATGATCGATGTGGATCACATGAAAATAAAATCATATTAGTGGTTCTACCTAATTGTGCTCCAATTCATTGGGTAATGTAATTAATCTCTAGAGATGACAAGTTTTATGGTACCTGGGTGAATAACCTTGGTAATTTTTATGACACCATGGAGATGGTCCTTGGTGATATGTTCATGAATATCTAAAATAAATTTTTTAGAAACATATTCATGTTATGATTCAATTTATTTTTATTATGATATGACACTTCTTAAATTTCTCATGTCTTTATGCATTTCATCGAGTTCATATTAATATAACAACTAAACTGGTTCCCTTTCTTTCCTTACTGGGCATTCTGCTCACCCTATACTTTGATGTATGTCTCTAGGTTATGAGATGTAGTAATTTTACATAGGATGAACATATCAAGAATCATTACAAGCTGCTTTAAAAGGGTTTTTTGAGTTTTCATGTATTATGTTCTTTATTTCCAAGACACTAGACTTTTAAAACCCTCTGTTTGTAAAATGTAATGAAATGTTATGTAATAAAAAGGAGGGATACCATAAATTCAAACAAGATTAAATCCTCAAACATTAGTTCATTTTATTCAAAAAATTATCTTTTTCTTGTAAAGATACACATCCACCAAGTCTTAAACAATAAACATAGAGAGAGATATACCTGGAAATAAAATGGGATCTTACACCTTATAATCAAAATATAAGGTGTTGGAATCCCCTTATTTGATGTGGGTTTAAAATAAAAGCATAAAACAACATATTTACCATATTTTAAGGGTCATATCAAACTCTTCTTCGAGACCACTGATTCTATTAAAAATGATATCGAAGGGTGGATGAGATTAGATAACTATCAGCTTTATTTCAATCTTGTCGCACTGATTTTTTATTGATGATATTGTGAGGTTTCTCTATGTTTTCAATTTGGATGCCATATGGTGAATATTCCATCCTATATCAAGGACTCTATAACTCTAGTTATCATGAACCAAATATTTTCATTTCTTGTATTTAGCGCAAAATATCTTGAACCTAAATAATATTTCATATTTGTTCTTACTATAACCATGCATTGTATTAATAAGAATGGGGTAGTGGTCTGAGGTGGTGGGGGTCATGTGATATATTTGAAACAATTGAAATGATTAGTCCTTTCACTCAACCCTAGGAAATGGTCGAACCGTTATGTGATGTATTTTTTTTTAAAAAACTCCCTTAGAACTATGTAAAAAAATATACCTGCATACCCTAGATTAGAAAGGTCCTCCATCCACACAGCTTACTAGAACTTCACCATAGAGGCATGAGATTTAGTGGTTCCCCATTCCTTTTTTTATTAGGACATAATTTCATTGAAGTCCCCACCAAATGGGGTGGTTCCATGTAAACGTTTTCATAGATATTGAAGAAGTATCCACAACTTCCATTTTTCTCTCAGGGAAGTTCATCCGTAAAGGCCAACAAAGGCCCATGCATGGGTTTCTTATTGGTGGGTAGAGGAAGATCAGTGTTTAGACAAGAATGAATTGACTCTAACATTCATGTACACCCTCTTGAGATGACATATACCACCTAAGAATACAATATTTTAGACCAAGAATCATCCATGAAATCCAATTTTGTTCCAATTCTATCTATATCCTTGATTTCTAATATTGTTTTGGATTGGAAAATCATATCAGGGTGAATTATAGTGAAATGATGCTAAAGCAACCAAACTGAGTGAGGGTTTCCAATCACTTGATAGTTATTGTATATTATATTTATAAGGTAAATATTCAAAGGAAACCAATCACATCGAATAGTAATCCTAAGGAAAATGAAAAACCAATCATAAAATGTCTGATTCGAGGCCATGTATGAAACCCCTCCCACATCGACCCGATCGTTGCACCGCTTATGGAGGTAATAAAGTTGAAGGAATCACTAACTAGGAAAAGGAAATATTATGATTAATAAACATAGATGATATTCGATGATCGATAGATTATCGAACGATCTTTAGATGACCCACATAACCAAATAATACGTTTTATGATAAAGTCGTCTGATGTTCCACGAATTCGTGAGTCTAAAAAAACTAAACACCAATAGAAGAGACAAAGATATGGAAATGAACTAAATATATACTCATATTATTCCCTATAGATTATCCATAAATATGAGGAAGATGTATGATGATGCATACATCCAATACAACATAGCCAAAGAAAACTAATCGTGTAGAAGACACAAGTGAACCAAGATCCAAAAAAGAAACCCATGATCAGGAAAAAACCAAATGGGGAAGAATAAATCGAAAGACCCAATTTATTCTGAGAACACTTATGATTTGAGGAGACCAATAAAACAAGACACTAAAAATCAGAGAACTGATACAATAAGGCATCAATTTCCAAAACTAGGAGAAACCCTAGATGAAACTCCTATAGAGATGAGACTGAAACTCCTATAGATATAGTAGTTTAAAAATAATTATATTAATATATATAAATATTTCAATATATATATGGATACAAATTTAACCTCATATATATAAATAGATATATATATATATATATATTAGAAAATAAGGAATAAGACAATATAGATTAGGGATAAAAGCACATGTGTCTGACGGTGGAGGTCCCATGTTTGAATCTAAGTGGTGGCACATGCATGTGTGGGAATGAACTGTCGTCTAGCATTCATAAAGGATAGGGGAGGTCCATATGAGAACTGATAAAAAATTTCAGGTGCTAATAATGGGGTGGAGGGTGGCCACCCTACAAATCTCCCATCAAATATCCTGCCTATTGACATTTTTTTTGACCTTTATTGGTGCTAAAAAATCACTGATAAAATGGGCCTTTTTCAGTACTTCTACAACACCAAAAAAGTGACCACATTTAAAGGTGTTTAGAACATAAATAATTTTTAGCACTATTAAATGGTTTTTGTGGCATTGATAAAAGTCATTTTTATAGTAGTGAGTACAATTTAACTATAATAAAATTAATTATTTTTTTTAATAAAATAATATAATGGTAATGGGTTCTGGTTTTTAGAAAAAACTACAACAAATACCTGAACCCTACATAATAAATAATAAAGTAGTTTATATGAAACTGTAACCCAACCCAAAGAAGATTAATGGGTACCAGAACCCATTTTAATATTGTTGGGTAATATTAGGTGCTTTGTTTTCAGGTACTCATTGTCATCCCTATTTTAGTATAACATATATAAACAATATAAAATATATATCATGTATACAAATATAAAAATATAATAAAATATATATACATATAATATATTATATTATATAGATTCAATTAATTCAGTATTCAATGTTTATAAATAATTTTTGTATTGTTATTACTAATATTTTATAGTGATTAATTATAGTCATTATTAATAATAATTTAACTTTTTTGGTATTAATATTGATGTGTTATTTTTATTTTACATATAATTATATTAGTATAACTTTCCAAGTTTATCTAATTATATATATTTGTAATTTTAATTGCTTCCAACTCTAATTATTATTATTTTAATACCTTATTACTATTTTTTTTATTTTTATTTTTATTATCATCAAAAAATTTCCGCCATATGTAGTGTGGTGACTAGGGTGGGTGGTGGTTTGGGGTAGCGGTCGTGGGGTCGAGTCCTCAGAATAATTTATATATTTATTTCTATGTATTAATATATTACTATTGTTATTATTATTAAAATATTTATAATTATATAATTTACATAATTTAACTTATAAACATTGTATATCCAATCATATATATATATATATACACACACACACAGGTGTTTGTAATTATTATCATGTAATGTTATTCAAAGTATAAAATGAATTCTTAATCTTTTGGAAATCTTTTTATTTAATATAAAGATCCTTTATCACCATGTTATCATTATAAGTGGAGATCCTAGCATCATACCCTGAAAAAAGCAATGTCGACCCTCTCAGGTTGAACCCCATCAACACCCTCCCTACTCACCTTATAACTCTACATCACAACCACTTCCAAATTCATTGCCTCTCACCAGTACAAAATCCTCCATGGTTGTTTCTATTATTTATAAATAAACATATAATTATATATACATACTTGTTTTTATATATTTACATATAAAAAATTTATTACATAAATAAATATTTAAACATGTCTACAAAATATGTATATATCATGTTTGTATATAAATATGTGTGTGGCGATAAAAATATATATATATATATATATTTTTTCATAATATATGTAAATAAATTTAATATATATATTAGAAAAAATAATAATTAATTAATTATTGATTTAAGTCTATTTGCTGATGTATTCCCAATTTCAGGTAGTTATGCAAAAATGGATGATCAGAGAAAATACATTCAATCAGTGATAGATTGGTTGCAGGAAACATGATCGAAACAATATATTTTATGACACCCCTCCAGTATATTTTTATAGTTTTGAAAAACTAGTTTAATGATAACCCTGCGTGCTTCCACCACCCATTTCCTTCTCTATTGGCCCCATACCTCATGACTATCACCATTTATACCACTTAGATTCCATTACATTTTATTAGACCCAAAAATTTCTCTCCCTTAACCCATCAGTTACTCAAGAGTACTTGACCTATGTTATGACTAAACATGATGTCCCAACACACTGATGCTATTCTCCCAAGCCAATTAATGGGATGTGGGAGTTATTGAATATTCTGATGGGTGATAGTTTCTTCATCATTGAGCTGATACATGGAGACATGAAGGAAAGGAAAGATGAGGGTGATCCCATATTGATAATCCTCATCTGGGAGGAGGGCGAATACAATGACCCCGGGATACTAGAGAATAAAATCTTGTGGTTCATGATGGAGAATTTTTTCACACTCATTAATCTCCTCTCCCCAATCGCATTCCACCATGTCTCCATTTTGTGCTTATATACCATGGTGTTGATCATCGTACAGGATCCTCTAGAGGTATACCATGAAATCGGTCATTTTCTATATTTTGGAGGTGATGATTCATCTTCATGCATGAGACTACCTAGGGTGTGACAACATATGTGAACCAACATGCCTCCATTCATAATGAATGTCCCCCTTAGTTCTCTGTCATGTTCCTTCAGTTTTGGTCTTGTATTTTAGTGTTCCAAAAAAGTGAAGAACCAATGATCATGGTGGATATTCCATCTGATACCATCCTTGCTGAGTTTGGATCGTGTTTAACAAATGGTGATCATGAGACATTGGAGTGATGGTTCTAGTCCAAACAAAATCACTTTTCAGGACTGATCCCAACTTAAAGAATGCCAGATTTGATGGGTATTTCTCATATTGTACAATAAATTAATGTCATGACTAATGGAAATTTTCCAATTGAATATATAAAATATGTTCATCACAACCAAGAACAAATATTTCCCCATCAAATTTTTAATTAATTTAATAAGTTGTGAAGAATAATTGTTTCATTCTCGAGATCATTCTTCACAGTAGTTGTTGATAATCCAAACCCATTTTTGGTAATCTTTCATTATTCATGCATCATCTAAGTGTCGAATCCCTCTAGTGGTGATCCACATGTGTTACCATGATCTATGAATGGCACCGATGAATCATTGGTTTCCAACACGGTTGATTGATCATCTTGTATTGTTCATCTAGATTGATTCACCATTCTCTGGTATTGAAAGAGTTCTCTTGATCTTCTCATTCTTGAGAGGATGCGAGAGAGAAGAGTAGAATTCTAGAGAGAAATATATTGTGTAAAATGATTCTTGATTATCATATATTAGAAATTATAGTTGGTCTATTTATAGACCTAGGTTTACGGATTGTATTTTAATAAATTTCACAAGTTCCCTTAACAAAATATCAAATCAATGTATGACCCCATGCTATGTAATAAAATAATAATAATAATAATATTTTATTCCATGGTGTGTGCTAACTGGCACAATGATAAATATTATTTTACCATCTTTCAAATTAATATTCATTACTTGGCATCATCTTGATCCACTCATTAACCTCATTATTTATCAAATATCCGAAAAAATATTTATTTGTAAAATAAATATTTCATTCACAATATGAAAAATAATTATTTATTAAATATTCATAAATATAAATATTTTTGATCTATAAATCCAAAATAAGATTATTCCTCAGTCTAGAGTATAATATTTTTTCAAAAAATTAAATTAAAAAAATAATTTAATTGAGATGAACAAAAACACTTAGCATGTGACCCTTTAGGATTTCTTCTCATTGACATTAGGTTGTCATGCCTGAAGTCTAGATTATTATCCAAAAATTGGTAAAGGCACCAAAGAGAAAGAAGTTAATGATGCAATGTTGAAAAACCACACATGTGCACTCACTATATAATATAATCCCATTGTCTCAGTATCTCATCAAGTAGGTTGTGCAACTGTGTCATCAATATATGTGCTTGATATGTATTTCTATGACCATCTGAAATTAAATCGTCATTAAAACATGACCATGAAATTTAATGTGATAGTTCTATTACAATAAAAGGGTTAATATATAAAATTCCATTAATATTAAAGGTATAAATCCTTCCATTAATTACTCATTAATAATTTGTCATTTGTGATGCACCAAACATACCCAACATCTTTATAAAATGTTACCATCATTGTATATGACAACACATCTAAGTGGTAATGTCATGATATTCATTAATAATAATCTTAATGTCTAAGGGTCATTACTCATGCTCATATACCGGAATATCCAATGACACATAAACATATGGAATTCTTACAGGTGAGTTTGTTCTTATAATCTCTCATCTTAGAGATTACCCATTGCAAGCTTCACAAGAAGAAATCTCATATTCTTATGAGTTCTCACACCTAACAATCAACAAGTTATGTGTCTTATCAAAGATTTTTTTGACCATAGAACTAGCTTTAAGAGTACCTTAATGGGATTTAATGGTTCTCATCATAACGGGGAACAATTTTTCCCATGAAATACAACATATACTCTAAGACATTATTATGATAAAATCACTCCGAACTATGAGTGATATACACTAATATACTTAATTTAAGTTTCAATTATAAAAATATAAATTTAATCTAATGTACAAATAATTGGATCTAGAATACCAACTCCAAAAGATTACAACATTAATTAGAGCCACCTATGATATAATTTTGTTCTGTTAGACCTCACATGATGATCATTTTTCAGCTGAGTTAAGGCATTAATCAAGGGGACCACCAAATTATCTTCTATGGAAACTTGACTCCCTTTGACTTCACCTCTTTGAGAAAAATCCATCGAGAGATGATTTTTTTTATTTATGTTCTTCATCTACTGATATGAATTTGGATCCTTTTCAAGAGCTACCACTGTAGTATTGTCACAAAATAGTGTGATAGGGTCATTAATTTAAGGTACCACATCAATCTATTAGACAAAGATGCATATCCTAATTGATTATTTATCCACCTCAAAATCCAAAATATACATGGTATCTGCTATAGAATCTATGACCAAGGATTTACTTGTGATCTTCTAGATCATAACTCCTTTATTGAGAGTGGTGATGTATCCTATAAGTGGTTTCAATTCATATGGATTTGTTTAGAAACTAGCATATGTATATCCTTTGATGACTAGTTTCTCTTCTCCACCATATACTAGGAACATATCCTTAGTTCACTCAGATACTTAAGGATAGTCTTGAATTCCATACAATGGTATTCACCTGGGTCATCTTGATATATTCCCACCACATATAAATTTTAAACAACATCAAACCTAGTACATATAATAATATACATGGCTGACCCAATCACTGACATGTATGCAATCCTTACCATACATTAACATTACTAATGTGCCTGAGGATGCATTTTCTTAGAAAGGTGAATTTCACATGACATTCGAAATAATACTCTCTTGGATTGTTCCATACTAAAGATCATAAATTTCTTATCAATATATGTACCTTGAAATAAAATAAGAAACCTATTGGATCTATAATGATTGATCTTGATCCCAAGAATATATATTGATTTACCTAAGTCCTTAATATAGAATCATTAATTTAACTAGTATTTAATAGACTATAAGACTGGTATCTCAGTTTCAATAAGCAGTATGTTATATACATAAAATATTAAGAAAATAAATGCTCTCCCACCAATCCACTTATAGAAACAAAGCTCACATTAGTTATTTATGAAACCAAAGTCTATTATGGATTCATAAAATTGAATATTCCATGAAATGGGTGCTTGATTTTATCTATAAATGGATATTTTTTAATTTTATAATATTTTTAGAATCCTTTGGATCAACAAGCCCTTTGACTTCTGTTATATTTAAATCCTCTTGAAGGATCTCATTAATGAAGGCTGTTTTGAAATCCATTTTTCAAATCTCACATTTATGGTAAGAAACTTTGGAAAGTATAATTCTATTGGATTTAGCACTTCAACTGGTGAAAAGTTTTATATATTATATGTATATATGTTGTTTCAATCCTTTTACAACCATTGATGATTTATATATTTCTGAATTGTACATCCATGTACAGTTTCTTTTTTAATAACCATTATCATTCAAAAGGATTTACATCCACTGTAGGATATACCAAAATCTAGACTTGGTTTTGGTAAATGGAATCCATTTCAAAATTCTTAACTTCTTTCCAATTGGAAACATCTATTCCAATTAATGATTCCTTATTGGTTATAGGATAACTATTATAAATTAATAATGATTCACTATCCTCGGTGACTATACAATCATAATTTTTAGGTTCTCTAATATCTCTTATACTCCTATGCAATACTTATGTATATAGAACGTTTTATTCCACAAGAATCCATGGAATTTTCTCTTGTACCAACTCTTGTGTATCCTGATCCTATACTTCAACAAGGTCTCTCTCACTCCCATGATCTCTTTTATAGATATTATCCTTCTCAAGGAATGTTGGACATTTTTTGAGCACAACCTTTTTATATGAAGTTTCATATAGGTTTTATCCCATTGTTTCCATATGATATCCTATAAAGATACACATAGTGCCTCAGGGTGTAAGTTTGTTTCCAAAAATATCCTTAACACTTGCTTCACATCACCACACTCATACACTGTGCATGTACTATAGCAAAATTGTACACTGTACGGGCACTGTAGCAGCAACTGTAGTTGGTACGGATTAGTACTGTAGCAGATGGAACTATTCACCTCGAGTCACCAGTTTGGGCTTGGTGTCCTTAAGGCTTTTCAGGCCACCTAGGCCTTAGGGTCCGCAGGGCTTTCGAGCCACCTTTATGGCCTTCGGGCCACCTCAAGGCCTACGGTCCATATGGACTTTCCCCAGACACACTAAAAAAAGGAACAACCCTTGAAGAGGAATCAGTGTAGATGCACTCACCAGAGTACATCCAAATGGATTATTCAAAATGAGAGGTTATGGATATTCCATCGGGACTGGCCTGTGCATGAACGGAAATCCTAGCCAGATGACAATGCGAAGGTGGAGAGCTACTATCAAGATATAGATGCTGGGGATGGGTATTTCCTTGTAGACAGTCTAGTTGAATTACCTAATACCTTCAGGTCATGTAATATCCTAAGCCTACAAGCCATGTAATCTCTGAGCCTATGGGACTTTTAAGGGTTCCCTCTCATACCTAGAAATGGGGTTATCAAGAATCAATAAAAATGAAGGCCTTAGGGAAATTCGGGCCATGGTATGAGTGGAGTTTCTTATTCATCATAGCAAGCTAGTTCTCAACATCATTATTATATTCCTTGAATCTCTCAATGGAATTTAAATTATACCTCAATAATTATACATATCCATATATATACTAAAATCATAAGTAAAATTTATGAAGTATGAGTAACCACCACTTTCTTCAACCGAAAATAGTCCACAAACATTAGTATGAACAAATTCATGAATTTTTGTGGCCCTTACAGTCTTTCCACTATATGGAGATTTAGTCATTTATCCTAGTAAACGAGCATGACATACACTAAGCAGTTTTAGTTCAAAAGTATATAAATATCTACCAATTTTTAATTTTGTAAAACACTTTTTGTTTACATGAAAAAATTTCGAAATCCATATTCGGTTGTGCTATGATTTTTTTGAACTTGTTTCATTATCGATTTTCATTACTTGGATTGTGTAATCAAACAAATAAAGACCATTATTTAAATATGTTTTACCATTAAAATGATTTATTTATAAAATAAAAACACATATTCCTAAATTTTGAAATAAATCCATAATTATCGTGTTTGGATATAGATATAATGTTTTTCATAACTGGTGGAACATAAAAACAATATTTCATGACCAAAATTATTGTCATCAGTAACATGAGGTGGTAGCCCCAATAGCCACAACAACAAGACTGACTCCATTTATTGCGCGTAGATCTACCTCCCATCAAGCAATTTTTCAAAATCTAGTTGCTTGTTATATTTTTATATATATAGGAGCACCAACTGCTATATTTAATACCCAATTAATAGAAATAGATAATTGAACTAGATAATGAACACAACCAAATATTACCATTTCTTCTTAGCTCGAGTGTGGTTTTTCTTCTAATGGACCTTATTCTCTCATGTAAAATAGATAACATAATATTCCCTTACATTCCCTTTGATATTAATATTCTTGGAAGGGAGTTTAAAATAAGATTTAGTATTAGAGATCTTCACATGGTCTTTCCTTTTATTCACCATAAGGATTGATGGTTTTGTAAATTTATATCATTTTCAACATGGTGAAGAAAACTGATAAGATATTGGATATACTTATCTATGATGTTTATATAGAAATTTAAAAAAACTATAGAATATTTGAGGTGGTGATGAAAGAATAATATCAGTGTGAAATTTATTAGGTAGATTAGACCGTAAAAACTATAGGATCTCAATGTAGCCAATGAGTTTGACTACATGAGCCCCGGGTGACACACCTTCTCTATGTTTACTCAAAAATAGTTCAATGGATATACCAAATTTTTCATGTCCAGTTCTCTCCTAATATAGACCATGAAGATGTTGGAGCATGCTATAAGAATCCATTTCTCCGTGTGACTTCATGATTCTATTAGACATAGATAAAAGAATTAAACACGAAGAATAAATTATGTCTCTCAAATGTTGATCGTTGAAAAAATAATACTCATCACTCACCTCATTTTTAGGAAGATCAATAATTTTGGATTATATCATGTAATACTTCGATTCATGGAACAATACTACCCACAGGCATCTAAACCATTTCTCAAAATTACAGCCAATTTGAAGATGTCCTTTCACCAAAATTTATTGCAGGGATAATTTAGTTGAAAAAAATTCCATTATTCTAAATTTATAAAAGATCATTTTATTATTACATTACCTTATTTCAATTTATGTGAGATATGAATAATGTTATTTTATTTTTCTCATACTATTTTATCAGATCTCAATGTCCCTCAATACTGAACTCAAAATGTCCCATCACTGTAGACATTCTAGTGTCAAGGATCCATATTTCCTTTCTTATAATCCTAAAAAAGGCCATGGAAATTATAATATAGTATTTAGGTAAGAGGTATTCCCAACTAAAAACTAGAAGTTCCTTAAACCATTGAGTGGTCTCCCCAATCCCTAAATCATGACTTAGATTTCCTCACAATTGCCTCTAAATTTGTATTGGATAGACAAAGGCCATTAAACCTAATTCAGATTTAGTTAAGTTGACCCATTATCATATTTAAGACTTCTATATAATTAAAATCATCCTCGATGAAACCTTAAGTATGAGTTCATCGTAATTCATATGATGAAAGACTTAATGAAATAATTTTAACTTGAGGGATTGTTTTATTATGTATAAAGTATTCTTATTTAATAAATAACAAGTTTTTATAATATAAAGGTGATTTTACATCATGTATTACCAATTTTATGAGAAAATATTTATGTATAACCCATTTATTTTAATTTGATATTTTCATATTAGTTTTTTTATTTATGTGATCACGGTCTTGATTTCATTAAGTAAATCATTCATAATATTGAAATAAATAAATAAATAAATAAATAAATTACCCAGTCGTGATCTTTTATCTAGTGATTGAGTTTTTGAGAATACAATAAATCATCATATGAACCTAGGGATGAATTATTGATAATGATATTGGAATGAGTTGCAGGACCCCATATGTACACCTATTTATCACTCATGTTGGTTTCATCTCAATTTCATCTTGGATTTCCTACATGTCAGATCCTCCATAAACTGACTCCATGTACCTTCAGATACTCATTTTATTATATATGTTTTATAACTGACATGTAGTTTATGAGAACTAGAGGATTGGTTAAGGGGAATTACATAAAATAACCTTATACATGCAGTTCCTACATAATGATAGGGGGAATAAAGACCCACATGCTAGCATATTTAATTTAACAATAATTAATTTCAAAACCATCTAATAAAATTAAATCCAATAAAACCAAATCATACATTGGTCTGGTTAATCTCATGTTCGGTTATACACATGAAATTTTTACAGATTTAAAATAACTGGTTGGTATTTCTTTCAATTATCCCTTTAATAAGATAAAACAAACACAAATTATTTTGAAAAATTATGTTTTTAATCAATTAATTAATTTTATCTCATTTCATCCTCATCTTGAAATTACCATATTATATGATTATAAATAAGACCAAAAATTTAAATTTATTTAAAACTAAATAAAATAGTACACAACTTTGTACTTGGAAGTAACTCAACAATTACTTTTCCAAACTATTTAGTATGGTTTTCATTGTAAATAATGCATTAATATGACATTTGTGTAAATGGAATGTCTCATTATTTCATATCACGAGTAACCAATTTAATGCCAAATAGAATAAATGAAAATTATGTTGCCTATATGATTTAATACATTGAGTCTTTAGTATATCATAACCAAACATGATTCATAATTTTGAATATTACATTGAATTAATTAAGCATTTAGTATAATGTAAAAACTAATGACCAATGTGTATCATCAAATTTATGACTATAGAACTCGATTCAATGATTTTTAATGGAGTAAATAAGTAAATTTAATATTTACACATAAACAAGTAGTGAACATGACACGTAAAATCGAGCCACATGACATGTACTTCTCATCACCAAATATTCATAGTACATTACTAGGGATTCATCGTGTACTTATTGTGGACATTTATGAAGTAAACGATGTTTATAGATTATACAAGGCATGTAATTCTAGTTACATGGTTTCTTTTCTTTGATCATTGGGTATTAAATACATTTTGTGTATGAATTACACATCACGGATTGACCTCATGTCCAGTAGCGTGAAAACACATGGAATACACCGAATATAGTCAAATGACATGGTGTTTACTCTGGTAAATCTATGTGCTACACTGGTTATTATTCATATCATGCATTTATTGAACATGATTTGTAATAATTAGAAGACATCCCAGAATCCACATGAGCATCCTTATAAAATGAATAAGGATACACAATGTGTAACAATTGAGTGCATGCCTTGTACATTTATATTATCCATCCAAAATCCATGACACTGCTGTATGGGTTCATCTGATGTGATATTTATTAATACTTAACAGATATTTGTTAATATTATCATGGAATAGAGAAGTGAAAGAACATATTTTTGATAACAGATCAAGAAGGAATTAAAAAATGAAATGAATCTTATCTTTTAGATTTACAATGATCAACAATCAAATAAATAATTATAAATATGAATGTGGCCTCTCTAATACCACTTGATGGTTCTAGGTATAGTGGAATCACTTATCCAGGACAATACCGACTCCACAAAAGATGGATTCGATGGATCATTTACACATTGTACCATACATGAGGGTCATGACTAACAAATTTTTTACAATCAAATACATAAAATAAGGTCGTCAGAACCAAGAGCAGATCTTTTCATGTTAAATTAATGATTAATATAATAAATTATAAAGAATAATTACCTTATTCCTGAGATATTTCTTTATATAATATGTTGATAATATGAAACCATTTTTAGTAATTTTTCATTGTAATCATAGTTTCTAAGTGTGGAATACCTCTAGTAGTGATCTGTATGAGCTCTTATGCTCTCTGAATGACATTGATCAATTGTCGGATGCTAGAATGGTCGATTCGTTGTCTTATGTAATTCGTCTTAAACACATAAAATTTCTTCGATCATGAAGAATTTATTTTTATCTTCTCATTCTTGAGAGGATGTGAGAGCGAAGAGGACAATTCGATAGAACAATCTATTATGCACAATGATTCTCAATTATCTTATCTTAGAAATTATAAGCGGTCTATTTATTGACCTAGGATTAGGGTTTCTATTACTGTTAATTCCAGAAGTTATCTTAACAAAAAATCAAGCACATGTATGACCCGATTCGTTGTATTAAAATAATAATATTATTTTATTCCATGGTGTGTGGTGACTAACTCACTGATAAATATTATTTTATCAGATTGAAAATTAATATTCATCCCCAAAAATTATACTGGTATGCTTATCCTTAGTATTTATCAAATAACAGAATAAATACTGAAATTAATATTTCATTCACAATTTTGAAAATAAATATTTATTAAATATTTGAAAAAATAAATATTTTTCATCAATAGATCCTAAATTAAATTATTCCTTGGTCTTGAGTATAAAATTTATTCTAATAATTAAATTTATAATTAATTTAATTGAGATCAACATATTCACTTAGTGTGTAACCCTCTAGGCTTATTTCTCATTGTCATTAGGTGGGATTTCTTAAAGCATGTTATTATTATTTAGAAAGAGGCTAAGAAACCCAAGAGAAATAAGTTAATGTCATATTGTCTTAAACCACACACAAGCACTTATTGTGGAATATAATATCATTGTCTCAATAACTCATCAAGAAAGTTGCACAATTGTGGAAACAACCTATGTTCATGATATGTATTATATTGAATATCTGAAATAAACTCATTGTTAAACCATTTCCAAGGAATTTAATACAACTATTATATTTCAATAAAAGGGTTAAGATATCATCATCCATTAACATGGAAGGGTCAAATCCTTCCTCAAATTATTAATTAATAACACATCATTCGTGACACACCCAACATAACCAAATTTTCCATGAATTATTATACTCATGGTTTATGATAAAAAACCTAAGTGCATGAGTCGTGAAATGAATTAACAATAATCAGAAAGTCTATGGACCATTACACATTCTCATAGATAAAGATATCTGATGACACATAAACAAGAAATGTTCATAATGGCGGGCCTGTTCTTATAATCTCTCATCTTAATGATTACCAAGTGTGAACTTCATGAGAAGTCTAATATTCTTATGAGTACTCAAACTAGTTATTCAACATGCTATTTTTCCTATCATAGAATGTTATCCAATCATAAAACCGTGTTTAAGAATATTTTCATGGCATTTTAAAGTTCTCATCCTAGAGAGAAACTACTATGACCTTTTAATGTGACAAATATTATAGGACATTATTACATAAAAGTACGGAAAAACTATGAATGATATGTAATATTATTATTAAATAAATATACACATATTATAATACACATGAAATAAAAACTATAAACAAAAGGTTCTAGAACACCAACTCCAACATCGAGTGCATGATGAACATGAAATTCAATTCTTCCAATAGCACCATGATGATACTAGTCTTTCTAGCTAATGATTAGATGAAGTCTTTGATTTTGTACCTCAATAGGTTTGAGTAGGGTTATTAAGGAGAGTTCAACCTTGAATTATCGTTTTATTACTTCATTATGAGAAATATCATCAATAATATCTTAGATGTTGTGATTCTGTGTAAGGATAATTTTATCCACAACAAATGAGGTGGTTGGCCTCTTCAAAAACACCCATTGGAACAGAACTTGTTGGGAGTCTATATTGATAGGTAGGATTATAGGTCCCATGAATTATAAAGATTCTATTGTTTAGGTACATGTTGAAGTACATGACACTTATCCAAATAAACATTAGGATAGAGAGCCTGATATCAAGCATCTTGATGTTGGAAAACATTAGAAGCCTATAGAAGAGCATTATCATGCTCCTATGAAATATAAGGTTGGAGGAAATTAGTAGTTTCATATTGAAGTTCATGATACTTCTTCTCTTTTTATATATAGTACGATATATCCAATTACTAATGAGTATAATATTAGAGGCCAAAATCCTAGTCATGATCCTTTCATTCTACTTATTCAACTAGATTCAACATCTCTAGAGTTCAAGAGTAAAGACTAGGATTTGTATCCTCTTTAACCATTTTCATTAGAGGGTCTAGAAGAGGAAGAAAAATAGAATCCCATGACCCAAAGAGGCATATATTAAAGGAACTTCTCATTCCCCTATGTATTTTACTGAATGCTGATGAATGGGATTATCAGTATTGATTTACCTTGGAAATATCAGTGAGCCCCCTATATCCTAAGAGATGATGGTACATTATTACCCCCTCTTTTGGTAGTGATTTTTGTTATGTGAACTGACTTTTTCTTCTTCCCACTTAACCCAAAATGTTTTTTTTTTTGAAATTCAATAAAAATGGATTTGATGTTGATGTGTGAAATATTTTGTTGTGTTTATTGAGTATGTGTGTATTAATTCTTGTTTTACAGAAGTAAAAGAAAAAATTTGGAGTGGATTAATTGGATGTAAAATTGGGAGATGGATATTTAGATATGAATATAAGTTAATCATATGGAAATATTTTCTTTTATTGTTCATTATCCATGTTTCATACCATGAGTATTTTCATATTAGCTTAGAATAATTTAGTGGTGTTTTAGTTGAGATGTTTTAGATTGATTTGTGTTTGATTATTGAAAAAAAAATCCAAATGTGGAGATTTTTGTAACCAAGAAGATGGTTGAGAGTGAGGGTTCCCCAATAGTTATTTGATTAAGGAGAGTGGGACTTGATGATCACTCTAGTAGGGTTAGAGACTAGGTTGTGACCCAATTACATATATATAAAACATTATGGATTTCAAATTAAAATGGAAGTGGTATCCAATAACATAAATCAAATGCTTTCATTTTAGTTTTTTCTTAAATTCATTTCAACTCATGCGCTTTCACAACACAAAGAAAAAATATCACAAATATTGTATTATTATAAGTGTAATTTTTATTACATGGATAACATTAATATATAAATACCTAAATAATAACATAAATATTTTTATATTCATTATATATATAAATATTGTTATCTTTTTATACAAATAATAATTTAATTTATTTTTTTATTTATTATGATTTAAAAAAAATTATATTTAAAATCACATTTTATCAATAATTTATTATTTGAAAAATATTAAAATATAAATAAAATTATATTTTTATTAACATAGTAATATACATAAATATAATTTTATATTTATAAATATAATTTTATTTTATTATAATAAATAAAATCATAAAAATTATATATATAGAAAATATAATTATTTTAATATAATATATGTTTATCTAATAATAAACTATAAATACAATATAATTTGAAATATTGTTATATTTGAAGGAATAATAAGCCAAAATATAATTATATACATATTTATATACTTATATATATGAAAACAAATATATTTTTATTTTAGTATGAAAAATATAAAAAAATTATTTATAAGAAATATTGTAATTTTTATATAATTTTATTTTTATCTAATAATCAATTATGAATAAAATATAAATTTTAAATATGATTACATTTGAAATTATAATAAATATAATTATATTTATATTAATATAATTATAAAAATTAGACTAGTTATATATATTAATCAGTTTAATGTAATTATTTATGTCCAATAATACATTTATATATATATGATATTTTGTGTTCACAGTTCTCTAAGGCATATATTGAAATGAATTTAAAAAACAAAAAATTGAAACAAAAAAATATTTTACATTGGTCCTTACTACATAATACTATTTCCTTTTTCATCAATGTATTAAAATATTTTTCAACCTATTTTTTTATAAATATTTCATTTAATGAAGCAAAACAATCAAATTCCTAACCCTACCACACAAACCCATATGAATTCATTTACCCAACAAAACCCTCTTAAATATTTATTTTAAAATAAACACCCATATAATAAATTTATCCTTTTTAACAAGCATACCAAGAAGTATAGATCAGTTGTATAAATGTGAAGATGAGTGAACAAGTGCCAACCACTAGAGATATTATCCTCCGGGGAGATGTCATATACCAGGGAATGAATGAAACATGACACTTTAGTCACCTTCGCCAGTAGTATATTTCCATGTATGCACACAAATCTTTATAAAGGCACTCCCACTACATTATTCTTTAGTTGGTGTTTTTAAAGAGGTGAACCGCAACTTATGGACCTCCAAACTATTGTCGATAATCTTATCCTTGCAAAGAATCATGATGTTTTAGATATCACTGATGAGATTTCCCATAATGAAGCAATCAAAGGAGAAATCATTGTCACACACTCCATGATAACCCTAATCAATGATTTGGAGATTCCAAATCAATGAATCAATCCACATATTCTCTAGTAGTACTAACATCATCAAGGTTCCATTAGAGGAATTGAGTTTCAAGTTAAACATGTAGTTGAATGCCCATACAATAACCCTTTTTAAGCCTCACCTAAAACTCAACAAGGGTGGTAATAAATGAATTGTACACCATGAAATTAGGTTCTCATAACACCACCAGTTTTAGGTACTTTATAATTTTATCATGTACAATCAAGTTGTATGGTTCTTGGGTTATGTTTTGGGAGTTTGTAAAAGGTTTTAGAGTGATTTAGAAGTGTTTCAGGAGGTGCATGGTTTGAGTACGGTTAGAATAAATCGTTCACTATCTCTAGGAAACCGTGTCGGTTCATGTTAAAAGTTATTTGGAAGTCATATAGCTGAAGCATGGTTTTTCCAAACCATGCACCTGAAATGGGGAATCATGCAGCTAGAGAGAGTGGGAGAATCACTGTTGGATCATGATTTGTTAGCCCGTGCGAGCCAACCGTGCGAGGTGTTGGCCTTGAGACAGTAGAACCACATGATTGACACATGTTTTGCTAAACCATGTAGCCTAACTACATGACTACCTGGGTGATTTTTAGTATCGTGGACATGGTTGGCTCATTCTTTGTTTAAATGTGTGAACTAACGACATAAAATGCATCTAATTCTCTGAAAAATGTGTTTTAATTTAAATTAATGCCCCAAAACCTTCATTTTTATCCTATCCTTCCTAGTTAATGAACTCCTTTCCCATAGGATTCCATGGTAATTTACATTGATCTAGAAGCAACTTCTGGATGAATCAAAGTGTGTTGGAGATCCAAAATCGCCGATAAGTCCTTGGTATTACATGTTCTTCTTAGATCCCCTATTCTCCTCTCTCTCTATTGAAACCATAGATCTTGTTTGTTATAGATAAATCTAGGTTATATGGAATAAATCTTAATGAGATATTGTTGGATTTATCTAAAGGACGGTTTTGTGATCCAGAATCTACTTTTTTTAGCACCGTTCTTTATTTTTTTTCAATTTCTAAAAAGTAGGTGGCATATCTCTTATCTCTACTAATTCTAGAATTTGAATGATATGTTTGATTTTAAATTTTCTTAGGTATTTTCAATAGATTTTTTTTTTGATTTCTATAAGGAACCAAATTTAGCTCATGGTTTGGAATTATAGAAATTTGATCGTTTTTTTGTAAAATCACTCTACTTGTAATTTTGAAATGATGGTTTTAAAATTATGATGTAGTTTTAACACATGAAAAATGATTCCAGGGATGATTTTTTTTCTGTAAAAATGAAATATATATATATATATATATATATATATATATTCAATGAAATACACATATTTATACACCCATATAAATACACATATTCTGACATATATAAAGACACATAGACATATATAAATAAACACATATAAATAAAAAAATACATATGTTTGTATGTGTGTGTGAAAGTGAACATTTATTAAATAAATAAATATTAATATATACACACACACAAATTTTTCAACAAATATATATTAAAAAATATATATTAATAAATAAATAAAAGTAAATATATTTAAATATTTATATATATATATATATTTGAATATATATATATAAGTATATAAATATATGTCAGTATATAAATATATAAGTATATAAATATATATAAATAAATAAATATATTGATATATAACAAAAAGTGAACCTAAATTAAACTGTATAGTTTCTTGTCCACAAGGTGTTGTGTAGGGATTAAAATCTTGACAGTGTCAAAATAATCAGTAATTTCAGTGGTTTCCCATTAGTCCATTCATAAGGATGGTTGGGATTGTAGTAGAGAGAAACAACATTCATGAATGGGTTGCTTAGGATAGGAGTTGTGCGGCTGAGGGGAGAATAATATTTAAAATATTTTTGAAATAATTTATCAATGCTATTAATTAGAATTGATAAAAGTTATCCTTTAATTGCACTAAAAAAATCAATCATAAATTCAATCTTTTATCATTGATAAAAAATGTTGATAAAACATGCTTTTATCTGTGGTAACTTAGTGATGATAAATGCCATTGGTCTTTATCAATTCTCACATAATCAACACTCAACACTTTTTTATCATTGCTAAAAGTTTTTTATTGCTTTTAGAGACCGTATTTTATTAGTGTTTCATGCACCATGTTTCAAATAAAACCCTTTCATATTTAAAAATTTGTTGATGATTCATTCATTGTTTACAATCTTCTTATTTTCTTCATTTTCAAACTGGAATATAGTCATGTTCAACATTAATTTTAAAGTTAAATCTAATATTTTAGAAATATTATATATAAATTGGACTATCTTATTGATTTTAAGGATTTAAGTGAACGTAAAACACACACACAATGTCAAATTCTTATATGAAATTGAAAGTAATGATTTTATAAATTTGGGTTTTATTTCTTTAATAAAATAAAATTTACTACACCTATTTATTATATGGGGTTATGACATAAATTTTTTTTTATTGTTTAATAGTTTAAATTATTTCTAATTTATTAAATCTATTAATTTTCATCATTTTTTATTACGATATACACTTGAATAGATTTGTGAAATTTAAAAAAAGTTAAATTGTTTTGGGCTACACTATTAGAAATATGTAGTGATTAAATATATTTACTGTAAAAATTTAATTCTTCAGTGTCATAATTATTTAGTTAAATTTTTTAAATTTTATAAAAATTATTTTTCTACAACATTAATGAATATATATTTAAATATTATTAAAAAATAAATATATATATTTATAATATTATATTTCTTAATAATCTAAATATAATTAATATATATATATATATTGAAATCAATAAGTAAATTATAACATTTATTATAAATAAATTATTATAAATTTTTTATTATTTATAAATGGGAAATCATTATATATATAATTTATATATTCATGTCTTTAATGTTTTATATATATAATTACATATACTCTACTAACAAACTACACAAAATTACACCAACAAATTATATTAAAATTTCCAATATAAATATAAAATAATTGAAATATCATCATATAAAATTGCCTTTGAAAATTTCATTTAGAATTTGCATGGGAAATTTATACTAAAAAATTTTAGTGTATACATACATTGAAAATTTTCAATTGAAATATATACATAAGTATTTGCAATGAAATTTTATACTAAAAATTTATATAATAAATTGTATTATCATAATTCTAAAATAAATATATGTTTAAATTTTTAGTACAAATAAACTAATACATAAATAAACAATGTAATTTTTCAATAACATAAATGCCATGAAAATTTTCAGTAGGAACTTTTAGTGAATATTTCCATTGAAAAATTTTAGTGAAACTTTCCACATAAATTTCAAGTTTATATTTCAACTTGGATTTTATTATAATTAAACTAAAAATGTGATTATCAAGATTATAGAATAACTGAATGTTTAAATTTTTAGTTCAAAAATATTAACATATAAATAGACAATATATTTTTACATAGAAAATTTGAACTATAAATTTTCTATAGAAAATTTGAGTGAAAAATTCCATTAGAAATTTATAGTGTAAACAACCACTGAAAATTTATATTGTAGACTACCCCTAGAAATTCTTTGTGAAAAATTCCCCTGGAAATTTCTTCTAAAAACTTCCACTATAAATTTCTAGTGAAAACGTCAAATAGAAAATTCCACTTCAAATTTCCACTTTATATTACAATGAATACATATTAATACATAAATAAAAAAAGTAAATTTTCACTGGAAATTTTCATTTAGAATTTATACTAAAAACCATTATTGAAAATTTCCATTGAAAACTTATAGTTCAAATTTACATTCAAATTTCTTAAATAAATTTCCAATGAATATTTTGAAGTTGATATTTTCATTTGAAATTATTATTTCAAATTTTCAATAAATATTCTAAATAAAATTTCAATGTAAGATGAAAATTTTCAATGCTAACTAAGAAATCACAAAACACACATACACATAATAATATTCATGATAATATTAAATTATAAATTTCATGTGAAAATTTTAATTTAGAAAATTTCAGTATGTATATAAAAACATCCATATAAATTTTTATTGGAATTCCTTATTTAACATTTACACTAAAATATCCACTAATATAAATATATAGTAATTTTTTAATGACAATTAACTATAAAAAATTTGAATTCATGAATATATATACATCCATATATGTATATATACAAATATAAATATGCAATATATTTTTGAAGTATAAATTTACACTAGAAAGTCAAAAATATTCGTTGAAACTTTCTATTGAAAATTTATAGTTATCAATGGGGTGTATCTTTGTGGGAATAATATCATTCTTATTATAATCTATATTCAGTGTTCTTAATTATTCATTTTATGTTCATTCCATCAGGGATAGTATTGGAATGTATTAAGATCCTATTTCACTACTTAAGATCATAGGATCACCCCCTCATTACCATCATATACATTATGATATTTCTAGTGCCTATATATAAAAATAAAAAATTAAAATTTGAAATGAAAACATTCATAACAATTTTTCAATTCAAATTTCCACTTAAATTACAAGTGAAAATAAATTAATTTATAAATACAAAAAGACGATTTTGAATGAAAAATTAAATTGAAATTTTGAAATGAAAATTTTCATCTAAAATTTTTAGTTTCATTTTTCACTAAAATTATAACTCAATTTATATTGATACACAAAAAAATGAAAAATTATTGTGTCAATTCCCATTATTTATTTTAATTGGAAAATTCCATTTTAAAATTACACTAGAAATTTATGGTGTTTATTTATTACTCATCATATTATTCCTATTATAAAAATACAAAATTTTTTTTATCAGAATTTATAATACACATTTTTATTTTATTCAAGAATAATATGTTTATATAAGAAAACTATATAAGTTTTCACCGCACATTTCCAGCTCAAATTTTATCTCACAATTTTCAATGCACATTTCCACTAGAAAATTTTAGTTCAGAATTACACATGGATTTTCAAAGAAAAATTTCAATACATATTTTTGAGACACCATATATTTCTTAATATAAATATACAATTTTTTTAAATTAAAATTTATGCTGTAAATTTCTAATAAATAAAAAATGTTAGGAAATTTTTTTTTATCAATTAAGAAAACTTTAACTCTTAATTTGTATTGAAAAAATATATGTTTATAAAAATGAATGTATAAATAATTTATATATAACTATTTATAAAAATTATTAGTAATTGTTATGTACCTATTTTATAGGGAATAAATATAAAAAATGTATATATTTTTAAAAAATATTAGTAGTTCGTATATATTTATAACCATATAACTAATTCTTAATTATTATTATATGTTTATTTTTATTGCTGTTATTATATATTTATTATTATTTTTTTTCTATTTTCACTTATCTTTATTTTTAATGATTTTTTATAATATATTTTTTTATTTAATTTTTATGGGTTTGATTTTTTTTAAATCACATTATAGGTGAAGGAAAGGGTATTTCAGTACAACACATAAAAATAAATCATTTTTTAATAAAAACCAATAAATTATAAAATTTTGATCACCGAGAACATCATTTTTTTACATGAGGCATGCATCTCGTGGTTAACCTGATGGTCAGGTCACTACACCAAACAGATGATGATATTGTCACAGTCTTAGGGATGAATATTCTTTAAAGAAGTCAAACAAGTGGTTGAAAAGAAAAAATGAGATATCTCACTATGATAATAGAATATTTGGGATATATAGGAGGATGCTGGGGCACCCTCTTACCTATAAATGGAGGTGGCCACTATGTTGGATAGGGGAGTTCTTGGATTTGATGCATGCTGGAGGATTGAGGGAGAACTTATGCAGAAGAGGAAAACATAGAGAAGGAAGGAGAAGGTATACCCACTGCGTCCCATGTTCTGGATACCTATATCATCTCATCCACATTCGATTTTTTTTCATTAATTATTCTACATATTCCTCTTCAATGACCCCCTGTAATGGAGGGGTAAAAGCTTCATAGTGGTTGGTTGAAGGGAAGGTGATTATTGTGATGCGTGTGCTTTGATTTAATCAAACTCATGAATGTATTTTTATCTATCGAATGGTTTTTAATTTTTAATTATATAATTTAAATTTAATATGATTCAATTTTTATTTAATTCTGAATTATTAATTTTTCTTGATTAGGAAATTTTTTCTCCCTCTTCTTAATTTTGGATCACAATGATTGGTTGGTCTAAAGTCAAGGGGAGAAGTGTTTAGTAATTACTAAACACATTAGGATGGAATAAGGGACTAAATTTATTGTTAGGGAATATCAATACTGAATTAGGTATTTCCCAAAAAATTCAAGTTAAACCTATTATGACTTTCACACATTAGAAGGATAATAATCCATGCAAGAAAATAGTTTGAGATCATTCTCATCATCATCTAGCTTGATCATGGGTGAAAAGAATGGGAAACAATTATTAGTCCATTCATTTAACCAATCACTAAATAAAATAGATTCATTTAAAAAAGAACAATGATTATATATCAAAAGGGAAGAAAAAATAAACTCAATAAATTGTCTCTCATTTTAATTTCATAATACAAGTTTCTTTTATTCCTATTCATTAAAATCTTGTTATTATATTTACTTTTTCACTCTTTAATTTATATTAAACACTTCTCCCTAGGTAATTTTTTTTTCACCACTATTACTATAACCATAGGGGGAAAATAAATAGAGTTTTAAACACCTCACGATAGGTGTTCATCACAAATCTATGTGTTTTGGTATTTTTGATCAGAAATGACATGACATTCCATTCTATACATAGAAATTATCTAACTATATGTCTAATGGTCCTTAATAAAAAATCGAGCCACCCCTTAGAAAACCAAGGACCACATCAACCACATTTGGGACCTAGGTGGTCAATCACAATGGAGGCAATCAACTTTTCCACCCCTAGGTGATAAGTGAGGATGCATAGGGCCAATTGCATGTGAAATTTAATGTAGAGACCATGAAAAATGTATTATTATTTTTCATACATAATATTTTATGATCACATCTAATGGGTTCGGTTTTTTTAGAAATAAATTGACATTCCAATCTATAATTAGAATTTCTCTAAGTGTATTTCTGATTGGACTTAATAAGAAATTGTACGATACCTTATAAAACCAAGGAACACCTCAACCACATATGGGACCTGGGTGGTCAAACACATGGGAGAAATAAACTTTACAAGCCCCAAGTGACAAGTGAGGATGCATAGGTACTATTTCATGGTATATTTAATGTGGTGACCATAAAAAATCTATTCTTATTTTTCATATAGAATATTTGGTGAGAACTTCTAAGTGGTTTGCTATTTTTTATGAGAAATGATATGAAATTCCATTCTATACGTAGAATTTATCTAATTATATTTCAGATTATCCTTAACAAAAAATTGGTCTAATGTGAGATGTTTACATGCTATGTAATGTGTTCACGTCATTTAATGGAAAATATTGGTTTTTTAATAAAAAGTAGTTGAATTTTTGGTGTATACGAGCTTCACAAAATACACAATGTGTAAAGTGATCGCTTGCTATGTAATAGTCATGAATTTCGATTTTAGGGGGGTGAACGACTAGTTTATTATTCAATTCATTGATGGATTCCACGACCTTGAACTAGAGGATCTTCCTAGAAGATATTGGGAGACTCCTTACCTTCAAGATCACTTCGTTCAGATATTGATCACCATTGTGGTTGTGTTGATTCTCTCCATGTATGTAATCCTTATGGTTATACTTTGGTTTTGGTTATGAATATAGTTTTGGATGTGTTTGTGTTTATATTTTTAATCAGATATTGTTTTTAATCAATCGTTTTCAGTTTCCAAGCATGCCTTGTCTTTCGAAGGCCCTTCTCTTAGATTCCAATCACTGTTGTCGATGGCAGCTATGTTTATACCATCTTGAAGTAGTTTTTTCTATGAAATGGGTTAATTTGATGAATAAAATTTTTTTATTGATAAATTACTTTGGATTATTAATTTATTAGAAGGGATATGAGGTTTCAATGATTTCATTGAAAAGAAAATGTTTTTTCAAGATGTTTTTTTAGAAATTTTTTTTCTTGATTTGGAAATGGGGTTTCAAAATCCAAATTTGAATAGATTAGAATTGAAAATATTTCATAACATTATGTTCATAGTTTTGAGAAGGTATTTGGAAAATTGAACATTGGGGGCCTTAGGTTCATCAAGAAAAAGGTATTTGTAGTCTTAGTGTGTGTTTTACCACTAGAAGGTAACATTTTGTTATGTCGACTGGATAGAGATGATATTTGTTGGATCTAACTTATGTCTGGTTAGGATTGTGAATGTAAAATATGCACTTTACAATATGATGGAGCCTAATACATGAGGATATTTTATCATTTATGGTTATTTATAACATGATTAGTTTCATCATGTATTGTTTCTCGTGGTTTGTTATATGAGGTTGTATCATATAACTTCGCATGATAGATTATTTCAAGGATACATTTTTACCCATTTACTTCTTGATGCATGGATATGATTTCAAATTTTATATAAATTCTAGTTTTCATATATTTTTTAATATGAAAGGCTTATATAAAAACCAAAGGAGAAAATCGTAAAATATTTACAACAATATTTAATTTCTGAAAATGTTTTGTAAAACTATTTTGTTTTGAAATCAAGAATTATGTCATTATTGATATTAAAAGTTGTATAGAAACAATGGTGGTATCCTTCTAGTATTTTTCTCACATCCTAATTGTCACTTTGGTCATTTTTTAATGTCGTGTTACATGATTAAAGCAATGGGAATATCATCTTCCAGTATGATGGGTTCTGTTGTTGCAGCTGATTTCAGTTTGGGTTGGTCTGGAGGTGACTATTTGTTACATGGGGTCTTGGTATACTTTCTGGTTTAAGTTAATTTTTCTTGGATTGTATGTTTTTGTGGTATCTATTTTATTTCCAATTTATACTCTAATTTTATGTCTTATTTTACTTATATTATCTATTGGTTTCTATTATCTGGTTTTACATATATTACATGATGATTTGGTTCAGTTGGATTTAATATTTGGCTAGTTTTGGTTCATTATAATTTGGAATCAAAGGGATGCTTAGCCTGATGTGTGTTAACAATTCCTGATATTAGTTTTATGTCTTAGTTAAAAAGGATTTAGGACCGTCATAATTCAGATACAAGGTATAGAAAAGGGGCTTGAATAGCTCACATTTTTTACTGAAATTGTGTTACCAAGGGTGGTCAGAGACTATTACAATGTTTAAGACATAGAGTTTGAGGTCATTTAAGGAAATATATAGGATGTTTATATAAATTTACATATTCCTTTTTTAAGTAAGGTCTTTTTGGGTTTCTTTAAATTCATCATGATTTAAATATGTGTTATCAATACCTGAATTTGGTCCTATTATTTTGTAATTTTCTCAAGAGTGATTGGTTTTTGTATTTTGTTAGGCAATTCCTCTGTGAAGATCACTACCAAATCAAAGAGAAGAATCTGTGAGAACGGTTCTACAGGAGAATCCTCCAATGGACCCAACTTTAGTAGAAGATGTATCCCCACTATTCAATCTATGGTTCAAGTGGGTGTTGGGAACTTAATATGCATGGTGGATCATGGATCTATATTTACTATGTTGCATCCAACCATATTTCATGAGGATAAAGGTCCTAAAGAATATGAGGATTGGTTTGAGTGGATAGAGAAGATCTTTAACTTCTTAAACACTCCTAAAGACAGTAAGGTGGGTTTTTTCACATATATTCATGAGGGACCAGAAAGGAGACAGTGGGAGTCTATTTTGAAATCTATTTTGCATGAGGATCTTACCTGGTCCTCCTTCAAGAAAATATTTAACCAGCTGTTTTACACGGAGCCATTTCGTGTGATGAAGACTTGAGAGTTTCTAACCATAGAGTATAGGGAGCATACCGTTCTAGAGTATTCATCCTATTTTTCTATGTTGACAAATCTGGCACTAGAGCTTATGACTAAAGAGTACCTTATGTATCATAGGATTGAGTTTTGATTGAGGCTTGACATCAAGTCCTTGTTGATACTCATGTTTCTTCTAACATTTTTAGAGGTAGTTGAAAAAGAAGCATTGCTATAGGAAATAATAGCTACAATTATAGGTTTGGGTGGATCTTCAACTGGTTCAGTGGTTAGCCTAGTTGTATGTTATATCGTGAAAATGAAGTATATGTGTAAGATCCCATCATTTTCAAGGTACAGACCTCTTTATGTTTTTCATTGGAACCATGGTGGATGAGTCTTGTTCATATATGGAGCACATTATTGGGGAAAATGACATAAATTTCAATGATATATGGTTATTATAATTAATGGAGTTTCTATATAAACGTGTTAAATTGTTTTGTGAGGGTTTCCAATTATTTGGATTGATTTTGAGGTGTTTCAGATCCTTATGGAGGACACTGGACCAAAATCTATAGACTGGGGATTTACACCATGTAATGGTGTTACCCAATGTGTGAATTCATATAAAAATATTTCATAAAACTAGTATAGGGTGTGAAATGGTTACACATTGTGTAAACCATTCAAAAAAATGTAATAATCGATTGAGATAAATATTAACCCAAGTCAAGGTTCTTTTAGTGTATCCATCTAAAAATACACAAACGTGTAAATGAGTTAAATTCCATTTAATATCCCGATCATTTATTTAATGGTTTCATGCGACTGATTTTTCATTCCATCTACTAGAGCCTTCCACTTATTGACCCTAGGGGGTCTCCCAAGTAATTTTAGAGTGAATTCCTCTATTCCAAATGTCTTGTTTTTGTAATCAATCCCTGGTAAGTCTTCAGATTTGGTTTTCACCTTGGCTTGGACTGATTATTGAAATTACTGGCATGATATTAGTTTATAACCATATTATAAACAAAATGTGTAATTAAAATATAAATAGTAATTTTCATAACTAACCATTGAGACTTATGATGTGATATTGTGATATCCTTGATGTTATGCTTAGTGATATTTTTTGTAATGATAATATACCCGGATCAACCTGGATTTATTAATAAAATGTATGTATATTGATCTTGGACATGAAACATGATGAAATGATTATACACTATTATTGGCCCTGATTTATTGCTAGAATTATTATATAGTGATTTTGACCTAGATTTATGTGATTTATTCAATGGATATATAGTTATTGTTTGCACGGTTGTGAGACATGATTAGATAAATTCTATCATGGAACTGAGTAATGTTATATTTTACCATGTTTATATGTTTATGGTTGGCATGGTAATGAAAAATTCCCAAAGAAATTCCAGCATGGTGCGGAATAAGGTTGATGTGGTATTAATTAAAATGTTTAATTAATTAACACAATTGTTTATTGCATTATTGCAAGCACAAATTATTAGTCTAGTTATGCTTAGAAATGGTGGTGTCAACCTACTGACTTATACTCACACCATTTTCAGGTCACTATTTGGTACCTGAGAAAATTACATGGATGTGGGATTTGACAAGATTAAGGGACCATGTTACAGATTATTCTTGCTATATGGGATGGAGTTTGGGGACAGGGCCAACATGGGTCTTGGGATCAAGGAATTTTGAGTATTTATTTGAGTATGTTAGTTTTTTTATTAACTCAATAATGAAATTTAGTTACATTTTATCCTATCATTTTATTATTCCTTTATTATTTATTGGATTATTTAATTGGATTTTATTGTTTGGTTGTTCCATTATGTTGGATTGTTTCCATTATTTTCGTTACTCTAATATTTACTATTATATTATTATTCTTCCACATCATAACTATTTTACTAGGGGTATAGTATCCCCACTATACCTATCTCACCCCCATTACTATTCATTAGCCTTGGGCATATGAGAAGGAACGCTTGAGATCTCATAACCAACCTGTTACAGCCACATGAGAGAGTGCTTGATCGAGGGACGTTGCAATGTGATATAAGATCACATTGGGTTTCTTTATTATATGATAACATTATAAAGGATACTAGTATATTTTGGGACTTGGTAATAAGCTTGTTCATGGGAGTATATAACTTGTGTATGTTAGAAAATTGAAGCTCCCTTGGATGGGATTTCTATTTATTTTGTTCTCTTGTTACATTTGATGTTAATTCACCTAGGGTGATTCATATGTGGTGTTGCGTTATTATTTTGTGATCTTATTAGTTCTTGATATTTCTACTCATGTCCTAGAATAGAATAAAATAACCATGCATTCATCGCGATAAGAACATGGGGGTATATATTGACATACATTATTCATGATAGGTATATTTTTATGGCATGTGATATGTACTTTCCTCTATAAACAATGATATGAGATACCTGTAATGTATGATAAATTAAATGATATAAATGAACTATTATTTCCTTCTAAAACACTTTTAATTGATGTTTAGTGAGTCCCAGAGTAGTTTTTCTCTATTTTTTCACTTGTTGATGTTGTCCATACTATTATAATCAATGTTCCAACGAGTGTGGTTATCTTGTAGAGAAAATAACTCCTCATCATCCTCAATTTGAGCATCAGGAGAGTGGTAATAATCATGCTCCTAATATAGCTATTCTGGATATTCCTATATCCATTTAGGGTCATATGGTTGTTTAGCTTCGTGATTTCTTCTTCAGGGTCATAGGATCCATGGAAATAGAAAATGTCCACACCATGCCTTTAATGTCTGAGTTAATGAGAGAGAGTTCCAGTTACAGTATTTGCCTATATTCATTGTGGAGGGAGTCCCCCTATAAGCTGAGTTCTGGATCAAGTCAGTCCAAATGATAATTATGAAACTTAAGAAACACAAAGATATGAGGGTGATTCATACTTCATATATGTTTTTGGACATTCCAACCTTTGGTGGAACATTCTAGAGTAGGTTCGGAAGCAAGAGTACTTATCTTAGAAGGACATTGAGATAAAGTTAAAAATCTATTCCTATCCTAATGTGATATGGGATGAAAAGGCTTGTGAGTTCATACACCTGACATAAGAAGGATTGTATGTGAGAGACTACATTGAATGTTTCACCTACCAACAGTGATTTGTTCCATCCTTTGGAGTTGACAAGTTCTCTAGGGTGAGATGTTTTCAAGATGGTCTTCACTCTGACATCAGATCATGAGTGAATGTGTTCCATTTGAGCAGTTTTGCAGATGTGATGAATTGTGAAGTCATCATTGAAGGGAGTCTTAGGGATGAATTAAGTATTGTCCTTGCTTTTTTAGTTGGGAGAATTATGAACTCTTCACTCAGTGGAAAGAATCATCAATTTGAATTTTTTTTCTAAGGAAATAGTAGTTAGAGAAGTCATGGTAGTGGACAACCATCATGGTATCTTGTTATATTATATTACTATCAGTGTGGAAAGGCGAGAAAAAAGGGATGTTAGTGTCTATATCCTACTTTGGAGTGTTTTTCTTATTGCACAATGGGACACCTATGGAGGTTTTTTAGGGGCCTTCAGTAGTAGAGTAGTGATGGGGGATTAGGATAGGTACTAAAGTATGGGAATGACTCAACTACTCATTAGTAGATATGTAGTTGGAGATCTATAATATGTTTTAGTTGACGAAGGGGAGGTGGAACCCCATTCTAAGAATGAAAACACCAAATAAAGGGAATAGATCAAGGGAGTTATTTTGGATTCTAGGGTGAAGGGTATGGTCAATTACATGTTATATAGACTACTCCAACTGATTTTGGATGTATGACCTTATATAGTTAGAGGTACGATTCGTGTATCATCTACCCTTTCTTGAATTTTGTTTGATAACAGAACATCAAAATAATTTTTATCATCAATTTTGTTTAATGGTTTGGGGTTTTATATAGAAATATTAGATGATGTTTTGACCATTAACACACCACTGGGAGTGTGGTTAGAAAATATCAAACCATTCAAGGTGTGTACTCTAGAGATTAGTAGTTACCATTTATTTTGGGATCTATAAGTACTCGAAATGGTAGGATTTTATTTTATTCATGGGAAGGATATTCTACTTATATACTGAGCACTTATCTACTCTTACTAGAGAGGGTTAACTTTATATCTCCAGATGGAGGTATTAATTCTAAATAAGGTGAGTGAGATGTTCAGGCTAGTCTTGCAGGACCAATTTAGTTCTGATTAGATTTTCTTAATGCTCATATATTTGGTCTTTCTATAGATAATTGAGAAATATAGTAGGATTGTTTTCCTCTATTGGTAGATTATTTTCATGATGTTTTTCTTGATGAATTCTTCAACTTACCACATGAGTGATAGATTAATTTTATGATCAAGTTGATGTCAGGAGCCGAGCCAGTTTCTATCCCTCGATATAGAGTGACACCACCAGAAGGTAGTTAGTGACCATGAAGAGCTAGAATAAATCATATGATGACCATCATAGATGACCTCTGGAGTTCTAGGTTAGTCATCCTGTTTTCCTTTGGGTGTCTCCTAGGTTGGTACAATGCCAAATAAAGAAACAATGAAAGATAGAGTCATGGATTGT
Organism: Viscum album; assembly: GCA_963277665.1. Taxonomy (NCBI): domain Eukaryota; kingdom Viridiplantae; phylum Streptophyta; class Magnoliopsida; order Santalales; family Viscaceae; genus Viscum; species Viscum album. The sequence goes on from OY728161.1 coordinate 780,653,307, forward strand.
TGGTCCATTTACGATAGTGGATAAGGTCGAACCAGTGGTGTACCAATTATACCTTCCATAATGTTATATTTACATGTATGATGTGTTTCAAATGTCACAACTTCAAAGATATTTTCTAGAACATTATCATGTGATAAAAATAGTAGATGGTGAGCTTAATGATGATGCGCCCTTTAAGGATAATATGATATAGATTATGGACAGTAGTGAGAACTATCTCTAGGGTAGGACTATACCACTAGTTTGAGTGTAGTGGAAACATGGGTGAGTTCAAGAGGAGACCTGGGAGAGGGAGTCTGATATGTGAGTATAATGGAAAAAATTGTTCTCTAAGACGCCATAGTGATGCTTAGAGTAGCTCATGGATGAGCTGGTATATGGTGGGGAGGATATAAGATCCCATAATTTACCACGTACGACGCTCATTGGGTTTTTCATTTGAGTTGTGGTGGCTGAGTCTTGTTCAGAGACGAAGAGAATTTTATTGGGGGGAAACTACCTATAGTTCAGGTATATATGGTCATTTGAATTAATGGAGTCTAGATATACACTTTTAAATTGGTTTATGAGGGTTTCTCATGATTTGGATGGCATTGGGTGTGTTTTGGATCCTTATTCCAGAAACTAAACTAAAAGTTGTATATTGGAGATTTACATGCCGAGTAAAGGTGTTACATGGTGTGTACATTCTTCTAGACACATTTCATGAAACCAGTATAGGTTATGATATGGTTAAACATCATATAAACTATTCACATCATGCAAAAAATTCACATCATGTAATAGTTGATCATGATATATATTAATATCGAGGTGATAGTGTTTTTGGAATATCCCTATAAAAATAAATAAAAAACAAGTAAATGAGTTATATACCACGTAATATCCTGAGAACTATTGTTAATGGTAGTGTGTGGAAGATTTTTCATTACAACCAATGTAGACATCCTCCCCACAAACCTAGGAATCTCCTAAAAAATTTAGAGTGCTATCATGTATTCCAAATGTCCCATTTGTGTGATCGAACCCTATCAAGTCTTTGGATTTGGTTTTCCATTCATCTTCTATTATTCTCTATTAGGGTGGTGGAAACTTTGGACCGTGTTTGGGGTTGATGTTAATCTTGATCTTATTTTATCAAGGATTCATATCATGATCTTTTGTGCCTTCATTTTCTTTAGTGTTACCCATTGTAGGTGTTTCTTTTATTTCTAATTAAAGGTAGGGGTTCTAAACCATAACCCTATGACCTATTTAATTGAGAGAATGTGTAACATTGTAATTACACTAACAAAGAGTGAACCTAAATTAATTAAATGATTAATTGGATTTATTCCAAAAAAACCATTTGGATTCAATTGTTTTCTACCTAGATTAGGGATACCATTCTGGTGAGATAACCCTTATTTATAAATGAGTTAACTAATGGATTCAATATGTTTCTCATGACATGTATTTTGTTTGATTACATGATATAGATTCATCTTCTCTTGGACTAATTATTGAAATTGCAAGAATTTTATTAGTTTATGAAAAAATGATAAACAAAATGAATAATTTAATGATAAATGAAAATTTTTATAATTGACTATTGAGCCTTATAATGTGATATTGTGATATTCATAATTTTATACCAACTGATATATGTTATTATTCTTATATTCTGGGATTGACACTGATTTATTTCTAAAATGATACATACCAGGATTGGCGTTAAAACACACTAAAATTCTTATAAACCAGGTTTGGCCTTTCTTTATTGGTGAAATTATTATATATTGGGTTTGAGATAAATCTGTGTGATTCATACATTGGATATATGGTTATTTTTGGCATGGTTATGAGACAATATTAGAGACATCCCAACATGGTGTTGGTGTACGTTATGTTTTTTCAAGGTTATATGGTCATGGATGGCATGTTAATGAGACATGCTTAGTGATATTCCACTATGGCACTAAAGTAGGTTGATGTGGTCTCAATTTAAATGTTTAATTAATTAATACACATATTTATTGCATTATTATATGTAATTATTATCATACTATTATTCTTAGACATGGTGGTGTCGACCTAATGAGTTATATTCACACCCTATTCGGTCTGCCATTTAGTTCATGAGTAGATTACATGGATTTAGGATTTGAAAAGGAAAAGAGAACTTATTGTTTATTGTTCATGCTGGATAGGATGGAATTTGGACACATGACCGACATGGGGATCGAGACCAGAGAATTTTGATTCATTATTTGAGTATGTTATTATTTTATTTATATTACTTCTAACATGACATTTAGTTACATTTTAGTCTATCATAACATCATTCATTTATTTTTTATATGATTATTCTGTTGGATTTTATTGTTTGGTTATTCCATTTTGTTTTATTGTTTCCATTATTTCCCCTACTATGATATTTATTGTTATATTACTATTTTGATGTTTTGTAACTCTGTAACCAAGGGTAATATTCTCCCAAATATTCTATTCACACCCCGGCTACTAGTTAAAAACCTCTGGAATACGGTGAGGCACGCTTGAGGTCCCTTAACCAACATGTTTCTTCCTTGTGAGAGAGTGATAAATCAGATAACATTACATTAAAAGTGCTTAGTTTTCTTTAAGACATGTTTTAGCAGATTTGATAGGACAACAACATGTTCTTTTCAACTAGTGTGGATGGATAGGCCATATGATACCTCACTGTGCAGAGTCTCCTTGGACTTTTAGTTTTTATGATTGATCAAGCCATCAACTACATTTTTTTTCAAATATATCTTAGGGAAGTATGGAAGGATATACTCTAACTAAGGGTTCAAAGGTAATTGTATATGCTTATAATGGTGGTGGGACTAATCCCCAGGCTAAGGAATATGTTCATGTGTCTAAGACCAGATTAATTTATATAGTGGAGTATATTCCAAAAAAATTTGAAGTAGGGATAGATTTTATTAGAGATATGGTATTTTTATCATCTTCTATGGTGCTAGCTTTGTTTGATATAGGAGATCATTCTTTTATATCATCAATTTTACTTTATGTTTTGGGTTTTGATTTGGAACTTTTTCCATTCTTGTTGGATCTTTACACGCCTTTGGGAAAGAGGTTCAAACAATGTTTTAGATCTCCTATGTTCCAGTTTATGATTACCGAATACGAGGTGGTGTGGGAATTCTTGGTGATTTATCTTGACATATTTGAATTGATTTTCATCATGTATTAGAGGATTATTTTTAAAGACCAGATAGACCACTACCACCATTAAGTTTAGTTCTTATCTACCAATGGAGTCACTCATGTTTTCCAGAGTGAGTGTTACTTTATATTAGGAAGGGAATGACCTATTGTTACTTATGATGGGGTAATATCTTGTTAGTTTTCAGAGATGTTTCTTGATTTAGTTTTCCCTTTTATGGGTGGTCAAACTCTTGAAATTTTTTGTACATACCATGAAGATTTTTTGAATAATTTTTCTAGTTTACCACCCTAGAGATAGGTTGAGTTTACTATATACCAATTCCCTGTTACGATGCCCATTTATATGTTCTCTTACCTTATATCACCTATTAAGTTGGTGGAACATAATGTCTATCTTGAGGACCTAATGGATAAAGGATTTATTCATCTTATCGTGTCACCTTGGTATTCAGCTATCCTCTTTTCTAAGAATGAATATGGGACCATCATACGTTTTCTCAATTATCGAATGTTGAATGAAGTGATCATTAAGAAAAATATAATTTTGAAATTAATTATGATCTATATGATTAGTATAGAGGGGATCATTGATTTTCAAAGATTGACCTGCAGTCATAGCACTACCAGTTAAGAGTATAATAAGACTATATTCCTACGTTACCATTTAAGATTCAATATGGGAATTTTGAGTTTCTGGTAATGTCATTCGATCTCCCCAATGATCCTAAGCTGTTTATGGATATGATGAATTAGATCATTAATGGGTTCTTGGACTCTTTTATTTTTGTTTTTTATTATATTTTCGTGTACTCCATGTTATAGGAGGAGCATATAGAAAATTTGGATAATAATCTTTGAACCTTAATGGAACATCATTTGTATGGTAAGATTTTCATGTGTGAGTTTTGGATCTAGGTAGTGAAATTTTTGGGTCATGTGATATATGAGAGGGGTGTCTCAATAGATCTTTAAAAGGTACAAAAAATTATATCCTAGGAGCATCCTAGAAATATTTTAGATTTTTGGAGATTCTTGGGTTTGGCTAGTTATATAGATAGTTTGTTCAGGACTTCTCCAATCTTGCATATTTGATGACAGATTTAACCCATAAGAGTGTAATGTTTGAATGTAATAAAAAGTGTGAGAGATCTTTTGAGGAGCTAAAGATTAGGATGACTTTAGCACCATTATTTATTCTTCTAGAACTGGGATCGTGTTATGTTGTTTAAATCCATTATTTTGGAATGGGTTTGGGATGTGTATTGACGTATGGGACGAAAGTAGTGGCTAATGGCTCTCTCTAGTTACACCCTCATGAGAATAACTAACATACCCATGATCTTGACTTGGTAGTTGTTATGGATGCACTCAAAACATGGTGATATTGTCTCTTTGGGGAGTAGTTTATGGTATATTTTGATCATAAGATCCTAAAATATATTTTTACATTGAGGGAACTGAGTTTTCAATAGAGATACTGGGTAGAGTATCTCTAGACATTTGATTTTTATATTTCTTATACACCTGGGAAAGGGAATGTGGTTGTTGAGGCATTGAGTATAATGTTACCAACACAAGCCATGAAGGAATCTCCTAAGTAGTGGTCTCTGATGATTTTTTTACTGGCATGTGTTTAGAAGTTGAAAATGTTGGTAGAGTGGTGTTTTATGCTTTTATGAAAGCAAAATTTTATTTTAATGAGAGATTTTAGCTTGAGTAGGTGGCAAACACCAAGTTAAAAGTCATTAGTGAAAGACTTTATGGTGGGGAGACCTCAAGTGAGTGGTATCAGTCTCCCATAAGAGATTTTTTATTTCATAGTAGATTTTTTATTCCATTTTCCATGATTCATGAGTTTTTTGATAGTGGACACCATTCATGTATGTTTTTACACCATGTGTCTACCACTATGTATCATGACTTGAGCCATTGGTATTGGTGGCATTAGATGAGATGGTCTATTGTGGTTTTTTATCATGGTTCCTTACTTGTTTAAGGATTACGGTAGAGAACTAGAGTCCTGAGGGGTTTGTTTATCCATTAACCATTCTAGTATGGAAGTGGGATGATATTTCTGTAGACTTTTTCATTGGTTTTACATAGACTCCTAGTGGGAAGGATGAAATATGGGAGATCATTGATCAACTCACAAAATCAGAACATTTCCTACCTACCAAGTAGATGAAAAATGTGTAAAAACTTGATTACTTAAATGTTCGAGATATTGTGAGACGTCATGGGGTTCCCTCTGAAGTAATGAATGAAAGGGAACCGAGGTCTACATCCTGGTTATAGAAAGGCTTGTAGGGGAAATGGGATCCTAGATTAGAATGAGAATTACTTATCATTTATAGATGGATGGATAGATAGAGAGGGATATCTATTTTCTAGATGATATATTCTAGTCTTGTGAGATTGATTTTGGTGTATCTTTGGAAAATCATTTTCCTTTGGTTGATATTCCTATAAGAATAGTTATTTGGGTTCGATAAAGATAAAAACCTTAATTCCGTCTTATGGGTGGCCATTAATATCTCCTTTGTGTTGGGAAGAGTTGGGAGGGTTGTCCTTGGTTGGGCCAAGAATTATTCATAAGATTACAAAGATGGTGTAGTTGTTCTAAATGCATTTTATCATGGAATAGTGTTTTCAGAAATCTTATAAGAACTTTCAGTGTCAGCCGTGGGAGTTTGAGGTTGGTGATTGGGTCTTTTTCAATGTTTTAACTTTCTTGGAACATAATTGTTTGGGTATGTAGGGTAATTTGGCACTAAGTTTTGTGGTCCCATTTGAGATTGTTGTATCACTAGGGAGGGTGTACTATCGATGTGACATTCAATATATTTTGAAAACATTCTATGAAATTTTTCAGGTTTCCCAGATAAGGAGGTATATACTAGACCGTTCCCTTGTGATTAGATGGGAGGATTTTTTTTCTTGATCCCGATACCACTTTGGTTGAGCAACCAGTTCATATTATGGTTCTATAGGATAAGGTACCATGGTACAAAATGATCCCCCTTTTATCGATACTATGGTAGTGTGTATAGGATAACTACAAGATGTGGGAGCGAAATTCATTAATGAAGTTGCAGCTTCTTTCTCTTTTTAAAGAACTGGGATCTTCAGGGCATTCTGGGGGGGGAAATTTTTGGTGGGGAGATTGTATACCCAATTACCTCTCTGTTATATATGATTTAACCTTTTCTTTTGGATTCCCATTTTGGTTGTATGAATTCAAATAAATAAATTGGGAGAATACCTATAATGGTGAAGTCATAGATTTATTCGTGATTTTTTGCTTAAACCTATAGTTTCTTCTATTCTCTTGGCGATTAAACATTGTGTAATGGGAGTACATGCTACGTAATGGCCACTAGGTAGAATATGTGAATTGGATACACAACACAATATTTTTATACTCTCTGTAAATGGTTCACATCATCTAATGTAAAATATTGAGTTTTTAATAAAAAATGTGATGGGTTTTTTGGAATATATGAGCTTCATGAATACACGACATGTAAAATGATTACAAACCATGTAATAGTCATGAATTGGTCTTTGGGGGTGATTCATAAGTGGTTTCATATTTAATTCATTCAATCCTTCTCCACTCATGACCTAGTGGATCTACCTAGTTGATTTTGTGCGACTCCTTCCCTTATGGATTTCTTCATTCTGTGATTGATCACCATTATGACTGGGTTAATTCTATACAAGTATTTAATCCTTTTGGCTCTTCTTTGGTTTTGGTTATAACTATGGTTTTTGTAACGTCCAAGACCCAAATTCCACTCAACAGTGTCTGAAGCCCGATTGGATACATGGCCTCAAGCACATCTCTCCAAACACCAGAGTCTTTATTCTAGTAATGAGGGCCTAGAGTGTGTCTATGGGGAGACAATTACCTCATTAATAGAGTTTAATACAATGTAATAACAATAATAGTCAATAGAGTAAATATAAAAACATGCATACAGAAGATAGATAAACAATAGAAGAATATATAAACAAAGCCATATGTAATATCATATACAAAAGATGAAGATACATGCCTCTACAAATCATCCAAAATAGGTATACATGGAATCTATACAATACATATATCAAAATTCCAAAAATTCCAAAAGAATTATCTCCAAAAAGATTCATGAGCCTTTGGTCAATCCCTTTCTCTCCTGCTCCTAAGCATGGAACCATGTCAAGCATCAAACTGTGGGCAGTTGTCTTGGTCCCTACTTGCATCCATATAGTCTGTCCGGGTACCCAATGATGAACAGAACATGGTGTGAGATACAACCCCAGTAGGCTATCACCCAAAGGTCTATAAAAATTCATGGATGTGAAACATAACAAGATAAAGAAAAGTGCATAGTAAAATAGTCAGGACACTAATACAAGTAATATCCCAAGGAAAAATTAAACAACCAATGATACTATACATCCATTCTTGGATCGCTTCAAAACAAGTGTCAAGAACATAGAAAAAGGATGATATAGGGAATACTAAAGTAACTAACATGGCCTTTTTGTATATCCATACATAACATTTCAACCATGGTCATTCCATACAACTTGTGTATTAAACAATCACACCCATACCATATATCCAGAAGTGTTACATTTACCAAGGGCATGTTATACAACCATTCAAATCAAATTTACCATGTTTGTTCCATATAATAAATAATGTCAAGCCATTGGGGTAAGATCAAAGCTATAGTGGGCCAAGGAATCTTTATAGAGTCCCAAGATCATCTCAATGGAAACATGGTTATGCTTGAGTTGGGTTCCAAGGACCATGTCTTTCAACCATGTGCACTGCACGCCTAAGAAAACCTATATCCAAGGGGTCTACAGAATCAGAATCTCATAGTTATACAGGTCCTATACATTCTTTAATGTCCCAATAACCCATGGACTAGCACACCCATGTCATTATATGTAATAACTGATCAATTTACATTCATGTTCCATGATTATATGCACTCATAACACAATTTACATTTACATTTATCCTATGATTATACCCACTCATATACCAATTCATAATCAATTACATTTCATGTGTTTACCCACTAATTTACACAATTTATAATAAATCAATTCAAGAAATTAAACCAATATCAACATGTTATCACGTGGTAAAAGATGGAAAACATATTCTAAATTTTCAATCCAATCTAATTCATTCATTATTAGGATTCCTCTATCTAGGAAAGAACAATCACCCACCCCATGGGTGGTATAATAAATGAAAATTCAAAGGCTCACCCATGGGTGACCGCGGTTGGGGAGACAAAATCCAACATGTCTCAAGGGAACTAAAGGGAATCCCTATCATGTTCGATTTCATTTATTTCAATTAAAAAATTTCAATTTCAAGGCCACTCCAGAATTTTTTGTGGGTCGCACAATTATAACTATTTTAATAAACCACTTATCAAAATGGGAAAAGTATAGACCACTTATCATAGGTCCATAGTAGCATGATCATACAGTATCAACCTTTTATTTGACATAGATCAGAATAAAAACAATGGATGGATGAAGAAAATAAAAATTTTAAATATGACCTTTCATTTAAATAACTTCTTCGATCTAATGTTAATTGAAGAACAATACAAAAGTAATTGATTACTCATCAATGTGAATATAATGAGACCAAATAATTCTCAATTCTGATTTTCATAAGTAGGAATTAGATCAAAAGCTACCCAAAAAGATCAGAGAAAATCTCAATCACCATGGACTCCAACAGAGGAGAAATATAGAAAAAATAGGTTTAAATAATAGATTAATTAGGGTAAATTTCATAAATTCACCCAAAATTCTGGGCTGTACGGTTTGGACACACGGTTGGGAAAACCATGTGCCAACTGAATGCCTAATACTTTAAGAAGGGGAATGTCATATGGTTATCCCACATAATTTAACAAACCATGCACAAACCGTGGCTCAGACCACTATCCAAAACTGTACATGTACCCGCACCGTCATTCACCTCCTTCCGAATGGTATGAAAATCATACAGGCTCCTCTATGTTCCTATCCAGGTCTCACAAGGTTTTTCAGACTGCGTGGATTGTCCCGCATGGTTTCTACTAACCATTTGGATTACCAATTCCACCCAAAAATCTGGGTTTCAGAATCTAAACAAAACCCATACAACTCCGATACACCCATAACCTCAAAGGGTATTCACATTAGTTGTATTTAATCAATCAAACTGAAAAAAGGATTTGTACCTCATAATAAACCTAAGATCTTACTATATTCTCCAATTAAAGAAATTCATCCCCTAATTACCTTCTTATGGGTGGTCATGAACTATCAATGTATAACTCCATCCACTAATAACATACGTTGGCCTCCTACTCCCATGTCTCGTCCTATAAATGATAGTGTTCCTATAGCACCCCAACTAGAGGAAATGACTGGCCCCAGAGAACCTACATACTCTTTTCAACGATATGAATCAGATGCTCCCTAAAGGACGCATCATATAACTCGACCTTCTGGGGCTGAAAAGCACGAGATGGGTCCCAAGGACAACGATGTAGCTGAGATACATAAAAGATGTTGTTCAAGTCTCAATACCATTGAGGTAATGATAATCAATATGCTACCAGCCTAACTCTCTCCAGAATCTCAAATAACCTAAAAAATATTAAGGAAATCTTACCCTATCTCTTAATCAATCTATGTCCCATCCTCAGTGTTACACATAAAAAGACATGATCTTCAACTTCAAAATCTAGAGGTCATATGCGGATATCAACATAATATTTCTATCGAGATTGTGTAGTTTCCATCCGCTTCATAATCAACTGGACATACACAAAAGTCCCTTTCATGGAACGAGGTCCTTTTAAAGCTACCTCATTTTCCTTTAACCTGCACATGGGTGATGGACATGACCTACTATAAAAATCCTCAAAAGTCACCATCTGTATAGTCACCCGATAACTGTTATTGTAGGAGATCTCAATCATGGGAATATGCCTATCCAAGGATCCCTTGAAATCTATGTCATATGCTCGTAGAATTTCCTCAAGAACATGTATCATATGCTCGGATTGGACGTGATTCTGAGAGTAGTATGATATACTCAAAATCACCTATTTACCTAAGGCCCTCTACATACTCTTCTAGAAATGATATGTAAACTAGGAAACCCTTTCTGAAATAATAGAACGTGGGAGACCATTAAGATGAACTATCTCACATATATATAACCACCCAATATCATCTTCACTTAAGGTATCCTTAATCTATAGGAAATGATCAACCTTTACGAGCCTTTCCACAAAAACCCACACAACATTGATACCTCAAGGTGACCTTTGAAAACTGGTCACAAAATCTATCATGAAATAATCCCTTTTCCACTTGGGAATATGTAATTACTATAACATCATAAAAGGTCATTGATTTTATTCCTTTACCTACTAACAAGTGGAATATATCATAATAAAACTAGCTGCCTATTGTTTTATACATGACCACCAGTATTGACGACAAAAGTCAGGATACATCTTGGTGAAACCGAGATGCATTTCCCAATTTGATGTAAGAAACTCCCACATCAACTCCTCGCATATATCCACTAGAACCCAAACATTCCCATAGATACAGAAGATCTCCCCCCCACCTATGGTCCAACATGGAGGTGGGTCCTCAACTTCTATAATCTTTTATAGAACTAGGCCCTTTAAATCAGATAACAGCTTCATCCTCACTCTATCCAGTATGGTAGAATTCATAGCTAAGGATGAGAGATATGTTTTCCCATGACAGTCATGAATATCCTAGTGCATCTTAGAGAACAAATCCATAATCTCCCACTTTATACCAGCCCACTAAATTGGTTTTATCTTAGTCCTCCTACTCAGTGCATTAACCACTACATTTCCCTTCCTATGTGTATAAGGAAGATCAATGTTTTATAACAATAGGTACTCTTCCCAACTTTTCTTCCCCAAATTAAGATCATGCTACATAAATTTATACTTGAGTCTTTTGTGGTATGTGTACACCACAAAATTCTCTCTAAGTAAATAGTGTGTCCAACATAACACTACATGATCAAATACATCAAACTTAAGATCTTGCATAGGGTAGTTCCTCTCACATGGCCTCGACTACCGAGACCCATATTCCATTAATCTACCCCATTCATAATAACCACTCCTTGCTCGATACCCAATGAATTATAAAAAAATGTAACTCTTACATGGATCTAGTAGTATCAGGATTATTGCTGAATTCAATATCCCTTTCATCTCTTGAAATACTTTCTCTTAGTTATTCGACCATAAAAACCCATAACCTTCATAGTCAAGACCATCAATGGAACTTATAAGAATGAGAAGTCGTGTATGAAATACTAGAAATATCTAGTTAACCCCAAGAAACTCCATATGTCAAATATGTTCTTGGGATTATCCAATCCAACGATCCATAGGCCTTGAATTTTTTAATTATAATAAGACCCCCATTTAAGGGAGGAAGGGGGAACCCAAACATACTTCATGATTTAGGACAAATCACAACCCAAAGGTCAAAGAGATTAAAACCAGATTAACACCATGAAACTGCCCCTCCCCAACATTTGATTACGATGAATCTATCCAACATTGCATAGAGATTCAGCAAGAAAGTGTCATATGTCAATGAACATGCCTCTTCTAATGGCTGATGCAATACCCTCTCAAACATCCAAATCTGATAAAATCTACAATGATGAACTATCAGCTGTAGATCCTCATCTAGGCCTATTTCATGTGGTCGAGTACAGCTGCAACACTATTCATTGCATAAATTCTAGGAACCTCAAAACATCATCGATCACAACAAAATACCTAGATGAACCCACAAATCTAGAAGAACTATTCATCACAAATCAAACATACCAAAACATCAGTGGAAGATCAAATCTTGCCTACGTTTTTGGAGTCAGAACCATCACCAAACTAGAACTACAAATCCCATCACCACCAAGTCCCTCATGTAGACTACAAAAACCACCCAAAACACTCACAGATGGATGATCAAAGAAGAAAAAACCCAAAAATTGGATATGAATGGATCGACCACTTTGTCAGCGATTGTACACTGTGCAGAGATGGTCGGGTGGACCTCATCGTGAAAAAATCACACTGTGACCCCAAACCCACACCATGGAATGTGATGGTCAAAAAAGACCATGGTACCTCACCATGATGAGAGGCGGCTGGAATCGACCACCGGACCTCCTCTGGCCTCTAAACTACGCCACAAAGAGACCTCTGGGTGGACCTCTCAGCGATGAACATGCACGAACTAATGATGCCACCATATCACACCGCGAATCCTCAGTGCCACCACATAGATACCTAGATGACTCATCACCACATGAAGCAATCCGTGAACCCGCAATGCCTCTAAAACACCCCCATGAACCCATGACACCACCACAAAAAATCACACCTTGACCCACGACGGTGTCGCTAGAAGAGGAAACGCACACCAAAAACCTGCTGATAGGATGCGTCGAGGAGGAAGGCCACCTCCAACATGAGAAAGAGGGGATATGGTAGTGTTGTGGGAAACCCTAATCAGCACATCCCCCCATATAGGCTCATGATGAATCCATCCTTGGGATGCTCCTTGGAAACTAAAACTCTCACCTTCTCTGGGTAAACTGATACTTCAGTCTTTAAGATGATATGACCCCAAAAGTGAATCTAATCCATCCAGAAGTGAAAAATTTGCAATATATCATATTAATGATTACCTCTCAGTGTATCCAAAATGATATTAAGATTTTTAGAATGGTCATGTTAATTGTTAGAATACACAAAGATATCATCCATGAAAACCACTAAAAATAATTCTAGATAAGGATGGAAAAATCCATTCATCAGTACCATGAAAACTGCTAGTGCATTCGTGAGAACAAATGACATAACCATATAATCATATAGACCATACTTACTACAAAAAATATATATGAGGTATGTTCATAAGTTGAACACACACCTAATGGTATTGAGACCTCAAATCAATTTTTTAGAAAACCCGATCTCCTTGAATCTGGTCAGAAATGTCATCTATCCATGGAAAGGTATACAGGTTTTAACTATCAACTGGTTTAATTTTGAATAATCCATCCTAGCCTAAGGGTAATATATACCTTTTTAAAAAAAGGATGTGTATACCCCATAGATAAGTACTAGGTCAGATAAACCCCTTTACCTCAAAATCCTATAACTACCTATTGATCTCCATCATCTTCGTCATAGCCATCCTATAAAGAGGAATGGATAACAGTTCATCTCATAGTACTAGATCAATGGATAAATAAAAGTCTCTCTCAAGAGTTAAACTATAAAATTAACCTTGGAAAACATCCTTGAAATGATCAACCACTGGGGTAATGTCTGCCTGACACACCCCCTAATCATCCATATACAAACTAGCAATCTGGGATGTCATCCCACCTAACCCATGGTGTTGTGGACTATCTTGACTTGCTATTACATCCCATTCACCCTTTTGAATATAAACTATGGCCTATAGTCTTATGAATTTCACCCTCTGGTGATAGTAATCAATGAAGGCTCGATAATCCACTAGTTACTCCATTTCGAGTATGACGTCAAACATTGTCAAGTAAAGGAAAAAAAGATTATATATGAAGTGACACCCACCAATATCAAGTGGGAACTACCTGTACTAGTTTAAACATTTTGTTATAATCCCCAATGATTTATCTAGTCTCATAAAGCCCTCATAAAACTAAATCACAAACCTATGGCTCTCCACAATAGGCACAAATATAAAACAATGTGATTAATTTGTGTCAAAAAGAAAAGATACAAGAGTAGAGTCTACTAAGATCATACATATCACTATAGATGGTCCAAAAACCTATTTCTTAGGTATAGGCTGTACAAAATACATATGTCCTGACCCATGGCCCTACGACACAACCTCACAAATTGAAGTAGGCCTACTATGATATCTTAATACAACATGTGTCTGGCTACCTCCGACATGACCACCACCTCTTCATCGAGATTGACCAGTACTGCTCCAGCTCCCTTCCTGATTCAAAGCTATGAAAACTACTCCTGAACCTCATTTCAGAGCTGACCCCCTACAAATCACTACTGGACAGATGGTCCTGAATAAATGTTTCATATGGCCTATCCCGCTATAAGTTCAAAAATTAACTAGGCCGTGATCACAATGATTTCTCAAGTGTACCCATCTACCACACTAATGACATAAATACAATCTACCAGTGCTCATATCCTTACTAATATTCATCTCATAGGAAGCCTTAAAACATTGCTTCCTACCACAAGACGTCGAACCACTAGGTCGAGAGACTACACTACTTTACTCTGCACCCACAACACCCCTCAGGTCCTACTCCATAATAAGCGTCGGATTTACTATCTCTCTAATCGTCTTCAACATGAACACATTGAACAAAGATCAAATAGTATGTCAGAGACCTTCATCGAAGTGTCTATATATTCGAATCTCATTAGCCAGTTATATGAGCAAAAAACATTGAAGCTCAATAAAGTATGATGAATACTTCATAACAATCATAGTGCCCTACTCTAGAGGCATGAAATCACTATCCTACACTATTATCAGAGTCTCATGAAAAAATTAGTTTTAGAAACTATTTTGGAAATCATATCAAACCATATCTCACAACCTATCATCGTGGTTCAAAACATCCCACTTTTTCTTAGCATCTATATGCATCATATATGTCACGAGATTCAATCTCCTCTTAGGAGGTGTCTCCAGATGCTCGAAGATCACTATAATAATCTCAATACATAGCTCAAAATCCTGTAGAACTCCATACTTCAAAAACATGGGAGGATTATACTACCATAACACATGCGTCAGCTCAACCATAGATAATGAAGGCTACAGGGATCCCTGAAAATTCTTTATGAGGAAATAAAACCCCTCATAGATCTATGACTCAACACCCATGTTCAACAATAGAACTAGTTCATTAGCTATTACTAATGAAGGATCCACTGGTATCCCATGGACCACAGCCTCTGAAGCATGTTCATCACCACCCTCCTGGAATAAAACTAGAGGATGTCGATGTGGAATTTCTCTATATTGAAAAAAACACATATTAGGAACAAAATGATATCAAATTTCACATCTAAAAAGAATAATATAGGTGAAAAACTTCTTATAAATGGTTCATATCACATAGTATGCTTCTAAATATAGGACTGGTAAAAAAGAAACAGTCTTAAAAGTCACCAAAAACATTTCCTCTTTCCAACTCAAAAATCAGGTCTATGTCAAGTTCTCTATTTATCATTTCAAATTTCCGTTTGAATTCCCATTCATTTAAAATCTCATATTAATGGTTAAAAAAAATTTGTATCAATTTTCAATCCATAAGGGACCACACTCCTCATGAACCAAATTATCACATCCACCCAATCCACACTTTAACAAAATCTAGTTCATGCAACTCATGGTCCATGACTCAATGTGACATAATTAGCTCCTTAGGGTGTATGATGTAGCCTAATTAGGAAAACGTTATTTAGGTTATGACATACACTCTATGTACCAACCATGTATCACAATTACCTGCACAAAATATCTATCACAATAGTAGGTATAACTATCACAACACGTATCACAACATCACGCAAGAAAGTGGTGCATCCTATATGGCATGACATAATTCATTGCATGTGAATCTTGCAAAATGCATAAAATGATGAATGAGATGGATTTACCTAATCTCATTAGGTTGAATCATAATAGAACACATAACCATATAATTAATAATAGCACAACTCAAGTGCATCACCCAACAATGGATTCAAATAAACTATAATAACCAAAATCTAGAAACTAGTAATTTCGTTCGAGATAATTTTCTTTTTTCCTATATGTGGGTTAACTACACCCAAGGCCAACTAAATACCATATTCCAATACCTTCCAATCCCTTTATATTTTCATCAAATAATAATGCAAACCAGAAAAGATTCTACTCTAATGCCACTTTGTAAAGTACCAGATTAGGATGCCACTCAAAAGTTCCCCAAGCCTAGTTATCTACATGGCCTCATGTGTATCTCCCTAAATTCTAGAGGTCATCGACTAGAAATTAGGGAATAGGGTGTGTTTGTGGGGAAATTATACGCTCATCACCAGAGTTCAACACAATAGAAATATAATAATAGTCAATATCATTAGCAGTAAATCATTTAGACAACATATATATAAACAAGATAGGAATTTATAAACAATTCTAGAAGTAATATCATATACAAAATATGATGACACATGTCTCTACAAAGAATCCAAAAATAATATTCAAGGAATCTATACAATAATAATATCAAAATACTAAAAATACCAAAAGTGATATCTCCAAATAACACCATGATCCTCATTTTGGTCCATTACTCCCCTACTCCTAATCACAACAAAAATTCAAGCATCAATGTATGGGTGCTTTCCCCAGTCCCTACCTGCATCCATATAGTTTTTTAGATACCCAATAGAAGCCTCAATGGGGTGTGAGATACCATCCCAGTAGGGTACCACCCAAAGGCCTCTAATAAGTCCTAGATGTGTAATATATCAAGCAAAATTAAAGTGCATAGTAAAACATTCATGGAGATAATACAATTAATTCCCTAAAGATAAATTAAACAACCAATGATACTATATTTCCATACATGGATCCCTAAAAACATGTTTCATGCTCGTATAAGAATTCAACTATAAGAAATACAAAACTAACAAACAAGACCTCACTTTTCATCCATATATAACATGTCAACCATGACCGTTTCATACAAACTATGTATTACACAATTACAGACTTTTCGTATATCAAAAAACATAACATTCACCATATCCATGGTGTACAACTAATTTCAAATCAAATTTACCATGAATATTCCATATAATTATTAATGTTAGACCCCTCGGGGCCAGATCTAATTTATAGTGGACCAAGACATCCTCATCTAGTCCCAGGAGCATCTCGATAGAAACTATCTTTGGCTTGAGTTGGGGTCCAAGGATCATGTCTTCTGACCATGTCCATTCCGAGCCCAAGAAAAACCAGATCCAAGGGTTAGTAAGGCTCAAGGCATCCCATGGAATCATAATCCAATGAAAATGTAGGTCCAAGTAATTATGTATCATTCCATTGACCTATGGTTTAGCACACCCATGACATCCTATGTAATCATTCATCAATTGTCATTAAATTTCCCTAATTAAACCCACTCATAATTAAATTCACTAACAAATTTATTCGATGACTATACCCACACATACATCAATTAATAATAAATTAAATTACCTGAGTTCACCCACTCATTTACAGAATTGATAATAAATCCATTCAACCAATTAAATCAATATCAACATGTTATCACATGGAAAATGTGTCAAAAGATCTTCTAAACATTCAATTCAATTCAATTAATTTATTATTAGGCTTACTCTAACTAGGAAATCACAATCACACACCCCATGGGTGGTATAACGAAGGCGAAGTCAAATGCTCTCCCCATGGTTGACCATGGTTGGGGAAACAAACTCTAATGTTTCTCAAGGGTAACTAAATGTAATCCCAATCATGTTCCATTTCATTTAATTGAATTAAAAAATTCAATTTTGGGGCCGTGTTGCAAAGTCTGGACGGAAAGAATAACTAAAAATAGCTCAATAAACCACCTAATTAAGCAGGAAAATTATAGAACACACAACATAGGTCCGTAGTGGAGTTCACATCCTGTATCAACTTTTGATTTGACTCAAATCATAAGAAAAATTAAAATGATAAATGAATCAAACGGAATTGAGTACTCACATATGCGAATCCAACAAGACCAATGACACTCAATTCTGAGTTCAGATTTGGGAAAGAGATCAAGAACTACATAATAGGCTCAATGGATATCTCAATCCCCATCAATGACAATAGAGAAGAAATATATAAAAAATAGGTTGAAATAATAGATTAATTAGGAATAATTTCAAAATTTCACTCAAAACATTTGGCCTCAAAATTTGGCCACATGGTTGGATAAAGCTTGCACTAATCATTTCCATTCTACAATAAGATGGGGAACCTTGGATGGTTATCCCACATGGTTTAATAAATGGTACACAGACAGTGTCTTATCCCACTATCAAAAAATGTAGAGGTACTCACACGGGGGTCAAGCTCCTTCCACACATCTCGTACAATAAGTTAGACAATGTGGACTATCCCGCATGATTTCTACTAATCATACGCCATGCCTTTTCCTACCAAAATGTGGGTTCTAGGATCTGAACAATCCCCAAACACCACTGATACCCCCCATAACCTCAAAGGGTACTCAAATTATTCCATATTTAAGCATTAAACTCAACAACGATTTATACCTTGTATAAAAACTCAAGAGATTATAGTTTTGTCTATGATTGTGTTTTGATTTTGATCATATAGTTTTATATATTGATACTTTTTAGTTTCTTGTCAGGCATTATCATTTAAAATTAATTCTCCTTATTTTCAGTCACCATTGTCAAAGGTGTCTACGTTTCTACAATTTTAGGTAGGTGTTTCTATACAATTGGTTAATATGATGAAGTTAATGTTGATCATGATAAATTCCTTTGGTTTGTTCATTGATTAGATGTTATATATGGTTTCAACATATTTCATGGGAATAAATTTCTTCAAAATGGTGATTCTTTATTGAAAATAAATTTTATTGATATGGAAATGAGTTTTCAAACTCTAAAGTGTATTGGATTTGCTTTGAATTTTTTTTATAAAATTTTGAGCATGGTTATGAAAATTTATTTGGACAGTAGCACATTGGGAACCTTCAGTGCATCGAGAAAGGGACACGAGTAGCCTTAGTGTGTGTTGAACTATTAGGAGCAAACCTTTTGTGATATTGACCGACAAGACTCAATATCTATTGGATCCAACGTTTTCTTGTTTATGATTTTGAGTGTTTGATATGAAATGTCCCATAGACTAGAGCCTAATATGTGAGGTGCTTTTTTATTTATATTTATTTATCACATTATTATTTTTATCATGATTTGTTTCTCATAGGATTTTATATAAGGCTATATAACATAGCTTCCCATGATAGGTTTTTTCATGTATATGTCATTACCTATTTATGTGACGTGTAGGTTCGAGTGACTTGTCTATTTGACCCAAGTGGGATCATTACAACTCCCTTGGATGGAAGGGGACTACCTCCACTGACAAGGGACTATGGTGGAAAATTAGGATTCATAGGATCATTAGAGTTGGGGAGACATCTGCTCATGGTGGAACACTGGTGAAGACTGAGAATACAATGTAGGCGTAATGTTTTGATGAGTAGGTCCTATTGAATGAGTGATTTAATGTAGATACCATGAAAAATGTATTCTTATTTTTCATATGGAATATTTTATAAATATATTTATGTGGTTGTGGTTTGGTATTTTTGATATTTTTTATGAGAAATGACATTACCTAAGTATATTGCTGATGGTCCTTAAAAAAATTGAACCATCCCTTGGCCAGATGAGGACTACCTCAACCATAGAATGTATTTATATGGGTCTAGCACATGGGAGGAAATAAAATTGGTCATCCCTATGTGGAAAATGAGGATGTATAGTTGAATGTGTGGGGAATAGTTCATCATGGGTGAACAAAAGAGCACATCATCATAAATGGCATGTATGGGTGGGGAGAATCAGGGATGGTGGGTAAGCCTACATGATACACATTGTGTGTATTGTGCTCGGGTACCAACCCTAGTGCTGACTCGATGATAGAATGAATTGAATTGGATTTTAAAGAATCTATAAATCAAGTGTAAGTTCGATGAGGGAACAAATGTCATGTTACTATTCATACATCTAAAATAGGTACAGGTATATCATTATCATCCAATCTAAAAAAATCGATGATCATAAAGATTCCACTTAGTCATGTTCAACCTTTCTAATCCTCTTGATATTTATGCTCCCAAACAACACTGGTTATATTCCACAAACTCACCCAAAATCCTTCCATCTCCGGTTCGGCACATGGAAATACCCTTTTTACCCCCACATAGTTTGTAGTTGGGAGCTTACCCTGAGTGATAAAGTCACACCATACTTCTATATTGGACCAGGATAAAATCCAAGCATCCTCACTTGGGGAAAATTTCTAGGATATTTATGGATGATGACACAACAAGGGTGTAAACCTAGTTTCATGTTGGTGAAATGCTAGAAGTAGGTATAGAGACTTTAGGATAGGATAAAGGGGACTTTTGGTCATCTAATAGAGGGCCTTCAAGATTGAAAATTGTAATTGGTAACCTGTTAAGTGAGTCAACCCTTAGAGAGGGGGGGTTTGATATATCCTCTCTAGCCTAGGGGTTTGTGTGTTGTTTTGTTTCATATAACCCCTAAGACCTTAAATAAATTATATGATTGTGAAAAATATGTGTATTTGTATGTGTATGTGTATTTATATATGTGTATGTTTTTATATTTTCTTATTAAAATTTAATTTTGTAGTTGAATATATGTGTATTTATATATGTGTGTGTATTTATGTGCATATATGTATATGTGTGTGTGAGTGTGAGTGTATACAAGTATTTATATGTGTGAGTGTTCATATTTATATCACTATATTTTTTTTCATGTATTTATATTATGGGATATTTATATATATTTTTATTTGTGTAAATGTGTATATATGGAAGTACATAATAAAAAACTATCAATAAAATGAGAAACTTATACAACCTATTGAAATAGAAATTCATAATTGTTCAGAATGATAAAAAATAAAACATACCAAAATAAATAATATCCTTGAATCCTATGATGCCATTTTTTATCTCGAGTAGAATTTATATAGTATAAGCATTAGGAACAAAACCCTAAAGCATTTTTAGTTATAAACTTTACCAATATAATAGCAGGTAATCGAATAGTTCTATTTTCTTTGCCCATGTGTTTGAAAATGAAATTAATTTTACTAATTGATAATGATGCAATTATTATTATAATGTAATTTATTCAAGAAACTCATCCAACGTCATGAAACCAAGAGTAACCTTGAAGTAATGTATCAACATGAATAACATATGATAATGTGAAACAATATTATCAGGGTTGAACTCACCTTCATCCAGTCAAAAAAATTCTCACATGTTTTCCACCATACAAATCCATGCAGGAAGAATAACTAATAGAATCCATGTAATTGGGGTCTGAGACAGGAGATAATTCAAGAAAATGATAAATAAAATATAAATATGTATCAAAGGAAATTCATGATATAATATGAATGGAATTTCATGTAGGAACATATGTTAAATCAAATGCATGTGGGTAGAATAAATATAATATGAGGAATTTCTTTATATGATATATTTTCTATAATATATTATAACTATAAAAACTTGTATCATTCATAATGATCATACAATCACAAGATATATTGTAGAAAACTTTACTGGAAAGTAACATACTTCAAATTTTAGAAAAATAACTAAAAATCATAAATCAATGGAGTTTTAGGATAAATTGTGAAGAAAATAGGTGATGTGACACAGTAGGAAGATAATGGAATGGTTGAATAGCTACCAATTGGTGGTTAATAGAGGATATAATGTAAAAAAATTAAAATAAATAGAAAAAATCATCAATTTATTGATGGAAAGAGTGAACCTGTGAAGGTAACAACAAACCTATGAAGTAAAAAATGGAATGTGAGAAGAGGGAGTATTTTAAGGAATTGAAATATGTGAAGTAAAAAAGGGAAAGTATAAATATTTATATCAAACCATAGAGCCCAATGAGGAGGGAAATCAAACCATTGAGTATGTGTTTGATTACCCCAATATAAAATCAAATCACCTTATATTTTTTATCTATCAATAATAGTTAATCAATAAAATATAACCCTATAAAAGATTTTAAATTAAAAACTATAAGGAATCTATATCAACCCACAAATTATATACAAAACATAATGGTGTGTGTAGTAACCCTCTAACAGTTCAGAAAAATCCATGGTACTTATGAAAATAAATGCATTTGGAAGAAGGTGTTGTAAAATACTAATATACAATAAAAGTGAAGTTGATAATTTTTAGAGACATGAAATTGAGGTTGATAACTAACGTTAAAATAAGAATATGTTTTCAATTTGTAGAATAGTTATAAAATGATGTATATAAATATCCAAGTTGTATGTTGTACATAACCTAACCTAGTATTTATGAAAATACATGTATCTCAATTTTAACTTGATAATAATTAAAGATCTATAAATAGAATATAATAAAATGGAATTAAAATAATTATGAGACAAAATTTAGCCTAAATAAAATATAATTGGGCTGAATAGAGAATACTAAATATAAATTTACACTGGGGAGTGAGGAATATTATCATTGATTGAGTGTTATGTTGAGACTGTGATTCATAAAAAATTGAAGGACTTATATGAATAATATTGAGTTAAAATTAAAAAAATAACTTGGAGTAATACTAATGAAAATCAGGGTGTTTTTAGGGATCCTATTTCATGGAACAGTGAAAAACACAAAATCAATGAAAAAAATGAAATGAAACTTTGTAGAAAATTTCAAATGAACATCATGTTTGTAATAGGGTTGGTTATTCAAGTGTCCTAATTTTTTTGAAGAAGTAACTAAAAACCACTAGTGGTAGACCGAATGCTTCCATAATGTAAATAATTGGATGAGAATAGGGAGAAGCATAGGGTTTTGAAAAACCATATATGTGGGTATCCTAATAATATGTAGATAATAAATTAAAAATAAAAAATGTTTTTCAACTGATTAATGATGATCAATATACAATAAGATAGCACAATTCTGAAAAAATTTATGTACAATGATAACATATTATAGAAACCTAAAAAACAATGAAAATGAAAAAAAACAATGCATATTAAAATACACAAAGAGATCAGACTACATAAATTATGAAAATTAATAATGTATATTTTGAAAAAAAAATATGTAAATAATAACATATTATAGGAATTATAAAATATTAATATAGAGAATATATAATATAATACACAAATAAATTGAAACAAATATAATGAATATTATAAAATTATTAATCATAAATTATAATACAGAATAATCAAAAAATATCATGATCAAAGAATTAAAAAAATAATGTAGAGATTATATTATATAATATAAATATTTTAGAATATGATGAACCAACAGAGTGGTCTTATGAGGACTCATTCAGAGGAAGAAGAAACTAAGTTTAGGGTTTCATAATCAAGAGTGTTGGTTTTTTCAAAGAAGGATGAGAAGTATACCAACATTCAAACAAGTTATTCTTAAACAAATATTGTGGGAGGAAATGGAAAGAAACTTAGGGGCTTACAAAATGAGGGGCACTAATAACATGCAAAACCAAAGATAGGAAAAATATAATCTTAAAATTGTGAAATTCTTTGCCAAAATTTGAGGCTAGGGGTGACATGGTGGAGGTCGAAAGGTGGAAGTGGGGGTAGGGAGGTAGATGTATTAATGGGTAGGTGAGGTGGAAGATATGAGGTTCTAGTGGTTCAAGGATGGGAAGTATTCATTGGGAGTGTGAGTTCGAGGAAGAGAGGAGGGGAGGTGGAGAGGAGAAATTGGTTAGGGAGGGAGAATCGGGAGACTGAGGGAAGGTATCGGGTATAACATGTATGGAGAGAAATCCATATTCATTATAATAACTAGTAATTTGGATATGACAAATTACAAGACCATTCACCACTCTCTTTAATAGATTGTGGGGTCCTCTTATTATATCAAATAATTTTAGAACTTATTTCATTAATATTGACATGAAGAGAGCCTTAATGCAAAAAAGAGAAGAAATTTCAATTTTGGTAGAGATTTATATGTTTACTGAGTCATTCATATAGAAAATAAAATAATCTGAGGAATGATTATATAGAGTATTGAGAGATAATTCGACAACATACCTCTAAGACTTTCACAAAAATACATAATTTCAAATCAATTTAATATTGTTAATTGAATGTAGGCACAGTTCATGATATTTCTTACATATTTAGTAAAGAAGACTGCATGTATCAATAAAAACAACATGCATGTTAAGTAAATTAAATTGCATGCATGCTGAATAAAAAATTAGCTTTTGGAATATGTTAATGCATACAGAAGGAAATTGAATTCAACATAAAAAACTAAGTATATTAAAAGAAATTAGAAAATATACTACTATGTAAAAATTAAGTTAATTACAATTTTAGAATATAATAATTCAATATAATCTTCAATATAAAATTAAATAAAAAGTGTTATTAAAATGGAAATGTTTATAGGGATGTAAACTTCAATTTCATAATAGTATAAAATGTAATATAGTGTGAAATATAAACTATAGTTTCAGTTCATGATAAATCATACATAAGGAAATTGTCTTCTATACCCGGAAACAACTTGTATATTAATATAAATAACATATAAAGAATATATATAAGATGTAGTTAATGATAATGCAAAATCAACATGGATATTAAGTGATTGAAATTTCCTTCATAACAATTATAAATTAAAATTTCATGTAGAAACTGCATGTATATGCATAAAATGAGACTCCATGCATATTAAATTAATGAAATTGCATGATCATTCAATATATACTACAATTTTGGTATATGATACTATATATAGAAGGAAAATATTTTGTATACCAGGAAATGGAACTATTTCAAGAAGAAACTGTAGGTATATGCGGAAAATGAGTCTCCATGAATTTGGAGAAACTTCATATATATTCAGAAAATGAAATTGCATTAATTCAATAATTTTTAGTGCATTATTATATCCATGTTTAATGGATTCAAAATTCTATGCATAATAAATTATAGTTGTTGTAGTTATATATATTAAATTTAGAAAAATATTTGTTATGATTTATATTAATTAAATATAATATCATTAAATATCAATTTTTATGTCAATGGATAAATGATATTAATTACTTACAATGCATGATTGATATTCATTATTCAAATATTTGTAGGTCATCAAAGAACAAATTAAGAAAAAGTTTTATATTGAAAACGTATAGGAGTAATTTTTTCACATAATAATACAAATATTGGAAATATTACAATAATGAAATAACAATGTACCTGGATGGAAAAGATTAAACATCATAAATGATTGCTCCTTAAAATTAAATCAAGGTATGTAATTAAAATAATAGATAAGGGTTCCATTATTTTTAAATATAAATGTAATATTTTCATCTTAATGAAAAAATAAGTCATACCTTTGGCACCTATCAAACCATGGATGTGACCATTTGAAATAAGATGTATAGAAACTAAAAATGCATTAAAATAAATGTTAATTATACTTGTATATAAATTGATAGTTCATTAAATTGAATTGTAGTTGGTGGGAGTTTGCAAATTAGTTTCAAAATTGGAGCTTAATATGGAAAAAAGAATATTACAAATTAGTAGTGGAAGACACATTCCACAATAACAGTATATAGGTTTTTAAAATTACCCATTGCGCATGACCAAAAAGGTATTAGTATAGTGGAAAATGAAATAAGAAATATTTAAATATATAAAAATAAGTTAGATATAAATAAAGAAAAATTAATAAATGAATGTTCCAAATAAATATATTTAAAGTAAATTATACATGTTTTTAAACATATTATATAAAACTAAATGATTCAATATTGTAATACAAATAAAAAATAAAAAATATAATTTTTTTTTTCAAAATGAAAGTGCATTTTATTAAGTTTGAAATAAACTAAAAGTGCATTATACATGTATATAAATTGAAGGCACATTATATTTGAAGTTCATTATACATGAATAAACTAGAATCCGATTATGTAAATGTATAAATTTAGAGAGTATTAAATTAAAATTTAATTTTACATGTATAAACTGAAAGTACAATAATGTATGGAAAAAATTGTCTCCCTTATTTTGAACACACATTGAAAAAAAGTATTAACATTTTAATTTCCATCAATTGAAATTTTTGGTTGGAAATAAAAAACATGGACAAAATGAAATAATATTAAAGGCATTAGGACTGCCATGTGAAAGTATTGAAACTATTTTTCCAAGTCCTTCCAACGAAACAAACAATAAACTACTCAAATCATATACAAAGGCAACCAGAAGTAGAAAATTCTACATGAAAAATAATTATTCTAGAAGACTAGTAAAGTCATATTATTAAAGGGATTGACAACTATTTGATTTTTTTCATTTTTAAGAAGTATCATTTATTCACTATTATCCCAAATATCATAGAATAAAAATGATAAAAATATCATTATAGAAATATTGAACATAAAATATAACAAATAGAAAAACATAACCTCAATAATGGATCTTATATATATTTCCTCATTCATTCAAAATACAAATTAAAAATTTAATCCAAATTTTTCTGAATTTGTTTCAGAGGGAAAAACAATGTTCTTTTACATCCATACTGATATTCTATGATACCATTCTTACTGTATGATTATTTGGATTGGATATTCAAATATGAAATCTTTTTAATATTTTTTCAAGGATGCCAACATATACATAAAAGGAATTTTTTTTGAAAGGGTAATAACATTGGAAATTTAGATTATTTAAATAATGAATATAACAATGATTTTTATAAAATGAAAAATAATTGAGGGAAATTTACATGGAACTATATATTTAGCAGAGTTGATTAAATTGGGGATGAAATCATGTTAAAAATTTTATATAGTCACATAAAATAGAGATATACCTATTATTCTGGTAGAAACAAAAACATGAAGGGTTCAGTGAAATTATTGGAGTCTTGTAGGATGGTTTAATATATATACCTTCTATTGAAGGGGAAATACAACCCATCCACAATGATGAAAATTGGATACCCATAAGGTTTTGTGTTTATGGAAATTATATCAAAAGGGAAATTGTAGTAATCTAACCCTCCTGAGGTAGAAGGTCTAGAATTTAGATAGAATCCATGCCCATGTTTTGGAATTTGGTCTATCGAGAATGATAATATTAGGAAGGAGGAATTAATTCATAATGAAGGGCTACTGTTGAAGAAGAGGTCATATAGAGTATAGAAAATAGAAGGAATATGTGAGGGATTCAGGTTATATCATGGCTTAAATTTCATACTAAGGAAAATTATGATGCTTCAAGAAGGTTTCGGAATCACCTATCTGAAAGATAAGGTTGTTCAGATCAAATTTGGAGTTGATAAGGTGAGGATATAGGTCCAAAAAACTCAACTCCAACAGAGATATCAGAATCGTGACTAAGGGAATGAGGAGGTAGAGGTGGAGGTGGAGGAAGAGGAAGAGGAAGAAGAACATGAAACCCCAATGTAATGGTGAGAAGGAGGAAAGGAGAAATGGGACTCGGTAGGGTGATAGGGGATGTGAATTATATAAGGCATGGAGAAAGGGAATATGAAAATGAAGGAATACATGAATTATGGAAACGAAAATAATAAAGGTATGACAGGAATGAAGGTTGACACGAGAAGTAGAGATGATGGGGATTCAGGAAGCATGTATTGATTGGATAAGACTCTACATGACTCTGATTTTAGGAAGCCATTACCTTAATAATTTATTGTATAAAATGAATAATTTTAACATATTTGAGAATTAAATGCATGTGATCGTGAATGATGAGATAGAGCCTATTGGAGATGGTGTCATAAAACCAACATCTATGTATATTATAATTATGTTATATTCATGGTTTTGAATATTAATAAAATTCCTATAACATTATGATTGTTCTTCTTGTGACATAGCATGTGATAATGTCCCAAGATTAGCTGTCACACTAAAAGGTCATAGCAGTTTTCCACTATGACGAGAACCCAGTAGTGCTACGAAACTATTCTTAAATAATTATTCTATGGCCATATAATATCATTTGAAGGGACACAAATGATACAGGCTACTAGGGATGGAGACTCATAGGAATTTGAGGCACCTTCTCATGGTGTATTCCCTTAGTGATATCTAGTAGGATATTATGATAATGAGACCCAACAATAGGAAATCCTCATTTATAAGTGTCATTTGATTTTCTTATCTACAAACATGTGTATTAGTCCTTAGACATTAATATTATTATAAACAAATTTTATGAGTCATGTACTTTGATGCATTAACAAAAACCATGATTATAGATGTTCAAAGTGAGGTAGGATACGTTTAGTACGTCACAAGTAATATTTAATTAATGAATAATGCAAGAAAATATTTATCCCTTCTATTAATTAAATAAAGTTAATATCTCCGGCGCATTGATGGAAATGATATAGTATAATTAAATCCATGGCCAGGGTGTTTTTAGGAATGTTCTATATTTGGAATGTTTATGAATGAGATATCAATCATATGGGTTCATGACACTAGCATGAAACCTGCCATATTGGAGATATTGTGATAAATGGATTATATTACATGATAAGAATTCGTTTGAGGTGACATTTCACTACAGAATTAACTTCTTTCATTATGTGAACCTTGGAGTGTTTCTAGATTCTATCCTTGGACTTCAGGCAGGTTCACCTAATGCCACTGAGAAAGAGGACTAGAAGTTCCCAAACTAAGTGTATCCGGAATCTGATTTAAATATTTTATTATTTAACAAGTTAAGTAAATATTATTCCCAATTGTGGTTCAATAATTATTCATTTATTCCTGATCGCATTTATCCCATCACTATTTATTTGGGAGAATATATTATAAGTGGAATATTTAATAAATATTTATTCTTTATTTTTTGTAAATGTATTATTTATTTATTTATTAGTGAATAATGTACTGATATTGATTTAATAAATAAGTGTTTATTATCCAGGCTTGATAAATATTGTAAAGGATTGGAGGACCGAGTTTAAGGGTCCAATAATAAATAATAGTGTTAAATAATATTTTATTAAATAATATTTAATTATAACATACAAGTTAAGAACATGTCAAGAAATAATGGAAATGTTTTTATTAATTGATTTGGGGTTTCACTTGGATTAATAAAATAAATAAAGGCACTTGTGCAAATTATTTATTATAATCTAGTGAATTAAATTCCCACTTATATTATTAATATCCCATTATCCTAGGGAAAGATAATTCTAGATAATTAGTGTTTTGCATAACATTCTTGGAGAGAACTCCCAATCCTAGAGATTTATTCCCTCTCCAAGAATGTTCTCAAGAACGAGAGAGGCCATCCTCTACTGGATCAAGGAGAATGCATTGGAAGTGGTTCTCAAGGTGATTGAAGGTGGACGACAAAAGCATAAGAATCATTCATGATAGAACCATGAGACTCCTCCAACGACATCCAGATATTTGTAGAACATGTGTGGATCACTCCTAGAGGAAACCTACCCTTAGTTTCTGTGATGTAATGATGGCGCATTGCATATCAGTGGTCGAACACATCAACGAAGAAAGAATAACTTTGGAGGTATTTCATTAATTTAATTTAATTAATTATAAAGAAAATATGTTGATCCAATCTTCCATCTTCTGATTCTTCTTCCTCTATGTCTAAATACAAGATTCAATTCTGTGGATACTTGCGTTCATCGTCGTATTTATCCCGAATTGATCATTGATAATGGGAAAAGAAATGTTGGGCACCACACCCTTTCTTGCTTCTATAGCACCCAAAACCTACAAATGGTATCAGTGTGAGAAAATTATTTTTTATAATTATTTAAATATTATTTTATTAATTAAAATTTTATAATTTGGTTTTTCAATTCATGTTTAATCATTATTATTATTTTGAATAATGAGATTTGTTCTTCCTCTATCACTTTTTACAGATCTAACAGAAATAATTAATTTTACTATTAAAATTAAATCAAGTAACTCATTTGTAGGTTGTAAGGATTCTTTTTGGGTAACAAAATAGTACACATTGTGTAATTCGACTTACATGTTGTGTAATCGGAATTACACATTGTGCAATCAGAATTATATACCATGTAATCATAATTATACACCATGTAGTTGTATTCAATGAATTAGCAGTAGTTCAACAATTACTCAAGCTATGTACATTAATGAATTTTTTTGTTAATTCTTACACCTTGTGTTGACTGGGACATATATGAACACGATTACTGACTACACACTGTGTGGCCTACTAGACACGACGTGTAGCCCCTTTCGAGTTAGGGCCAAACTGAGTATCCCATAAACGGCTCACCTGACTAGTGACTTTGTAACCCGAAGAAAAAATGACATGTGACCCACTAGACATGTTTTGTACTCCAATATTTCTGATGTAAACCTCACACAATAAGTCCCTTGCTGTGTACATTGGATAAACAGTATAGATAGTACATGTCGTGTAGTCAGAACTACACATCGTGTACTATTAACAAATTATACAGAATTAAAACATTAATATTTGTGTAATGTTCAGAACTGCATATCATGTATAAATCATATTATAGGTCATTACTCTATGCGTTTAAGAATAACACATGGATGAAAAAATCATATGATTTGTGTAACCATTCGAGAAGTACACGTTGTGATAGTAGGCATTAAATTATGTATTCCATATGTCACAAGAGTAAAATAGTAAATAAATAAAATACAGGTTGGTTAGATTCATATGGGTATTCACCATGTTACCTCCAATGTACATTTTTATACAAGGTAAATTTTAAATGAATATTTTAAATTATATTTGATAGGTATCTCAAGGAAATTCAGAAAAGGATTAAGATCAAATGAATGATTAATTAAGGATAATAATTAATCAATTCAAGCATGATTTATCTTAAATAATAATGATTAATGAATTTAATTCTAGTTTATTAAATTCATAAATTAGTTTCATGTATGTGGATGATCATGAACTAGACCATAACATTGTATGTGATCAGTTTCATTTTAATTTATTATAAAATTTAATTGTTTTCATGCATGCCTTCTCTCCTCAATAATGTATAGGGCCTGCGTGATTAGGGTTTCTTTTATGTAAACCCCTTTTACCCATCAACATCATGTGAGTAAAATCATAGGTAATGGATGGATCCCCTAAGCTAGTGGGGGCGGTTCATGTTAGGATCCGAGGCAAAACCAATCCAAGGAGATACAAAGGTGAACATGTGGGAAGCTATGAACACAAATCTTAAATGGATCAAGGTGTTTCTTCCCTATTTCTATGATTACTTAATCAAAAACTAGATAAAATAACCATTAGAAAATCTCATGATCATACCCTTTATTTCATTTTTATCAATTTCATGGTTATTCATTATGGATTTATTATATCAATTACATAATTAATTAATAAAAAAGCATGTAGGATGGATCTAAAATAAAATTGGCTTATGTGTAGATATTATCAAGACATGGTTAATCACAGAAGTATATCCCACTATATATTAACAAGCATGTAGAAAGATAAAAATTAGAAATTTATGCATAAAGGATAAAATCCCTCAATAAAATATTATGTTGGTATAGCCTTCCATTACTTCGGTTAGAATCAATTTATAGTTCAAAGTGCATAATCAGCCAATGTTGGGGTGCTTTTAATTATTAGGGAATTCTAATTTTTTGTTTTGGGTTGAATTATCATGGTTGGAATCAAAGTTTGACGGCTAAAATATGACATGGTGTAACAGAGATACAATGGTTGAGGAAATCTAAATTAATGATTTCAGGATTGGGGGCAGTCAATGAATCAAGGGACTACAAGTTAATGAAGTTTGTATTTGGAATGCCTACCTAAACCCATTCTATTTACTTGACAATCCAATGTTGGGGGTGATGATATTGGAATATTGATCCTTTCTATTTGAATATCCAAGAAACATGATATTCTGATGCCAATGGGAAGGGATATTGGGTTTCAATAAAAGAGCAGGAGACTAATAAATAAATATTTAACTATTTTTCTAAATTTTATCTAATGAAGTACAAATATTCTCCTAATATTATTTTTTCTAAATAACATAAAATATGACATCAAACATATCTTTGATATCCATACTCGGGAAGGAAAACATATTCACAAACACTATTTTACAAGAGTGGGAAAGGTGCCTACGGGTCTACCTTTTCCATGAAAAGAAACTATATGTGTTGGAATAACCTTTACCAATTTCACCTAGAAATGAGCCGAGTTATGAAGAACTCTTTTTGGATGAGAAACATCTGAATGAAGATATAAATGTTCAGTGCTTCATGCTATCATCCATGCCAAATGGGCTCTTGATGAAATATGATGAAAATGATACTTATAACATGATGTATCACCTTTAGGATCTCTATCAAGAGAAGGAAAGAAAAGAGAGGCATGAGATCACTAATTATTTGATCACTACTAATCTTGGAGGGTCTGCACTATTTGGTCCTCATGTAGTCAATCTTATCGACTACATTGAGCATCTGGGAATCTTAGGGATTACAATTTCATATGAGTTTCATATAGATCTCAGTATTTCATCACATACCAAGGCCTTATCTAGTTTTATTGTGAAATATAATATGAAAAATAATTAGAAGTTTCCATTAGAACTTCTGAACCTACTTAACTATGTGGATAAGGACATGGGGCAGGAAAACCCGACTTTCTTTATAGTTAATATGAAGAGGAAGAATAGTTAAAAGTGACCTAAGACATTTAAATTTATTAAATACCTTGGGAACTATCTGACCAAGAAGAAGAATATCCAAATATAGGGAAAGGAAAAGGAGGGAGTGTGTTTTTCATGTGGAAAGTCAGGCCACTAGAAGAGGAACTTCAGCCAGAGGAATGGGGAAGCTAAAGGTTTTTTCATTATCGAGTGAAATATTTCCATTTCAACACATTGTGTATCAAATAGACATTTTGGTGCTCACATCTATATTAAAATGTATCAACCATATATATTTTGGAAAATTTCAAGAGGAGAGGTGCCAAAGATTCCATACCCAATAGTAATGGCTCTTGCTTGGCATTAAGATACCCAGGTTTGAAACATGGTGGGGGAGAATTTTTGAGTTACTATAGCAATATTGTAGCAGTAATGTAGTATTCATAACTAGTCACTCGATTTGGGCCTTCGGGCCACCGGTTTGGGCCTACGGGTCTTGGGGACTTCGGGCCATCAAAGACCATGGGTCCATAGGGTATTTGGGCTAGAGAAACCTTAAAGTAGCCCAGTTCACATAGAGCAGGCCCCAAAAGGGATGTTAAAGAAAAGATTAGCAGTCACCTGAGAATAGTTAATCAAATTGGAAGAATGAGAGGGTAACGAAACATCCATTTTGACTAGGTAACATTCAAATTTTTACATGGCAATGCTAGCTGATAAAAAATGTAAGTTGGGGAGCTAGGAATTCAATGATAAAAATTCTAGTGAGGGGTAGTTAAAGTGGCTTGGGACAATGGGCCATGTATTAGGTATAGTAAGCCTATAGGCCTTTTGGTCTTGTAATTGGCCATTAGGACATGTTTGGTCTTTTTTCATTCGGTCTGTGAGTCATGGAAGGGTTCCCCTTCAACCCATAAAAAAGGGGGATTATCCAAAAATAAATAAAAAGAAGGCATTTAGGACATTTGGGATGGGATAGAGGAGAGGTGGATCTGTGAGCTGCCAATGGTGCGATATTGGCTGATCATTCCATTAGAGACTACAACATTTCATTACTGACCAAGATGATTTTGGTTTTATGAAAATATTATTATATACCAACTATTACCAAGTACAAAATTTATGTATCTTGTTTAGATATATATTGGTTTATTTTCATGTTTCGAAATACAGGTTGTTTCTTTTATAAGGGAAACATATGTTTCCATATGGAACATTCAAATAATAGTCTGTATGTATTAAATTATGATAAAAAAGTGCTAGAAATTGATAAAGAATCATGTTCTCATGACCTATTTAACACCCAGTTCTAAAATGACAATCTTGGTCATGTAAATGTGAAGTACTTGACCAAGCTCTATCAAGGTGGTTATTTCGGATCTTCTAAGATAAAACCCCGTGATAGATTTCATTCTTATATACAAGGTAAAATGAAAAAACCACCATTTGGTTGACAGGGTGAAAGGTACGCAAATTTTCTAGGATTGGTACACACTGATGTGTGTGGACCACTTCCAGTAGATGTTAGAGGTGGATATTCTTGCTTGATAACTTTTATTGATGGCATGAGTAGATATTTCTATATCTACTTAATGATATATAAGTTAGATTCCTTTGATAATTTCATAGAATTCATGAATGGAGTAGATAATAAGCTTGGTAAGATTATAAATAAGTTTTGATTAGATTGAGGTATAGAATATTTTAACCAAGAGTTCATCGACTTTCTATCAGAGTTTTATATTCAATCTCAACTCACTCCACCTTATACACCACAGTGGAATGAGGTTAGTTAATGGAGGAACTATTCCTTATTGTACATGGTAAGGATGATGATGAGTCATATAAATATTCCATTATACTTTTGGGGATATTAATTAAAAACTATTGTATACACATTAAACCGAGTGCTGTAACGACATGGTTTTGGGAGCTGCAAAAACGTTCCCCATACCCTGTTTGTCACATGTCCTTAAAAAAAATTTCCCAAATTCCAGAGCCAGACAACTATAATTGAGGGTCTTGGATGTGATAGTGGGGAAACTATGTCCTCATTGGCAGAGTATCATAGCAGAAAGAAATAGTAAATAGTAGCATAAATAGTAATACCCTATAATAAATATAATCATCAGAAAACTGATAGTATAAACAACTGCACCATATATATAAATAAATTATGCATGTCACATATATCGAGTAAATCATCCAAATAATTCACAATGATGGAAATACATTACTAAAACTAATTTAAAGAAAACAGTAAACTCCAAAAACACTGTATGTCTCATCTTGGTCCCATGCTATCAAGCTCCAATAACAATCAAGTACATGATGAATAAGGGTGCTTTCCCTTACCTATACCTGAAACCATATAATCTGTTTGGGTCTAAAATCATGACCCAAATAGGATGTGAGAAAAATCCTATTAGGCAACCACCAAAAGATATATTCCTAACTACTAGTGAATATATATAGTTTGTAATATGCAGAAATTAAGTAATAAAATAGGAAGTACTCAAAAGTAAATAATCCTATAGTTTTTTGTTACATTTATTTACATCCATAAATTATTCAAACTATTGAATAATGTAACCTTGGGTTCTAGACTATGTTCTGTATCCCCCTGTATAATATCAACACATAGACATCTCAAAATACCATCTAAAAAATTAAGTAAGACCAAGTCCAAGCATGGGATTTGGATTGGTAGACTCGTCACAATCATTCAATCATTCACAAAAAACCCTCTAAGAAAGTTCACATAGTCTAACCCCTCTCGTTCAACATATCATAAATTTAATAAATAGTGACCCTCTAAGAAGGATTACACAGTCTAACCCCTTTGGTCCAATATATCACTAATCATTTAATAACAACCTCTTGGTTATCTCTCACGGTCAATACCCCTTTGGCTTGCATAGGAAAAATAAAATATAATAACCCATAGAAGCCCTCACAGTCAATGACCTATGATCCAAGATTCATTTAATAATGACCCTCTAGGTAGCTCTCATAGTCTAACTCCTCCAGTCTATGACCACCTGATAGCTCTCACAATCAATACCTCTGGGTCAACATAACTACCATTATACATAAATGATTATACCTTGGTAAGTTATAATAGTCAATTCCCCTCGGACATACTTTCACAATGCGAAACACATGCATCTCAAATATACAATAACTCCATCCTAAAAACCCTATGAATGGGAAACAAAGCAATCCTAACATGATTTCTAGACCCAACGACCAATAATCAAACAAACATGGGAAACAAGCAAAAACTCAATGTAATAAACATTATGCATAATCAATAACCCTTTATCAAACAAACACACCATAACATATCATAAACATGGTTATATTGAAAAACACGCAATACCCTAAACATTGTTATTTGGCACTTGTAACATATATAATCCAAAGAAAACCAATGAAAGGCACAAACCACCTACCTCGATGTTGAACAATGAACACTCTAGAACGTCATCCCACGAATCGGCCTAGAATGACGTAGATCTACAAAAAGCTCAAAAATGATCAACCCGTGATAACTCATGAGAGAGTATAAATTAGGAAGAGAGGGTCTAGGGAAAGAGATAAATAACTAGTGGGAATCCAACACACTCGGAGGTGTCTCAATCAGTGCTTGGATGGAGGAATGGGAGGAGTTCGAAGATCTTCAGTCGTACATCCCTCTCTTGTACAAGACACATGGAGAAGAATAACTTTTGGAAGATTAGATGTAGAGACCCGAAGCCTGACGTACATGGACATTACATTACATTTTCGGAATACTTAGTACATTACAAAAACACACACACAAGGACCGTAATAGTTTAGTGTCTTTGGAAACTCGGAACGTAATCTTCTTATCGTGGTGAAAGATCTTCAATATCTCCCATAAAGATCTTCCCTTTTTTTACCTAAAACATTTCTTTATATCCTGGGGAAAAGAAAACATAAAATGGTGAGCTCAAATGCTCATTAAGGGTAAACAAAAGAAAAATAACTCACATCATATTCATAAGAACATAACTTTTGGAAATCTTAACTTGCAAAAGAGATCATAATTTCATAACCTAGGATAACTCATGGCAGTGAAATGTAATCACAATAATCATAACTTAAAACATTAAACTTTGTGTCATACACACATAATCATAGAGAATAATTTCTTGTTAGTCAATACTTATTGCCAAGACTATCTTAGTGGACAAAGTCCATTTCTGAATCGAGTGACCCTCGTTTCAGTCCTGTTTCACTGAACCGGTATAACCTACCATTCCAGCCACGTCTATCTAATGAGATATAAAATCTTTACCCAATGCATTGGAGGGAGATATAGGTCCCACCCATCTCATAATGATACCATTCTTATGTGTGCCACAAAATCATAAACCATACATCATTGCATAACCCATGTAATTAATATGGGAATCTTAAACATCAAGACATCATAAAACAATTCATATACGATAATGGAATTCATAAAAATAATTCCATCACAACATAATCAAATAAATGTAATAATAGGGATAGAAACAGAACCCTTTATTATCTTATATGTAAAATAATTTTGATAAAACACTTGAACTCCATTCTTGAGGAAAATATCCTTTCTACTTCAAAAACATATTCCTTTCTTAACATGTCATACAATTTTAAACTAAAAGAAGTTGATTAAAAATAAACTTGAAAACTTGTAAAGGAAGCTTCTTGGAAATAATGTTTTAAAAATCCATTCATGCCGTATAAGTTAAAAAAACATTCTTCGTACTTTTGTTGGAAAAGTCAAAAAGTACCTCGTACGAAAAACGACAAACGATTCCTTTCATATATTTTACTAAAAACTCACCGAAGGGTAAAATTGGATATAAACTATTGTAAAAGGATGTAAATATTACATATTGAGGAAACATGGATGTGGATGATAAAATGCACCCCAGTAAATTCCAAAGTATAAACAATCTCGGATAAAAATGAGATTGTGATATTTCCCTTACCTTAGGTCCGATTTGCTTCGTAAGTGTCCGATCCTCCTGTGTAATGATTTAAATAATGTCATTGACTTATTACAGAATCATATTCATTGTTATTGTATCATATATGGTTCACTTATGACTTTATATTACCTGTTCTTTTATAAATTAATGTTAAAGTAGCGTTTTGGGTAAAATCATCTCATTTGTCGTTCGTGTTTTATCTTGTAATTATTCATATGATTACATAGATAATGATTACATAATTCCATAATATAAAACATGATTTATATATAATATATATTAAGAATATATATATATATATAATAGATCAGTAAATGGAAAGAAATACACCGTTCATGGAGACGGTAGACCGTTCGTACGCATGAACGCTGTTTTCGTTTCCTTATTGAGTTGAATGGAATTAAGTAGATGACATACATATATATAAACATAAATACAGTAGCTTTATAATGTCATATATTTCATTATTATTGCTCATATATACTTTATAATCATTCTTAAATGGTTAACATGGAGAATGAATCTCATCGCGTCGTGGAGACGGTAGTCCGTACGTACGCACGAGCGATGATATCATTTCCATAATTATTGAATTGAATTGGAGTGGATGATACAATATATCAGAATCATTATTATGTTATAATAACTATTTATAGTTATTCTTTACACCATAATACACATCCATGTATGGTGATGGTGGAAAAGCAGATTACATCACGGCGTGGAGACGGTATTCCGTACGTACGCACGCGCGGTGATTTCCTTTTTCCGTAGGATGGATAGAAGGTTAATTAGAGTTGTTTAATATTTATAATAACATATAAGTATGTAAGTAATACTGATGTTATTACTTTATCATTAAACAACTAAAGAAAAAGAAGTTGAAGAAGAATGAAATTGAAAAGATCGGTAATGGATATTACCTCTTCTTTGAAACGCCTCTTTTAATCCTCCACTTAGGGAACTAAGATTGGTCTTTGAAAAAGACCAGGACCTCTAGGATTATTATAGGGAAGTGGAGAAGTGATTTTTGCAGGGGTTGGCCGAGCTTGAGTGCTCAAATTGGTGTGAGGAGGAGGGGGAGGAGGTGTCCTTTTATAAGGGAGGAGAGGGGCACCTTAGGAAGACCTCAAAATATTATTTTATATTAAAGTCAAAATCGGTTTATAATGGTTCCAAAGGGTATTATTTAGAAGCTAAAGTGGGGATGGGTAGAAATCCTATCAACCAATAGGATGTATACATGTTTATGTTATTATTTTAACCTTATCAATTAGATTTAACTCTAAGTTAAATAATTTATCTTTTACCGTGTCTTTTTGTTTTCTTACACTATATGGTTAATAAACATACTATAACATGCCAAAAGAACCCCAAATTGTATATTATTAATATATATATCCTTATCTAAGTCATTTTGCCGAACCTTAGATTTTTAGGAATAAAATAACAATTAATAATATAATATTTGATTTAAAAACTATTTTGTGTCAATTTTGACACTATTTGATATATGATTTATGTGAAAGTCATAATAGAATTATATGTTCGAACAAAGTTGATTAAATCAACACTAATATATCATATGAACCTAGAAAATTAGTTTAATTCATAAAAAGTCTAAAATTACATTTATTTGAGCATTTATAACATCAATTATGTTAACATTTCCTTAAAAGGGTAATTACTGCATCATCGTTGTGTCATAAATAAATTAATTTATTTAAAGTCTAAAAATTAAAAATAAAATTTCATTATGTAGGAAATCTTATTAGCTTTCTAATGAATATTTATAGTCGAATTTATCTTATGTATAACCCCATATTAAAAATGTTTTAGTTATTAAGATTTGATTTTAACTATTTTAACTATTCATTAAATAAAATAATATTAAATGTCATAATCTAATCCAAGTGGACCTAAATGGTCATATTATATTCATAAGGTCGTTTTTGGTCGAATTAAACTTATCCAATAGAATTATGACATGTGTTATGTTAATAGTAATATCATATTTACCTTTGTTACCCTATTTACTATTAACCGCGGTAAAAAAAAAGTATAAAGTTACTATTCACCAAAAAATTATTTTTATCTCAATGAACCACATTTTACTTACTGATATCAACCGTGTCTGTCGGATATTCGAAATTCCATTCACAAAAGCGGTAAAATTAAGTTTTATGCAAAATTCAGTTTTTAACCTACCACTTAGTGGTTTCACTATTCATCAAAAATTGAAGTTTTTTAGAAAAATGCCAAAATTTCACCCTAAGCTATAATTGATATTCCGAATTCAAAAATGATTTCTATTTTACAAAATTACCAACATATAAGTTTAATTAATTAATTTTGTAATTAATTTCCGCTGTCACAACAAATAGCGTGTTTTTAAGAGATAATAACTATCAAAAGATTGACACTTGTTTATAACTGGTTTAAATGTGAAATTACATCCAACGACCAACATTGTATTAAATTGTAAAAATATATTCTAAATATACTTTAAAACCACTCAAATTAATAATTTATCACTACTAATTATTTTGATTAAAAAAGTTGTTTTTAATTATAATTTAGTAATTTTCACTATTCATCAGAATATGAAAGTTATCCGAAAAGTACAAAAATTTCACCTTAGGCTAAATTCGATACTCCGAATCCAAAAATAAAGTCCATTTTGAAAAATAAACTTTACAAAATTTCAAAAAGTGGTTATTACTATTCATAACAACTAGTTTTAATAATATTTTAATAGCATATTGCTGTTTAGTGAAACTCGTTATTGCGTAATACACACACTATCGAGAAAGGTCGTGATTGCGTGTAATGAAAGGCAAGTCAAGGATGTGTGTTGTGAAAGCTCCTTTTGGTGTAGCGTACAACACAAGACATTAATAAAATTAAAAAGAATATTTTTCATAAAATCTCGGGTTGTTACATTCTACCCCCCTTAAAATGAATTTCGCCCTCGAAATTCGTCGGGGTTATAAATGGTTTACTATTCGAAAGTTTCTTTAATAGAAACCCACATCGTAAAAAATAATACCAAAATTTGGCTTTAAAAACTAAAATATGAAATGTAACGATTACCCAAATAAACTAATCACTGGGTTTCCACGTAGGTGAAAATATGGATATGGAAGAGAAATCTAACCATCATGTTCTGATGGAGAGTTGTAGAGAACATGGCTATGGAAAATCCAGTAATAAAAAATCCATTGATTTGTGATGATATAAGGTACCATCTGATTAATCAGGTATAAGATCACTAGGACAATATTTTTGGTTTTCAAGATCATTTCCCTAAAGTTTAAAATTTGAATTAGAATAAATACTTACATTATTTTGGTACAATCTCACTATTGTTCGTGAATTGAACAATTTCCACTTCATATCATAAATAAATGAAGTTGAATTTGTTATTCGTGAAGCATTAGCATTTCATGTGATAGAATGACAGGTCATTTTATCTGTCTCAAACAAAAGGTTAACAAAAATTATTAAATATACATAAGTCATTCTATAGTGAGATTAATCATATATGGTTCCTAAAATGGACTTATACTTCATATATCATGCTGCTTAATATAATAAAACTAGTTTCTACTAAACAGGGACTTCCTGTAGGCCAGTGGTAGGCGATAAAGTCTAGTCGCACTTCAGTTGTGGATTCGATTCCCACAGCCTTGTCCGAAGCGATGGGCTGTCGCCCGTCCTGCAGGTTGTCCTTTTTATAAAACTACATTACTATAACATCCCATCAATAATATCAAAAAAAAAACTTCTATCCTTAAACAATACTCACTTATGTCCAACACAATCCATTTCAATCTTTAGGCTTATCCATAATACTGCAGTCCACTCTCATAACATAGTGAAAACGATTACCAGAGATTTAATACCATCGTTGATCCCCATATATCATAAGAAATGTTTTGTTGGTCACATTCCAAACATTCAAAGGCCTTAATCATGTATTCTCTTGAATACCCATTGAACCTTAGTAAAAAATTAAATGCAGTTAAAAGTTAACACATTCCACATACCAAAATCTTCAAAATTCTATATACTCAAACCATGATATCACTTAGTCCTTATATCAATCATGAGATCATGAATACTGTTAAACATTTCATTTTCTCATTTTCCCTTCATTATGTGCATATCATTTTATTTCCAAAAATATCTCAATCACTTTGAATACCACATCAATACATAAATATTGCAATACTCCATGATACAACATTATTTTGGAATCCCATTACATAAACAGTTAATCATTCCACCACATCGTTGTCATATTCAACAATGCCAATAGTGATCACATGTGACTTCCCTTTGTCCTTTTCCTTCAGTGGTTGCTCATGTTGATCATCACTAACACTTGGATTAGGGCATTTATTAGCATAATGCCCCATTTCCTTGCACTTGATGCATTGAAGTGTTGGTGGTGCGTTCTCTGCAGTGTTTGCTTTATTCACATCATTAGAAACCCTTTTTCCATTACTTCGACACTCAGCTGCTCGATGACCTTCTTTTCCACACATAAAACATTTTCTAGTCCCTTTAAGACAATCTCCACCATGCTTATTTCCACACTTTGTGCATAAGGAAACATTCATCTTCTTTTCACCATTATTCTGAGATTTCTCCTTGAACTCCATCTATCGTTTCTTGTCAAAACCATGAGATGGATATGTAACACCAAATTCCATTTCTACCTTGATAGAACAACGCACAATTTCTTTATAGCTACTGAAGTCTCTTATAGCTAATGCCATTCGAAGACTTGGTTTTAAGCCACTGAAAAATCGATCAACATTACTATCAGGTTGGATGATAAAGCCAGATGCATACCGTGCAAGTCTTGTAAAATTTTCTTCGTATATACCAACAGATTCATCATCCTTCTGCTTCAGCTCAAGAAACTCCTTTTCCATCTTTGTTTGAAGAATACGAGGGAAGTACTTACTGAAAAACAAGTTCTTGAACTCGTCCCATTCCATGGACTCAATTTCATCTCTTGGCCTCGTATTCTTGATAAGATTCCACCATTGATCAGCTTCACCTTCCAAACGATATACTGCTAAGATGACTTTATCATGTTCAGAACATTGAAGAACTGAAAATATCTTTTCAGTAGTACTGATCCATTGTTCAGCAACAAGTGGATCAGAAGACCCACTGAAAGAAGGTGGACGTTGCCACATGAAGGACTCAATAGAATATTGTTCCCTTCTCTGCTCATTTGGAAGTCCAGAATGATTCATAGCTTGTGTAAGTATAGCAATAAGATTTTTCACTCCATCTCCCATAACATTTGTTTGTTCAGGAGGACAATCATTGCATTGTCCATTGCATTGATCAACACGGTTCCTTCGGGTTCCAGCCATCGTCTAAAACCCAAAAATAATAGTGTGAGAGGCAAAAATCATGCTAGGGAAAATAATAAAGGGGGAGTACCTTCAATATCTAACATCTTAGGTTAAATTCTAAGATCGTTAGCGCATTTCTAGTACTATAACCTATACGTATACTTAACCTTAGGGACATCCCTAGACATACCTTAGAAATATCTCTAGGGACCTCACTAACGTTTTCGCATCATAGTTTCCAAAGGTTGACGAAACCTTTCCTCTGATACCAACTGTAGAGACCCGAAGCCTGACGTACATGGACATTACATTAAATTTGCGGAATACTTAGTACATTACAAAAACACACACACATGGACCGTAATAGTTTAGTGTCTTTGGAAACATGGAATGTAATCTTCCAATCGTGGTGAAATATCTTCAATATCTCCCATAAAGATCTTCCCTT
Source organism: Viscum album (assembly GCA_963277665.1). Classification (NCBI taxonomy): domain Eukaryota; kingdom Viridiplantae; phylum Streptophyta; class Magnoliopsida; order Santalales; family Viscaceae; genus Viscum; species Viscum album. Next base: position 780,697,047 of record OY728161.1, read on the forward strand.
TTTTTTACCTAAAACCTTTCTTTATATCCTGGGGAAAAGAAAACATAAAACGGTGAGCTCAAATGCTCAGTAAGGGTAAACAAAAGAAAAATAAATCACATCATATTCATAAGAACATAACTTTTGGAAATTTTAACTTGCAAAAGAGATCATAATTTCATAACCTAGGATAACTCATGGCAGTGAAATGTAATCACAATAATCATAACTTAAAACATTAAACTTTGTGGCATACACACATAATCATAGAGAATCATTTCTTGTTAGTCAAGACTTATTGCCAAGACTATCTTAGTGGACAAAGTCCATTTCTGAATCGAGTGACCCTCGTTTCAGTCCTATTTCACTGAATCGGTATAACCTACCATTCCAGCCATGTCTATCTCATGAGATATAAAATCTTTACCCAATGCATTGGTGGGAGATATAGGTCCCACCCATCTCATAATGATACCATTCTTATGTGTGCCACAAAATCATAAACCATACATCATTGCATAACCCATGTAATTAAAATGGGAATATTAAACATCAAGACATCATAAAACAATTCATATACGATAAAGGAATTCATAAAAATAATTCCATCACAACATAATCAAATCAATGTAATAATAGGGATATAAACAGAACCCTTTATTATCTTAGATGTAAAATAATTTTGATAAAACACTTGAACTCCATTCTTGAGGAAAATATCCTTTCTACTTCAAAAACATTTTCCTTTCTTAACATGTCATACAATTTTAAACTAAAAGAAGTTGATTAAAAATAAACTTGAAAACTTGTAAAGGAAGCTTCTTGGAAATAATGTTTTAAAAATCCATTCATGCCGTATAAGTTAAAAAAAACATTCTTCGCACTTTTGTCGGAAAAGTCAAAAAGTACCTCGTATGAAAAACGACAAAAGATTCCTTTCATATATTTTACTAAAAACTCACCGAAGGGTAAAATTGGATATAAACTATTGTAAAAGGATGTAAATATTACATATTGAGGAAACATGGATGTGGATGATAAAATGCACCCCAGTAAATTCCAAATTATAAACAATCTCGGATACAAATGAGATTGTGATATTTCCCTTACCTTAGGTCCGATTTGCTTCGTAAGTGTCTGAACCTCCTGTATAATGATTAAAATAATGTCATTGACTTATTACAGAATCATATTCATTGTTATTATATCATATATGGTTCACTTATGACTTTATATTACCCGTTATTTTGTAAATTCATGTTAAAGTAGCGTTTTGGGTAAAATCATCTCATTTGTCGTTCGTGTTTTATCTTGTAATTATTCATATGATTACTTAGATAATGATTACTTAATTCCAGAATATAAAATATGATTTATATATAATATATATTAAGAATATATATATATATAATAGATCAGTAAATGGATAGAAATACACCGTTCATGGAGACGGTAGACCGTTCGTACGCATGAACGCTATTTTCGTTTCCTTATTGAGTTGAATGGAATTAAGTAGATGACATACATATATATAAGCATAAATCCAATAGCTTTATAATGTCATATATTTCATTATTATTACTTATATATACTTTATAATCATTCTTAAATGGTTAACATGGAGAATGAATCTCATCGCGTCGTGGAGACGGTAGTCCGTACGTACGCATTAGCGATGATATCATTTCCATAATTATTGAATTGAATTGGAGTGGATGATACAATATATCAGAATCATTATTTTTTTATGATAACTATTTATAGTTATTAATTACACCATAATACACATCCATGTAAGGTGATAGTGGAAAAGCAGATTACACCACGGCGTGGAGACGGTATTCCGTACGTACGCACGCGCGGTGATTTCCTTTTTCCGTAGGATGGATAGAAGGTTAATTAGAGTTGTTTCATATTTATAATAACATATCAGTATGTAAGTAATACTGATGTTATTACTTTATCATGAAACAACTAAAGAAGAAGAAGTTGAAGAAGAAAGAAATTGAAAAGATCGGTAATGGATATTACCTCTTCTTTGAAACGCCTCTTTTAATCCTCCACTTAGGGAACTAAGATTGGACTTTGAAGAAGAACATGACGTCTAGGATTATTATAGGGAAGTGGAGAAGGGATTTTGTCAGGGGTTGGCCGAGCTTGTATGCTCAAATTGGTGTGAGGAGGAGGGGGAGGAGGTGTCCTTTTATAAGGGAGGAGAGGGGCACCTTAGGAATACCTCAAAATATTATTTTATATTAAAGTCAAAATCGGTTTATAATGGTTCCATAGGGTCTTATTTCGAAGCAAAAGTGGGGATGGGTCTAAATCCTATCAACCAATAGGATTTAGACAAGTTTAGATTATTATTTTAACCTTATCAATTAGATTTAACTCCAAGTTAAATAATTTAACTTTTACCGTGTCTTTTTGTTTTCTTACACTATATGGTTAATACACTTACTATAACATGCCAAAAGAACCCCAAATTGTTTATTATTAATATATATATCCTTATCTAAGTCATTTGGCTGACCCTTAGATTTTTAGGAATAAAATTATAATTAATAATATAATATTTGATTTAAAAACTATTTTGTGTCAATTTTAACACTATTTGATATATGATTTTTGTGAAAGTCATAACAGAATTATATGTTCGAACCAAGTTGATTAAATCAACACTAATATATCATATTAACCTAGAAATTTAGTGGAATTCATAAAAAGTCTAAAATTACATTTATTTGATCATTTATAACATCAATTATGTTAACATTTTCTTAAAAGGGTAATTACTGCATCATCGTTGTGTCATAAATAAGTTAATTTATTTAAATTCTAAAAATTAAAAATTAAATATCATTATTTAGGAAATATTATTATCTTTCTAATGAATATTTATAGTCGATTTTATCTTATGTATAACCCCATATTAAAAATGTTTTAGTTATTAAGCTTTGATTTTAACTATTTTAACTATTCATTAAATAAATTAATATTAAATTTCATAATCTAATCCAAGTGGACCTAAATGGTCATATTATATTCATAAGGTTGTTTTTGGTCGAATTACACTTATCCAATAGAATTAGGACATGTGTTAGGGTAATAGTAATATCATATTTACCCTTGTTACCCTATTTACTATTAACCGCGGTAAAAAAAAGTAAAAAGTTACTATTCACCAAAAAATTATTTTTATCTCATTGAACCACATTTTACTTACTGATATCAACCGTGTCTGTCAGATTTTCGAAATTCCATTTATAGAAGCGGTAAAATTATGTTTTATGCAAAATTCAGTTTTTAACCTACCACTTAGTGGTTTCACTATTCATCAAAAATTGAAGTTTTTTAGAAAAATGCCAAAATTTCACCCTAAGCTATATTTGATATTCCGAATTCAAAAATGATTTCTATTTTACAAAATTTCCAACATATAAGTTGCATTAATTAATTTTATAATTAATTTCCGCTGTCACAACAAATAGCGTGTTTTTAAGAGATAATAACTATCAAAAGATTGACACTTGTTTATAACTGGTTTAAATGTGAAATTACATCCATAGACCAGTATTGTATTAAATTGTAAAAATATATTCTAAATATACTTTAAAACCACTAAAATTAATAATTTATCACTATTAATTATTTTTATTAAAAAAGTTGTTTTTAATTATAATTTAGTAATTTTCACTATTCATCAGAATATGAAAGTTATCCGAAAAGTACCAAAATTTCACCTTAGGCTAAATTCGATATTCCGAATCCAAAAATAATGTCCATTTTGAAAAATAAAATTTACAAAATTTCAAAAAGTGGTTATTACTATTCATAACAACTAGTTTTAATAATATTTTAATAGCATATTGCTGTTTTGTGAAACTCGTTATTGCGTACTACACACACTATCGAGGAAGGTCGTGATTGCGTATAATGCAAGGAAAGTCAAGGATGTGTGTTGTGCAAGCTCTTTTTGGTGTAGCGTACAACACAAGACATTAATAAAATTAAAAAGAATATTTTTCATAAAATCTCGGGCTGTTACATTAGATCTGACCCCACTCTGATTAATCAATTAAAAAGAAAATTACATGAAAAGTTCATTTAATGTACACGACGTGTACTACCCTCAACCATCCCTTATGTTAGTCCGTCTTCCTGGTCACTACACGACCATGTACTCGGTCATTACATGGATAGTACACAGCTACATGAAACAACATGGTACATGGTGTGTACTCAAAAGTACACATTATGTACATAGAAAATTTCCCCTTTCATCCTTTTCCAAAAAACACCCCCAAATAATGATACATACTTGAAATGAAGATTTGGGTTCTTACAACCATCCCCCCTTAAAGCTATTCATCCACAGATTTTCTTTCCAAGGGTGGTGAAGAAGAAACATGAAACAACTCTAGCCACTGTGATCGCACATCGACCTCCCTCTCCCAAGTCCCTTCATGTACTCACTCATGCTTCCATTGCACCCATATCAGTGGAACAAACCTTCCAAGAAGATTCATTGTGATATAATCCACAATCTGAATAGGGTACTCCTCGAAGGATGCATCCACCTCCAAATCAACCTCCTCAGGTTGAAAAACATGAGATGGGTTTGAAAAGTAGAGTCGTAGATAAGAAACATGAATGACGTCATCCATATCCCAATACCTCTGAGGTAACTACAACAGATGGACATCCATCCCAACTCTCTCGAAAACCTAAAACGGTCTGACATACCTTGGTGAAATATTCCCATATCTCCTAATACTTCTGTGTCCCAACCTCGATGTGACATGTAAGAAACCCCGATCTTAGGACTTGAACTCCAGAGTTCATCTAAATTGATTAACAGAAGATTTCTGGAGAGTCTGTGCAGTATCCATCCTCTTCTGAATCCACTCCACCTGCTCAGTGGTCTCCTAGACAAGACAAGGTCCCAACATAGCTTCCAATCCTACCTCCATCCAACATAGGGGTTATTTGAATGCCCTACCATATATAGCCTCATAAGGATCCATCTGAATCATTTATTGAAAACTATTATTGTATGTAAAATCCACTAGGGGTATGCGTCTCTCCCAAGAACCGCTAAAATCTAGGATGCATGCTCAAAGCATTTCCTCCAGCACCTAAATTGTATGCTCAGACTGGCCATATGTCTGGGGATGGTAAGTTGTACTCAGATGTACATGTGTACCCAAAGCCCTCTGTAGTCCTTGTTAGAAATGAAAAGTAAACCAGACATCCCTTTCAAAAACGATATAGTGTGGAACCCCATTAAAACATAAAATCTATTGAATATACAACCTTCCAATCTCATCAACACTGAAGTTTTCCTTGATCAGCAAGAAATGTGCATCCTTCATGAGTCTATCAACAAAAAAAAAATCATTTCCTTATGGTGACCTCAATAAACCCATCACGAAATCCCTCATGACATCATTCCACATCCACTCAGTAATGGGTAACTGCTAGAAAAGTCCTGCTGATCGCTGATTCTATACCTTCACCTGTTGATAGGTAGAACATCACATAAAAAAACCAGCAGCATCCCTCTTCATACCTGGCTAGAAATACTGACGTTTAAATCTTGATACATCTTGTTGACACCAGGGTGAACTGACCAAACTGAGAAATGAAAATATCACATAATCTCCTCACATATGTTTTCTAACACCCATATGAATCAATGAAAATTCAATACCTCATCCTGATATATATCCCACCCAGGAGTAGGGTCCTCTCCCGATGCACTCTCCTGTAGGACTGAGCCTTCAGAATCTAATAGATGTCTCATTCTCAATAAATCTTGAAGAATAGAGGTAACATATATAGAAGGAAGAAATGTCTTCCCCTATCTGTTGTGAACCTCCAAATTCATCTTAAATAATAAATCCATAACAAACAACTCACTGTTGTCCTCCTGAGATACATGTATCTGTGTCCTCCTTCTCAACGCATCAGCAACTGTGTTTCCCATCTTAGGCATGTAGGCAAGCTCAAAGTCAAAATAATGAAGGTACTCAATCCAACTTCATTGTCTTAAATTCATATCTCACTTAGTAAAGATACACTTGAAGATTTTTTGGTCTGTGAACACCACAAAATACTCTCCCAAAAGATAATTTCTCTAATAGTGTAAAACATGCACAACTATAGACAACTCAAGATCGTGTGTTGGGTTTTTCCTCTCATATGGCCAACTACTGAGATCTATACACAACAACTCATTCCCCTTTAACAAGCACTGCTCCTAGCCCGATACCTGATGCATCGCAGTAAACAATGTAACTCTTTTCAGGCTCCAAAAAAATCTGTATTGATGATGAAGTCAATCTACCTTTCATCTTCTGAAAGAACGAATCACAGGAATCTAGCCCCAAGTACCTTGCACCCTTTTTATTTAGGCCTATTATTGGCACTAATAAGTGTTAATAGTCCTGAATAATGCACCTATAGTAACTAGCCAGCCTTAGAAAACTCCTTACATCATAGACGTTCTTCAACTGCTCCCAAGAAAATACTACTCTCACATTCACCTGATCTACTGATACTTGTGTCTTCGAGATAACATGACCAAAGAAGTGAATCTAGTTTATCCAAAAGTGTCATTTTAAGATCTTATCATATAACTAAGGCTCTCTCAGTGTAACAAAAATTATCTCAATATGAATGGCATGGCCGTGTCAAGTGTGAGAGTACACTGAGATATCATCTACAAAGACTACAAAAATGGAATCCAAGTAATGATGGATCACACAGTTCATCAGTTCCATGAAAACTTCTAGTGTGTTCATGAGACCAAACGGAATAACCAAATACTCGTATAGACCATACCTACTCTGAAAGGCTGTAATTGGTATATTTGATGGTCTAACGCACAAGTGATGATAACCAGATCTCAAGTTAATCTTCGAGAACACCTGGGATCTTTGAGGATGATCAAAGAGACAATCAATCCATTGTAAGGGATATCGGTTCTTGACCATCAACTAGTTTAGCTTTTAGTAATCCACAAAAAATTTGAGGGTAATGTATGCCTTCTACGCAAATAGGACAGGCAAACCCCAATGAGAAGTACTGGGTCAGATGAAACCCTTTTCCTGTAACTCCTCTAACTACTTCTTGAGCTCCTATATATATAGTGTAACCATCCTATATGGAGTAATGGACACCGATGTTGCTCCTGGTATAAGATCAATAGAGAAACATACCTCTCTCTCCAAATGTAAACCATGAAAGTCATCTAAAAACATCTCTTAAGAGATCTTCCACTAGAGGAAAGTCAGTTTGTAAGGTCTCATGATCATCCAGATAATAATTAGCAATACAGTTTGTAACTCCTCCAAACCCATGATGCTCGGTTCCATCTATGGTTACCTGAACATCCCATTCACTATTGTGTATAAAAGACCCACCCTCTATTGACGTGAAACTCACCCAATGTCGATAGTATTCAACAAAGGCCTGGAATGAGACTATCAAGTCCATTCCAAGAATAACATCGAAGTCTATCATCTCTAAGACATATAGGTACCATAAGAAGAGAAACCCACCAATATCAAGAGGGAACTCCTTGCATTGAAATACACTATCCATCCTAATCCCCAACTGAGTGTCTAGTATCATAAAATTCTTAGAAGTAAAAAATACAGAGCTTAAGGATATTCAAAATAGCAACAAATATGAAACTATGGGAATCCCTAGTATCAAAAAGAGTAGAAGCTAAAAATGAGGTTACTAAAATCATACCTCTAATTGTAGAGGGTTGAGGATATTTCTCTTACTGGGTCTGATCTACTACAATGTTATGACCTGTACCGCAGCCCTATGACCATACCTAACTACCCTGAGCTGATTGACCATGTTCTCTCTATAAACCTGTTGACTGGCTACCATGGACATGACCTCCAACTCAACCTGAAGGACCGGACAAACTCCAGTTCCCTAACTAATGAGAAACTAGTGGTCCTAATCCTAATCAGGGATTCATAACTTATCCCCTCTCAGTTGGTACTAGTGAGAAAACCAGAAAAAATGATGAAGATGACCCATCTTGCCACTAGATCGGCACTCCACTTGGTCTCTCAGACAATGAGGTCTTGTGTGCCCACTCATAACACACTAGTAGCATTCAACCTAGCTACCTAAATAAAAATCATTAAAAATATCCCTGTAGTGATTTTTTCTATCTTTCGAAGGAGTAATAACCCTGGATGTTGAACCGCCCTAGCTCGTAGCTCCGAACTCTCTCATGTTGTGCCCAGTAATCAATGCCTAGTTCACTATAGTAGTCAACGAAGTCAACCCGAAGACATTAAACAATGATAATATGTCATACCTAAGACCATCCTCAAATTTCCAAGCCAAATATAACTCTTCATCTCCCAGAATAGGTGCAAAGCGCTGAAGATCTATAAAATGAGATGATTACGTCATCACTGAATGATCACCATTTCCATGTGCATGAACTCTCTATACTGGCCGAATCTCAAAATATCAATGTGGAAGTAGTCTTATAAGGTCATCTAAAACTCTTCCTAATCCATATCCTGATGACATCCCTCTTGTGAGATAATATCCTACCATCTCTTGGAGGAATCACATATCATGTACATCATGTGCTTCACCCTCCTCAATGGAGGCATCTACAGATGCTAAATGATAGAAAGCATGACCTCCAACCATGAATCTATAGTCTGTGGTCCTCTGTCCCCTGATAAAGTGGGAGGATACTACTGCTATAACACCCGTATCAGCTTTTCCATATACGAGGAAGGATGCATTGCTCCTTGAAATGTATGTAACATCTTCAAAAAACTTTCATAGAACACAGAATCATCACATGTGTCTGGTATAATAGATGGTGACAAGAAAGACACAACGAGGGGATATTTTGGTAGTCCCTGGTCTCCCATTTCTTGAGTATGATACTTTCCCTATATCTGGAATACAACTAGAGGATGTCTTGGTGGAATGAATCTTCAAGGTCAAATGCACACCTCATTTCAATATTATCTAGGACAACAACATATAAGTGAAGAAAGGAACAGGAGAATAAAAATACAGGTTTTAAGAAAAGGGTTACATGATGTGTATAACCCATACATGATATGTTTTCATATGTTTTTAATCATGACAAGTACCTCTTCCAAACCTGGTCGTTTAACACGCATACACAAGATGTGTTCCTCATAAGACACAACTTGTACTTGAATCATACCTCATAACCAAGTACTTCTACATGTCTAGACCTACACAGTTCTCTCCTGGGTAACATTACATGGAATTATCACCATAGACATGGTGTTTTCTAGTTCATTTCCTTCTACCCATGTCATTGGTCACATAATCAGATACACAGTTGACTCTACATGGCGTGTACAAGCTAGACACGATGAGTAAAACCTAAGATTCATCCACCTGTGTCATTGGTCATAATTTTGGATTCATGGTTCTCTACACAAGGCGTGTAAAATCAATACATGACCTGTTCTACCAAAATATTCCCAAACATGTGTCTTTTCTCACACAATCTTTCACACGGTCAAGCACTATATGACGTGTACTCTTTGTACAAGATGTTTACATAAGAAAAGTTGTTTCTTCCAAAATAGAAGAACACATGGAATGGGTTCATAACATCACATACCATGTTTTATTGGTTTCTGGATAGTAATCCTATGAAACTTCTCCAGAATCATTAAAAACATATAATTGTGTCCAAGGCATGACAAATTCTGAACTGTGAGAGCCAATACTCCCCCAAATCAAATTTTGGAATCCTTATTCACATCATAAATAGAAAAAATTTAACTAATGTTCAACATGATCAACCAAATTCAAATCCAAGAGGGCCCATAAAACCTCATGGACGAATGTTTGGAATCCATCCAATGAAACTTTACATATTCGAATACACTATCAAAATAGTAGGTATTCTATCAAGGCATCTATCACAACAACTATAATGTCCTAGACCCTCCTTGTCCATTACATTGTCAATTATGGTGTTTGGGGTATCCTAGGGACCATTGGTGACTCATTAAGGAGTTTTCCAAAATTTAGGTTTAACAAATGGTGTCATCAATCTTTCTTGGTGGAACTGCTGAGCGTCGGTTGCACCGATCAACATCGGTGGAAATGATGAGCGTCGGTGGCACCGAAAGTCATTGATGGAACCCATGGTTATCGGTGGCAATAATGCGTTGTCCGTATCACCAATCAACATCAATTCTATAGAAACTTTTCTGGGGAAATGGTTCTAGGGTGACGGTTCTAGGGCTACGGTGTCATGGCGACGGTGCAAGGGTGATAGTGACTCACCCAGTTGTGAGTCATTTCTAGTTTCTATACAACTTTCTAGTTTCTCCTCAGTAGGGTATCATTTAATGTAAAATTTTTTTAATACCCCTTTCATAGTAATTTAAAGCCTTTAGAATATGTTTTAAACCACTAAAAGTCAGGAGACCCTTGAGTTACCAAAATGTGTGGCCTTTTTCCTTGATGTCACACCCTTTTCTATGTTTTCTAGTTTATACCCCGTTACGTGTTTTTCACCATTTAATGAAAATGTATTGACACGTAGCCATTATCTCCACCATCTCTAAGGAGAATTATTAAATCTTAATTAATTCCAATATGTGAAACTTCCAAGCTGCATGGTTGAGGAACAATCTAACTTTTATGTACTTAGAAATCATCTCCCTCTTTTTAGGATCCAGACTCTTCTTAATATTATATCCTCTCTTCCTTATTCCTTTCCATTTCTTTTAGTGTGCCTCGAGAATTCCACCGTAGAGGAATCATGTTCCCTTGTTGGATCCCTTTATACTTAGCCTTATAGTCCTTGGAGTTATAACTCTACAAGTCTTGAATCTCTAGTTCTTCATGTGAGGAGAAAACATCGATCCTTGATCATCTAAGTAGGGGTTTTTACATTGTCTCTCTTTACTGTGCATCATGCGGGGTGGGTGTGATAATGTTTCAAAAAATATGTAGATGAAACCATACCTTAAAAAATACAATAAACAAACTTTTAATGAATTAATGGGTGTGAATGATGATGATGTTGATTTATTCATTTATCTTCATTTTTATATTGTGAATTTTATGTGATTATGACCCCTAAAAATTCTATCCGTTGGTGGTCCTTTCTTACGCACTAATGAACCTCTATTTTCTAGATAATAATGTCATTGAATGGTTTTAACAAGGAAAATGATTGATTATGTAAAATAGGTTGATTTAATGGATTCCCAATGGATAATAATACTTGTGTGATCACCCTAGTAAAACAATCAAAAATAAGGAACTTAATGAATGGTGTGGATAAATCCAAAAACATCATGGCTCTGTTGTGGTGATATATGTGGTGGATCTGTTTGATGTCGTGTGGGGTGACGTGGATGGGAATGGAACCTCTGGTTGAAGGGTTTCTGGTTTGTGAATCTGAGGCCATGTGGAGCCATATATTGGGGCTTGGTTTTCTTCCATTACATTGAGGGATCTCACGAATCCCTTTTTTTGTTGGGAATTTATAAGATAACTGAGTGTGAATGCATAAATGTATTCTTAGATGTTTCTATTTAGTTTTTTTGGCTTTTGGATATACCCGTTATTTTCTCGGTAGTGGAAGAATTTATTAGATGAAAATCATTTGAAAATGTTAAATGAGAACTGGTATAATGGGGGAACTATTTTCTAAGAATGGGTTGTGCTATGGTTATGATTGTTGTGTATTTGTGGATGTAAGGATAGCTACAAGAGTTGTTGTGTATGGGATGGTTATCTATTTTGGAACCCTTAGGCTAGGAAGAGTTCTTGATTACCTATATTTATAATGATTAGTTCTTGTGTTTCTAATACACACCCCACCCATGTTGATCACTTTGTGCCAACACCCCCATTTTAGATGGGAGGGAGTTTTTCCCAACATTGCTAAGAATGGATGGTTATTAGCTCCTTTTATTCCCCCTCTCCAAGGTATCCCAAGACTCTTCGAGCAGGTTGTGATGGAATAAGGTTAATTATGGCCCATGACTCTTTGATTAGGGTGTGTTGTGGTGGTTGTCCTAGGTGTGTGCTAGCATGTTCGTTTCCCAAGTTTCTTCGGGATGAGGGCCAAGTGTCTTCGGGAATAGCGGCGGTTGTTGTGGCCCAGGTGTCTTTGTGCGTGGTAGTGGTTTTTTGTGTCCTAGGTGTCTTCGGGCATGGATATGTGTGGTTGTGGTGGCCTAGGTGTTTGTGGGTGGGATGCGTGGTTGTGTTGGCCCATAAAGTTGTTTTTGGGGCAGTAGTGGGACTGTAGTGAGACTTGTTGGGGAGGTCTTCCACATAGGATGTTCTAATTAACCAGTGGAAAAGGTGTGTGGGGTACCTGAATATTTATTTGATAATAATATTACATTAAATTACTTGTGTTATTAGTAAATCATACCTTGGTGAGTCCGGGTGGATATTTTTTCTTACTAGGTGTTTTGGTTACCTCTACTTTCTCATGAGGCATTAGAATTCCACCCCACTTAAGAATGATAGATTTTACTTTTCCCTAATGAGTATACAATTATAATCACCCTATATATATATAACTTCTTTTAGGTTTCTAGGGGGACTTTGTGGAGTATTCCGGACCTTACTATTTGGCCTTCGGGAGTTGTTGTTGCAACTTTTCCTTTATTTTGGTACTTTTCGTTGTAGTTTTGTGTATTTTTTATCACATTATTTTGGAAATGAATGTGGGAATGGATTGTTGGGATTTACTTTTAATTTCAGTTTTGGGAGTTTTTTGGGATTTACCATCTTGTCTCCCAATCTTGTTCTATAAAAATGGTAATGCCTTCTATATCATGTGAGATTCTATACCCTTGGTTCTAGTCTCCACTTTGGGTCCTATTAAAGGAAAGACTTGGGGGTCATTATCTCTCCTTCATCTTGATGAAGAAAGGCTCTTGAAGTTTTTTTCCTTCCCTCATCCTGGTGAAGGTGGGTCGTGACTACATCATGAATATCTAGCACAACATCAATGCCAACTTCAAGCAATCAGTAATGCACCCTAAATGGCATGATATGAATGCATAACATGTTATCTATAGAAAGTGACTATATGATGCATGAGATGGAATACCATCATCTCATTGGGATGAAATATAAATAGAACCTGAATTATATCTATGATAATAAAACAAAACAAGTGAATCAACCAATGGGGAAGTCAAATCAACGGTAAAAATTGCAAAACCAGAAAAATATTAATATTCAAGGTAACATGGATTTTCCTTGTACAAAGATTACATACTCCTCAGAACATCTTATTACCAACTTCCCATTCATTCCTATACCATTATATTCACTACAAGTAGTGTGGTAAAGTAGAAAGAAACTCCTCTGATACCACTTTGTAATGACCTAGTTCCGGGTGTCACCCAAAGGTGCCCCGTACCCGGTCGGTCACATCGTCTCAAGTGAAATTCCCAAAATTAAAAAGGTTTCTGACTAGTAGTTAGGGACTTGGGTGTGATAATGGGGAACCTATGCCCTCATACATAGAGTAAAATAGACGAAACAAATAGTAAATAATAGCATAAACAGTAATACCGTACAAAAATGTAAACAACGAAAGACTGATAGTATAAAAAAATGAACCATATATATAAATAAATTATGGATGTAACTTGTATATAAGAAATAATCCAAAAAATTCACAATGTTGTAAATATAGTCATGAAACCAGAGTATGGAAACCAGTAAACTCTAATAGCATTACAACCATTATCTTAGTCACATGCTCTCCAGCTCCATGAACAATCATGTACCAAATGAAGATGGGCACTTACCCTTAGCTATACATGCAACCATATAATCTTTTGGGGTCCAAAAGATTGACCCAAACAGGGTGTGAGATGAATCCTAGTAGGAAACCACCAAATGATATGTTCCTAACTATCAGTGAATATATATAGCTGGCAATTTGCTGAAATGAAGCAATAAACTAGGAAGTACTCAAAACTAAAAAATCCTACATTTTTCAATTACATTAATTTACATTCATAAATTATTAAAACTATTGAATAATGTAACATTTGTTTATACCTAATATTTTTCCCCATGTATAATAATAACACATAAAAGTTGCAAAAGACCATATAAACAATCAAGTAAGACTGAGTCCAAGCTTGTGTTTTCTCTTGGCAGACTCATCATAATCATTAAATCATTCAAAAGGAACCCTCAGGGAAATTTCTCACAAACTAACCCCTCCGGTTCAACATATCACGATTTTAATAAATGATGACCCTTTTGGAAAGCTCACATATTCTAACACCTTTTCTCCCATATAGAACTATTTAATAACAACCTCCAGGGTAGCTCTCACGGTCAATACCCCTTTGGTATGCATAGAAACAATATAATATAATGACCACCTAGTAGCTCTCATAGTCAATGGTCAAAAATTTATTTAATAACAAACCTCTGGGTAGCTCTCACAGTCTGACCCCTCTAGTCTATGACCACCCAAAATCTCTCACAGTCAATACCTCCAGGTCAACATAATAATAATAATACATAAATGACCCTACCTTGAGAAGCTATCATCTTCAATTCCCCTTGGCCATACTTTCGCAATGCCAAACACATGCATCTCAAATAAACAATAACTCCATCCTAACACCCTAGGCATGGAAACAAATCAAGACTAACATTATTTCTAGACCCAATGACCATTAATAAAAAAACATGGGAAACACACCAATATTCATGGTAATAAAATTTATGCATAATAATTAACCCTTTATAAAACAAACACGCCATAATAGGTCTTAAAAAAGTTTAAATTCCATGACACACAAGACCCTAAACATGGGTATTCAGCACTTTTATCATATATAATCCAAATACAACCAAATAAAGGCACAAACCACCTACCACGATGTTGTATGATGAAAAATCAATAATTTCATCCTTTGAATCGGCCTAGAACAGTGTAAATATACAAAAAGGTCAAAAAAGATCAATCCTCATTAACTCATGTGAGAGGAGAAATCAGGAAGATGGGCTCTATGGAAAGAGATAAATCACTGGTGGGAATCCAACACACCTAGAAACATCTCAATCGTAGCTCAGACGGAGGAACCAGAAGAGATCAAAGATATTGGGTCGTACGTCGCTCCCCTGTATGAGACACGAGGAGAAGAAGATCATTATGGATATTAGACATGACCCCACTCAAATTAATCCTTTAAAAATAAAAGTACACAAAAGGATCATTTAATGTACACACCATGTACTAGACTCAACCATCCCACAATTTAGGTAGTTTTCCAGGTCACCACACAACAATTTACTCGGCCGTTACACGACAAGTACATGACTATAGGTGGAAACCGGGTACATGATGTTTACTCAAAAGTAAATGGTGTGTACTTATGAAATTTCCCCTTTCTTACTTT
The DNA here is from genome assembly GCA_963277665.1 of Viscum album. Classification (NCBI taxonomy): domain Eukaryota; kingdom Viridiplantae; phylum Streptophyta; class Magnoliopsida; order Santalales; family Viscaceae; genus Viscum; species Viscum album. The sequence continues at coordinate 780,712,484 of OY728161.1, forward strand.
TACTATAAAAAACCCAAAATAAATATCCATACCTAAAATGAAGATTCGGGATCATACAAGTACCAAATAAGGTAGTAAATGGGATTCCCATCATGTTATGGAGTGGAATGAAAACCATTTTATCGCATACTTGTGTATGGGGTTGGGAGGCATTTCTCAAGGCATTCACAGGAAACAAACTAGAACCCCTGGGAATGAAGTGTATCTTTAGAAGAAGTCCCAAGGAAACAAAGGGATACTACCAATACCACCCCTCAGACAAGAGAGTGATTATTTATAGACAAGACATCTTTCATAAGAGGGAGAACTTCCTTACAATGTATAGTGGGATCAAGATTGACTTCGATGAAGTTGATGCTCAAGATAAACAAGTGTTGGTACAAGAAAAATTTCCATAGGTCCCTCTCAAAGAAGTAGTTCCTAAGACACAAGTACAATGTAGGAGTGTAAGAGAGGTAAGAGAACTGGAGAGATATGGTTTTCTTGTCACCTAGGATGGTGACTCATTATTGTTGGGAAATGATAAACCTCTATCCTACAAGGAGGAAATGTAGAGAATAGAATTTCAAATATGGTAAAATGATATAAATTATGAGATGGATTCCATATATGAGAACCATGTTTGGGTTCTGGTTGATGCACCAGTTGATTAGTACCTGTTGGATGAAAATGGGTATTCAAGAAGAAACTAAACATGGATGCTAATGTAAGTACCTATAATCCAAGGATAGTGTCTGAAGTTTTTAAAAAATATTAAGGAATTAACTTTGATGAAACCTTTTCATCAGTTTCCATGTTTAAATCCATACAAATCATACATGCCATAGCATCTTACCATGACTATGAGATTTAGAATATGGATGTCAGTACTACATTACTTGACCAGAATCTTCGGGAAGATTCCTATTTGGCTCAACTAGTAGGTTTTGTGACACCAAGTGATGATAAAAGGGTTCCCAAGTTGCAGAGATACATTTATGGATTGAAGAAAGTATCCAAGTCATGGAAAATTCTATTTGATGAATCCATTAGAGAATTTGGTTTCATTAAAAATGAATGTGATCTATGTGTTTACAAAATGTATAATACAAATACAGTCATTATTCTAGTTGTATATGTTGATAACATATTACTTATTGGAAATGACATACTAGTATTGCAATATTTTAAGGACTGGTTGAACAAGTGCTTCTCCATGAAGGACTTATGTGAAACAACATACATTATAGGGATAATGGTCATTCATGATAGATCTAAGAGGCATCACGAACTAACTCAGAGTACATATATTGACCAGATACTAAAGATATTTATTATAGAACAATCCAAGAGGGGGTTGGTTCCAATTTCACATGGCATACATCTTTCTAATAAATTGTTTCCCCATACACAATAAGGGAAAGATAGAATGAGTAAGATCCCATATGTTTCAATGATATTATTAATCATGTATACCATGCTATGTACCAGACTTGATGTTTCATATGCGCTAAGAATGGTAATTAGATATCAAGTAGATCCAAGATAAGAACATTGAATTGATGTTAAGGATATCCATAAGTATCAGAGAGGAACTAAGGATATGTTCCTGTTGTACAGAGGATACGAGGATATTGTTATCAAATGGTATACCGATGATAGTTTTTAGATAGATCATAATGATCTGATGTCACAATTGTGATATTTTTTCTATATCAACAGAGGAGTTGTGAGTAGGAAGTGTTCAAAGCAGCCACCTATTGCTGATTCTTCACTGAATATTGAGTATATAGAGACTTCTAATGTATCCAAAAAAGCCTTTTGGATTCAAAACATTTCCAAAGATCTTGATGTAGTACCTATTATTAGAGACCCTATCACATTGTATTGTGGTAATACCACAGTGATGGCTCTTGAGAAAGAGCCAAAGTCACATCAATAGACAAAGCACATACTCCAGAAGTGTCATATCATGAAAAAATTTCATTAGAGGGTGAATTAATATTGAGAAGAGTGTATACAGAAGATAAAATGTTGGACCCCTTGTCTAAAAGCCTATCTTTTCAGAAGCATGAGTATCATGTGAGAGCTAGTGGACTGAAGGTTATTAATAGTTGGATATAGTGAAAGTGGTAGTCTGTTAGAGTTGGTTCCCTACAACCAACTTCTATGTACACTATGATAAAATTGTATTTATGGTTTTGAATATTAATAAATTTCATATCACATCATTATTATTCTTTTATGTGACATATTATGTCATAATGTACCAAGATTAGCTGTCACACTAAAATTTCCTTGCAGTTCCCCACTATTATGAGATCCCGGAAGTGCTATGATGCCATTATTAAATAAATGTTTTATGGTGGGGTGATATAATTTTAAGAGACACATATGATATAGTCCATAAGGGTTGGATACTCATAGGAATTTGAGAGAATATATTCATAGAAGAAAATTTAATAAATATTAATTTTCTATTTTAGGTAAATATAATATTTATTTATTTATCGATGAATATTGTAGTGGTATTTATTTAATAAATAAATAGTCATTATTCAATGTCTAATAAATATTTAGGAGGATTGGAAGACCGAGTTTAATGATCCAACAAGAGATAATAATATTAAATAATACTTATTTGTTACTTATAGGTTATGAACATGTCAAAAAATAATGACAATGAAGTTATTATTTGATAAGGGGTTTCACTTGGATTAATAAAATGAATAAATGCAATTGTGAAAATTATTTATTATTACCTAGTGAATTAAATATCTGGATATATTATTATTCTCTCATTAGCCTAGGGAAATATAAATCTAGCCAATAAGAGTTGTGCAATACATTATTGGAGAAACCACTCATGCCTAGAGAGTTGTTTCCTCTCTATGAACGTTCTCAAGAACAATAGCAGCGACCCTCCACCGGATCAAAGAGAACTCTTTAGAAGTGACTCTCAAGGCGATTGAAGGTGAACAATGCAAGTGCAAGGATCTTCTGTTCTAGCACCTGGAGACTCCTTTTTCTATGCCCAGAGATTCGTGGAACCCATGTGGATCACTACTAGAGGAAACCTACCCTTGGTTTCTATGATGCAATAATAGTACACTACAGATCCGTGACCAAACACATCAACGAAGAATGAATCACCTTGGAGTTATTTATTTAATTAAATTAAATTAATTATAAACAAAATATGTCGATCCTCTCTTCGGGGTTCCATTTATTCTCCCACCTTGTCAAAATCTTTGATTCAATTCCATGGATACTAGCATTCATAATCATATTGAATTTGGATTGATCATCAATTATGGAAAAAGTTATGTTGGGAACCGCACCCTCTTGTGCTTTCACAACACCCAGAACCTATTGAGTCATCCTCTCACTTTGTTGGTGCACATTATAGATGTTTTAACAATATAAATGTTAATTAAAATCTCTAAAATATATGTTTTCATATTTTACATCAGTCACTACTATACATTTAGGTTTATTCAGTGATACCCATTATCAATGCTAAAAAATCACTGATAAAGGGGTATCTAAATTAGCACATTTATTAGTTCTAATAAATGTATGCCTTTTATCAGTGATAAAACCCCTTCTGTTTATTGCTAATAAAAGTTATATTTAAAAAAATCATTAAAAATAACATATTAATATTTATATAAATATATTATATTTTATAAAATTCGATTTATATAATACTATATATATAATCACACTTAATATATAAAACATTTAGTGAAAATGGTTTATAAAATAATTAAAAATTATTATTAATTAACAATTATATACTTATTATTTAGTAATAGTCATTCAATATTAATTTAATGATAGAAAAAATCAAAAAATTAATAAATGATGTAAAATAAGTTGAATACTTGACTTAAAATTCAAATAGCGATAACATTTGATCTAGGTGTTTGTTTGAGCTCCAACACATATCAAATCAATGTTTTCAAAATGATATATGATTTGGTGGCTTGTAAGAACTTTAATTTATTGTTTTTTAAGGTTGAGAATGTCTAAAATTATTCCAAAATTTAGTCTTTTTGGGATACTATAATTTTTGAACATTTGATGAAATTTCATCCTCATTTAAGGGGGTCTTCTTATCTTTTTTCCATGGGGGGTCAATTTATTATTAGAGATTAAACTGATATGGATATTTTGACATTATAATTCGACCATTTATCCTATAATACTGTTATTTATAATTATATAAATAAAAATATAAAACATATATACATTTTTGTGTATATTTAGTCAAAACAATTTTAGAAACAATAAATAATGCCTCTCCCCAAAAATATCCAAGTAAATTTTCTTCTGGAAATAAAAAACAAACTCCTTACAATTATCTTTTGTTCATTCGATGAACTAAACCATTTAGATAAGTTGTATTAGGCGGAATATTTTGATGTTGAATACATTTATTCCGGTATCAATGATCAAACAGATCACAATACTCACCCTCATTGTTAGTGAAAATATATTTCATTTTCTTACCAGATTCCCTCCTAGAAGAAACCTAAAATTTCTTAAAAACCATGAGCTCTAGACAATTGGAATTAAAAACATAAACTCAAATATTACATGAGTATTCATCAATAAATTTCATAAAATAAATACTCCCACTAAAGGTCTTAGATTTCAAAGGAACATAAACATTAGAATGTAATAATTCAAGTACATGTTACTTCTTCTATAAAGGATAACTGTTGAAACTCACTATACAATGTTTTATATCTATGCAGTGATCACATGTTTCTAATTTGATACTATTAAAATATGAAAAAATTATTTTCTTGGTCAAACAACCAAGCTATTTCTCACTAATGTGGCTGATCCTCTTATGTCATAGCTTGAACGAAACATTGTACTCAAAAACACAAGTAGTACAACATGAAATAGAAGCTCTAGTCTAGTAAAAACTTCCCAGATTCTTCCCTTGAGCCACAATCAAAGAACCCCTATAAATTTTCCATTTTACATAACCAAAAGTACTGATAAAACCTTCATCATCAAGAATTATGGTAAAAATAAGATTCTTTCGAACCTCAGGAACATTCCCAACATTCTTCAAAATCATATTACATATAGTACTGGTCTCTAAAAAATAATCTCGATACCTACAACATCAATATCACCATCATTACCCTTCTTTAAAATCCCAAAATCACATGGGTTGTAAGATGTAATGATATCATTCATCTATGTCTTGTAAAAATAGGAATGACTTTCAACAACCCACCAAGAATCATCACAAGAAATATTAATGGAGTCATAAACATTAACAATATCACCCCTGTAGTGGCAGTGAAATGATCATCTCCATCACCATTTTTCTTATAATGATTTTCCTTCATTCTATTTTCTCTTCTGAGCTGATAACAATACTGTTTAGAATGACATTTATTATCATAATATTGGCAATAAAATTATCTATACTTCAACTTGGAATTTCTTCTTCCTTTTCTCTTACCTCAACTACTCTATCCCTGATTCATTTCATGGATTCTCCCCCTGGTCATTATGACTAATAGACCTAAAGAATATTACTCCTCGGTACGTCTCCTGACCTAATAATTTAAAACAATAGTCTTAACAAAAATAAATTTCAACGAACCATTAGGAGTAGAACTAGTTAGATTATTGGGTAAATTATACAAAGAATCATGTAAATTATTATGAAATAAAAGAGTTAAAACCTCATCTTCAAAATTATTACTCATACTAGAAAATTTTTCAAAACAACATTAATATTATCTAAAATATTAAGAAATATATATGACTTCATTGTGACTCAAATTTGTCATTTTTTGAGAAGAAACAATTTATTGTTTCCTATCTTATAAGCAAAGTCAGTTTCTAGCTTCCTTTACAAATGTCTGGCATGAGAAATGTTGACAATATGATTCATCCCATTATATTCAAAACACAGGATAATGAAACCACAAACCAGCTCATGCTTAAATGGCCATTATTCATATGAAATTCTTTCTATATTTTGAGTACTAAACACTAGAAGAGGCATTCATTTGTTAAAATCAGATTTCTCATTTTTAATCACCGCATATAGTAGTTGGTAGCATTAAAAAAATCATATAGATATAATTGGATTCCATAATATATATGAAATAAAAACCAAATCCTTTGATACCAGATGCTAGTAAATACAGCAAGTGATGAATAAAAAAACAACAACAAAGAGAACATGCAGTGGAAATAAATTTTCATTCACTTCAAACAAGCCTTCAAAACTATTTTGGATGTGTAGTGAGAAAATAATATGTTCATGAAAAATAAATTCTGACACAATAAATTTTTAATGTGGAAAAATCCAATGAACCAAATAACTGTGGGACCTAGTATAGAAATAAGGTCAACAATAATAAACGAGTACATGGTAGAAACTCCCCAAAAAAGGGGGTCTAAAAAGTATAACTCTCTGATGTAGTAGAAGGAAGTATTAGCATCCAATAGTGGTAGAAAGTAGATATGACAAAATAAAATAATCATAGAAAGATGAGAAAATAATAAATCTAACCATATGAATATGAATATCATCTACTGAATAAATGTGTGCTGAAAATTCACAAAAATCAGAAGAAAACTGATAGTCTCTTAAAACCGATAAAAACTGAATTTTCTCTCCGTACGAACATATCTCTCAAAACCATTAAATTTCATCCTTTTAAAAGAAAAAATATACATAGAAAAATGTATCCCAACTCATGAACTATTGTTGATAATCCCTTTAAGAGTGCTCAAAAAGGGCATTAACATATCTAAAAAGCATTGTAGTCCTCAGTGAAGTAAAAAGGGGGTCCCGTTTATCAGTGCTAAAAATGTTTTGATAAAGGACCCTTTTATCAACGCAAAATAAAGCACTAATAAAATGGGACTTTAATCATTGGATTTTTAGCAACGATAAAAGTGAATTTTTTTAAAAACATCTACAAATTAGAGGGTGGACCTCCCCCATTGTATTAGCACTCAATACACAATTTTAACAGTGCTCATCTAGCATCCCCAACAGTTTAAGAGTGATAGGTAGCCCCTCCCCCCTTTAACAACACTATGCACTACTTCACCCACCACTGTGTGCGCTTGCCTTTGTAGGGTTTCGAACCTTAGAGACCCCCCTCGTACTCCATCACCTTTTCCACTCCACTATATTGTTTTTTAGGTATTATATGATACATATGAATATTTATATATATTTCATTACATTTTTTATCCATATATATATATATATTTAAATACATATATAAAATAAGTTTTGTATGTGTGTGTGTGTTTAAAAATACATACATACATACATAAATTTATATATGCGTGGGAATCTATAAATATAATTATACATATTTCTATTTATTTACATTTAAAATATATCAATATTTATATAAATATATTAGAATATATAGATAAATATATAAATGTTCATCTAAACACACAAAAATATATTTATATATATATAAACATTATATATACATTAATTTTATATGTATATAAATATTCATAAATTTTTATTTTAAATAAAATGGATATTATTTTTATTTAGATAAGGATTATATTTTTAGAAAGATATTTTATATATAAAAATGTTTACACATATATTTATAAAATTAAATTTTTATGTGTTAATATATATAAAATATGTATATATTTTCATATATTTGATTATAAATAATAGTACAATATGAAAAAAGAAATAATTTAAAGACAATAATATCAATATGAGCGTAAACCTTGAGTATAAATTTAGTCCCACCTTAAAACGGGTAAAAAGACCCCCCTAAACGAGGATGACATTCAATTGAATGTTAAAAAAAATTAAGGTACCCAGACTAAAAACTCAGTTTTGGAGGCCTTTTATGCCTTTTTGGCCTCAAAAAATGTGACAGGGGGTTTTACCATTTTTTAGGATGTAGAGCACATCGTAATCTGCAATTTTATATATCGTAGAGTTCAAACCACAACAAGATCAAAAGTTATTTTCGTTTTAAGATCGAGTTAGGCATTCAAATTATTTAAATATTTTATAAATTCTATGATTTTTTATATTCAAATTAATATTAAATGAATATTAATCAATAATAATAATCAAATTATTAATTTAAAAAATATTTTCCATTATTTTATAATACATTTTCACTAATTATCATATATATTAAGTGTAAATGTCTATTTATCTTTATCTAAAATATATTTGAAAAATATATATTATATTTATATCAATATAAATATATTTATATATTTATATATTATTTTTAATGATTTTTTTGGAAATATACATTTTATTAGCACTGGTAAAAAATCACTGATAAAGGGGTTATCTGTGAAAAAAGTGCTGACAAAGGCAGTACATTTATCAATGCTAAAAAAGCGATGATAGAGGGAATATTTTAACAGTGATTTTTTAGCACTGTTAAAATTACCCTTTATCAGTGGTGTTTTAGCGCTATTAATGGGTGGCACTACGTAATGTCATTTTTTTTGTTAGTGACGTCTTCACATTTTACCTTTTTAAAATTACGTCTTCAACCCCCGTGGTGCACCAGTTGAGGAGTCGCCCAACACTCCATTCGTCAATGATGAAGCCCCTACCAAAGGATGACCAGCGCCTCGCCACCAGCTCATCAAGTCACCGGTGGCATGAGAAATCATCAGATCCTTGTTGTCACCTGGGTCTCACATAAAGTCACTCATCAACCAACATCAAGTCGCTGATGGCGCCTAAGGGGATTTCATCACCTGGATCATCAACTCCACCAACAAATTTGGTTTGAAGTCGTGCCTAAATCATAGTACAAACATTTGGATGTTCCAATGATATCATCTTATCCCTTAAAGAAGATTGTCTCTTGAAAATGGTCATGATATTTAATAGAGAGAGTCTCTCCATAGACAGAGAAATATATATCCTCAATTCAAATTTATTTATTTAAGGCGGTTAGTGGGTATATATATGGTTCATGTGTGGATGTAGGGTTGTGGACTAGGTTTCTGCCATATATATATATATAACATGTAATATTTCATCTTAAAATGCAATCATCATCCAACCCTATATGTCGATTCGTGCATTGGCACAATGTTAAGAAACAAATATAAAAAATATCCAATTATTATAAGTAAATTTCTTTATTACATGGATAACATTATTATATAACAACCTGAATAATTATATGAATATTTTTTCATTAATTAGAAATATAAATATAGTTATGTTTTTTATACAAATAAAAATTTTATTGTATTTTTATTTATTACGATTTTAATAAAAATGTATATTTTCAATTAAATTGTATTAATAATTTATTATTAGAAAAATATTAATATAGAATATAATTATATTTTTATCAATATACTAATATACGTAAATATAATATAAAATTTATATATATATTTTATTTTAATATAATAAATAGAATAATATATATATATATATATAATGTAACTACATTAATATAATATATTATTTATTTAATAATAAACAATAAATATAATATAATATGAAATATTATTATATTTTAAATCATAATAACTGAAAATATATTTATATTCATATTTATATAATTATAAATTTATTGTATTTTCATATTAAAAACCATAACCATCTCATTTATAATAAATATTATTATGTTTATATATTTAGATTATTATAGAATAATCAATTGTGAATAAAATATAATGGTAAATATTATTACATATGAAATTATAATATATATATATATACATATATATAAATATAAAAATGGGACTAATTATATATCTTTATCATTATTATAAATATATTATTCCTTTGTCCATTGTGTGAAATTGTGTTTCCCTTTAAAAAAATGTTGAAAATATTTTTTATCTAATTTTTCATATAAATATTTCATTTATAGATGCTCCAAAATCCAATCTCTAACCCTACCCAAGTTAACCCACCTAAATAAATATTTTAAAATAAAATTCCATAAAATAAATTTATACACCTATGTTTGATTATTATTTAGTCAAAATAGAATCAAAATTCTTAATATTCATTGAATTAATAAATTTAATACTTGGATCCGTATTGACCTTAGTGTATTTAAAATTTGGGAAGCCTTAAAAAAGTGTGGATGATTTATTGTACAAAGAAATCACTATCTTTTTCATAAATTCTTAAATCATTTTTAATTAATTAATTTTATTGTTTTATAGATGTTTAACTATTTTTTATAAATTTTAGTTAATTATATGTTAATATTTGGTATTATCATTAGTAGTAAATTATAATTTAAAAAAGTAATATAAATAACAGAATGAATATTGTACATTGAAATGAAATGTGATTTGAAACAAAATAAAGGACAATGTGTTTGTTGGTCAATAAGTGATAATGTAAAAAATAAAATTCAGAGAACTCAATGAATTGCACGATATGTATTTCAAGCATATATACACATTGTATTGAAAATTTGATATATATTAAAAGCATTCATGTTATGTCTCAAGATTCACAAGTTTTTTTGGAATGGTCATTGGATAAATTGTTTGAATTAAATGCACAATACAATGCATGCACAAAATGGTAGGCCTAATCACCTTTAAATCTATGAAAATTCAACACTGATAATTATCAGTTTTATAAATAAAATATTGGAGTATTCCCCTTGATGTTAATGAGTCTTCATATCACTATATCATGAAGATTTTATGATTATATTTTTTCAGGTAATAATTGATCTTTTTTTTCAAATTCACCTATCCTCAAATTTATGATTATTTGCCAATTGTAGTTACCATGCATAAATCAATAAGGAAAACAATATAGTCATGCATGTAATACACCAGGAATTTTCATATGTACCTTGAATAATTTTCTACATAACAATAAATAAATAATTCTAGCACTTTTCCCTTACATTTTGAGCTTTGCGACTCGTTTGATCAAGAAAAAAATGAACTACCTTCAAATAACAACAAACTCCATATATTTTATTATTAAAATAACAATTTGGAAAAAAATATATATCTCAAAATATGAATTTCTGCGTGAAATTCGAAAAAATGAATATTGGTTTTGTATCATCTATAAATAAGATATTCTATTACATAAATTCATAAATGATACTTCATAAATCAAACTATTTCTATCTTCAGATGCTGTTTTTGTTATAAATTGCATCACTTGTTTATGGAGAAGAAGAACCAAAATTGTTTCAAAGTAATCCGTGAACACCAATTTCTCCTTGAATATGGAAGTACATAATAAAAAACTAACAAAAACTGATTAACTTATACAACCCATTCAAATAAAAAATCATAATTTTACAGAATGATAAAAAATATAACATACCAAAATAAATAATAGCCTTAGACCCTAAGATGCCCGTTTTTTCTCCCTAGTAGAATATTTACAACATAATAATTAGGAACAAAACCCTAAAACATGTTTATTTACACACTTTATCTATACAATAATTGGTAATAAAATAGATCTATTTTAGAAGCCCACGTGTTTAAAAATGAAATTAATAAAACTGATTGATAATGATGTAATTATTTTTGTAATGTAAGTTATTCAAGAAACTCATTCCACATCATCCAACCAAGAGTAACTCTAAATTAGTGTATCAAAATGAATAACATATGAGAAGGTAAAACAATCTTATCAGGGTTGAACTCACATATAACCAGTCAAAAAATGTCTCACATGTTTTCCACCATAGAAATCAATGCAGGAAGAATAACTATTGTAATCCATGTAATTGGTGTCAAAGACCTAGGATAATTCAAGAAAATGTAAAACCAAAATCTAAATATTAATTAATAGAAATTCATGATATAATATAAATGAAATTTCATGTAGGAACATATGTCAAATAAAGTGCATCTGGGAAGGATAACTATAATATAAGGCATTTCTTTATATGATATATTTTTCATAAGATAGTATAACTGTAATTTCTATAAAATTCATATTGATCATATAATCAAAGCATATGTTTTGTTAAAATTTCTTTGAAAGTAACATACTAAAATTTTTAGGAAAATAACTAAAAATCCTAAATCAATGGAGTTTCAGGATAAATTATAGAGAAAATAGGCAATGAGACATAACATAAAGATAATTAAATAGTCAAATTGTTACCAATTTATTGTTGATAAGTGTTATAATGTAACAAAATTAAAATAAATGCAGCAAGGTATTAATTAATTGATGGAACGAGTGAACCTGTGAAGAGAACAAAAAACCTATGAAGTAATAAATGGAATGTAGGAAGATTGAATATTTAAAGGACATGAAAATTTGTGATGTAAAAAAGGAAAGAAGGAAGCGGGAAATCAAAACATAGACCTTGATGAAGATATAAATAAAACTATTGAGTATGTGGCTAATTACCCTAATAGAAAATCAAAGAAGCTTATATTTTTATATATAAATAATAGTTATTGTAAACAATATAACCATTTAAAAGGTGTTAAATTAAAAACTATAATGATTATATATAAATCCAAAAATTATAAACCAAACATAAAGGTGTGTGTAATTACCCACTGACGGTTAAAAAAATACAATGTAGTAGTGAAAATATATTCATCTAGAAGAAGGTGTCGTAACATATGAATATGCAATAAAAGGGAAGTTGATAATTTTTAGATACAATAAATAAGGGACAATACATAATGTTAAAAGAAGTAGATGTTGTTAATTAGTGGAAGAAATTTAAAATTATGTACATAAATATCCAATGAGTATGTTGAACATAACCTGGAATGGTATTTATGAAAATAAATGCATCTCAATTTTATCATGAGAATAATTAAAGGCCTGTAAAACTAAGATAATAAAATGGGAACTAAAATAATTAGGGGGAAAATTTATCCTAAATAATAAATAATTTCCCTTTATATATAATTCTAAATGTAAATTTACACTAGTATGTGATGCTTATTATCATTTCTTGAGTGTTATATTGGGGCCTATATTTATAAAAAAAGATGGAATTCTATGAATAATATTGAGATAAAATTTAAAAACATACATTGAGTTTTACTAAAGAAAAGCGGGGTTATTTTTAGGGATTCTATTTCATAGATACTAAGAAGCATTGAATCAATGAAAAATTAAATGTAACTTTGTATAAAATTTCAATGTAACATGATATTTGTGATAGGATTTGTTATTCAGGTGTTCTACAGTTGTTGATGATGAAACTAAAACCCACCAGTGGTAGACTGAACGCGTTCATAATTTAAATCACTATAGGTAAATAGGGAGAACCCTAGGGTTTCAAAAACACATCATTGTTGGTATCTTGAAAAAATTTAGATAATAAATTAAAAATACAAAATGTTTTTCAATTGATCAATGAAGATAAATATACAAAAAGATAAGAAAATTTTGAAAAAAATATGCATAATGACATTATATTATAGAAACCTAAAAAAATTAAGATGAAAAAGATCAATATTTATATACACAAAGAGATCAGACTACATAAACAATGAAAATTAATAATTTATATTTTGTGAGAAATTATGTAAAGAATAAAATATTATAGTAATTGGAAAATATTATTTCATAGATTATAGAATATAATACATACTGAAATTGAAAAAAAGATAATGAATATTATGAAATTATGAATCAAAGATTATAAAACAGAAGATTAAAAAGGGACTTTGATTATAGAATAAAAAATAATGCAGATATTATATTCTATAATACAAATATTATTAGATATGATGCACTAAAAGAGTGGTCTTATAAGGAAATTATCAGAGGATGAATAAACATTGTTTAGGGCTTCATAATCAAGTGTGAGGGTGTCATCAAAGAAGGAAGAGAAGTATAAGAATGTTCAACCAAGTGCTTCTTAAATAGATATTTTGGGATTAGAGGGAAAGAAACATAGGGTCTCAGAAAATGAGGGGCAATGATAATATGGAAAACCGAAGATAAGAAAACTAAACGCATAATATTTTGAAATTAATAGTCAAATGTGGAGGCTAGGGGTGACATGGTGGAGGTCGAAAGGTAGAAGTGGAGGTAGGGAGGTAGATGTAGGAATCGGTGGGTGAGGTGGAAGAGATGGGGGTCTAGGGTCCCATGATTGGGAAGGACGCATTGGGAGTGTGTGGTCGAGGTAGAGAGGATGGGAAGTGGAGAGGAAGAAGTAGTGAGGGAGGGATAATCGTGAGACCGAGAGAAGGTATAGGGTACAACATGTGTGGAGGGAAATAAAGAATCATTATAATAACTAATACATTAGCAATAAAAAAGCACAAGACTATTCACCATTGTGTTTAATAGATGGTGGGGGATTCTTATTACAACCAATGATTTTCAATCTTATTTCATAAATATTGACAAGAAGAGAGCATTCATGAGAAAACATAATAAATTCAAGTATGGGAGAGATTTCAATGTTTAGAGCATCATTCATATATAAAATAAAATAATCTAAGGAATTTTTATATAGAGCAGTGAGAGATCATTCAATAACATACCATTGAGACTTTCATAATATTACATAATTGAAAATCACTTTAATATTGTGCATTTAAAGTAGGAAATGTTTATGATATTTCTTACATATTTAGTAAAGGATACTACATGTATCTAAAAAAACAAGATTCATGTTAAGTAAATAAAATTTCATGCACATTAAATTTAAACTTCACTTTTGGTATATGTTAATGAATATAGAAGTAAATTGAATTCAACATAAGGAAAAACATGTATATTAATATAAATTAAAAAAATACACTACTATATAAAAAGTGTGGAAATTGAAATTTTAGTGTATGATAATGCATTATAAATTGAAATACAAATTGTTATTTAAATAGAAATATAAATAGTAATGTAAACATCAATTTCATAATTGTATAAAATTTAATATAATGTGCAATATAAACTACGATCGCAGTTCATGATAAAGTATACATTAGGAAATTGTGTTCTATTACCTAAAACAACTTGTATATTAATATAAACTGATATATAAAAAGTATATATATGATGTATTTAATGATAATGTAAAAAACAACGCGCATATTAAGTGATTAAAATTTCATGAAAAATGATTATAAATTTCAATTTCATGTAAACACTACATGTATATGCAATAAATGAGACTCCATTCATATTAAATAAATGAAATTTCATGATTATTCAATAAAAACTATAATTTAGTACATGATAATATATACATAAGGAAACTATTTTAAGACTATGAAATGGCACTATTTCAAGAAGAAAATGTAGGTATACGCATAAAATGAGGCTGCATGAATTTTGGAGAAACATCATATGTATTTAGGAAATGAATTTGCATTCATATTGAAAATAAAATGTTTTTTCAGTAAATGATTCTAAATAAAAATTCATAATATGAAATGTTTCATGTTACAAGAATATTTAGTCCATTAATTGAATAATATTTAGTGAATTATTATATCCATGGTTAATGGATTCAAAATATTATGCATAATAAATTATTATTTTTTTAGTTATGTATATTCCATTTAGCTACATATTTTTCATGGTTTATATTAATTAAATATAATAATATTAAATATCAATTGTTCTGTTAATGAATGAATGATATTCATTATTGACAATGCATGAATGATATTCATTATTGACATTTTTGTATGTCATTTAATAACAAATTAGGAGTAAGTTTTATAGTGAAAACCTTAAGGAGTAATTGTTTCACATAATAATACAAATATTGGAAATATAACAATAATGAAATAACATTGTACATGGATGGAAGATATTAAACATCATAAATGTATGTGCCTTAAAATGAAATCAGAGTATGTAATTAAAATAAATGATAAGGGTACCACTATTTAAAATTATAAATGTAATATTGTCATCCTAATGGAAAAATATAGCAAACCTTTGGTTCCTGTCAAATCATGAATGTGACCATTTGAAATTAGATGTATAGAAATTTAATGTGAATTAAACTAAAAGTTCATTGTACATGTATAGAAGCTAAAAGTTCATTAAAGTAAAATTTCATTAAATTGAAAGTGAATTTAATTGAAATTGAATTTTATATTTATAGAAACATAGTATACTACAAGAAAGTTTTAATTTCTATGTAAAAAATGAAAAAAATTACTATACATATTCATGGAAGGGCCCATTGAAGTATGGTAAACAATTGCAGTTAGAGGGAGTTTGCAAAATTTGTTTCAAAATTGGATCTTGGGATGGAAAATATAAGATTTCCTGTTAACAATGGAAGACACATTCCACAATAATAGGATATAGAATTGCAAAACAACACATGGTACTTGACCAAAAAGGTATTAGTATAGTGGTAAATAAAATAAGAAATATGTAAATACATAATAATAAGTTTGATATATATGATGAAAAATGAATATATGAATCTACAAAATCATTAATATTAAATTGTATTATACATGTATTGAAACATAGTATATATAATTAAAAGATACAATATGGTAATAAAAAAAATATTAAACAAAAATTGTATTTTTTTTAAATGAAAGTCCATTAAATTGAACATTCAATAAACTAAATGTGCATTATACATGTATAGAAATTGAAATCATGTTACATTCAATGTTCATTATACATGTATAAATTGAAATCCCATTACTAGAATTTATAAATTTAAGGATTATTACAATGAATTTGAATTTTATATGTACAAACAAAAATTACAATAATGTATAAAAAATATTCTCCCTTCCCCCGAACACATGTTAAAAAATGTTTCTGTTTTAAATTTTCATCATTTTAAATGCTTGGTCGGAAATAAAAAACTTGATAAAAAAGAAATAATATTAAACGCATTAAAACAGCTATGTGCGAGTAATGAAACTGTTTGTCCAGGTCTTCATAGTGTTAAAAACAATATATCACTCAAATAAAATATGAAAGAAACCACAAATAAAAAATAAAACATGAAAAATGGTCTTTCTTGAAGACTAGTAACCTCATTGTAACAATGGGATCAACCACAATTTGATTTTTACATTTTTAAAAAGTATTATTTCTTCACTAGGAGACCAAATATCATAGAATGAAAATAATAAAAATAGCACTATCCAAATATTTAACATAAAAGATAACAAATAAAAAAAATATACCAACAATTATGGCTCTTGTATATTTTTTCCTTCATTAAAAATATCAAATAAATGTTTGAAAAAAAGTTTTGTGATTATGTTTCCAAGGGAAAATTAGTTTTTTTCTACATCCTTACTAATATTCAATGATACCTTGTTTATCTAGATTTTCATTTTTAATGTAAATTCAAATATTAAATCCTTTTAATATATTTATAAGGATCCCAAAATAGTCACAATATGCAACAATATTTAAAAGGGAAACAACATTGGAAATTCAGTTTATTTTAAATATGAATATAGCAATGAGTTATAAAAAATTAAAACAAAGTGAGAGAAATATACATGGAACTACATATTTAGCATAGTTGAGTGAATTGGGGATAATAATTAGGATAATAATTTTTTATAGACACATAAAAAATATAGATATAAATACTATTCAGGTGGAAAAAAACATGTAGGGTTTATAGAAATTCCTGGTGTTTTGGAGGTTGGGTTTACATATATACCTTCTATTGAAGTGAAAATATTACCCCACCACAATGAGGAAATGTTGAGACCCATGAGGTTTAGGTTTTATGGACATTATTTTAAATGGTAAAAGGGAGTAATGGAACTTTCCAAAGATTGAAGTTCTATAATTTAGAGAGAAGTTATGTCCAGGTTTTGGAGTTTGGTATACTGAGAGATGAAAATATTACGAAGGAGGAAGTCATTCGTAATGAAGGGATCCTGTTGTAGAGAAGGATTGATAGAGTATAGAATTTGGAAGTAATAAGTGAGGGATTCAGATCATACCATGACTTAAATTCCATACCAACCAAAATTCTGATGCTTTAAGAAGGTTTTGGAATCACCTATTTGGATGTTGAGGTGCAATGGTCCAAATTTGGAGTTGATAAGGTAAGGATCATAGGTACAAAAAACCCAAGTGTAATGGAGAGTTTATAATCTTGATTGAGTGGAGGAGGAGGTATAGGTGGAGGTTGAGGCGGAGGAAGAGGAAGGGGAACATGAAACAAAAATTTAATGGTGAGAAGGAGGCAAGTAGAAAGGGGACTCTATAGGGTGAGAAGGGAGGGTAATTCCGGAAGGCATAGAGAAATGAACTATGTGAGCGAATGAAGACAAGAATTAATGAAATGAATTGAATAAAGGGATGATGGGAATGAAGGTGGAAATGAGAAGTGGACATTAAGGTGAATTAGGAAGGTAGTGGGGAACCAGAGAGGCAATAGATAAGAGTCAAGGGGAGCAATAAATATAGGTTCTAAATCCATTTTAGAAACAAAGGAGGAGTAGAAGAATATTAATAGCAATTAAATAATAATAAAATCCAAATCTAAATCTGAAATTTAATATTTAATTAAGACCTCAATCTGTTTACATTCCTATTTAATATTTTGGTAATTTATTATATTTTTAGTATAAATTATTTTTAAATTTCAATCTTAATTGAATGTTTTATAATTTTACAAATAATAACAATAATTTTTATATATTATGCATGCCTCATTTAATATTCAATCTTCCACCCCTATTGTATTTTTCAAAGCATGTATTAATTGGAGAAGACTATACATGCATTAGATTTTGCGATGCCTCTAAATTAATAATTTATTGTATAAAATGAATATTATAAAATTATTTGAGAATTGAATGCTTGTGATCATGAATGACAAGATTGATCCATCCTATCACATTGTTAGTGAACATTTTAGATATTTTATCTATAAAATAATTAATTAAAATCTCTAAAATATATGACTGCATGTTTCACATTAGTCACTACTATAGATTTGGGTTTATTCAGTGATACATTTTATCAATGCTAAAAGAGACTAACAAAGGGGTGTCATATCAACACATTTTATTAGCACTGATAAATGTATTCCTTTTATTAGTGCTAAAAACCATTATTTTAATCACTAATAAAAGTTATATTTTAAAAAAATCATATAAAATCACATATTAATATATAGGTATATTAATATTTATATAAATATGAAATATTTTATAAAATACAATTTATATAATACTATATATGTAATCAAACATAATATATAATATATTTAGTGAAATTAGTTTTTAAAAAAACTAAAAATTAATATTAATCCGCAATTTTAGAATTATTATTTAGTAATAATATTTTAATAATAATATAATGATATAAAAATTCAATAAATTAATAAATGGTATAAAATAAGTTGAAAACAAGACTTGAACTTCAAACACCCATAACTTCTGATTTGGGTGTCTGTTTGAGATCCCCCACATATCAAATTTAAGTTTTTAAAAAGATATAAAATTTGGTGATTGGTAAGAACTTTAGTCAATATTTTTTGAGGTCAAACACGTCTAAAAGTCCTCAAAAACTGAGTTTTCTTGTTGCGGTACATTAATTTTTGAACATTTGATGAAATTTCTGCCTCATTTAAAGGGGTACTCTTATCTTTTTTCAATGGAGGCTCAATTTATTATCACGTATTACACTGATATGGATATATTGGCATTAAAATTTTATCATTTATTATATTATAGTGTTATTTATAATTAAATATATAAAATATACACATATATACATATTTTTTATATTTACTCAAAAAAACTATGCAACAATAAATAAATCCTCACCCAAAAAACGTCCAGGAAACATTTCTTCTAAATGTAAAAAAACTCTTTCAAATAAATTCATGTTCAACCGCTCAAATACACCAATTAGATAAGGTGTCTTAGGATGTGTCTTTTGATTATCAATACCTTCCTGCCTACAATACTGATCAAACAGACCACAATACTCACCCTCATTGTTAGCGTGAATACATTCCAATTTCTTACCATATTCCCTCTTACTAGATACCTAAAATCTTTTAAAATCGCTATGTAGTAGAATTTTGGAATTGAAAACATAAATTCTAATCTTACATGAGTATTCATAAAAAATGTCATGAAATATAGACTTACACTAAAGGTATTACATTTCAAAGGACCACAAGCATCAAAATGTACTAACTCAAGTACATGTGGCTCCCTATGTAAATCATGACTATTGAAACACACTCTGCAATTTTTCCAGCAATACAGTGAACACACATATCCTATTTGACACTATTAAAATATGTATTAATATTTTTCATAGTCAAACAACCAATCCCTTTCACACCAATGTGGTTGAACCTCTTATGCCATAACTTAGATGAAATACTCTACTCAACAACACATGTATTATCCCATGAAATAAAAGCTATAGTCTAGTACAAAGATGATGGATTCTTCCCTCAATCCATATTCATATAACACTTGTTAATCTTCCATTTTCCATAACCAAAAGTACTGACAATTCATTCATCATCAAGAATACTAGTAAAAATAAGATTCAAGAGAACCTTAAGAACTTGTCAAATATTCTTCAAAATCATCTTACTTCCAGTACTGGTCTCTATAAAAATAATATTAGTACCTACAACAATAGTTTTACAATCATTACTGATCTTTAAAATCCTAAAATTACATGGGTGGTATGATGTAATGGGATCATTCCATGATGTCATGTGAAAACAAGCACTACTATCAACAACCCAATAAGAATCATCATAGGTAATGTTAATGGAGTCATAAATAATAACAAGATCACCCCCTGTAGTGGCGGTGAAATGATTATCTCCATCACCATTTTATTTCTACTGATTTCCATCATTCTATTTTCTCTATTTAGCTAATAACAATATTGTTTTACATGAAATTTCTTATCCCAATGATGATAATCAAATTTTCTCTACATCGACATAGAATTACATTTACCTTTTCTCTTACCTCAACTAATATATCCCAAATTATTTTCATCGATTCTTCCCCAAGTCTCTATGACTGAATGATATAATGAATATTTCCCCAATGTAAGTCTCTTGACCTCTTCATTTAAAACAACTGACTTAAAAAAACTAAATTTCATGGCACCATCAGGAGTAGAAATAGTTATATTATCAAATAAATTCTCCCAATAATTAGGTAAAGTTTTCAGAAAAAAAATATCTACAACCTCATCTTCAAAACTAATTAACATACCGGACAATTGTCAAAAAAATCCCTGATATTCTCTCATATATTTCAGAAATAGATGTAACCTCTTTGTACCTAAATTTTTTCATTTCATTGAGAAGAAACCATTTATTTTTTCTATCTTAGAATTATAGGTAGTATCTAGCTTCCCCTATAAATATCTAGAATTAGAAATGTTGACAATATGATTCATCACTCTGTCTTCAACACGCTGGCCAATAAAACCACAAAGTTGGGCACCACACCCTCCCACATTTCTGTTGTTCCTGAAACCTACAAATCCATCCTATCACATTATTGGCACACATTGTAGATGATTTAATGATAGAAATGTTAATTAAAATCTCTAAAATTTATTTCTGCGTGTTTCACATCAGTCACTACTATAGATTAGGGTTTATTTACTGATACGCTTTATCAAAGATAAAAAATGCTGATAAAGGGGTTCCTATATCAGCACTTTCATTAGCATTGATAAATGTAATTTTTTTATCAGTTCTAAAAACACGTCTTTTTATCACTTATAAATGTTTTATTTCAAAAAAAATTCTTTAAAAACCACATATTAATATATAAATATATATATATATATCTATATTGTAACAACCCGAGCTTCCACGATACGCTTCTCATTCAATAATGCAATATCTTGCATTGTACACAAGTTCGAGATCTAACACACCGCAACTAATCAAAGTAGCCGTTATGAATAGTAATAACCACCTTTTAAATTTATAGAAATTTTATATTTCAAAATGGACTTCATTTTTGTATTCCTAATATTGAAATTAGCCTATGTTGAATTTTTTGTAATTTTCCGAGAACTTCCAAATTTTTATGAATAGTGAAAAATACTTAAAACAACTTTTTTAATCAAAATAATTAATTGTGATAAATTATACTATTTAGTGGTTTTAAAGTATAATTGGAATATATTTTTACCATTTTATCCAATGGTGGTCATTAGAATTAATTTAACATTGAAAATGGACATAAACAATTGCCAATCTTTTGATATAAATTGTTTCTTAAAAACACGCTATTTGTCGTAACAGCGGGAATTAATTGTAAAATTAATTAATGCAACTTATATTTTTGGAATTTTTTAAAATAGACATCATTTTTGAATTCGGAATATCAATTATAGCTTAGGGTGAAATTTTGGCCTTATTCTGAAAAACTTCAATTTTTGATGAATAGTGAAACCACTAAGTGGTAATCAAGCAAACTGATTTTCAGTTAAATGAAAGTTTACCACTAATGTGTATTGAATTTTGAAAATCCGACATACATGGTTGTCATTATTATGTAAAATGTGGTTCAATGGGATAAAAATAATTTTTTTGGTGAATAGTAACTTATTAAGTTTTAATCGCGATTAGTGGTAATTAGTGTAGTTTAAGGTATAAATAATACTTTAATAATATGAAATGACCTAGACACTTGTCCTACTCCTATTGGATGAGTCATGGCCGACCAAGAAAACCCATGGGTCAACTTGGGGACCCCATGGAGCCACTTTAGTTGGAAAATGACATAAATAACTTTTATTTAATGTTAAAGTAAAAAAATGACACAAACATAAAATGTTTTACTAAAACTGTTTTTAAGTGGGGTTACACAAGTCCAAATTTTGATTATAAATATTCATTAGAAAGCTAAAAAGATTTCATACATCATAGTATTTTTTTTATAATTTTTATAAATTAAATAAATTAAATTATTTATGACATCATGATGATGCAGTGATGACCTCATTATTTAACGATTTAAATAAAATGAGAAGATAATGCAAAATACAAGGCTTACACTTGTCCAAAGCCTATTGGATGAAGATATTTCAAATTCTTATCACCTTATCCTCGAATTATATAAGTGTGGGACCTTTATAATCCGAAAAGCATTGTGAAATAATGTAACATTTCAATCTTTCCAAAAGTGCCCCTCCTCTCCACTTATAAAAGGCCCCCACCTCTCCCATCTCATTTACACTTTCAAGCCATTTGGATCGGCCAAACTCTGCCCAAATACTCTCCCAACTTCCCCCTCTTACTCCTAGAATCCTTACTTTGGGCAGAACTCTTCCCAAGGAAGCCTTTGGCTCAAATCAAAAAGAGTTACCCGATTTTGAGGTAATGTCTTCTCTAATGTTGTTTTGGTTTATTTTTCTTCTCCAACCCCCTAAACTCTTTTTATTCAATTATTTTGTAACAACACCAGTATCCTCAATATACTAGGATGTTGTTATAATAAGTATTTGAGCTACACTTACAAACACCTACATCTAATGGTTAAAGAACATACGGTTTCTGTGGATGGCGAATTTCTGCCTCACGAAACGATGATTGTTCAACACTCATATAACACCTTCAAAGGTGGCCATTAAGATGTCACTATTTTTATATATGATATATAATATGTTTATGTTTTACTTATGCTTCTGTATTTCTCATTTATGGCATACTTTAAGATTTCCATTATGGGTAAAACGCGATAATTTCATTTTAGGAAGTGCGGACTACCGCCCCCTCAAAGTGATTTGAATCTTTAATGACATATGTGGGATGTATAAAGGATGGAGTAAATGGTATTATACACTATATTATACTGGAATTATATTATACATTTATATCATTATGATTTCATTCCATTAAATATGAAATTGAAATGAAAGTAGCGTTCATGTGTACGAACGGCTTACCGTCTCCATGAACGGTGCATTTCATTTCTTACCTCTAAATGTTACGTAATATTATAAATGAATGTATATACTGTATATATATGATATATATGATATCTACATCATTAATATAATTCTGGAGATAATGGATATTCTACCACATAAACAACTTGTAATTATAAGAAATTTATTGTTGACTCAAGTAACAAAGATCGACAAAACGACCGTTATTAACTTAAATAATTACATAATGTTCATAACATTGTAATAAGTGATATAAAAAAGATAATGAAATTAAAAATGGTTCTTAATAAGTTATATATTAACTCTAGTTTATTATTCAGGAGGTTAAAGAACGGTTGAGTCAAGTCAGACACGAGGTAAGGGAATTTCATAACCCAACATCCATTCTTTGGGTTAATCTCGTACTTTCAAATTATGTCATGATATTATTATGTCTTATTTTGTATTTTTACTTTCTTTATGTGTACATATGGTGAATACACATAATAGATATATTTTATTTAAAAATGATCTTTTTAAGGGAACTTCTTAACCCAATTTCCATTCTTTGGGTTAATCTCCTACTTTCAAATTATGTCATGATGTTATTATGTCCCATTTTGTATTTTTACTTTCTTTATGTGTACCTATAGTGAATACACATAATATATCTATTCTATTTTAAAAATGATCTTTTTAAGGACTTCGTCTCAATCTCCATTCATTGAGGCATATTTTGTTTTATACACAAATTTCTTTTATACGGTGTATAAACCCATTTGACTTTTACGTTTATTCAAAAGGAATCTTTTTATACGAAGCATTTTTCTAAACGACAAAAGGGAATGTTTTTCTTTCCGTACTTATGCGGCGACAATGACTTCTCCGCCGCCGTGACCATTATTTGAGTTTCGGCTTCCTCTACAAGCCATCATTTTTTTTAATGAAAAATAAATACAAAGTTTTAACTTTCTTTTATTTTGGTATTGAAAATGGTTTTGAAAACGTTTTTATCATATCAAAGTGTTGTATTGATATCTTGTGACTGAAATGTGGAAATTTTATGTTTCCTTTATGCATGTTTTATGTGATACGATTATGTTATGGTTTATGATATGTTTAAACCTATTCATATGAGGAATGCATTGGACTTAATAAGTGACGGGTGGAGCCCGCTATAGCTCCTCGATGCATCGGCAGGTCTCATGAGACAAACTAGTGTCTTGGCACAAGGCCTTGAAAAAATCTTATTTGTGGTCTTGGCACGAGGCCTTGACTACGTGGTTATGATAGTCTGGCATTATGCATTCCATCATTATGAAAGTGGTTATTGATATTGCATGTGATTATTCGACCAGTAGAATATCCATGTGAAGAAGTGAATGGAATTATCTCATTTTACTTTTTCCATATTATGTTGATGTTCAAGTTTAAAAGGCTTTTGTTTTAGTTATACATTGCCTTAAAATTTTATGTTTATTTATGAAAGCTTCCGCAATATTGTTATCCTTACTGAGCATCTGAGCTCACCTCTTCCAATGCTTTAATATTTTCCAGGATGTGAAGAAGTATTTTATGAATGACCTGCAGGGATAGTCAGAAGAGGATATGAGTGTGGACTATGGAGACTTTGTTATTGTAGTTTTTCACTTTATGATGTAATGTAACGTTTACAAATGTATCTAGTGTTTCCAAGGCTACTAAACTAATCGGTCTTTCGAGACATGATCTTTTGTGATCATGCCAATGTTACGAAGTAATGCACCGACTCTGGGTAGCTGGGGTCGGGGCGTTACAGTTGGTATCAGAGGAAGTTTAGTACAAACCTTGGAAGCTAGATTTAGATAAACTCTGATTAGAGCACATAGACCTAAGATGAACTTTGAGGATTAGTATAGAAGAACTTCCTAGAATTTTGGTATTGTAGAGATTTTGTGAGTTTTCCGAGCAATACATCCCTGTCTGGATACGAGCAGGTAGAGGCGGCTCTGGCACAGATGTTCCTAGGGGTAAAACCCGAAAACACCGCTTTGAGCTAGACTCGAACGGGAACTGGTGCACGACAACGGGCCTTGCTGCACTCTTGGTTACGACACTCCCGGGGGATATGCTTAGGATAACTGTCATTTTCTTTACAAATCATTATGAAGGGTTTATGAGTATATACTTCCTCAAAGAAAACATTTCTATGATTATGGATTATATCCATAAATAGTTCAATTTATGTTAACTGTTTTATAAGTATGGGATTATGTATTTTTATTCATAAACTAATCTAGTTTATGCCATTGTTTAGAAATGGCGCCTAGTGGAAGAAATGGAAACCGTATCAATGCACGCACTCCATGTAGGGATTGCCCTCCTGCTCAAGATAATTATTGTGGATCTGGAGATACAACTGGTGCTGATCAACTTATTACCATACTGGGACAACTCACTCAGGTTATGAATAATAACCTTACTCGTATGGAGCACCCTGATCCGCAACGTGGAGGATCAATGTTAGACCGCTTCATGAGGCAACAACCACCAACCTTCAATGGGAGTACAAATCCTATAGTAGCTGAGCAATGGATAAATTCCATAGAGAAAATATTCCATGCCTTGGGGAGTAGTGAAAGGGAGAAGGTTGTCATGGCAGTTTACTGCCTCACTGGAGATTCCAATTAGTGGTGGTCGCTGATTCAAAACACAAAGGAAGATGATGACGTATCGAATATGGAATGGAGGGAGTTCAAAGATCTTTTCTTAGAAAAATACTTTCCTCGTGACCATCGAGCAGATATGGAAAGGCAATTTCTGAGTCTGAGGCAGAAGGAGGATGAGAATGTCGCAAAGTATGAGGCTAACTTTACAAGGTTAGCAAGGCATGCTGCCGATTATATACGTAACCCAAGGAGTAAGATTGATCGTTTCTTTGATGGGTTAAAACCATTTCTCCGTCGAGCTTTGGTATCACAATCCTTCTCATCATACGAAGATATTGTCTCGTGTGCTATCAAGACAGAAAAGGAATTCTCTAAGTCTTATGACAACAAAGTAAAGCAAGAGAAGAAGACAACGGTGGAGCAAGAGACAGATAAAGGGAAAAAGGGAAAGAAGGATTTTCCATTATGTGATAATTGTGGGAAGAATCACCCTGGTACTTGCCTAAAAGGAATGGGAGTTTGTTATAAATGTGGAGAAAAGGGTCACCAGGCTCGTGATTGCAAGGGAAAGAAAGAGGCTGTCAAAGTTGAATGCTACAATTGTAGGGAAACAGGGCATTATGCAAATGAATGTCCTAAGCGTCAAGGAAACTTACCTCAGAAAAGGCCAAGGGATCAAGGCCAATCTTATGCTGTGACTACAGTTGAAGCAGAATAATTAATGTATTGGTGCTTTTGGACTCATGGATTATATTCTGGTTATTAGAATAATGTGATCTATATAAGGATTGTACTGCAGTACTTGTTGGTTTCAGTAAGTTTTTAATATGATGAAGGTAATTATATTTTTAGTATGTGACAATAAGAGAAACTTTACTTTGTTTGGGGAATCTGATAAATTGATTTTGGAATTTAGAGACCTTTTAGAGAAAGTCTGGACGGAGGTATTTTGGATAACTACAATGGTTGGAGTGGATTAAGTTGATCTTCAGATAGTATTGTTTAAGGTTAAAAAAATTTATGAAGATTATTTTTGGAATATTATGATACTATAGTTTTAGGAAAAGGACAACCTGCAGGGTGGGGCATAACCCGTCGCGTCGGACAAAGCTGCAGGAATCGAACCCACAACCATAGTGCGACAAGCCTTTATTTCCTACCACTAGCCTACATGAAGTCCCTGGTTATTACAAAATAGTTTTACTAATCTAAATGGTATGTGTTAACATTTTGAACCTTATACAATTAGGATAAATAGAATATTTTTGAGTTCTGTTGCCATTTGGAGTAAAAGTTGGGTTTGTGGTAAAAATTTATTAACGAATGAAAGTATACATAGCAAGTATGTATATTCCCTTACGTTCTTAGTAAATCTCCTAAATAAATTCCTCAACATTATAAAAGGTAACTTAAAACAAAAATGTTGTCGGTTAACTTTTCCAACTGGGGATTCAATGACCGTTTAACCAATCACAAGTTTGTGATTTTCTTATGGTTAAACTTTCTCCTAATTCTGTTTTCTATAACTCTCCATCAGACCTTGATGGTTTGTTTTTCTTCTATATCCATTTTTTCATAGAATCCTAGAATGGGCTATATCGGGTGACCTTTGTACTTATCCTGCTTTCTTTTAATGTTATATATTTATTAACCTTATTTCCGATGTGGGTTTTCCACAAAGGTATTTTCTATTTTCAACCTTTTATTATCAAAGAAAAATTTCAAATTGCGAGGACGCAATTTATTGAAGGAGGGGAGAATGTAACACCCCGAGCTTCCACGATACGCTTCTCATTCAATAATGCAATATCTTGCATTGTACACAAGTTCGAGATCTAACACACCGCAACTAATCAAAGTAGCCGTTATGAATAGTAATAACCACCTTATAAATTTATAGAAATTTTATATTTCAAAATGGACTTCATTTTTGTATTCCTAATATTGAAATTAGCCTATGTTGAATTTTTTGTAATTTTCCGAGAACTTCCAAATTTTTATGAATAGTGAAAAATACTTAAAACAACTTTTTTAATCAAAATAATTAATTGTGATAAATTATACTATTTAGTGGTTTTAAAGTATAATTGGAATATATTTTTACCATTTTATCCAGTGGTGGTCATTAGAATTAATTTAACATTGAAAATGGACATAAACAATTGCCAATCTTTTGATATAAATTGTTTCTTAAAAACACGCTATTTGTCGTAACAGCGGGAATTAATTGTAAAATTAATTAATGCAACTTATATGTTTGGAATTTTTTAAAATAGACATCATTTTTGAATTCGGAATATCAATTATAGCTTAGGGTGAAATTTTGGCCTTATTCTGAAAAACTTCAATTTTTGATGAATAGTGAAACCACTAAGTGGTAATCAAGCAAACTGATTTTCAGTTAAATGAAAGTTTACAACTAATGTGTATTGAATTTTGAAAATCCGACATACATGGTTGTCATTAGTATGTAAAATGTGGTTCAATGGGATAAAAATAATTTTTTTGGTGAATAGTAACTTATTAAGTTTTAATCGCGATTAGTGGTAATTAGTGTAGTTTAAGGTATAAATAATACTTTAATAATATTAAATGACCTAGACACTTGTCCTAATCCTATTGGATGAGTCATGGCCGACCACGACAACCCATGGGTCAACTTGGGGACCCCATGGAGCCACTTTAGTTGGAAAATGACATAAATACCTTTTATTTAATGTTAAAGTAAAAAAATGACACAAACATAAAATGTTTTACTAAAACTGTTTTTAAGTGGGGTTACACAAGTCCAAATTTTGATTATAAATATTCATTAGAAAGCTAAAAAGATTTCATACATCATAGTATTTTTTTTATAATTTTTATAAATTAAATAAATTAAATTATTTATGACATCATGATGATGCAGTGATGACCTCATTATTTAACGATTTAAATAAAATGAGAAGATAATGCAAAATACAAGGCTTACACTTGTCCAAAGCCTATTGGATGAAGATATTTCAAATTCTTATCACCTTATCCTCGAATTATATAAGTGTGGGACCTTTATAATCCGAAAAGCATTGTGAAATAATGTAACATTTCAATCTTTCCAAAAGTGCCCCTCCTCTCCACTTATAAAAGGCCCCCACCTCTCCCATCTCATTTACACTTTCAAGCCATTTGGATCGGCCAAACTCTGCCCAAATACTCTCCCAACTTCCCCCTCTTACTCCTAGAAGCCTTACTTTGGGCAGAACTCTTCCCAAGGAAGCCTTTGGCTCAAATCAAAAAGAGTTACCCGATTTTGAGGTAATGTCTTCTCTAATGTTGTTTTGGTTTATTTTTCTTCTCCAACCCCCTAAACTCTTTTTATTCAATTATTTTGTAACAACTCCAGTATCCTCAATATACTAGGATGTTGTTATAATAAGTATTTGAGCTACACTTACAAACACCTACATCTAATGGTTAAAGAACATACGGTTTCTGTGGATGGCGAATTTCTGCCTCACGAAACGATGATTGTTCAACACTCATATAACACCTTCAAAGGTGGCCATTAAGATGTCACTATTTTTATATATGATATATAATATGTTTATGTTTTACTTATGCTTCTGTATTTCTCATTTATGGCATACTTTAAGATTTCCATTATGGGTAAAACGCGATAATTTCATTTTAGGAAGTGCGGACTACCGCCCCCTCAAAGTGATTTGAATCTTTAATGACATATGTGGGATGTATAAAGGATGGAGTAAATGGTATTATACACTATATTATACTGGAATTATATTATACATTTATATCATTATGATTTCATTCCATTAAATATGAAATTGAAATGAAAGTAGCGTTCATGTGTACGAACGGCTTACCGTCTCCATGAACGGTGCATTTCATTTCTTACCTCTAAATGTTACGTAATATTATAAATGAATGTATATACTGTATATATATGATATATATGATATCTACATCATTAATATAATTCTGGAGATAATGGATATTCTACCACATAAACAACTTGTAATTATAAGAAATTTATTGTTGACTCAAGTAACAAAGATCGACAAAACGACCGTTATTAACTTAAATAATTACATAATGTTCATAACATTGTAATAAGTGATATAAAAAAGATAATGAAATTAAAAATGGTTCTTAATAAGTTATATATTAACTCTAGTTTATTATTCAGGAGGTTAAAGAACGGTTGAGTCAAGTCAGACACGAGGTAAGGGAATTTCATAACCCAACATCCATTCTTTGGGTTAATCTCGTACTTTCAAATTATGTCATGATATTATTATGTCTTATTTTGTATTTTTACTTTCTTTATGTGTACATATGGTGAATACACATAATAGATATATTTTATTTAAAAATGATCTTTTTAAGGGAACTTCTTAACCCAATTTCCATTCTTTGGGTTAATCTCCTACTTTCAAATTATGTCATGATGTTATTATGTCCCATTTTGTATTTTTACTTTCTTTATGTGTACCTATAGTGAATACACATAATATATCTATTCTATTTTAAAAATGATCTTTTTAAGGACTTCGTCTCAATCTCCATTCATTGAGGCATATTTTGTTTTATACACAAATTTCTTTTATACGGTGTATAAACCCATTTGACTTTTACGTTTATTCAAAAGGAATCTTTTTATACGAAGCATTTTTCTAAACGACAAAAGGGAATGTTTTTCTTTCCGTACTTATGCGGCGACAATGACTTCTCCGCCGCCGTGACCATTATTTGAGTTTCGGCTTCCTCTACAAGCCATCATTTTTTTTAATGAAAAATAAATACAAAGTTTTAACTTTCTTTTATTTTGGTATTGAAAATGGTTTTGAAAACGTTTTTATCATATCAAAGTGTTGTATTGATATCTTGTGACTGAAATGTGGAAATGTTATGTTTCCTTTATGCATGTTTTATGTGATACGATTATGTTATGGTTTATGATATGTTTAAACCTATTCATATGAGGAATGCATTGGACTTAATAAGTGACGGGTGGAGCCCGCTATAGCTCCTCGATGCATCGGCATGTCTCATGAGACAAACTAGTGTCTTGGCACAAGGCCTTGAAAAAATCTTATTTGTGGTCTTGGCACGAGGCCTTGACTACGTGGTTATGATAGTCTGGCATTATGCATTCCATCATTATGAAAGTGGTTATTGATATTGCATGTGATTATTCGACCAGTAGAATATCCATGTGAAGAAGTGAATGGAATTATCTCATTTTACTTTTGCCATATTATGTTGATGTTCAAGTTTAAAAGGCTTTTGTTTTAGTTATACATTGCCTTAAAATTTTATGTTTATTTATGAAAGCTTCCGCAATATTGTTATCCTTACTGAGCATCTGAGCTCACCCCTTCCAATGCTTTAATATTTTCCAGGATGTGAAGAAGTATTTTATGAATGACCTGCAGGGATAGTCAGAAGAGGATATGAGTGTGGACTATGGAGACATTGTTATTGTAGTTTTTCACTTTATGATGTAATGTAACGTTTACAAATGTATCTAGTGTTTCCAAGGCTACTAAACTAATCGGTCTTTCGAGACATGATCTTTTGTGATCATGCCAATGTTACGAAGTAATGCACCGACTCTGGGTAGCTGGGGTCGGGGTGTTACAGTTGGTATGAGAGGAAGTTTAGTACAAACCTTGGAAGCTAGATTTAGATAAACTCTGATTAGAGCACATAGACCTAAGATGAACTTTGAGGATTAGTATAGAAGAACTTCCTAGAATTTTGGTATTGTAGAGATTTTGTGAGTTTTCCGAGCAATACATCCCTGTCTGGATACGAGCAGGTAGAGGCGGCTCTGGCACAGATGTTCCTAGGGGTAAAACCCGAAAACACCGCTTTGAGCTAGACTCGAACGGGAACTGGTGCACGACAACGGGCCTTGCTGCACTCTTGGTTACGACACTCCCGGGGGATATGCTTAGGATAACTGTCATTTTCTTTACAAATCATTATGAAGGGTTTATGAGTATATACTTCCTCAAAGAAAACATTTCTATGATTATGGATTATATCCATAAATAGTTCAATTTATGTTAACTGTTTTATAAGTATGGGATTATGTATTTTTATTCATAAACTAATCTAGTTTATGCCATTGTTTAGAAATGGCGCCTAGTGGATGAAATGGAAACCGTATCAATGCACGCACTCCATGTAGGGATTGCCCTCCTGCTCAAGATAATTATTGTGGATCTGGAGATACAACTGGTGCTGATCAACTTATTACCATACTGGGACAACTCACTCAGGTTATGAATAATAACCTTACTCGTATGGAGCACCCTGATCCGCAACGTGGAGGATCAATGTTAGACCGCTTCATGAGGCAACAACCACCAACCTTCAATGGGAGTACAAATCCTATAGTAGCTGAGCAATGGATAAATTCCATAGAGAAAATATTCCATGCCTTGGGGAGTAGTGAAAGGGAGAAGGTTGTCATGGCAGTTTACTGCCTCACTGGAGATGCCAATCAGTGGTGGTCGCTGATTCAAAACACAAAGGAAGATGATGACGTATCGAATATGGAATGGAGGGAGTTCAAAGATCTTTTCTTAGAAAAATACTTTCCTCGTGACCATCGAGCAGATATGGAAAGGCAATTTCTGAGTCTGAGGCAGAAGGAGGATGAGAATGTCGCAAAGTATGAGGCTAACTTTACAAGGTTAGCGAGGCATGCTGCCGATTATATACGTAACCCAAGGAGTAAGATTGATCGTTTCTTTGATGGGTTAAAACCATTTCTCCGTCGAGCTTTGGTATCACAATCCTTCTCATCATACGAAGATATTGTCTCGTGTGCTATCAAGACAGAAAAGGAATTCTCTAAGTCTTATGACAACAAAGTAAAGCAAGAGAAGAAGACAACGGTGGAGCAAGAGACAGATAAAGGGAAAAAGGGAAAGAAGGATTTTCCATTATGTGATAATTGTGGGAAGAATCACCCTGGTACTTGCCTAAAAGGAATGGGAGTTTGTTATAAATGTGGAGAAAAGGGTCACCAGGCTCGTGATTGCAAGGGAAAGAAAGAGGCTGTCAAAGTTGAATGCTACAATTGTAGGGAAACAGGGCATTATGCAAATGAATGTCCTAAGCGTCAAGGAAACTTACCTCAGAAAAGGCCAAGGGATCAAGGCCAATCTTATGCTGTGACTACAGTTGAAGCAGAATAATTAATGTATTGGTGCTTTTGGACTCATGGATTATATTCTGGTTATTAGAATAATGTGATCTATATAAGGATTGTACTGCAGTACTTGTTGGTTTCAGTAAGTTTTTAATATGATGAAGGTAATTATATTTTTAGTATGTGACAATAAGAGAAACTTTACTTTGTTTGGGGAATCTGATAAATTGATTTTGGAATTTAGAGACCTTTTAGAGAAAGTCTGGACGGAGGTATTTTGGATAACTACAATGGTTGGAGTGGATTAAGTTGATCTTCAGATAGTATTGTTTAAGGTTAAAAAAATTTATGAAGATTATTTTTGGAATATTATGATACTATAGTTTTAGGAAA
The DNA here is from genome assembly GCA_963277665.1 of Viscum album. Taxonomy (NCBI): domain Eukaryota; kingdom Viridiplantae; phylum Streptophyta; class Magnoliopsida; order Santalales; family Viscaceae; genus Viscum; species Viscum album. The sequence goes on from OY728161.1 coordinate 780,746,526, forward strand.
AGGACAACCTGCAGGGTGGGGCATAACCCGTCGCGTCGGACAAAGCTGCAGGAATCGAACCCACAACCATAGTGCGACAAGCCTTTATTTCCTACCACTAGCCTACATGAAGTCCCTGGTTATTACAAAATAGTTTTACTAATCTAAATGGTATGTGTTAACATTTTGAACCTTATACAATTAGGATAAATAGAATATTTTTGAGTTCTGTTGCCATTTGGAGTAAAAGTTGGGTTTGTGGTAAAAATTTATTAAAGAATGAAAGTATACATAGCAAGTATGTATATTCCCTTACGTTCTTAGTAAATCTCCTAAATAAATTCCTCAACATTATAAAAGGTAACTTAAAACAAAAATGTTGTCGGTTAACTTTTCCAACTGGGGATTCAATGACCGTTTAACCAATCACAAGTTTGTGATTTTCTTATGGTTAAACTTTCTCCTAATTCTGTTTTCTATAACTCTCCATCAGACCTTGATGGTTTGTTTTTCTTCTATATCCATTTTTTCATAGAATCCTAGAATGGGCTATATCGGGTGACCTTTGTACTTATCCTGCTTTCTTTTAATGTTATATATTTATTAACCTTATTTCCGATGTGGGTTTTCCACAAAGGTATTTTCTATTTTCAACCTTTTATTATCAAAGAAAAATTTCAAATTGCGAGGACGCAATTTATTGAAGGAGGGGAGAATGTAACACCCCGAGCTTCCACGATACGCTTCTCATTCAATAATGCAATATCTTGCATTGTACACAAGTTCGAGATCTAACACACCGCAACTAATCAAAGTAGCCGTTATGAATAGTAATAACCACCTTATAAATTTATAGAAATTTTATATTTCAAAATGGACTTCATTTTTGTATTCCTAATATTGAAATTAGCCTATGTTGAATTTTTTGTAATTTTCCGAGAACTTCCAAATTTTTATGAATAGTGAAAAATACTTAAAACAACTTTTTTAATCAAAATAATTAATTGTGATAAATTATACTATTTAGTGGTTTTAAAGTATAATTGGAATATATTTTTACCATTTTATCCAATGGTGGTCATTAGAATTAATTTAACATTGAAAATGGACATAAACAATTGCCAATCTTTTGATATAAATTGTTTCTTAAAAACACGCTATTTGTCGTAACAGCGGGAATTAATTGTAAAATTAATTAATGCAACTTATATGTTTGGAATTTTGTAAAATAGACATCATTTTTGAATTCGGAATATCAATTATAGCTTAGGGTGAAATTTTGGCCTTATTCTGAAAAACTTCAATTTTTGATGAATAGTGAAACCACTAAGTGGTAATCAAGCAAACTGATTTTCAGTTAAATGAAAGTTTACAACTAATGTGTATTGAATTTTGAAAATCCGACATACATGGTTGTCATTAGTATGTAAAATGTGGTTCAATGGGATAAAAATAATTTTTTTGGTGAATAGTAACTTATTAAGTTTTAATCGCAATTAGTGGTAATTAGTGTAGTTTAAGGTATAAATAATACTTTAATAATATTAAATGACCTAGACACTTGTCCTACTCCTATTGGATGAGTCATGGCCGACCAAGACAACCCATGGGTCAACTTGGGGACCCCATGGAGCCACTTTAGTTGGAAAATGACATAAATACCTTTTATTTAATGTTAAAGTAAAAAAATGACACAAACATAAAATGTTTTACTAAAACTGTTTTTAAGTGGGGTTACACAAGTCCAAATTTTGATTATAAATATTCATTAGAAAGATAAAAAGATTTCCTACATCATAGTATTTTTTTTATAATTTTTAGAAATTAAATAAATTAAATTATTTATGACATCATGATGATGCAGTGATGACCTCATTATTTAACGATTTAAATAAAATGAGAAGATAATGCAAAATACAAGGCTTACACTTGTCCAAAGCCTATTGGATGAAGATACTTCAAAACCTTATCACCTTAGCCTCTAATTATATAAGTGTGGGACCTTTAGAATCCGAAAAGCATTGTGAAATAATGTAACATTTCAATCTTTCCAAAAGTGCCCCTCCTCTCCACTTATAAAAGGCCCCCACCTCTCCCATCTCATTTACACTTTCAAGCCATTTGGCTAGGCCAACCTCTGCCCAAATACTCTCCCAACTTCCCCCTCTTACTCCTAGAAGCCTTACTTTGGGCAGAACTCTTCCCAAGGAAGCCTTTGGCTCAAATCAAAAAGAGTTACCCGATTTTGAGGTAATGTCTTCTCTAATGTTGTTTTGGTTTATTTTTCTTCTCCAACCCCCTAAACTCTTTTTATTCAATTCTTTTGTAACAACACCAGTATCCTCAATATACTAGGATGTTGTTATAATAAGTATTTGAGATACACTTACAAACACCTACATCTAATGGTTAAAGAACATACGGTTTCTGTGGATGGAGAATTTCTGCCTCACGAAACGATGATTGTTCAACACTCATATAACACCTTCAAAGGTGGCCATTAAGATGTCAATATTTTTATATATGATATATAATATGTTTATGTTTTACTTATGCTTCTGTATTTCTCATTTATGGCATACTTTATGATTTCCATTATGGGTAAAACGCGATAATTTCATTTTAGGAAGTGCGGACTACCGCCCCCTCAAAGTGATTTGAATCGTTAATGCCATATGTGGGATGTATAAAGGATGGAGTAAATGGTATTATACACTATATTATACTGGAATTATATTATACATTTATATCATTATGATTTCATTCCATTAAATATGAAATTGAAATGAAAGTAGCGTTCATGCGTACGAACGGCTTACCGTCTCCATGAACGGTGCATTTCATTTCTTACCTCTAAATGTTACGTAATATTATAAATGAATGTATATACTGTATATATATGATATATATGATATCTACATCATTAATATAATTCTGGAGATAATGGATATTCTACCACATAAACAACTTGTAATTATAAGAAATTTATTGTTGACTCAAGTAACAAAGATCGACAAAACGACCGTTATTAACTTAAATAATTACATAATGTTCATAACATTGTAATAAGTGATATAAAAAAGATAATGAAATTAAAAATGGTTCTTAATAAGTTATATATTAACTCTAGTTTATTATTCAGGAGGTTAAAGAACGGTTGAGTCAAGTCAGACACGAGGTAAGGGAATTTCATAACCCAACATCCATTCTTTGGGTTAATCTCGTACTTTCAAATTATGTCATGATATTATTATGTCTTATTTTGTATTTTTACTTTCTTTATGTGTACATATGGTGAATACACATAATAGATATATTTTATTTAAAAATGATCTTTTTAAGGGAACTTCTTAACCCAATTTCCATTCTTTGGGTTAATCTCCTACTTTCAAATTATGTCATGATGTTATTATGTCCTATTTTGTATTTTTACTTTCTTTATGTGTACCTATAGTGAATACACATAATATATCTATTCTATTTTAAAAATGATCTTTTTAAGGACTTCGTCTCAATCTCCTTTCATTGAGGCATATTTTGTTTTATACACAAATTTCTTTTATACGGTGTATAAACCCATTTGACTTTTACGTTTATTCAAAAGGAATCTTTTTATACGAAGCATTTTGCTAAACGACAAAAGGGAATGTTTTTCTTTCCGTACTTATGCGGCGACAATGACTTCTCCGCCGCCGTGACCATTATTTGAGTTTCGGCTTCCTCTACAAGCCATCATTTTTTTTAATGAAAAATAAATACAAAGTTTTAACTTTCTTTTATTTTGGTATTGAAAATGGTTTTGAAAACGTTTTTATCATATCAAAGTGTTGTATTGATATCTTGTGATTGAAATGTGGAAATGTTATGTTTCCTTTATGCATGTTTTATGTGATACGATTATGTTATGGTTTATGATATGTTTAAACCTATTCATATGAGGAATGCATTGGACTTAATAAGTGACGGGTGGAGCCCGCTATAGCTCCTCGATGCATCGGCAGGTCTCATGAGACAAACTAGTGTCTTGGCACAAGGCCTTGACAAAATCTTATTTGTGGTCTTGGCACGAGGCCTTGACTACGTGGTTATGATAGTCTGGCATTATGCATTCCATCATTATGAAAGTGGTTATTGATATTGCATGTGATTATTCGACCAGTAGAATATCCATGTGAAGAAGTGAATGGCATTATCTCATTTTACTTTTGCCATATTATGTTGATGTTCAAGTTTAAAAGGCTTTTGTTTTAGTTATACATTGCCTTAAAATTTTATGTTTATTTATGAAAGCTTCCGCAATATTGTTATCCTTACTGAGCATCTGAGCTCACCCCTTCCAATGTTTTAATATTTTCCAGGATGTGAAGAAGTATTTTATGAATGACCTGCAGGGATAGTCAGAAGAGGATATGAGTGTGGACTATGGAGACTTTGTTATTGTAGTTTTTCACTTTATGATGTAATGTAACGTTTACAAATGTATCTAGTGTTTCCAAGGCTACTAAACTAATCGGTCTTTCGAGACTTGATCTTTTGTGATCATGCCAATGTTACGAAGTAATGCACCGACTCTGGGTAGCTGGGGTCGGGGCGTTACATATATAATATAATATAATTTATATAATAAAATTTATATAATACTTTATATTTAATCAAACTTAATATATAAGATATTTAGTTAAAATAGTTTATAAAATAATTAAATATTAATATTAATCAAAAAATATTTATTATTATTTAGTATTAGTCATTTGAAAATAATTTATTGATAGAAAAATTCAATAAATTAATAAATTATCTAAAATAATTTGAAAACATGACATGAACATAAAAAAACCATAACATTTGTTCTGGGTGTCTTTTTGATCTCCACCACACTTCAAATCAATGTTTTCAAGAAGATATATGATTTGGTGACTCAGAAGGCCTTTAGTTAGTGGTTTTTGTGGTCAAATAGGTCTAAAAGTCCTCAAAAACTGAGTTTTTTGTTAGGGTACTATAATTTTTGAATATTTGATGAAATTTCATCCTAATTTAAGGGGGTGTTCTAATCTATTTTCGTAGAATGATCAATTTATTATCAGGTATTACACTGATATAAATATTTTGGTATTAAAATTTTATCATTTTTTATATTGTAGTGTTATTTGTAATTAAATATATACACATATACACATATATTCATATTTGTGTATATTTACACAAAATAATTTAAGCAATAGTAAATAAATCCTCACCCCAAAAATATCTAGGCAACATTACTTCCAAGATAAAATAACAAACTCATTCCATTAAAGTTAGGTTCATCCGATAAACGATACCATTTAACTATGGTTTCTTAGGAGGTTTCATTTGATGCTAAATACCTTCATACCTCTAATACTGATCAAAGAGACCATAAAACTCACCCTCATTGTTAGTGTGAATACATTTCAATTTCTTACTCGATTTCCTCTTAGCAGAAACCTGAGATTGCATAAAACACTGAGCACTAGACTCTTGGTATTCACAATATAAACTCAAATCATACGTGGGTATTCATCAATAAATTTCATAAAATAAATACTTCCACAAAAGGTATTATATTTCAAAGGACGACAACCATCATAATATACTAATCTAAGTACCTATGACTTCTTGTGTAAAGGATGACTATTGAAACTCACTCTGTTTTATTTTCCATCCATATAGTGATCACATATATCCAATTTGAAACTATTTAAATATGTAAGAATGTTTTTCTTGGTCAAACAACCAAGACATTTCTCACAAATGTGGTTGAGCCTATTATATGATAACATGGATGAAACACTACACTCAAAAACATAATTAGTATCAAAAGAAATAGATGCTCTAGTCCAGTATAAACCTGACACATTCTTCCCTCAATCAAAAATCTATGAACCCTTGGAAATATTACATTGGCCATAAATAAAGGTATTGATACACCCTTAATCATCAAGAATGATGGTAGAAATTATATTCAATAGAACCTCAAGAACATGTCAAACATTCTTCAAAATTTTCTTACTTTTAGTACTGATCTCTAAAAAACAATCCTGACACCTACAACATCAGTATGTACATAATTACCCATCTTAAAAACACCAAAATTACCATTGTTGTATGATTTAATGAGATCATTCATTGATTTCATGTGAAAACAAGCACCACAATTAAAAACCCAACAAGTATCATCATAAGAAATATTAATGGAGTCATAAACAATAACAATATCACCCCTGTAGCGGTGGTGAAATGATTATATCCATCACCAATTTTCTTATACTGATTTTTATTCATTCTATTATCTATTTTTATTTGATAAAAAAACCATTTAACATTACCCTTCTTATCATAATGATGAAATTAAAATAATCTATACTTCGACTTGGAATTTCTTATGAATTTTCTCTTACCTTGACTAGTTACTCCCAGATTCTTTTCATGGCTTCTCCCCTAGTTTGTGTGACTGAAATATCTGAAGAAGATTTCTCCTGAGTACATCTCCTGATATCTTCATTTAAAACAATAGAATTAACAAATCTAAATGTCATGACACCGTTAATTGTTGAACTAGTAAAATTATTATGTACATTCTCCCAAGAATCAGGTAAAGTGTTAAGAAAAAAAGAGCTAAACACTCATCTTTAAAACTAATACTCATATCGGAAAATTGATCAAAACAACCGTAATATTCCCTCAAATATTTAAAAATGGAAGTAACTTCTTTATACCTAAAATTCATCATTTTTTGGGATGAAAAAATTTATTGTTTCCCATCATAGAAGCATTGGAAGTCTCTAGATTCTCCTACAAAGATATAGAATGAGAAATTTTGAAAATATGATTCATCACGTTGTCTTTAACCCACTATACAATGATTCCACAAACCATTTCATTCTCAAATTCCCATTCTTCATATGTCATTATTTCTGACCTATGAGTAATAAACATCAGAAGATCCATTCACATGATAAAAATAAGATCCTTAATTTTTAATCTCCACATATGGTAGTTTTTACCATTCAAAAAAATCACCTTGATGTAATTGTATTCAATAATATATATGAAATAATGACCAAACCCTTTGATACCAGATATTGGGAAAGACAAAAAGTGATGAACACGCAAAAAATGGAAAAGCAAACATGAAGTGGAAATAAATTTTCATTCCCTTCAATCAACACTACAAAACTAAGGTAGATGTGAAATGAGAAAATAATATGTGCATGAAAAATAATTTTTGTCACCATAAATTTTTAACATGGAAAAACCCAAGGAAGGAAAAAATAATGGGACCTAGATCAAAAAGAAGATCCACTATAATCAATGAGTATATGGTAGAAACTCCTAAAAATAGTGGGGTCTCAAAATTATAACCTTATTATGTAGTAGAAGAAATTATTAATAGACAACAGAGGTAGAAAGAAGATATTAAAAAAGAATATCGTCTGAGAATGAATTGAAAACAATAAATTTTACCCTATGAATATTATGATCATCCATTGAATAACTGTGTGCTGAAAAATCACCAATATCAAAAGTAAACTGATTTTCAATCAAAACTGATCTAAAAAACTGAATTTTTTCTCCATATGGATGTATCACTCAAAATTGTTTCACTGCCTTCTTTTAATGAAAGAAATATGTGAAGCAAAACATAACCCAAAACACACACTACTACATATCAACCCTTTAACAGTTCATAAAAAAATATTTAAGAGTGCTAAATAAAAATTGTTTCTCTCAACGCTATTAATAGGGGGTCCCTTTTATCACTGCTAAAAATGCATAGATAAAAGTGGGATTTTATCAACATTTTTAGCACTGATAAAAGTCCAAATTTTGTTTTTAAAAAAATATCTGTAAATAGAAGGGTCAACCACCCCCCTTTTATCAGTACTCGATCCCCCCATTTTAATAGTTCTCATCTTGATTCTCCACCCCTTTATCAGTTCTAGGTATTTCCTCCCCCTAAAACAGTACTATGAACCTGCTTCACTCGCCCGTGCGTGCGCCTACCTTTTTATGGTTTCGAAACTTGGAGACCTCCCCCTCATACTCCAGTGCCTTTTCCACTCCACTATATTTTTTTATTTGGTATTTTTTGATATATCTATATATTTATATATATATCATTTCATTTATTATCCATATATTTATATATATATATACATATATAAAATATGTTTTGTATGTATGTGTGTGTTTATACATGCATACATACATATATTTATATATGTGTGTTCATCTATAAATATAATTATACATATTTATATTTATTTAGATATATCATATATTAATATTTATATTCATATATCAGAATATATAGATAAATATACAAATTTCCGTCAATACACACACTCAAATATATTTATATATATAAACTTTATATATACATTAATTGTATATGTATATAAATATTCATAAATTTTTATTTAAAATAAAATGGATATTATTTTTTATTTAGATAATATTTATATTTTTATAAAGATATTTTTTATGTAAATATGTTTAAATATATATATATATAATTCAATTTTGATGTGTTGAAATATAAAAAATATTTATATATTTTTATATATCTGATTATAAATAAAAGTACAATATGAAAAATGATAAAATTTCAAAACCATAATGTCAATATGAACGTAAAACGTGAGTATAAATTTATTCCATATTTAAAACGGGTAATAATACCCCTTTAAAGGAGGCTGAAATTCCATCGAATGATAAAAAAATGGGGTACCCCGACAAAAAACTCATTTTTGGAGGGTTTTAATGGCTTTTTTCTCCACAAAAAAATGTGAAATGGGGTTTACCCTTTTTGTTCGGGCATATATCTCACCGTAGTATTCGATTTCATATGTTGTACAGTCCAAATAAACACTCAGATCAAAAGTTATTTTCGTTTAAAGTTCATGTTACGTTTTGAACTTATTTTTGATTTCATATTATTTTTTGGATTTTTTAAAATTCAAATTATTATTAAATTATTATTAATAAATAAAAATTATAAAATTATTAATTTAAAAAATATTTTTAATTATATTATAATCAATTTTGACTAATTATATTATATATTAAGTGTAAATGTCTATTTTTCCATATCTAAAATATATTTAACAAATAAATATTATATTTATATAAATATAAACATATTTATAATTTGATATATTATTTTTAATGATTTCTTTCAATATACCATTTATTAGAATGGGTAAAAATGCATTGATAAAGGGATTCTCTGCTAAAAAAGTGCTGATAAATGATGTAAATTTATGATCTCTAAAAAATTCGCTGATAAAGGCGTGCTTTTAACAGTGATTTTTTAGTGCTGTTTAAATTAACCTTCACCAGAACATTATTTAGTGCTATTAATGGATCGAGTTGTGTAAATTCATTTTTTTTGTAGTGACATCTCCACATTTTACCTTTCTAAAACCGCGTCTTTGACTTACATGGTGTGATAATTGAGGAGGCACCTAACACTCTATGTGTTAATCATGAATCCCCTTCCATTGGATGGACAACAGCTCGCCACTAGTGCATAACTTCACCGATGGTTCCTGAAATCATTAGCTCCACATTGCCTCCTCAGTCTCACATAAAGTCGCTCATTGGTCTACATCAAGTAACTGATAGCACCTAAGGGTATTTCATCACCGGCATCATCAACTCCACCTCCAAAATTGGTTCAAGGTCATTCCAAGTACATGGTGTGAACATGTGGAAGTTCCAATGATACCATCTTATCCCCTCAGAATGATTGGCACCTGACAATGGTCATGATATTTAATAGAGAGAGTCTATCCATAGATAGAGAAAACTCTATCCTCAATTCCAAATTATTTATTTAAGGGTGTTAGTGGGAATATATATGGATCATGTGTGGAAGTAGGGTTGTGGACAAGTTTTCAGCCAAATATATATATATATATGTATAACATTATAGATTTCTATTTAAAATATATATATTATATTTATGTTTTAATATATTATTTTTAATGATTTTTTTGAAATGTACCCTTTATTAGCACTGGTAAAAAAGCACTGATAAAGGGGTTATCTATTAAAAAAAGAGTTGATAAAATGAGTACATTTATCAATGCTAAAAAGGTGTAGATAAAGGGGTTCTTTTGAAATATTATTATATTTGAAATCATAATAAGTGAAAAAATATTAATATTAATATTTATATAATTATAACTATAATTATAATTATGCTATTTTTTAATTTAAAAAACGATTACAATTTCATTTATAAGAAATATAATTAGGTTAGTATAATCAAATTTTTATTGAATAATGAATTATGAATAAATAATAATTATAACTATTTCAATATTTATACTTATAATATATATATATATATATATTTATAAAAATAAGACTAATTATATATCATTATCGTAACTATAAACATGTTTTTACTTGGTCTATGGAGTGAAACTGTGTTTCCCTTTTCAACAAAGGATGAAAATATTTTTCATCAGATTTTTTTTATAAATATTTCATTTATAGATGCACCATAATATAATCTCCAACCCGAATCAAGTCAACCCACAGAAATAAATATTTTAAAATTAAAATCCATATAATAAATTTAAAAACCTATGTGTGATTATTATTTAGTCAAAATAGAATCCCAATTCTTAATCTTCTTTGAATTTATTAATTTAATTCATGGATCCATTTAGACCTTAACATCTTTAAAATTGGGGAATCTTAAAAACTGATGTTCTCCCTCTCCCATTTACTTGCCTCTATCCACGAGTGAACATGAAGACTAAGTGCACCAACACTATGTTTAGATTCCAACCCATGGGTCATAGGAATTGTCTAATATTATGATGGGGGACAGATGCTTCATAATTGAGGTGATGCTAAGGGTCACAGTGAAAGTGAAATATGATGGAGATCTTGTATTGGAGACCACAGACAAGAAGCATAAGATAATGAAAAACTTGGGGATAATGGAGAACCAAATTCCATGTGTTTTACTCGAGAAATTATACTTGATTATTAATCTCCCCAACCCTCACCCATTGAAGGATTTTTCCATTGAGTGCTTGTGTGATATGGTGCCAACCATACCAAGGGTTCCTTTGGAGGTATATGACCAAAATATTCATTTTCTGGATTTGTGGAGGACATGCTTCCTTGTGTGGAATGATCCTATCCCAAACACACCTAATTATGTGAGGATGGTGACCATTTATTCTGCTACTGCTCCTGCTCAGTGCAGAGTGAAATTCAAAAATGGGGATAATGATATTCTCAAAATCAAATTCAATTCATCCCACAAAACATTGATGATACCCATACTTCCAGTGAAAGAGAATATGGATATTTTGATATGGAACTTCATCAACATTGAGAAGGGTTTCCCAGGGTGCAACAAAAATTACATAAATAATTACATATCAATGTCATCCATGTAATAAAAAATTATATTTATCTTAACACAATATTTATGGTATTATTTCATTTCACCATGCTAACGCATTTGTTAAAATTTACTTATGAAAATTTTTTAAAATTAAAGCTGTCGATTTATGGTGATGGATTGTGATTCCATTTTAAATTGAAATCAATGTTTTTATATATATATTTGAGGTGAAACCTAGTATCTAACCCTACTACCACATAATACTCATATTTGTAAATATATACCCACTAAACCCCTTTAAATAATAATTATAAAGCATATCAATGTTGTGAAATAAAAAATGTATAACATACATTTAATGAAAAAACTAAAAATTAATTAATCTAATAAAATAATTATCTAAAATCATCTTAAGTTGTTTGAGTCATTCATAAAATATGAGGAACTGTCATAAAGAAGGTACACGTATTAATAAAATAATGAAATCATTAAAAATATAAAATATTATGTAAAGAGAAATAATTATGATAAAATATCATTGTTAAAAGATTTTTTAAACCAAATATGATTATTTCAATCATGAATCATAAGTTATAAAAACCATGCTATATGTTTCCAACATAAGAATAACATTATTATTCTAAAACAATAATTTCTAAATTATAAATAACATTTTTAATCAATAATTTAAAACAGCTTTTAATAATATAAAAGCCTAAACTAAGCATAATCATATTTATTTTTTATTGAATTTTTTTTTGAAAAATATTATCTATAAAATTCATTAAGATATAAAATCATCTAACATTATATCAATTTATTAATATTATAGGTACATATTAAATTCTTTATCCTCCAAATCCATATCTCTATGTTTTTATATAAAAACACTTTTAGGGTTAAGGGGGAACCCAACAACCAATCACTGCATATAATCATAATCCCTATCGAAAAATTATGAGAAATTAAATTTAACATTTTAAAAAATGAAAATATAACAAAAATCCCCATTGGATGAAATTTATTATATTTTGAATATAAATTAGTTAATGTAATTTAATTAATAAATATATTTTATTTTATTAGCAATGATGTAAAAATAATAATTTTAAAATAATTTATATTAATCATGTAAAAAATTATTTCACAGAATGAAAATTTAAAGATACCAAAAAATTATCTTTAATTATTGAGAAATAAAATAAGTGAATATATTATTTACTATGATTTAAAAAATCTCTATGTTTTATATAATTATGAATGTGGTGGGAAAACATAATTTTTATAAAAGTTACAAAAATAAAAAAATTATTAATGAAATGAAGAATTAAATAATTGTAATGAATATATTTAATCATTAAAGATTGCTACAAGTGTAGCCCAAAAATTGTTTTATTTTTTTATTGAACAAATAAATTCAAGTATATATCCAAATAAAAATTGATGAAACTGAATAGATGTATTATATATGAAATAATTAAAATGGTTAAACAACAAAATAAAATTGATGTCACAATCCCCTATAATAAATTGATATAGTATATTTTATTTTAACAAACAAATGAATCCCAAAGGAAGATTCCGCCATTTTCTCCAGGTTCTCTCACAATTCTCTCCAATCTAGGGTTTCTCTCCTCACACTCACAATCAACAGACCCCCATTCTCCTTCCTTGCAATGATTTAAGCCTCTTTTAGCCCCGGTTCATGCCTCTTATATGGCAATGTTTATTATTCGGTGTGTCTTCTGTTCTCCGATGAATCATACCACATTTGTTTCTTTTCTCCTATGGTTTTTCCTTCTTTCATCTTCCAGATTTATCATCCCCTAGATTTTCTCCTTGACTTTTTTTTATTCAACTCCTCTCTTGCTGGTAGAACTATCAGAAATCGACCACATCTCGTTCGAACTCATTTCAACTAAAGTGTCTTGGGATTCTTCCGGTTTGAGTTGTATGATGTTCTTCCTTGGAGACGATGTTGGTCTCCCGGTGTTCTTTTTGTGGTGGTGGCTCTGTCGGAAAAGTCTTGTGGGCATGGTGGTACCCACATCCCATTGTTGTGGCTTTGGTCGGTTTGAAACTCTTCTATGTCTCATGGTTTTCTCCAATCTCCTCCTATTTGGATTTTAAATGCGGTACTCAAGGTGTTTTGGTATGTGAGTTTCGAGTAGTCAATGATGTTTTAAGTGGTGTTTTCCCCACAGTGACTTTGACTCTGACCATAGATACCTGAAGGGCTTGAACATCGCAATGGATTTTGGTGCGGCTTCAAACCTTTTTTTGGCATCAATGGTTTGTGATTGTTTTTTTTTGTTTTCAATGGTGGTAAAGATGAATTCTGGATTTTCATAGTTAGTTAATCTTCTCTAGTGGTATATAAAGTGTTGATGTCAATGAATATGGTAGAATTTCATTGGTGATGATAGCGTATGATAGTTACGGGACTCCGAGTGACGCGATGATTCCTAGATCGAGTGCTCCTTGGGTTTGGTGTTGGTTTTGAATTTTAAATTTCACTTAACCATATTGTAACATCGAATTCACATGTGATGGATATGGTTACCAATTTTCCTTAAAGATGATATATTTGAAAATAAAAAATAGAATTTTCAGAATCCCAATGTTATAAAAAAATTAGTTTCCATTTAATATAATAATTTAACACTCAATGTGGGTTTTTAGGTTCACTTGAAGCCATAAAATAAATAATATAATAAAATTTTAATAAAATATTTCTAAAAGACTTGGTTGAACCCGATGGTATTGAATAGTTTTTTTTCAACCAAAGGGTCAATATGTGTTAGAAATTATAAGAGAATATTATGTTGAGAATCATAGAGAATTTCTATTCTCTATATCCAATTTTAATGTTTGATGAACAATTCGTAATGTTCAAGGAAAAGTGTTGATGGTGTTTGGAGAAAGCTCAATGTCTACAACTATAATGATGATTGAAGTTTGGTCCATTTATGGATGAATAGAAGTTACAAATAATTATAAGGACGTGAAATATAATAATATTGAATGTTAGATTCAATATAATAATTTAACATTGTGTTTATTTTAAGTTCACTTCAATAATTTAAATCAATAATACAATCAAAATTTATATACAAGATTTCTATAAGATTCTAATGAACCCATTGGACTTGAATTTTAATTTTTGACAACAAAGGGTCAATATGTTTTGGAGATTATAAGATGAGATGAAGTTAAGAATCATGGGGAATTACTATTCTCCACTTCCTAGTGTGACAATTGGTGAATTATTCTTAATGTTCAAGGACAAGTGTTAATGGTGTGTATATCTATCACATTGTCTACAAAAATTAAGATGATTGAAGTTCCATCCATTTGTGAATGAAAGCAAGTTAAAAATCATTAGATGGACATGAAATATATCACTATTTAATGAGATATTTGATGTGAAGAATATCGAAAATATATTCCTATTTTTTTATATGTAATATGTTGTGAAGGCAACTAAGTGGTTTTTATTTTTAATGAGAAATGACATTACATTACATTCTTTACTTAGAATTAATCTAATTATACTTCTTATGGTCCTTTAAAATATTGTGTTAGCGCTTGGAAAACAAAGGACCACCTAAACCACATATGGTACATAGGCGATCAAACATGGGGTTGGTAATCAACTTATCTAGCCTCAAGTGACAAGTGAGTATGTGTAGTTCATATTACATGGGAAATTTAATGTGGATACCATAAAAAATGTATTCTTATATTTCATTAAGAATATTTTTTGAACACATTGACTCACACAAATTTTCATGATTTTTTTGGAATATTTTAGAATGATTATTAATGATTATTCCCTTGAAATTCATATGTTAGCTAAAATTTGGGAATTATTAATTGAAAAAGTTAAATGCATTTGAAGGAATAAACCTAAGGAACATTAAATGATAAAATTTTATTTAAGTAATTCTTATTGATATTTTATGTGTATTTAAAATGTTTAGGTTAAAATTAATTATCACAAGTGGGGATAGTCCTCAACCTGTAAGGTAATAGGCCCAAGTTGGCTAGGCAACCCCATGTGGAGATCCTATCACAAGGAAAGAGATAAAATAATGGTGTATGGAGAAAGCACATTGTATTCAATAAGGAGGATGATTTAGGTTCCATCCATTCTGGGATGAAGAGAAGTTACAAATCATTAGAAGGTCACAAATTATACTACTATTTCATGAGAAATTTCATGTGAAGACCATGAAAAATATATTCCAATTTTTCATATAGAACATTTCATGAAGAAATATAAGTGGTTTGGTATTTTTGATAAGAAATTTCATTACATTCCATTATATACATAAAATTAATATATGTATTTTCTTGATGGGACATAATAAGAAATTGGGCTTGGCCTTAGTAAATAAAGGGCCACCTCAAAATTTATTCTTATTTTTCATACATAATATTTGGTTAAGACATTGATGCACACATATTTTCATGAAAAAATTTCAGTATTTTAGAAGGATTTTTAATCTTTAATCCCATATAATACATTTTTATCTATACTATGGGAAATTATAATTGAAGAGGTAAAATGAATTTAAAGGAATAAAGCTATGGAATCTTAAATGCTCAAATTTTATTTATGTAATTCTGATCAATGTTTTTTGTGTTTTGAATATGTTTAGGTTAAAAGTAGGACTAGTGGGGCTATCCCAAAACCCATTGTGTAGAAGACCTAAGCTATCCTGGAAACCCCATCGGGAGAGCCCACCACAATGTGGGGGACAACTTGACATTCCATTCTATATTTACAAAAATATTTGTATATTTTTATTGTACTTAATAAGAAATTGGGCTAGCCCTTGGCAATCCAAGGAACACCTCAAAATGTATTCTTATTTTTCATACATAATATTTGCGGAACACATCGACCCACATTGATTTTAATGAAAAAAATTGAATATTTCTTAAGGAATATTAATGATTATTCCCATTTAATTAATTTTTTATCTAAAATATGGTATTATTAAATTCAAGAACTAAAATTAATTTAAAACAATAAATATATGGAATTTTATATTCTCGAATCTTATTTATGTAATTATAATTGATATTTAATGTGTTTTGAATACATTTTGTTTTAATGTAGGACCAGTGGGGAATGCCCTCAATCGATTGGGTAATAGGAATAAGCAAGCAAGGAAACCCCACATGGAGAGCCTACCACAACAATAGAGATAAGTTAACTGTTGAAAGGAGCATCATGACGGATGGTGGTGGTCAAGACCACATGTTGGTGGGAGGATGACATCACCATCATTGGGTGGCACTAGTGGTAGTAGGAGTCCTCTGACCCCAATTTGACATCACTACCAATTAATCGTCGCAAGTTAATGTTTAATGAAGAGAAATTTAAAGTTTTCTTCTAATGTGGGAAATATTCCCATGGATACTAATCATCAATAACCAAAATGGTGTCATCCCTACATGGTCCTGCTCCGCCTATGCTCATACGTTTCTTACACCACACCTCTACCACCTTGACATGTACAACCGTTGTTCAACACCACTTCCACCATCATAAATCTCACTAGAAACACCATGTATGCGATTAGGGAGCTTAGGACCAAGAAAAAACATAATTTTTGATCCCATAAACCACAATGTATCATTTTTCGGAACTAAAATGACCTTTTTGAAGCCTATTTCAAAGGAAGCGACGCCCAACATGGGAGATAAGATTCATCTTGTCACAATGGAGATTGGATGATGGGAGGGAGCTCACTGGCCACTCCAAGATCCACTAAACCATAGGCTTCACACATGTATCATAGTGTGAAAGGGAGACCTATGTGTAGGCATTGGACCATTACATGTACATTGTGCATGAGCGTTTCCCTACTGGAATGCCACTACAAAAAAATATAACTCTTATATCTTCTGTGAATTTTAGAGATACCTAGGTCTCGAGAGATTAATATCATATCATGGTTGGGGATCCCAAATAGGGTGTCTCTATAGATATCAAATTTTTCCCTTGTAAAACATTGAAATAATTATACATATATTTTTAGAGTCATGCACTAAAATAGCATGAGATTCCGAGGCCTTGTGTGCTCAGAATTAATTTTTTAAAAATATCATATATATTTTATATTACACGCACACATTTTACTAAAAGATAATTCGATAAATCTTAAATGGAATCTATAATTAGATATACAAGACCATGTTTGAGTCCAAAATGCAATGTTTACCCTATCCAAGACCTAAAATAGGTTGATGTGGGACGTTTGGATATCTCACCCGTTGGCGGTATGTTCAGTTGGTTTATTAATTAATTTAATTTTATTAATAGATTATTTGAACCTAAATAAATTTTTTAAAAATTCATCTCAATGTTTAATCCTCCAAGGTTAGCCTCATAAATCCTTGGAGGGTTCCATAGAATTCATCCTACTTTCATTGGTGAATAAACACTCAACTATAATGAGTCTCTGGATTAGAACGGATTGGAGCGCAATGAATGTTTTGAATTATTCCATTCATTGGTGAGTATTTCCTTCAACAATGAATGATCCATCCTCAAGGTAAGACTCATAAATTATTGGAGTATTCCAATTTTTATTAAATTGATTGAGAATATCGATCTCTTTCTTTGATCATGTGCTAATTGCGGCCTTCTTCTGCACCCATGTATTGAAATTAAATTAGTTATTCTTATTTTCAAAACTTAGATATCCCCATTTGATATAATTGTCCAAGAAATCTAAAAATTATTGTTAATCCATTATTTTGGTGATTTTATCCCTTTTTTATTCATGTTATTCACTTGTTGGAACCCGCAGTTCCAGTTCAAAATTTATGGGTAGTACCAAGCCCGATTAGACCCACAGAATCATGAAAAATATATGTGAAGAGATGGATCGAAAAACTAAAGATGTTTTTAGATATAATTTGGGGTATAGGAGATCATTTTGATGATCACATTTCATATTATTTATAGTATTAGAAGGGGGGTCGTGTGGGATGTGTGACGAACCTCCGAAGACCAATGAGTTACATTTTTTGGCCACCGAATGGCCAAAAATGATGAAAAATGAAAAGATACACAATTATCATGTAGAGAGAAGGACAAAATAAAGCAAGAATAGTCAGATATAAATAATTGACATTGGATATGGAGTTCTTTGAAAAAACCACTACATGTTGTGTACCGCGATAAGCACATGACATGAATCCCATGTGCTATAAAGGCTAGGGTTATGGGAAATTATAAGGATGGTACAACTTGTAGTCATCCTATATGTCATGTAACACTTCCCCGGGTGGATGAGCCGAGTGGAAGAAAACATAAGTAGGACCCTATGTGGTAAGACACAACCATAGGAATGTAATGTGCTTGACTACATGAACATAGATTGAGTACATGGATATGAGATAGAGTACACAAACACAACCAAGAACACGAGGAGGATCATAAGTGACATGGGAACACCATGTAGATCCACCACAAGCCATGTAACATTAGACAATTTGTGATTTTTTTACCTATACGGACACATCTAGGTGATAGAGTGGAGCCACATAATGTGTGGGACCCTCACACATTGTGTACCACTTATTTCCTTTTGAGTAAACTTTACACGCTCATACCTTCTTCATTTGGACCCATATTTTGTCCCATGAGTAGACTATCCTGAGTTTTTCTCACATAGAACATGATGGTGCCCTCTGTTGTTCCTTTTGATATATGGTGTGAAATTTTATGGGCATGGCATTTGTTTTGGTGGAATCTGACGATGATAGTGATTAGGCAGGATCACCAAAGACATTCTGAGTGGAACCCTCCAACCGGGCTAAGCATGGGTCCTCATTGACTAGAGAAGAACCCTCCAACTAGGTTGGGCATGGGTCCTTTACAGACTCCTAATAGAGGAACCCGCCTGCGAAGTCAGGGCATGGTTCCTATAGAATCAAATAGTGGAACTCCCCTACAGAATCTGGACATGGGTCCTCTAGTATCAAAGAGTGGAACCCTCCTGGTGGGTAGGGAATGGTTCCATGATTGACTATCAGATAGTGGAACCCTCCTACTATGTACGGATGATATACTTCTCAAACAAGTTCATATATTATTTACAGTCATTAAAAAACATATATTTTTTATATAATTATGAATTTTTTTGGAAAAACATATATTTTATAAAATATACAAAAAACATAAAAAGATAATTATTGAATTTAATAATTAAATATTTGTAATAAATATCATTAACCATTGAAAATTTCTACAATTTTATCCCATAAATTTATTTTTTTAATTACATAAATCCATTTAAGTGTATATCTTAATTAAAAAATGATGAAAATTAATAGATGTATTAAACCTGAAATAATTAAAATGATTAAAAAAAAAATAAAATTGATGTCATCAACCTGTATAGAAAATATAGATAGTAAATTTTATTTTATCAGAAAAATAAATCCCAAAGTTATAAAATTTTTGTTTTCCATTTAATATCAGAATTTAACACTTGACATGTTTTTTTATGTTCACATGATTCCTTCAAATAAATAATATAATAAAATTTATAAAAAATATTTCCAAAAGATTTGGTTGATATCGGTGGTCATGAATTGTATTTTTTGTCAACAAATGGTCAATATGGTCTAGATATTATAATATTATATAATGTTGGGAAATAAAAATAATTTCTATTCTCCATATCCTAGTTTGATGATTGATGAACTATTCTTAAAGTTCACAGACAAGTGACAATGGTGCGCGAAGAAAGAACATTATCTACAACAATGAAGATTATTGAAATTAAATACCTTTATATATGATTATAAGTTAGAAATCATCATAAGGCCCTGGAATATACTTCTATTTCATGAGAGATTTAATATAATAATTTATCATTGTGAATTATTTTTTATGTTCACCTCTTGACTTAAAATCAATAATATAATAAAATTTATATGCAGGATTTCTAAAAGAATCTATTGAATCCAATGGAATGGAATTTTATTTTTTTTCAATAAAGGGTCAATATGTGTTGGAGATTATAAGGGGAGATGAAGTTAAGAAACATGGGGAATTTTTATTCTCCACATCCTAGTGTGATGATTGATGAATTACTATTAATGTTCAAGGACAAATGATAATGGTGTGTGGAGTAAGCACATTTTATATAACAATGAAGATGATTGAAGTTCCAAACATTTGTGAATAAATAGAAGTTAAAAATCATTTTAATGACAATAAATATACATCTATTTCCTGAGATATTTAATGTGAAGACTATAAAAAATATATTCCTATTATTCATATGGAATAATATGTGAAGTTATCTATGTGCATTGGTAAATTTGATGAGAAATTAATTTAATTTCCATTCTATACTTAGAATTAATCTAAGTATATTTCTGAGGGGCCTCAATAAAAAATTGGTTTATCTGTTTGAAATCCCAGGATCACCTCAACCACATATGGCAGATTGGCAGTCATACATGTGGGTGGAAATAAAATATGAATGAATCTCGCAACAAGTTAGGATGTGTAGTGCCTATTTCATGGGAGATTTAATGTGGATACCATGAATAACGTATTCTTATATCGCATTCAGAATATTTTGTGAACACATTGAAGCACACATATTTTCCATGGGAAAATTTAAATATATTGGAAGTATTTTTAATGATTATTCTGATGCAATTCATTGTTTAACTAAAATTTGGGAATTTTTTATTGAATAAGTAAAATTAATTTAAAGGAATAATGTTGTGGAAATTTAAATGATTAAATTTTATTAAATTAATTTTGAAGTAATTTTCTATGTATTGAGTATATTTATGTTTAAAGTAATTAGGCCCAGTGGGGCCAGACCTCAACCTATATGGTAGTAGGCCCTAGCTAGCCAAGCAACCTCACGGGGAGAGACCACCACAAAGAGAAGGAGAAGATAATGATATGTGGAGTAAGAAAATATTCTAAAAATATGAAGATGATTGAAGTTTCATCCATTTGTGGACATAGAGAAGTTACAAATCATTATAAGCACATTCATTATAATACAATTTCATGAGATATTTAATGTGAAGAACAAGAAAAATATATTCCTAGTTTGCATGTGGAATATTTGGTAAAGGCATCTAAGTGGTTTGGTATTTTTTGATGATAAGTGACTTGATATTCCATTATATACTCAGAATTAATCTGAGTATATTTGTTATGGGACTTAATAAGAAATTGGGATAGCCCTTAGTAATCCAAGGACCACCTCAAAATGTATCTTATTTTTCGTACATAATATTTGGTGAATGAATTGATGTCAATAGATTTTCATGAAAATATTTGAATAGTATAGATGAATTTTTATCGATTATTACAATGAAATTATTTATTCATCTTTAATCTGGGAATTTATAATTGAAGAAGTAAATTTAATTTAATTGAATAAAGATGTGAAATTTTAAATGAAGAAATTTTATTTATGTAGTTTTTATTGATGTCTTTTATGTTTTTAATGTGTTTAGGTTCCATGTAGGACGGGTGGGGAAAGACCTCAACCCATAGGGTAGCAATCCCAACCTAGCTATGAAACCCCCTAGGGATAGCCCTACATAATGAGAAAAAAGACATGAAATTAGGTTTAATTATTAAAATTAATCGAAGTATATTTCTACTGGGCCTTAACAAGAAATTTGGATAGCCCTAGGTAAACCAATGACAAACTCAAAATGTATTCTTATTTCACATTAATAATTTTTGAAAAATGCATTGATGCACACATATTTTCATGAAATAATTTGAATATTTTAGAATTATTTTTAATTTTTCATTACATGTAATTTATTTTTTAACTAAAATATGAGAATTTTAAATTAAAGATATAAAATTAATTTAAAGGAATAAAGTTGTGCATTTTTAAATGATAAAATTTTATTTTAGTAATTCTAATTGATATTTTATGTCTTTTGAATATGTTTTGGTTAAAAGTAAGACACGTGGGGGTTACCCTAAACTGGTAGGGTAGTAGGAAAAATCTGGTCAAAGAACCCCATAGGGAGACCCCACCACAACAAGAGGGAGAATCTAACTACTGTAAGGAGAATCACATCTATGTGTTCTAGTCAAGACCACACAATGGTGGGAGGGTGACATCAATGGTATAGGGAAAACATGATGATGGTAAGATTCCTCTGACCCTAGATCGACTTCAATACCCATCATCAATACAAGTTAATATTTAAAGGAGTGATCTTCCGCATTTTCATTCAATGTGTGACAGCTTCTTGTGGACACTATCCATCATTAGAAAAAATGGTTTCATCCCTCCTTGGTTATTCTCTAACCAACTCATACATTTGTCATGCCATACCACTGCCACCTCGATGCCAACTACAGCCACTCAATGCCTCTATCACAATCTTCAATCTCACTAGAGATGCCATACAGGCAACTAGAGAGATTGTTCCCAAGCCAAAACACCACTACCGAGCCCCAAAAAAATGCGGATCACATTTAAGACATCAGAAGACCTCATTGAAGCCCATTTAAAAGTAGGAGATGTCATGTACGGGAGATGAGCTTCATCCGGCCACTGTTAAGGCTAGATAATGGGAGGGTGCTCGCTGCTCAATTGATGCTCTACTCCACCGCATGATTTTCCCGTGTGGCATAGTGGACAAGGGAGACAGAAGCATAGGAATTACAACATGTCTTGAACACCATCCACAAGTGCTACCCCACAATCATGATGCTGTAAAAAAATAGAACTCCAATATCTTTGGAGAATTTTAGAGATACCATGGGACTCGGGGGATTCATATCATCTCACATTTGGGGGTCCCAAATAGAGGATCCAAACTATTTTTTCTGTAAATTATCATACATACCCCATGCGCCTATTATATATATTAATTATATATATTTATTATATGATATTTCATAATAAAATATATATATAATTAAAATATAAATATTTATATATTGAAATTATTATGTATATTATAAATTTTATTTTAATGAAATTATTATATATTTTATTATTTATAAATGGAAAATCATTAAATATATAATTAATATACACACGTCTTTAATTTTTTATATATAGAAGTACAAACAACGTAACAAAATATTTCATAAATTTACACTGAAAAATTATATTGTGAATTTTTTATGAAAATTGACACTAAGAGAAATTCCATCTTATACATTTTGTCTGAAATTTTTAATTTCAAATTTGTGTTATAAATTTATACTCAAAATTTCTAGTGTATAATTACATTTAAAATTTTCAATTAAAAAATATAATCTGTATTTAAAATGAAATTTTATACTAAAAAATTATATATTAAATTTGATTATCATAATATAAAAAATAAATATATGTTTAAATTTTTAGTACAAATGTTTTAATACATAAATAAAAAATGTAATTTTTCAATAAAATAAATGAATAGAAAATTTTCATTGCGAACATTTAGTTAATATTTCCATTGGAAAATTTTTGTGAAATTTTCTACATAAATTTCGAGTGCATATTTCAACTCAATTTTTATTATAATTGAACTAAAAATTTGATAATCAAAATTATAAAATAAATGCAGGTTTAAATTTATAATTTAAATATATTATCACATAAATAAACTATGTAGTTTTTAATAGAAAATTTGATCCATAAATTTTCTATAGAAATTTTCAGTGCCATCTTCCACTAGAAATTTCCAGTGCAAACCTTCAATGAAAATTATCCGTGCGGAATTCCCCTATATATTTACTGTGTAAACATCCCCTAAACATTTCTAGCAAAAAATTCCATTTGAAATTACCATTGAAAAAATACAATGGAAAATTATGGATCAAATTTAGAATTAAAATAAAAAATGAAGATATTTTAGTACATAAATAAAAATCTATCCGGCTATCGAGAGTTTCTCCTAGGTTTTTCAAGGGTTTGAGCATTCCTAGGTTCTTCATAGGTCGACCTTTTATGTGGTGGTGATTTTCCCTTTAGATTTAAATCATTCTTACTTCCCCTTAATGGTTGGATAATCATTTTTCATTTCTTCTTTTACCTGATCTTAGTAGGTATTTTCGAGACAATGTATTTTATGAGGACATGGGGTGCTCCAAACAACATATTTGTTTGATCGGTGTTCTCGTTGCGTTGGTGGTGTTGATTTTAATTTTTTGGTTGTTTTTATTCTTCTCTAGTGTTACTATTTACCCTGTCAGATTATTACATTGAGTTGAACGATGAGCTCATTAACTATTGAAAAAATCATTCCTTGATAGAGAAAGAGAAAATGAAGGTTTCCAACAATAATATTTTGGATACTTTCCTACTGCATCAGATATCCCTAATTACGATTGGAAAACTCCTCTCCAACTGATGATTCAACATCAACACCTAAAAAAATATATTGTAGAATACATCGTGTTTATATGAAGACATCAACAATAGATAAATCAGAAGAAACCTCCTAATATTTAAAATTTTCAATGATAAAGATAAATAGAAGGTTTTGAAAGGTAGGCCCTAGTATTTTGACAATCAACTCATTTTGATGAAAAATTTTGTTAGCAGGATTGATATCTAGAATTCCAACTTCTCAAAATCCCCTTTCTGGATACACCTTAAAGGAATCTCATTCTATAGGATAATTGTATGCACTATGCTAGATATTGGTGGAAAAATTGTGGAATTCATGGAATAGAATTAGTCAAACCTTGTTCATTATAAACCTACAGTTTGATAATGTTTTTCATTAACCTTGGGAGGCCCTCATGCATGGTATTTTCCTATAAATGGAGGAATTAATCAATTGGATGTTATTTGAATATGATATGTTTCCAAAAAAAATTCTTCTTTCATGGTTTCATGGGGCATTCGGTGAAATAGTACACCATCAAGACCACTGATGATGACAGTAATATTTTGATACAATATGGTCTGTAGATGCGTGTCGAGAACCTGGGTGGTTCATTTACTCTGGAAACCAAAATAAAATGATTGAGACAAAATTTAAAAATCTTTCAATGCTTAATATTCATTATACTAAAACAATGTTATCATATTGGGGATTCCTGTGGTCCCTATTTATACAAATGACCACCACTGATCAATTGAGGGTGAAAACCAAAGCACTATGGTCACATTTACTAATTCTAGAATCTTATAGATCCTTCATACCTACCCATATGGGGTAATGTCAGCCTCCATTATACATAAGGTATCTACACCTATTAAAAAAATAAACCCCTATCTATTACAAAACAAATATGCTCTGACAACCCAGAGAACACCCTAACCTGGCTCATGGGGATTCTTAAACCCGTTTGGATTTAAAATAGGATCTCATTTTCCCCTTGGTGACTGGCTAGAAAAAACCATGGATGTGAAAGTGGAAATCAATAGTGTATTATTGATGCGATTTAAAATGGTGGAAAATAGTGGGTCTAAAAGACACAGGGAGGATTAATTGGATTTTTGAAAAATTCTCCAAAAGATAGAGAGTACACGAAGATGGATCCAATCTTGAAATCCCCAAGGTGGAGGCTGGAGTGAACCATCAACACCTATCCCAATGATCATTTTATGCTGGAATGGTCATGGGCTTGGAAACCCACGATCAGTTCGAATGCTTCAGTGCTATTGTGCGAAAATTCACCCATATATATGTTTATTTTCCAAAAATATATTGTAATAAATGCACATGGAGACAATCTCAATATAGAGGGATTTAAAGAATGATTTTTTATTTTTAATATTGTTCATCGAAGGCTTTTCCTCCTTTAGAAAGAAGTCTTAAATGTCAAAATATCTTCCATCCCCCTAAACTATGAGGCTTCCACCATTCACCATCCTAACACCCCAACATGGACCGTTTATGGTTTCTATATTTGGATATATCAAAAGAAAAAATGCAAATAATAGAGTTTTCTCCAATCCTTCCATGAGAAGTTACCTAGAACCCTCGTTCATTGATGGGATTTTAATGAAATAATGTTCTAGAACAAAAAGAGAAGTGGTTCTCACAGAACTATTTCCCAAATTATTGACTACTGGAAAACAACACTATTAGATAATCATGGTAGTATGGGGCACACGGGTACTCCTTTTACCTTTTTTATAAGAAATTTATAAAATAACTGCAATCCATAAAGATTAGACAAATTTATGGGTACAGTTGATCGGAAGAACATTTTCGTCAAATTGAAGTTTCCCATATGGCCCCCGCTACTTCCAACCACTTTCCCATCCTATTAGATAATTTACACGATCAAAGTAAATGGGCAGATGAATGGGGATTCATATTTAAACATTTTTTGGACCAAATATATGGAGTGCAAGGATATTTCTCACTAATGTTGGAATGTGGGAAACTCTGGTTCTGAGAATAATTTTCAGCAAGTGGTAACAAATTTGAAGAAATGGAGTTATCATAAGTATTTCCAAACCAATTTGGGAGGAAATAACATCTAAAGGATACCTAAAACCCTTTAATCACGTCTCTCATCTGATAAAATTTTATACAGAATTGGAAGTCTATATAAGGAGCTGGATAAGGATCTTCACACCAAGAAAAGATTTTGAGAAATGTGGGAATGAAAAGGTCAGATAAAAAAGGGTGACACCAAAACATCCTACTTCCATAAAAAGGCATTGACAAGGATCAACAATAACTCTATCATGATCCTTAACAACTCAAAAGTCTGGTCTATTTCAAAGAAGTAAGAGATTCATTACTCTCTTATCATATTCTTCTATAAGCTCTACCCTGAGTGACATGAATGCCTTCTTTTTATTTATTTTGGATAATCCACCTTATAAGGGTTGAGGGGGAACCCTTATATGACCTATAGGCTCATGGAACAAGACCCAAACACAACCCTTAAATGACTCATAAGACCAAGGAACAATGCCCAATATATGAACTTAAAGGCTCAAGACCTGACACACTTAAAATATCCCCTCCCCAACATCCACATATTAAAGGCACCTAACTCCCCACCTTGCATGGTTGATCAACTAAAAATTCCTCATGCAGAGTTGCATGGTGCCTAGTCCTCTCAACAATTTCCATACCCTCTCATTCTTCCAATTTAGTTTTCTATGCTCTAGTGGTATTTATTTTTTTTCTCTGAATCCTAATCTAGGCCTTATCATGTGTGTTCTATACTAGGTTTCTTCATGTACTTTTCTATGGCCCAAAAGCCATGTGGACTGAAGGACGTTAGTGGCCCAAAGGCCCTTACAGCCCGAAGTCCCTATGGCCTGAAGGCATTTTGTGGCAAGAAGTCCATGTGATCCATAGACCCAAACTACTCGCATAAAGTCCAAAATTAGATTAATAGTTGTAGATACTGAAATAATAATCAATACTATCTATAGCAATTCTATAGTACTCGGGAATTCAACCCCACTCAGAATTTATCCTAGGTCTATTAGATGCCAAGAATAAGCCTCTACCACTTTGGTACTGTCTCTTTGGCTTCCATAAGCTCTACAAGGTGGTGATCCTTATTCATCATCTATTATTTATTCTTGTATTAAACCTATCATCATAGATACTATGAGTCTGTATCTTACACGTGTCCTTTATAATGAGAAAACTATAAGAATGATGAACAAAATTCACTCCACCATGGCCCCAAGATCGGATGGCTTTCATGACCTCATATTTCAAAAATTTATAGCATCTGATTGGTATGGATATCTTGACACCTATAAAAGATATTTGATAGGTAAAGGATAATTTTATTTCCTTGAATGAAATCCTCATCAATATTATTCAAAAAATCAAAAAAATCAATCCATGCTATGTATTTAAGAACATTTGGCTTATGTAATGTGGTTTATAATATCTTTTCTAAGATCCCGGTGAATCAGATTCTCTCCCATATTCCCTTTATCATCTCCAAAAATCAAATAACCTTAATACCTGATAGAATAATTACTAATAATTTCATTTTTACTGATGATGTTTTTCAATCCACAGAGACTCAATAAGTTTTTAAGAGAGACATCGTGGCTCATAAACATGATATTACTAAGGAGTATCATTGAGTTCAATAGTCTCTTCTTCCATTCATCATGGAAAATATGGGGTTTTTTGAAATTTGGATTGATATCATTATGAAATTTTTTACAATGGTGTCATATATAAAGTTTTAATGATTTTATTTGGATTTTATGCTTAATTTGGATTGATTTATTATGATAAAATCTTCTATATTGTATTTAAGGGTTTATGATATGTTTTACTATGGATGTTATATTTTAATACCATTCATGGTTTATGGTTAAAGTATTAACATTTCATAAGCTAGTTTGTATATGAATTCTTGTGTTATGTTTCAACCATTTCATTTGAGAAATGTATTGGACTTAGTAAGTGATGGGTGGGGCCCTCTAGATCATATCGATAAATTGTTAGGTCTCATGAGACAAACTAGTGTGTTGGAACAAGTCCTTGACAAAATATTTGTGTATGGTCTTCGCACGTGGCCTTTACGTAGTGGTTGTGATATCCAACATTATGCATTCTCAGATTAGGAGATTAGAAATTGATTTTACGTGTTATTTTTTTACAAGTAGAATATCCATTTGAATGTTTAGATGAAATTATATTATTTATTATTTCTATATTATGTTTAAAATAAATTTTTAAAAGGATGATGTTTTAGTTTTGTACCCTTATTTAAACGTTTATGCTTATTTTTGATAGTTTATACTATATTGTTTCTCCTTTCTGAGCATTTGAGCTCACCCCATTCTTATGTTTTATTTTCCCCGGATGCCAAAAGTGTTTTATAAATGATATGTAGGGTTAATATAGGGGAATAATTGCATTCTAAAAGGATTATCTATGTTGTATTTTATGTTAGAAATTGTAATGTAATGTTCATATATGTAATTAGTTTTCCAAGACTGCTAAACTAATTGGTTCTTTGGGATTTTATTCCTTATAATCTAATCAATGTATTAAAATATTTCATCGGATTTTGTATTTTAGGGTCAAGTAATTACTTATGTTATAAAGTATGTTTAGCATGACATGTTACCTAGGTTGATTTCTTGTTTTAGAATCCTTAAAATTTGGATTTACGCTTTTGATATAATTTCTAATCAATTTTGAAGTGAATTGGAAAGTGGATTATGAAATATAAATGGTAATTCACATAATTAACCATTGATATATATGATGAGATATTTTGATATTCATGTTGTATGAAAGGAAATGTGTTCTATGCTGAGATGCTTATATAATGATCTAGGCCTACAAACTTGAACATATATTTTTTGTAATGATTATAGAGAGTGGGGTTGAAACAATCCCATGTTGTAATGCTTATAGGGCTTTGACCTGGAAATGTTGTAATGCTTATTGGGATTTGACCCAGATTTTACCTTGTGACTGTACTATGGGTATAAGGTTGTGGTTTTCATTGTTGTTATTGCTCCGATTATTGTTTTTCTTTTCGAATATGAAAATTTTATTCTGAAATTGTATTTCATACCAAGGGGTTTAGTCTCCCAAATATTCATTTCACACCCTTACTTCTATGCAAAATCCTCTAGTGTATAAATAGGCTCACATTATATTCCATAAACAACACTTTTCAGCAATGTGAGAGAGCTCCGGACTGGGGAATGTTACATAATTCACCCCTATCCCAATTGTGTTTGCACAATCCCTCGAGATACATCAAAACAATTAGGTCTAGATTAATAATTTCTAGTTGTTCAGATAAACGAAGGTAATGCATTAGAATGAGTTTATTTTTTAATGAATGAAATTATTGACTCTAATGAATATGTGAGTAAAGTGGATCCTTTTTTGGTGAAAATGATAAGAATAAAAGTTTAAACTTCTCATGTTGATGTGGAAAAAGGGAAGAGGATAATTTATACCTTAATAAGTTGATGTGGAAAGAGGAAGAGAGTCATCCTCAGTGTTTTTCTCCATAGATGTTTTTTGAGTTCAACATAGTATAGGAAATGAAAAATTTAAAAGATTGTATTAGGAATCGAGAGCATGAAATCTGATTTTGAAAGTATAAAAGTTGATATGGTATCTAAAACAAATATTGATGGATGAAGTGTCAAGATGATATTTAAAAAATACTTTCATTAAGTGAAGATGATTGTGAAAACCTAGTTTGAGATCATAAAAGGTCTCAAACCAAATCAATCAAATGTCACTTCATTAATTTTACGAGCGTATGTGACTCTTCAAAAATAATAAAAATATATTTCATCAAATTTGGAATTTTTAAATGAAAAATATTGGTTCCCTACATTACGATATTGTTTCTCTACAATGAGAAACCTTTGTAGGTGAAAGAGATAAGAATAAAAGGTTAAACATCTCATGTTGATGTGGAAAGAGGAAGAGAATAATTTGAACCTTAATAAGTTTATGTGGAATGAGTTTGAGAATCATCCTCATAAATTTTATACATAAATGTTTTTTGAGTTCATCATAATGGATAAAATGAAAAATTTAAAAGAATATATTAGGAGTCAGAGAGAGAAATCTGATTTTTAATGTATAAAAGTTGAGATGGAATCTAAACAAAATCTCTATGCCTGAAGGGGTGATATGTTATTTTAAAAATAAATTTATTAAGTGAAGAAGTTAATGATAAACCAGTTTGAGATCATAAATGGTCTCAAACCAACTCAATCAAATATCTCTCCATTTAATTTCATGTAGATGGGACTCTTAAGAAATAATAGAAATTTGTTTCATTAAAAATAAATATTTTATTTCAAGTAAAATTTTATGAACTAAATTCAATCCCCCATTTGAGTTTGTGCACAACACCTGCATTCTATTGATTTCCAGAAGAAGAGAAGCATAATTCATTAAAAACTAGATAATCATTAATTTGTATTATAATTTAGAACAAATTTGTTAAAATTGGATTAATAAATAAGAGAGATACTAAGGGAGGTAACATGATTATGAGTATAGATGCTTGTTCTGAGAAAAATTAGTTGAAGGAAAATTATTTTTGAAAATTGTGATTTTTTTAAAAAACTTCTACCCTATGAGTATAAAATATAAAATAATTTTGAACTTGGAATTTTATTGTTCTAGTTTAAAGAATGAAAATATGTGGGGGATTTAATGAACATGTAAATCAATGCTTTTCATAAAATTTTGAAATCTTTAAATAAATAATTTTATAGTTTTTCAAACGTTTTTCAATTGTTAAAAAAATTAGTTAATGATATCTGATTATTATTAATTATAATTATCAGTAGTTAAGAAAGAAAAAAAGTAAAATAGATAAAAAATGAAAATGTTATGTAAAAAAATAAATGACATGCATACAAAATGTATTGAAAAATAGAAAGATAATGTATATTTCATTGTATATCATACTCATAATAACAATATAAATAGAGCGTGTTAAGACAGATCATTCATTCACTCAAATTGACAATGAATTAAACTAAATTTTATTATAATGAACATAATAACAAAATAAATTAAAAGAACATGATATAAAACATAAAAAAATTTAAATGATTTATCATTAATAATTATTGTGTAAAAAATCCTTATAATGAAATATAAAAGAATATCATTTATACTATGATCCATTTGTTTCAAAGTAAACTTATCATATTTTGAATAAATTACGTCCAAATTCTCTTATATTCATGTTATGACTCGAGATGCATGTGTTTTTTGGTTATGGTTGTAGGATAAACTGTTTGAATTCACAATGCATACAATAGTGCAAGCACAAAGAGGCAGGCGAACAATGCACTGAATTTTTGAAAACTCAACACCTCCAATTATTAGTTTCATGAATCAAATATAGGATTATTCCCCATGATGTTCATAAAAATTCTTACCACCACATCATGGAATTTTTATCAGTATACTTTATCTAGTAAAAATTGATTTTTTTTCAAATTCACCACTCGGATTTTAGATTATCATCCAATTGTAGTGAGCATCCATAAATCAGCATGAAAAACTATGTAGTCATGCATGATATCCATTATGTATTTCTAATCCCCCTAAAAATTATTTTTCGTAGTATGAAAAAAGGAAATATATAATTCTACCTAGGTATATAGACATTTAGAACTGGATTGATCAAGCAATAAAAAACCGAATTTCTTTCAAAAATAAAAGAACTACTTCTATTTTTGTAATAATAACATATGTTATAGAAAAATTTAATTTTAAGTAACATACTTAAAATTTTATAAATTTAACTGAGAAACACTAATCAATGGAGTTCTAGAATAAATTATGGACTATTTTTTATGTGAAATATAAAAAAGTTAATGGGATGGTTCAAAAGTATCCAATTTGTGGTTAATAGAGGTTGTAATGTAATAAAATTAAAATAAATGGAATACAACATTAATTAATTGATTTAAATAGTGAATATGTTAAGTGAAAACCTCTACAATGTAAAAAATGGAAAGTGGTGAGAGGGAATCTTTGAAGGAAAAACAAAAATGTGAAGTAATAATGGGAAAGAGGGAAGAGGGAAGTCAAACCTCAGATCTTGAGGTAGAGGGAAATCAAAAACATCGAGCCTATGGTTGAATTCCATAATATGGAATCATAGAACCTTGGATTTTTTTATCTATCAATTATGGTTATCCTAAATAATATAACCATGTAAAAGGTGTTAACTTTCAAACTATAAAGAATTTGTATCAACCTAGAAATTATAAACCAAACCCGAATGTGTCTGTAATTACCCACTAACTCATAAGAAAAATCCAAGGTGCTTATAAAAATACATTAATTTAGAATATGATTTTGTAACATCCTGATATGAAACAAAAGGGAATCTATTAATTTATATACATGATATAGGGGTTCACAACTAAGATTAAATGATGAAGATGTTGTAAATGAGTAGAACAAATTGAAAATGATGCACAGAAAGATTCAATGAGTACACTGAACATAAACTGACCTGGTATTTATGAAAATACATGCATCTCTGGTTTAACTTGAGAATAATTAATGATCTATAAAATTAAGATAATAAAATGGGAATTAGAATAATTATGTGATGAAATTTATACTAAATAAAAAATAATAAACCTGAATTTAGAATACTATAAACAAATTTACACTATGAATGAAGGCTTATTATCATTAATTGAGTATTATGTTTGGACCTTGATTCATAAAAATTGTAATACCATGAATAAGAGATAGATAAAATTCAAAAACATACCAAGGAATTATACCAAAGAAAAGTAGAGTTTTTTAAGGAGCCTTTTTCATGGAACACTAAAAATAACTAAATCAATGAAAAAAAATTACTTATATGCATAAATATTAAAAGAAACGTGGAATAGGTAATAGGGTTGTCATTCAGAAATTCTATGAAATTTGAAAAAGATAATATATATTATGAAATTATGAATCAAATATTATAATATAAAAGATTCAAAAGGGATCTTGATAATAGAATAAAAAATAATAATCGATAGAATATGTTCTATAATGAAAATATTATAGGATACAATGCACCGATGAAGTGGTCTTCTAAGGAAATATTTAGATGAAGAAGAAACTAAGTTTACAGTTTCACAATCAATGGTGTGGATTTCACAAGATGGAATAGAAGGACATTGATGTTCAACCAAGTGATTATTAAATAGATATTGTGGTAGGATATGGAAAGAAACATAATGTTTCAAAAAATGAGGGGCACCAATAACATGGTATATATAATATAAGAAAATCGAAAAGCATAAAATTGTGAAATTCATTTACAAAAGTGGAGGATAGGGGTTACATGGTGTATTTTGGAAGGTGGAAGTAGAGGTGTGGAAGTGAATGTGGGAATGGGTGGGTAAGGAAGAGATGAGGAACTAGGGGTTAAAGAATGGGAAGGGTGGATCGGGAGTGCGAGTTTGAGGTAGTGGCGAGGGGATGCATAGATGAGAAAGTAGTTAGGTAGGGAGAATCAAGAGACTTTGAGAAGGTGTCAGATAAAACGTGCATGGAGGGAAATAAAAAATCAGTATAGTAACTCATACATTCGGTGTCAAAAAGAAATGATATTGAATAGAAAATTCACAGGAATATTAGAACTAATTATTTTCAAACATATTTGATAAATAATGACACTGATGAGAAAAAAGTCAAAATTTTAATTATTGGAGTGGTTGTCAAGTTGAGAGCTTGATACAAATAGAAAATAAAAGAATATGAGAAACTTTTATATAGAGTAGTGAGAGAACATTCAAAAGTATACCTATGAGACATGCACGAGATTACATAATTTCAAAGAACATTAATATTGTTCTTTGTAAGTAGGTACAATTGATAATATTGATTACATATTTAGTAATAGAGACATAGAATATCAACAAAAATATCATACCAATCTAGTAAATGAAATTTCATGCATTTTGAATATAAAATGCATAGTATATGTTAATTCATTATGTATACCAAAGGAAATTGACTTCAACATAAGGAAACAACATGTATATTGATATAAACTATAATATATACTACTATGTAAATAGCAAGGTAATTGAAATTTCAGTGCAAGAAAATGAAATATAAACTTCAACATAAACTGCAATAAAAAGTTTTATCTAAAATGAAATATAAATAGGAATGTAAACTTCAATTTCACTATAGTATAAACTATAATATAATGTTCAATATTAACTAAAATATAAACTACAATTTCAGTTTATGATAAATAATACTCAAGGAAATTGTGTTCCATACCATGAAACAACATGTATATTAATATAAATTGAAATATAAATAATATATATAGGATGTAGTTAACAATAATGAAAAAATGAGATGTATATTGATTCATTGAATGTTGATGCATAATGATTATGAATTGAATCTTCATGTAGTAACTGCATGTATATGTAGAAAATGACACTCCCTGCATATCAAATAAATGAAACATCATGCATATTCAATATAAACTGAAATTTTAGTGCATGATAATGCATTCAGATGGAAACTAATATGTAGACCAGGAAATGAAACTGATTCAAGCAGAATCTTTTTGTATATACAGAAAATGAGACTACATAAATTTGGAGAAACATCAAATATATTCAAAAAATGAAATTTCATGCAAAAAGAAAATAAATAGTAATTTAATTGCATGATACTAAATAAAAAATCACAATATGAAATCTTTCATGTTGCAAGAATTTTTTTTTCCATTAATTGAATAATATTCCGTCTATTTTTATATTCATGGCCTATGGATTTATAATTTTATACATAATCAATTATAATTGTTATAGTTTTGTGTATTACATTTAGCAACATATATGGTTATGTTGTGTATTAATTAGAAATAATAACATTGAAAATCAATTTTCATCAAAATTCATGAAATATATTCATTATTGAATATCCATGAAAGACATTCATTATTGGCCTTTTTTATAGGTCATCCAAGAAAAAATTTGAAATTAGGAATATGTTTTATAGTGAAAAAGTTTAGGATTAATTGTTTCACATAATAATCAAAATATTGGAAATATGATAATAATTAAATAAAATATAGATTGATGGAAAAAATTAAACATTATAAATGTTTTTTTCTTAAAAAATCAAGGTAAATAATTAAAATAACAGAGAAGGTCAACATTTTTTATAATTATAAATTTAATATTGTCAATCTAATGAAAAATAATGAATACCTTAGGGGAATGGAAAACCATGGATGTGACCATTCGATATTAGAAATATAGAAACTAAAAGTGTATTAGACTAAAAGTGCATTATACATGCATAAAATCCCAAAGTTCATTAAATCGATAGGGCATTTAATTGAAAGTTCATTTAATTGAAAGTGAATTTTATATTTATAGAGAAGTGGAATGCTATAAGAAATGAATGATTTATAAGGAACATATAAAAATAATATTACACATATTCATGGATGGGGGCAGTAAAAGTGGGATCAAGAATTATAGTTGGACGGAGTTAGCAAATTAGTTTCAAAATAGGTGCTTGGGATGGGAAAAATGCAGATTACCTATTAATAATGTATGATTAATTACATGAGAAAGGGAAAAAGATTTGAAAAAAACCCATGATACATAACCAAAAATGTATTAGTATTGTGGTAAATACAATAACCAATACACACATACATAATAATAAGTTATATATAAATGTAGAAAAATGAATAAATGAATGAACAAAATCAGTAAAATTAAATAAATTATACGTGTATTGAAACATAGTATGTTAAATAAAAAGTTGCAATATGATATTATAAATTAAAAAAATATTAAACATACATTACATCTTTCTCTAAAATGAATGTTCATATAAATAAACGTGCAATAAAATTAATGTGCATTATACATGTATATAAATTGAAAGTACATTACACTGGAAGGGCATAATACATGTATAAAACGAGATCCCATTACTAAAATTTGGAAATTGAATGATCATTATAGTGATACATCATTTTACATGTATAAATTGAATGAGGAATAATTTATAGAAATAAATGGCCTCACTTATTCTGAAAATATGGAGACAAACAAATGTTCTCCCTTTTGAATTTCTAGAAAGTGAAATGTTTGTTCACAATTAAAAAACTTGAAAAAAAAAGAAATTATGTTAAAGTCATTATGAAAGATACGTGCAAGAAATTAACTGTTCATCGAGGTCATTCCAAAGTTACAAACAATAAACTACTTGAATTAAATCTAGAGGAAATCCCAAGATGAAAATACAATATGAAAAATAATTATTCCTAAAAACTAGTAAGTGTAGAGTAGCAAAGGGACTAACCACTATTCATTTTCTCATTTTTTAAGAAGTATCATTTCTTCACCAAGTTCCCAGTAATGGATCCTATATTTTTTCCTTTCATTATCAATGTCAAATAAATATTTAAGCCAATGTTTGGTGACTATTTTTCAAAGGGAATAGTCGTCTGTATTTGTAGCCTTACCAATCTTCTACGATACCTTTCTTCTATAGAAGTTGATTTGGATTGGAAAATAAAATATTAAATATTTGTAATATATTCATAAGGATTCCAATATAATAACAATATAAACCAATATTATAAAGGATTATAAAATTGGAAATTCGGTTTATTTAAACAATGGATATAGAAATGAGTTGTTTTAAATGAAATAATGTGAAATAATTGTACATGGAACTTCATATTTATCAATGTTGAGTGATTTGGGGATCATATTAGGACAAATGTCTTCTTTATTATACTGAAATAGAGACACACCTTCTATTCATATTGAAACACAAGGTTTATGTTTTCATAGAAATGCCTTGAGTTTGAGGTTGGGTGGACATACATACCTCCTATTGAAGTGGAAACATGACCCTACCATGGTGATGAAAATTGGATACCCATGAGGGTTAGGGTTTATAGACATTATTGTAAATGGGACAAAGGTAGTAATAAATCCTATTAGAGGATGAAGGCCCAAAATTTAGAGAGAAGTAACGTCTTGGTTTTGGAATCTTGTAAACCTATAAAAGATGGTATTGAGAAGGAGAAATTCAATCCTAATGAACAGATATTGTGGATGAGGAGGACAGAAAGAGTATGGAAAATTTGAAGTAATAGGTGAGGGATTATGGACTTACCATTGATTAAATTTCAAACCGTTTAAAATAATGATGTTGAGAGAAGGATCCAAAATCACATATCTGAATTCAAAGGTGCTTCAGCCCAAATTTGGATGTGAGAAGGCGGGGATCCTAGGTATATGAAAACCTAGTTGAATGGATATATCAGAATCATGATTGAGGGGATGAGGAGGTAGAGGAAGAGGTATACCCAAAGTAACATTATACCCTAGTTGAATGGGGAGAATGATGCATAGAAAAAGGGGACTGGTAGGGTGAGACGAGATGGGAATTGCGGAGGGCGTAATGAAAGGGAAGATTCAAGTGAAGGAGGACATAAATAAATCTAACAATTGAAATTAAATGATGACAAGAATGACGGAGGATATGGGAAGTAGAGAGGAAGGGGATTCAAAAACGTAAAAGATAACCCAAGTGGTAGTGGGGAAGATTCGAGGGGAGTGATAAATATAAGTACTAAATAAAAGGATCTGAAGTAGATTAATGCCCATTTATTAATACTTGAATACAAATCCAAATCCTAAATTTAATATTCACATAGAATCTCAATCATTTTTAATTCTCATTTAAATTTTTTATTTTGTCTTATATTTTTATTATAAATTCGGTTTATATTTCATTCTTGATCTAGTGTTTTATAATTCTATAAAAAATGATAATAACTTGTATATATGTATCATTTAATATTTGGTCCTCCATATATATTGTATTTTTTAAATCATGTATTGATTGTGGAATACTCTTCATGCCTTATATTTTGGGAAGCCTTTAAATTAACCATTTAATTAATAAAATTAATATTTAAAAAATATATGATAATAAAATTTATGTGATCATGAATGAAAAGATGGAGTCATCCCCTGACTTTTTTGTGCACAATGTAGAAATTTAAACAATAGTAAATTTAAGTAATTTTTTTAAAATATAGGTCTTAATTTTTTATAATATTCACTCCTACAAGTTTGGGTGTATCCATCAATACCCTTTGTCAATGCTAAAAAAATTCTAATTAAAGGGTACCTATATCCGCGCTTTTATCAGTGCTGTTAAATGTATTCCTTTTATCAGTGCTAAAACATATGTTTCTTTATCAATCATAAAATTCATATTTTAAAAAAATAAATATCATTAAAAACCACATATTAATATATTCATATATTAATATTAATATAAATATAATACTTCTTAAAAATATGATTTATATAATACAAAATATGTAATCACACGTAATATATAATATATTTAGTGAAAATAGTTTGTAAAATAATTAAAAAACAATACTAATTATGAATTTTTAATTTATTATTTAGTGACAGTCTATTTATTAAAATTTAGTGATAGAAAAATTAAAAAAACTAGTAAATGATCAAAATAAGTTGAAAACATGACACAAACTACAAACAACCGTAACTTTTGATTCGAGTGGCTGTTTGAGCTCCACCACATATCAAATTAGATATTGCAAAATGATCTATGACTTGGTGATGAGGGATATATTTAGTCAATGTTTGTTTGAGGTAAAAAATGTATGAAAGGTCACCAAAATTGATTTTTTTGTTATGGTGCTATAATTTATGAACATTGGATGAAATTTTAGTCTAATTTAAGGGGGTCTTATCTTTTATCAAAGGCTAAATTTATTATAAGGTATTAAAATTATATGTATATCCTGAAATTAAAATTTTATCAATTTAATAGTGTATGATTATTTGTAATTACAGACACACACACAGGCATGTGTGTGTGTGTGTTCAAGCATAATCTTTCTAAAAATATTAACCATATCTAAAAAACTGTATCCATTTTTTTAAAATATAAATGTATAAATATTTACACCCCTCTAAAATGTAAATATAATGTATATATATATAAATATATATGTGTTTCTCTCTGTATTGACAAACCTATAATTATTTATGTATATATTCTAATATGTATATAAATATTAATATGTAATATATGTAAATAAATATAAATATGTATAATTATATTTATAGACACACAATATGTATGAATGTATGTATATATGTATGAATGTTGATAGGTAGGTAGGTAAACGTACGTATGTGTCGTTTTTTGTATCTATGAATGTTTTCATTTATTTATTTATAAACAGATACACACACAAACTATTTTATAAATGTATTTAAAAATAATTATATATTTTTAGAGTTCAAAGGAGATTAAATTAATATCGAAGATCATATAGTACACGAGATTTCATCCATGGAAGAAGGTTATTCGACCAAGTAAAAATTTTACCATAAAGTCCTCGATGCAAAAATATGAGTTTCTATATTTCCCCCGAATTGGATAAAAGATGGAATTCATGTTGAGAAGAGGTGGTGGAGGGCCCAAATCATCAAAATTTGCTAGCCAAATGATTTGAAGTCCCATTCCATTACATGGATAACATTGATTATGGTAATAAAATCATATTCTATATTGATAGATTTCTATAATTTCTTAAAAGTGAAAGTCATTTTAGTTCATATGGCACAGGCTTCGACAACTTATAGATCCCAAAGTGCTTTGGTTGACTCTTGGCTATCCACTACATGTCCTTCTATAGGAATCATGACGTAAGATCCCAACTTTTTTTGAAGTTTTCTCAAAATTGATTATAGTTACTCTTTTATTTATTTTTCATTATTTTTCATTTGGGTTGTATCTTGGGCTGTGTATTGGTAAATTTATGGAAAAATGGAAGAAAAATGGGTTTTTTCCTGGTCAATGCATGGTTAGAGCAAACTGTGCTGCATAACCCAGGAAACTGTGAGACCATATACAATGGAGAATTGCATAGCTGGTGCATGGTTTTCTAAAATATGTTTCCGAAAAATAGAAACCATATAACCCTAAAACAATAGGCTCATGTTTGCTACACGGTTAGGGGAAAATGTGTGCCCATATCTAGGAAATAGTGTGTGGTATTTTTAATTGCCCGATTTTTTTTTTAAATCCACCAAAATCCTCCAAAATGTATCCCATTAAACCCAAACTCAGACCCATAAAATTTTTGATATTTTTAGAGCTTCTTGGAGGGACTCTACGGTTTTGGACCTCCGTTCATTGTGATTTGAAGCCCTAATCGAAGATCTCCACCTCTCCCGGTAAGTGGATATTATGCCACTGGTTTCCCACTCATAATTCTTCCTTTACATATTATTTTGAGGGGATGATATCTTATGTTTTACTAAATCTAATTATATATTGGGTAAATATATATCTAGGAATGTGATTCTAGATCTATAGTTTAAAAGATCTTATTTATTGATTTAGGGTTTTGATATTCGAAGCCACATCTACATCATTCTGCTACCAATTTTTGAAGATTTATATTGAGCAATTATTATTCAACGAAATTAGGGAATGTGTTCTAAAATTTAACTATCATAGTCCTGGATTTGATGCATGTATGGAAAATTATATAATTTCTATCATTCTTTAGCAATTGAATTCCATAATAGGATTAACTAAGTTGACAAAATTATTTTTCGAAGCTTTGATGAAATAGATGATTAATTGAGGAATTAATAATGATACTAAAGGGGTGTCATATTAGATAATTAATTTGGAGAATTGATTATGTGATTTATGGATTGTAATATAGATAATTAATCAGGGGATTAATTATGTGATATTGAATTGGATAAATTGAGAGAATTGATTGTGAATTAATTATGTACTTTTGATTTTATGATTTAGATAATTAATTGTGGGATTAATTGTGAAGTTTTTAGATTTAAAATGAGATAATTATTTATGTAAAATTAATTATTGTATATTAATTTTGATATTGATTAGTTAATTAATGGGATTGATTCACTTAATTAATTTGGTAGGTAATTAAGGATATTAATGAGGAAAACTAATTGATTGAATTATTAAGGAAATTGGAGAGACCAGTAAGTTGTTGAAATGACTAATAGAATTTAAGTGATTAATTAATTCATAAATTAATTAATGATTATTTAAATGTGTGGTTAATTGTTGAGTTAAATAATGGAATTTATGTATTTAACTAATTGTTTAATAAGTAAAGGAATTGATGTGGATAATTAATTGTTAATTAATTATGTGTAAAATAATAGAATCATGGTCATTAAATTGAAATGAAAACATGGTAAAATGGTCATTATATTTATTATTTATGTAATGGGAACATGTTCATTCAATTGAGAAGTAAACATGGAAATAGGGTCATTATACTTACAAGTAAAGGAATGTGAACATGGTCATTAAATTGATGGGTAAGCATGGTAACATGGTCATATTACGTATAAATAAAAGAATGGGAATAAATTCATTATTTATGCGATTAAATTGATAATGGTATCATGGAATTAATGTATGAATTAAATAATGATAACAAAATGTACTCTGAAATATGGCCTCGCTTCACAATAATTCTGGCTCTCACATGAGCCAAATTAGGTATTGAATTATTATTCTACCTTTTAATACATAGAGCTCCAACACAAATCAATGTAGGCATTAAGATATCATATTAACTAGAAACACTTCATGCTATGGCATGATACAAAGCTATCACTGAGTTACAGGTGTCCTTGGAAACCCTAGATAAAATGTGGTTAAAAACAACAAATGAAAGTATGATAACTATGTATTTATGCATTATAGTTATTTATTTATAGAACTGAAGGCATTTTGAAGAGACTTTGTGATAAATTGTTTTTATCGAAGTTTTTTTATTTGTTTATAACTAACATTTTAATTGAAAAATATTTTACTTATTCAAGAATCAGACCTAATCCGTCACAATGAAGTTGTTTTCCAGACACAATTTTTCAGGCCCAGGATTTCGTATTGAGCTTCATCGGACACAGATGAATTTAGAAAGTTGAAGTTATTGATCAGACATCTTATTATATTCATTCCCATCAGAATGACATCGAAAATCACTAGATTCAAAATAATCAGAAGCCGAATTTATTGTTTGCGGAAATTTTGTATTTTCTGTAATCAAAGAAATAATGAAGTTGACGAGTTAGACAGAATGATGTTTTTGAGTTAGAAAGAATGAATTTGCAGAGTAACAAAGAAATATGTTGTTGAGATAGAAGTTGTTGGTTGAATAACTTGTGTTGTTGCTAAATATTTTTTTTGAAGTCTGTAAAGTTAAGAGTTAGAAAATTTTAATACTTTATAAAACTAAATCAAATGATACTTTATTGGTATTAATGTTCCCAAAAATCATAAAAACATTCATAATAAAATCATTTGAACCAATGGTTGAGAGGTTTTAAGAATTTCATATTTTCATAATGTGAATTTTATTATAATGAGAATTCAATTGTAATGGGATTTTCATCGTAATAAAAAAAATATCATAATGGGAAAATCTATCATAATGGGAAAATCCATTATAATTGAAAAATCCATCGTAATTAGAATTTCAACATAATGAGATGAAGAAGAAAAAATTTGATAATTAGTTGAGAAGGAAAAAATCATTATGAGATGAGAAGGAATAAAATTGTAATGATTTTAGAAGGAAACGTATCATAATGAGATGACAAGGAAACAAGTCATAATGAGCTGAGAGAGAAATAGATCGTAATGGGAT
The DNA here is from genome assembly GCA_963277665.1 of Viscum album. Classification (NCBI taxonomy): domain Eukaryota; kingdom Viridiplantae; phylum Streptophyta; class Magnoliopsida; order Santalales; family Viscaceae; genus Viscum; species Viscum album. Next base: position 780,790,115 of record OY728161.1, read on the forward strand.
GAGAAAGAAATAGATTGCAACGAGATGATGAATAATAAGATCATAATGAGATAAGAAATATATGGATAGTTGAAAAGGTCAAAAATGAAATTAAATTTTGTGAAAATCTAAGAGAAGTCTGAGGATTGAAGAAGTCAAAGTTGTAGTTTCAATGTGAGAGATTTTTAGAGTTTTGAAATTTGAGGAAGCGGGTAAAGTTTTCAGGTTTTATGGTTTTGTTTTCTGTGATTCCTATAAATACTTGCTCAGATCATTCATTCATTTTTATCTTCAACATGTGTTCAAATGGAGGAGCACAGGAGAATTCAAAGTGTAAGTTAACATCTGATTAAAGAAGAATTGTATTGAGGATTCTAGTAGATTTTTAGTTTTGTAGATTAATAATGAACTCATTGTATTGATATAATCAGATCTAGATATATTGTATTGAGAGAATAGGATCCATCATCATCGTATTCTAATAATAGGATCTAGAATCATGGTATTGGTAAAACCATATCCAACAATATCATTTTGAGAAAATCGGATCTAGAATAATAGGACTGAGAAAATCGGATCTAGCCAAATATGAATTAGGATTCAGACTGATAAATTATAGAGTATTTTCAAAAAAAGCTTTATTCTTTCTTTTGTCTCAATTTTTTAAGAAAACACTGTAAACTAACGGGAGTCAGCAAAATATTTCCTATTAGAAGATAAAAGTTGTCTAATGGGAGTTTTTAGAAGTGGTATTAATTTCATCATAATAGTGGCTTCCATATACCCATGGGAGTGGCTATGATAAGAATGAAGGTTCTCACACTAAGACCGAACCATATAAATCATGTGTGAATTAATTACTTTCTTACTTTTTCATGCATGAGAATTTACTATATGTTGATAATGAAATAAATATTAACAGGTTGCAGGGGTTATGTTTCTAAAATTTTAGAATCTTATAAAAAGTTAAGAACTCATTCAACCCCCCCTTTCTCTGTTGTTATTTGATCCTTTGGAACTTCAATTGGGATCAGAGGCAGATTCCCTTGTTGAATCCTTATCATAGAAAATATCAATTTTTAAAACAGAAGATGAATTCCAACGTTTGATGGAAAAACTATTATAGATAAAAAAATAGGATGATTCTTTATCTTTTATCTCTTGTCCTGGAAGTTGTTGATGCAGATACTATTGGTTTTCCACCTATTAAGAAATATTCTCCTATGAGGTTTTCCGATAAGAGAAACATAGTGTTTTATGGAAAGGTTTTAAATTCCATACTTATGTCCTTATTAGAGAATTTTTATCATAAATTGATGGGTCTGAATACTTCAAAAAATATATTGGACATGATGGATAATGTTTTCTAAGGGAATAATAAAGTTATGTTTGTAAAGATACAAATATGGTATAGTAATTATGAAGGCATCAGAGTGAGAGATGAAGAAACAATTGATGAATACTTTAATAGATAAAATTAAATTGTTTGAAACATAAGAGGATTTAGATATGTCTTGTAAGATTATACATTTGTGAAGAAACATATGATAAAATTTATAGACATGTTTGATTCTAAAATTTCTTCTTATGAAGATAAGGATTATTTATATCTTGATTAAATTCATAAAATTATTATTTCTATTGAAATTATTAAATCTATAATGTTTAAAAAGAATATGAAAGATAAAATGAATTTTGAAGTTATGATAAATAGGAAAATACAATATGTTGAATAAGTTGATCCTTATGAGTCTTGTGATAAATAGGATGATGAATTGAATGATAAGATTATGTCTCTAATATGTAAAAACAATCTAAGAGTAAGAGGAATGTATGGAGGTAAAATTCCTCTCAAATGTGTTCAGTGTAGAGGAATTGGACACTTAGTTATGAATTTCAATATGAATAAATTTGGAGAATATCAAGAGGATTCTGATGAAAAATTTCAATGGATGAAGTGGAGAAAAAATGATAAAGAATAAAAGTCTTTCTAAAAATACTTGATGTTTACTAGAAACAAAATAAGTTTGTTGAGTTAGAAAATTTAATCATACTCAACTGACAACAATTCTTCTAAAGAATAATTTTTATTACAACTAAAAACCTTCATTTCAAAAGTTGAGAAGACAAAATATTCCTCACAATTTGAAGAAGGTAGTGAATAATCTTATAGTGAGAATTTAATCATAACAGAACTCATTGCATGTCTTGTGAAAAAAAACTCTCAAGAACGAAATTAGAGTTATGAATAATGTTGTGATGAGGTTTTTGATAGAAGAAATGATGTCATCAAGTAGTAGGAAGAATAAATTCATGAGATCTTAAGTTTCAAACATAGAATTTATGAACAAGGAAAAATGATTGAAGATCTCAATATGTAGTGGGATTCCATGGAAGGATAAGTTAAAATGTTTGAACCAAAACTTCATAAGTCTGAAAGTACCTTGAAGAAGATAAATGGAACTTTTAACAAATATTCAGAATTAAATTCTGAGACTTTTAATGATTCTATGAAGGCTCAATATGAGAATTAGGTGAAATATTCAATTACTAAAAATAATGTTTCATATAATTATTTTAACAGTTTAGATTTTGTAAAATGTTTTGTGAAATTTTCTGTAGAGAAAGGTTGTGAGAAAACTCTCCAATCTACAAAATTAGAAAACTGACTCAAAAGAAAATAGGGTCCACGTCTTGAATATTTTAGAGTATAAATAAGTTACCAACTTCATCAAGGTCTCTATATATAAATAAATTTATTAAATAGAAAATAATGATTTGATGGATATTACTAGTTTTGTGTAATCTATGGGAATAGGTCATATAATTTTTGGAAAACATATCTCTACCTAGAAAGATGATTTTAGGAAAGTGGAAGAAATTATGAAAGTAAAATGAGTCTCTTTCCAAGATTATAGAAAGAATAAAAAGTAAATTTTTAAGATGTCAGAAACTTTCCAACAAAAGGTAAATTTGAATGTTTGGAAGAAGTTTGTGGAATATGTGATAAGGATGTTCATCATGCCAACCGATATATGAAACTCTTTCAAGAACAAGTTTCATATGATAGAAAATAAAACAATGATTAAAATAAGAAAGTTGAGGAAATATATTTTATTATTAAGACAACATTGAAAGAATGTAAAATTAACAAACCATTTATACTTTATAGTTATTGTTATTCACATATGATAGGTGATATAAAAATATTAAAACATGTTGAAAGTAATTATGGAGGATCAGTTACCTTTGGTTATGATAGTTCCTTGATAATTAGAGGAATCAGAAAGATTGAGATTGAAGCTGAAAAGTTTAAATATTAGGAAGGTTTATTAGTTGATGGGGTAAAATATAACTTAGTGTAAGTAAACATTGTGATGATTGAAAATAAGTTTTTTTAAAATATATTTTTACATCATCAAAAGTATGAAGGATGGAAATTTTGTTACAAATATAGAAAGAACCATTGAGAATCTCCTTTTAATAAGAGATTTCAAAAATTCATGTTACTTGAGTGCTGAAAATGAAAAACAAAATTGTGTCACCAAAGACGTGGACACATTGGGAAGAAAAAAATGAATAGACTTTTTAATTTTGATGTTGTTAAAAATATTCATGAATATAAAAGAAGAGATGAATATGTTTGTCTTAATTTCTAGAAAGGAAAGATGACTAAATAAATTCATAAGAGAATTGAGATTTAATCTACTAGGACTTACAAACTTATTCATTATGATTTTGTGTTGGCCAATGAGATATAAATAAAAAAGGGATATTTATACTTTATCACTTTTATTGATTATTTCTCTCAGATTAAAACACTATTTTTATGAAACATAAGTCATAGGATGTGAAAATATGTCTGTTTTTTAGAAAAGAAGTTGAGAAAGGAATGGGGGATTATATAAAGAAGTTCATAACAGATAATGGTACTGAATTCACAAGCAATGATTTTGATGAATATTTGGGATAACAAGATATCATACATCAGTATTGTACTCCCTATATTCCAAAATAAAATGGAGTATCATAAATAATGAATAGAAGATTAATGGAAATTGGAAAAAGTATGTTATTTGAATACAAACATTCAAAGTTCCATTGGAGAGAAGATGTTAGATATATTTTAAATTTTCAAAACATATGTTTGTTGAGACCAGAAACCAAAATGACTCTTTATTAAATGTGGTATATAAAAAAACCTTCATTGAAAAACTTTAATGTTTTTGGAATTCAACATTTTCTCCAAATAAAAAATCTGTATTTGGAAACGTTTTATGATAATGCTGAGGAAGGAACTTCTATGGGTTATTCACCAAATTGAAGAAGTTAAAAATGCTAGAAAAAATGTTTAAAAAATATGGTGGACTCGTATGATGGGAAAGTAATTGAAAATAAAAATTCCTCAGTAAAAGTTGTTTAGAATTCCAAGGAGGATAAACTACAGATTCCCAACAATAGTGAATGTAAGTCAAAACATCCTCTTCAAGATTTAAAAAATTCACGTGGAAAGGAAATTTCATTTGGAATAGAATAATTTAAATTTCCTACTTTATAAACAACATGTTGAGTATGAAAGCATTATTGGAAATCAAATGGACGCATTTTAGATAAGAAAAAAGTTGGGATTTGATCATCAAACTTCAATTATCTCAAATGTTAAACCAGAATCAGTTTCAGAATCTATTGAGCCTATATAATGGGTGGATTCTATGAATGAATACTTGGATCATGTTTAGAATAATGAAACATGGAAACTTGTTCCACATCCATCAAATAAAAATATTACCGGAACAACGTGGGTTTATATAAACACATTCAATGGGTCGGGAGAAGTTGCATGAAACAAAAAAATACTTCTTTGTAAGGGATATGCAGAGGTGGAAGGTGTGGATATTGATGAATCCTTTTACCACATTTAATGTCTAGAAACTATTCAAGTGTTTCTTGTAGTAGTTTCTCATCGTAATAACAAAGTTTAATAGATTAATGTAAATTCATGTTCCTTAGATGGTGAAATTAAAGAATAACTTTACATTGAACAACCTTGTGGGTTTCTAATTGATGAGAACGACAACAAAATTTTTAAATTGAAGAATGATTTGTATGGGATGAAACAAGATCATTACGACTGGTTTTCAAAACATGAAAATTATTAAATAATGTTGATCATTTCTAAATTAAAAGTTGATAGAAACTTATATGTGAAAGGTTTTGACACTGGAACTCTAATTATAATTGATTTTATGGATGATATAGTTTTTGGGGGATAGAGAATATATTTGTAAATAATTTTCTATGGAAATGAATAATTTTTTTTAAATTTCTATGTTAGGAGAATTAAATTTCTTCCTTGTCATACAAGTTCAAAAAAAGGAAAACACATTTTCTTATCTAGGGAAAAGTATGCCATGGAATTGTTAACGAGGTTTGGGAAAACATAATCCAAAGAATTTTTGACTCCCATTTAAGTGAGCACAAAGTTGAGTAATGATGAATCTAGAATAGGATTGAATCAAAAATACTTTTAGAAGCTGATAGGAACTCTTTATTACCATAATCCTCAAGTACTGATATTATTTATGGTGTGACTTTGTGTGCTGGGTATCAATGTAATCTGAAAGAATCACATATGTTGGTTGTAACACCCTGAGATATTATGAGATAGATTCTTTTTAATTTCATTTATGTATTGTGTTTTATGATACACCAAGATTATCTCGCTCTATACACAACATCGTATTAGATTGCAGTATATGCAAACACTATACCTGGATTGTGTTACACATAATTTCAAGTTCTATTGATAGATTTCATTTCACAAAACAATGAATATAGATTTTGTTAAATGTATAAAATAAGTATGATTGGATTATGTTATATGAAACAAAAAAAGAATATTCCACTAAATGAGACAATTAATTGGCTTGTGTTACATGCAATAATGACCTTCCTCGATAGCATACATTGTACGAAATACCGAGTTTCACTGAACAACGATATATTATTAAAATATTATTATTTAATGGGATATAAAATAACTGTTATTTATAGTGTTAACTACATTTTTAATTTTAAATAACATCAATATTTAGCTTATGTATTTAATAGACATGATATAAAAACAAATTCAACTTTTTCAGATAAAAGAATTATTTTTTAGAAAATGATGTTATGCCGCCTTTTGATGGAGCACCCATATTAAATTAGATTTTTAACACTTTAATATATTCTATTTGAATAAATAAACATCTTATTTTGAATAATGACATAAAAATTAACTTTGGTTTAATTTTTTGTATTTTTCTGATTAAATTCACATTTTAATTAACAGTGAAAAATACGGTATTTTAATTTAAAATGGCCTTTTTTTAATAATTAATTTATATAGTTAGATTATATTTTTAAATAGTTTTAAAGTTTAATTGGATTATGTTTTTTTATTTAATCCAGTTTTTGTCATTGGAAATAATTTGAAATTTAAATTGGATATAAACACGTGTCAATCTTTTTATAGTTTCTACTTCACAAAAACCCGCTTTACGGTTTTGGAAATGAGAATTAATTTTAATTTAATTTCTTCTAATTATTATTTTTTGAATTGAGAAGAATTAATTCTATATTTGGAATCATAAGGTACAAATTATGTATACAGTCAATTTTTATTTTTGTACATCTTGAATAGTAACATTGGAAATTATTTTTATTTACCACGGTTAAGGGGTAAATTAGGTAATAAGGGTAAATATAATATTATAATAATATAAAACTACCCTAAAATGTGTCCTAGTATTATTTTAGGAGTCATGTGTGACCAAAAAAAATCCTTAGTTCGAATTTCATGGCATTTCAGAACCACTTGGGTGTGAAAATGACATTTTGTAATAATTACTTTAATGTAATGGGAAATATAACATACGCATGTATCTTTTTACTAAAAAAATCTTATTTTGGTTAATATAAATGATATCTTAGACTATAAATAGTAATTATAAATATAAAAATATTTCCTACATGATGATAGTTTATTTATAATTTTGAGACACTAAATAAATAAAATTATTTATGATGCAGTGATTACTATATTAAGGTAATATTCAAATTAATGATATTTTAATTACTAAATTAAATATAATTTTAACATTTTAATTTCCTAAAATATTTTTTGGATGACATTGAAATGTTATAGCGGAGTTAATTACTTATTTTAGAAGGAATAATGTTCTTATGAATTTAACAAAAGTCAATTTCCAAATAGTGTCAAAATTGACATAAATGAGTTAAAAAAATAATATTTTATTGAATGATATAATAGTACTAAAAATATAATATTCGTCCAAATTACTTATATAATGTTAAAAATGTCATTAATGATCGACATTCGGTTCTATTGGAATTTACTAGTAACTATAGTAACCATATATTATGAAAATTCAAGAAGACATGGTAAGACTTAATGTTTTTAACTAACGGTTAAAGCTTAAATATAAGGATACTTTTGTGACATAAACATGTCTAAAACCTATTGGTTGAGATTACTTCAACCCGTAATCATCCTATATTAGAAATTAATGATTTTGGACCATTAGAAACCATAAATAAATTTATAGTAAAATAATATGTAACGACATTCCTAATGTGCCCCTCACCTCTCCTATAAAAGAGCCCTCCTCATTCTCTTTTATTAACTCCTCCAAAGCCCTTTGTCTCGGCCAACCCCTAAACAAATAACCTGAAAAAATTACTTTCTTACTACTAGATGCCACAATTTGGGCATAAATCTATCCTTGGAAGACCTTTTTTTCACATCAAAAAGAGTTACTTGAAAAATAGGTAATTGTTTTATCACCCCTTTGAAAATCCTTTTCTTCTTCTGCTTCCGATTATTATGTTGTTTCAATAATAATGTAATAAATCCAGTTTATTATGAATTTTTATATGTTATTATAATTATGTTACAACCTTGTACATCCTTTTATCCATCCTAAAAATAACAATATCACCATGCGTGCGTATGCATTACTTACCGTCTCCAAGTCATGTTGTAATTTATTATTCAACAATACATAATTTTTATGTGTATAATTATGAGTATAATGTAATTAAATAATGAATATACAAGATAATTATTCTTTATAATTAATATACCATCTGATTCCAAACCATTTAAACATTAAGTGAATGATATCGTCGCTTGTGCGTACGTATGACCTACAGTCTCCATGACGTGATGGGATTCATTCTCCGTGGTAACCATTCAAGAATTATTATACATTATATATAATAAATAATCAAGAAAAATATGAAATAATAATACTACTGGATTTATGTATTTTAATATATATATCATTTTCTTTCTTCCATTCAATTCAATATGGAAAAGGAAACAACATTCATGTGTACATACGACCAACCGTCTCCATTAACAGTGTATTCCATTCCATTTATATATCTGTTATATAAATTTATATATTGAATATTTATGATATATAAAACTTTTATTAAATTATATAATTAATTAAATCATGATATAATTTATAATATCAAGAATAACTAGTCAAAGAAAATACAATAAATATAATGATTATTACCCAAAACATTTCCTAAACGTGGAATTGATAAATAAATAGGTAATATAAAGTCATAAGTATAATGACCCAGCCTTTTCATACTTTACTATTAAATAATTTTAAATATAAACAACATAATAACATTACACATAGAGGATCCAAAGGTTTAGTGTCTTGGGGATACTAGGACCATACATAACAAATACAACATCAAGCATAAACATTTAATTAATTTCTTCATCTCTAGATTCTTATTGACACATGTCCTCTCCTGAGTACATGTAGCCACCTGAGGATATACATCAAAAGGGGTGAGCTACAAGCCCAGTAATATGTCAGATAAGAACAATATATCATGGGGTGAGCATAATCATGACATAGGCAAAAGATCATGAACATGAGAGGAGCATAAATAAAACGCTTGAAATGTGGCAATGCATAAAAAAGAAACATCATGTCTTAGTGGATAACTACCACACATACTTCTGAACCAAGATATCATCATTTTCACACATCACATCACAAATATTAATGAGATTCATCACTTTAACCAATGTATTGGAGCACTATATAAGTCTGGGTGGACCTGTCACATTTAAACATTCATATTGCACTATATAAATCCAGGCGCACCCGTCACATCATAACATTATCATTTATCATGCATGACACAATGAACATATAACATAAATTTGCATAACTAACACATGAAAAGGAATGGGTTTCATCTCATAATAACACATTCATAATCTTTGGGTTCCCAAAATAAATAGGGAACAACATACTTGATACAAGACCCATCAACCTTGAATGAGAGGTAAAAGATGAGTTATTAAGAGAAGAGTTCTTTCGAAAAACATTTGGATTGAAATAAACTTCATTAGAAATAATTTATATCCACTAAAAGGAAATAAAATGATGAAAAAATTATCTTTAAGGATTGACCATATCAAAAATGGAGTGAAAGAGGTAGAACTCGAAGGATGAAAGTTGGGTTCGAGAATTTTCCCTTACCTTGTACCAGAATGCCTATTTCTCTTTAATGTCTTGTATAATGACATTATATTCATTAATTAGAAATTATATAACCTTTTATTAATTAATAGGGTTCTTTCTGATTTGATTTTTTCATATTATCTTCCTTTTGATGACTTATATAGTTTAAAAACATTGTTCGGGGATATTCGTTTCTATGGTTTTCTTGAGTGGTTCACTTGTATTCTTAAATTGATGTTTTGGTAGAACATGGGTAAACATATAGAAATGATATTACATGTTATTAATGATATTTCCATTGATTGGATGATATGATAATGAATCAAATTTGATACATGTGGATGAATCATTATATAAGAATTAAATGGTGGTTATTTGGGTCAATTTTGGCGGTTTTCGGATCACAACAAACTTGTTTTAACTTATCACTTAGTAATATGGCCATAGGTTTTTTAAAGAAAATTAAATAGAAAATAATACATATAAACTATTCTGGTTCTACCATAAAAATGGTTTCATGACCAGATCTGAAGGTAGAAATGGAAGAAGAAAGTATGTCGTTCTTAAAGGTGATGAATTAACACCACAAGAACAACGTTATCTTTAAAAAAATAAAAGGAAATGGGAAATGGGGTTGGATGATATAAGATAGATTTAGAATCATAAAATTACAGTATGTGTATAACACTGGATTTACAATACAATTTGGATGAAGATAGGTGGGGAGAGATCAAGAAATGAACTTGAGCTTGAAAGGAAATTAAAGGAGAAGCGGGAGAGAAATTACCTCTTGAATCCTTCTCTTGAGAACCTATTTAAGGGCCTACGCACGGTCTTTTGATGAGACCTGAAGCTCTTGGACGTGTGGGAGGGGCTAGGGAAGGTGTTTGTTTAGAGTTTAGAGAATTCTTGGAGCTTGAGAGGTGTGAGTAACTGAGGGTTTGAAGGGTGGATTTTATAGTGGAGGGGAGAGGGGTTTCCTTAATATAAAATTTATTAGTTTATTATTTTCCCACAAGACAAGGAATATTGAATCTTGAATGACCAAGAATAGTAATTTTATAATGAAATACCGAAACAAGTGGGCATACATCAACAGAACATCACACATGCCCCTATAATTAGCTTATTTATCTTATTTTGTAAATTACGGTATTTCACCATTCATAAAAATTTCAAGTATCTCCGAAAAATACCAAAAATTTACCCCTCCCATTTTTCGACATTTAGAATCCAAAAATGAATTCCATTTTTCAAAAATAATTATCTAAACATTATTAATTAAATATTTAATTAAAATCATAATTTATATAAAAAACAATTTTTAAGGTTAAAACTGATTTTATAGTGCTTTTAAAAATTATGTAGGTTCTTATTAAATTATCTAAAAACTATAATACATTGATTCAATAATTTATGAATACATTTTAGGGAAATAAATATTCTTTTAAATTAATTAATTAATTATAATTATTTATTTATGACTTACAAAATACCAAAACGTTTACTAAGGTCGAATTGTCACTTTCAAAGATGTCAAGATTTTATTTAATTATTCATAGGTAATGTTACTATTATGTTAGATGATTTACTATTCATAAGGGTCATATTAATATTCATAAGGGTATGTTACTATTCATAAGGGTAGGTCACTATTCACCAAAAATTATTTTTGTTTCATTAGACTACGAAAAACATCTTCAGCACAACCATGTATGTCGAATTTTCAAAATTTCAAACATAAGGGTGACAAAATTATGTTTAAATTTCACTTATCACTTAGTATTTAATTATTTTGTGTTTTCAAGTTATTTTATGACATAAATATAAGAAGGGAATTTTCCATTGAAAAACTATGGGTCGTTACATTCTTCCCCCATTAAGAAATTTCGCCCCCAAAATTTCACTTTACACAAAAAGGTGATGGTACTTATCCTTCATTGCCACTTTTGGTTCCCAAGTTTCTTCCTCAAACTTATGGTTCCTACACAAAACATTGACAAGATGGGTTGTCTTGTTGCATATAACTTTATCACTTTGGTCCAGAATCTTTACTGGCTGTTCTTCTTAGGAGAGATCATCTTCCTAATGCACCACCTGTGAGTTTAGTACATTTGAGGGGTCTAGTATGTACTTCCTCAGTAGTGATACATGAAACACAACATGAACATGAGCCATATTTGGTGGAAGTTCAAGACGATAGTCCACGGATCCTATACGGTCAAGGATCTCAAAGGGGGCAATATACATTGGGCTTAGCTTCCCTTTCATCCCGAATCGCATGAATCTCTTCCATGGAGATATTCGAAGGAAGACTTTGTCTCCAAAATCGAACTCCAAGTCCCTTCGACGGTCGTAATCAAAGCTCTTTTTCTGACTCTGAGCAGATTTGATGTGTTTCTGGATGACTTGAACCTTCTCTATCATCTCTTGAACAAGATCGGGCCCAAGTATCTTTCTTTCTCCAATTTCATCCCAACAGGTTGGGGTTCTATATCGCTTCCCATAAAGAGCTTCATACGGAGCCATCTGAATACTTGAGTGGAAGTTATTGTTTTATGAGAACTCCACCAATGGGAGATGTTGATCCCAACCTCCTTTTAATTCAAGAGAGCATGCACTTAGCATATCTTCAATCGTCTGTATAGTACTTTTGGACAGGACATCGGTTTGGGGGTGATAGGTCGTGCTGAAATTTAATTCAGTACTCAAAGCATGTTGAAGGCTCCTCCAGAATTTAGATGTGAACCTTGGATCACTGTCAGAGACAATTGAGAGTGGAACACCATGCAGTCTCGCCACTTCCATCACATATATCTTTGAATGTTTTCAAGCGATAGGACTTCCTGAATAGTAATAAAATGGGCAGTCTTGGTGAGTCGATCAACCACAACCCATATCGCATTATTTTCCTTTGATGAATTCGGGAGACCCGTGACAAAGTCCATAGTAACATTTTCCCATTTACACATGGGTATAGGTAATTGTTGCATCATGCCTTTGGACTTTTGTCGCTTAGCTTTAACTTTCTGACATACCAAGCACCTTGATATATATTCTGTAATCTCTTTCTTCATGTTATACCACCGGAAGTGTTCTTAGAGATCATGTTACATCTTGGTACTCCTAGGATGGATAAAGAATGTTGAGCTATGTGCATTATACAATAGATCCTTCTTTATCCCGGGTGATGAAGGCACAGAAATCTGCATTTCAAACCAAATCACACCATCATCATCGATATGGAACTCTTGCAGCTTCCCTTCCTTTACTACATTCACCCTCTTTTGTATCTCCATATCATCCCTTTTTTCTTCCTTAATCTTCTCCTGGATGGATGGTTGTGCAATAATTTGTTCAAGGAAGGAAGTTTCACCTACCATTAGGATTTCTAAATCCATCCTTTTCATATCCATGACGATTGGGTCTTTCTCAATCCGCAGCATGGAAAGAGTAGCAGGTTCTTTTCTGCATAGATCATCAGCTACCATGTTCCCCTTTCTAGGATGATAGTGAATAGAGCAATCATAATCCTTTATTAGCTCTAACCATATCCTTTGATGCATGTTGAGCTCCTTTTGTGTGAATATATACTTTAGGCTCTCGTGGTTGGTGTATATGTCACACTTCTCACCATAAAGGTAGTGCCACTAGATTTTCAAGGAAAAACTCACGGCTGCCAGCTCTAGATCATGTGTCGGGTAGTTCTGCTCATGGATCTTCAAATGTCGTGAGGTGTAGGCTATCACATTATCATTTTTCATGAGTACACAACCCAAGACTTTCTTTTAAGAATCACTGAATATCAAAAAACATTCTCCACTTTTCTATAGTGTGAGTACATGTGCAGTGATCAGCCTTCTCTTTAGCTCTTTGAATCTTCCCTCACATTCTACCATCCAGATATACTTTAACCCTGTACATGTTAGCTTAGTTAGCGGGCTTGACAATCATGATAAGTTTCTCACAAAACATCAGTAATACCCAGCTAATCCATGAAAACTATGGATTTCTGTGACACTAGAAGGCCTGGGCCATTCCTCAATCACCTTTTTTTAAGGATCCAAAAAAATCCCTCACTTGTGATCACATGTCCCAAGAACGTGACTTGATTCATCCAAAAGTCACACTTTCTGAACTTGGTGTACAACTTCTCCTTTCTAAATGTTGCCAACAGAAGTCTTAGATATTCTTCATGTTCCACCTTGCTCTTGGAGTAGATGAGAATATCATAGATAAACACTACCAAAAATTTGTCGAGGTATTGTCTAAAGACTCTATTCATCTAATACATGAATATTGCAGGGGAATTAGTAATTCCAAAGTGCATCACCAAAAATTCATAGTGCCCATACCTTGTACGGAAGACAGTCTTCTGAATATCTTCCTTCTTCACCTTTACCTGATGATATCCAGAATGAAGATCCACCTTTGAGAAGTATTGATCTCCTCTTAACTGATCGAACAAGTCATCAATCCTTGTAAGAGGATACTTTATCTTTAAGGTGATCTTGTTGAGTTCCCAATAATCGATACACAACCGCATTGTTCTATCCTTCTTCTTCAAAAAGAGCACTGGTGCACCCCAAGGTGATGCACTAGGGCGTATGAACCCCTTATCTAGATACTCTTGCAACTGCTTCTTTAACTCTTCCAGTCTGATAGGATCCATCATATAGGGGCACTTCAAGATAAGATTAGCTCTGGGTATGAGTTCAATAGATAACACTACCTCATGATCTGGGGGAATTCCGGGTAACTATTCAGGAAATACATTGTCGTATTCCCTCACGATGGGCATTTCCTCAAGGTTGGAACATTCCTTCGACTCAACCATTTGGGCGAGGTATGCTTCTTCATAGGGGATCAAAACCCACACCATTGAAGGATTTTTCAAAGGAGATTCATGAACTTCCTTGAATTTTTAGAGGATCATGGGATGGTTCGGAATATAAAAATATACTTCCTTTTCCCGACAGCAGATATGTGATCTATATAATGAGAGCCAATCTATTCCCATTATAGCGTCGAATTCCACCAAGGGATGTATTACAAGATTTTCCAGAAGAACCTTTCCCCATACGCCAATGGGAGAAGAGTCAAACACTTTGGTTACAATTATTGCACCACTTGGTGTTTTTACAGATATCTCTACTTCAAGGTTTCGGGGCTTCGAT